>JAREYC010000001.1:6522500-7217500 GCA_030015325.1 Cryptoblepharus egeriae
TGAGAGCCAAGGCTGTCTAGTCTACTGATGAGCTACTGACAACAAATTAGTCAGAAACCTGCCATTCTGGGCAAAGTGATTGAGTGGGCAGTAGCGGCCCAACTCCTATGACTCCAAGGATCATAATTGATCCTTTCCGCCTGGATGATGACCTATGCTAAGAGTTGGATGGGAAATTAACCCCTTTAATTTTGATGGACCTCTCAGTGGCATTGGTGTCCTGAATGGCTTGGAAAAACAAAAAATGGGCAAGGCTTCCCTCGCTATTAGTTTCCTGTTAGCATTAGGATGGCCTGGGACCAGCATATCTGAGAGACTGCCTTCCTCCATACATAAGAACATAAGAAGAGCCTCCTCTGGATCAGGCCAAAGGCCCATATAGTCCAGCGCCTGTACCACACAACAGCCCACCAGATGCCTCAGGGAGCCCATAAGACATCTGAATCCAGGTGCCCCCTGCATCTGACATTTTGAGGTTGCCTACATCTACACCCACCCCTCATAGTAACCTGCGATGGTCCTTTCTTCTAGGAATCTGTCCAATCTCTTCTCAAAGACATTGAGGCTAGATGCCATCACTATATCCTGTGGCAGGGACAATACGGTCCGTTCCCCTGCTAACTGGGCAAGAGACACTCTTTCAAGTGGGTGTTCCTCTTTTATTTAGCAGGGGGAGAGTAAATGGCCCTACACATCCCAGTAATGTCTGTTCTAGTGGCTTCTGCTGGTGTTCTTTTTGCATTTTAGATTATGAGCCCTTTTGCGACAGGGACCCATTAGCTATTAACTAGCTATTAATTTTTTCATTTTCTTGTATACCACTTTGTGAACCTTTCAGTTGAAAAGCTGTATATAAATACTGTAATTAGATAGATAATAAGAGGGGGCCCTGTTAGTTGTGTTGCCACTGAAAGAAATGAGAGGGCAGTCAGAAACCGGACCTTCTCCATGGTGGCACCTACTTTCTGGAACTCTCTCCCCACTAAACTAAGAAAATCCTCCTCCCTATTGTCATTCCAGTGAGGCCTGAAGTCCCTTTTATTTTGACAGGCTTATGATGGATGTTCTTAGATAACTTAGGATATTTTACTGCTACCTGCCTGTTTTTAATATGGCCATTTAACTTACTTGGGTTTTTTTACTGGTTTTATACAGTTTTAATGGTATTTCACTGTCTTAATGTTTTTATGCAGTTTTAATTGTATCTTATTGCATCTTGTTTTAATTGCTTTTAACCACCTTGAGTTCCCTCTTACAAAAAGAGGTGGGTTGCCAATCAAATAAATTAGCATTCTGCCTGACTGCTTCTTATACTCTTCATCCAGTGATCTGTAACAGGTAGGGTTAAAAGAGAGGTGCCACACAAGTCCTGCCCCAACCCTCCCATGTATTGGTAAAGCAGCTACCATGTTTTCCAGCATTACAAAGAGGGTATGGCTTAATAAGAAGCTGACGGAACATACAAAGATCCAGGTCTATAGAGCTTGTGTCCTGAGCACACTCTTGTACTG
The DNA here is from genome assembly GCA_030015325.1 of Cryptoblepharus egeriae. NCBI lineage: Eukaryota > Metazoa > Chordata > Lepidosauria > Squamata > Scincidae > Cryptoblepharus > Cryptoblepharus egeriae. The sequence continues at coordinate 6,524,012 of JAREYC010000001.1, forward strand.
CAGCGAGTCTTGGACCCTTTATGAACGGCAGGAGAGAAAGTTGAACACCTTCCATATGCGCTGTCTCCGACGTATTCTTGGCATCACCTGGCATGACAAAGTTTCAAATGGCGCAGTCTTGGAACATGCTGGTATCTCTAGCATGTACACACTTTTGAAACAGTGACATCTATGCTGGCCTGGGCATGCTATGAGAATGGCTGATGGTTGGACTCTGAAAGATCTCCTGTATGGAGAATTAGTGCAGGGAAAGTGCCCTAGAGGGAGACCACTGCTGCGATATAAGGACATCTGCAGTTAGGCTGGCCTTATTTTCCTTCTAATAAGGCCAAACCCACTAACTAGTTATCTCCTCATAATGAAAAGAGATGGCATGCCCCCTCATTCTACTACACAGCTCTAGCAGATAATACAACAAAAACGAAAAAAAAACACCAAACCAACACATTTCCAACAAGCACAAGGAAGAGCAAGGAAGGAGTCTAGAAGCTTCTCCAACCCACCATTTAATTTTGATCACAAATTTATTACAGAGAAAATGTTTATGTGATGATGCCTCTTTAAAAGTACTTAAAGCAGTATCATAGTTTTACAACATTGCTTATTTAAAGCGATTTATTCTGGGCTATCTTTACAAGGTGTTCTAGAATAACGTACTTAAAAAGGTCTGAAAGCACTTTTAAAAACCTACTATAATATGAATGGCCATAAGCCACTGGAGATAGTATAACTATTCTTAGGCGACACAGAACTAGAATTATTTATGATGAAATGTCATAATGCTAAAGCAAAATATAAAGTGTATCTATAAGCATCACTGAATTGGCTAGCAACCCAGAAAAAATGTTTTACGGAGAGGTTAAATACAATACTGCTTGTCTGAGATGCTACAGGAATTTTTGCAGCTAATCAGTGGCGTAGCTAGAGGGGGGTCAGAGCAGTCAGTCTTGGAGGGAGCCTAAGGGCGCAATCCAGAGTAACTACGGGGAGTCCTTGCTCCGGTGTAAGAACAATTTGCTCTGGATTGCAATAGGAATTTCCCATAGGTTTTCACTAGGTGGTGCAGTAACGACAGGTACATGTAATGTCTCTTATGTGCTCCCGTAGTTACTCTGGATTGTAGGGCAAGCCCTTTAGAGCCATTCCAGGAGTGGGGAACAACAAATTGGAGCCATATTGCTACAACATTGCTGCTGAGGTATTAAGGGTGCCTTTTCCTCCTATTTAGGGGACTGGACTTTATGCAAGTTCAGTACAGTCCCCTTGTACACTGATTCAAACCGCTTCCTCATGAGGAATCTAATGTCATGATGTGACACTGTGCACTAGTTAGATATACTGTATTTACTCGAATCTAACACTCACCTTTTTCAGCTGAATTCAGTCTCCAAAATCAGGATGCGCATTAGATTTGATGGTTAATTAGATTTGAGTAAATACAGTATTCTCTGTAATACTCCTGAACTTTTATGAATTTTTAACTCAATCAGTGGTGACAACTGTTTGTAGTGGTACACTTTGAGCAATCAGACACCCATCCACATAGTATAGTCTGCTGTAAAGAAAATAAACACCAACAGTGATTTCTCCAATATGAGACAGCTTGGTCCCTCAAATCTAGAAATTCATGTGAAATTGTTTGACTAGAGAAACTCATAACTGGGATAGTCCTTCATATAGTGGACAATCTGGGAAATGGACTAAAGACAGCATACCTGTATACATTGACTGTAAGGTCCTATGTTCGCCGGGGCCCAGTGAGAGATGCTTTGTACATGCATAACTTGCTTCTGATCACTGGGTACATCGCCGATATTCCCATTATGCTTATGTGCAAGACAATCCATCTGAAATAACATTCCTTCAGGCAAGGGGGCTTCTAGGCATACTCTGAAACCAGAAGATAGGAAGGACACTGTTTTTATTTTACACTTAGACATTGTATTATATACATTGTATTATACACTGTACACATATTTTATACATCGCATTTACATTATGCTAATGTTAACACGTAACATTTTATTTATTTTTTCAATTAACAATAATTAGTCTGTGAAACTCCTTGCCACAAGGTGTGATGGCATCTGGCCTTTAAAAGGGGATCCATATGGATAGTCTGGCTCAATACAAGGAAACCCCAGATGTTTGTTAACATCACTGTAATGTACATTGTAATGTACATGTGATGTACATGATGTAATGTACACTGTACATTACACTGTACATTACATCATTGTAATGTCTGGACATGCTACTTTAGTTAAGGAGTTTAGGGCACAATCCCAACTAACTTTCCAGTGCAGAGGTAAAGGCAAAGCAGCCTCGAAGAAAGGGAGTAAAGACTTCCTTACCGAATGGAGGCTTCCTTGACTGCCACCCAACTGCAGGGTGCAACACAGGGTGTACAGCTGTGTTGGTACGGGAAAGTTAGCTAGGATTTCAGCTTAGAATTCTAGGCAAGGAGAACTAGTAGTGTAGCAACAGGAGGAGCGCATTATGTATTGTATGTGCCACAATGCATCACGTTAGTGCCCTCTCCCACTCACGTAACCAGTACTGCCCAGAATAGCTTTTATGAAAAATGGGAGGGACTGCTTTCCTGATGTGTTGTGGGACCCTTACCATGGTGGTGTGGGGAGGCTGGTGTGTGTTTCTGTGCACTGGTCTATCCCTGCGGTTTGGTGCAGAATGGCTTATGGGACTTTTGTGATATCCCCAGGCCAGAATTTGTGTCAGGATTTGGGCTGGCCTAATTAAGGATTAGGACTGCAGCCTGATTTGTTTAATCCCTTACACCCAATACCTGTTTCACAATCCAATCCCTATGCATATCTGTTCAGAAGTAAATCCTACTAAAATTAATGGGACTTATGCCCAGGAAAGTGTGGATAGGATTACAGCCTCCCTTTTCTTAAGAGGACAATATGCAATATGTACACTGTTGAGGAATAATATCTAACTATTTCAGTGGAATAGCATTGAGGATACTGTGTTAGGGCGCAATCCAGAGTAACTACGGGGAGTTGCTCCAGTGAAAGAACAATTTACTCTGGATTGCAATATAAATTTCCCATAGGTTTTCACTAGGTGGTGCAGTTACTACGGGTGCACATAATGTCTCTTACATGCTCCTGTACTTACTCTGGATTGTAGGGTATGTCTCTTTAAGTTTCCTAGTGACTGTGCTGCAGCTCAGCTTAGTGAACTATTCTGCTGGTTTATTGCATTTTTTCCCTATATGCTTCTTGCTTTATAACACATGGAAGCTTGAAACAATTTCTTTATTTCTGAACTATTCTTGGCAGATTAAATATTGGGGTAAAACAGGATCACCACGACTTCTCTTTGGGTAAATTATGGGGCATGACAATAAAGAACTTTGGATATTTATCTCAAGAAAGTCTTCAATGCAATGAGACTCACAGAGATTCAATTACTCATAAAGCTATTACTAAGTAGGAGGAAATATATCTTATTAACTTGAAATAGTAATAAAGTCTCAACAAAAAACCCCATGAACTTGCTTCTTATAAAAGATTTTATGCAGCATTAAAATATTTTAATTGTAGAATCCTTATTTCATTAACTTTACATATTAACATTTTTATTAAGAAACTAGAAATGAAATACATTTGAAGATGATTCCAAATTAAAGAGAAGGAATGAAAACAAGCTTGTTCCGTATCTCTCTCTCTTAATCATATGAGAGAGAGAGAGAGAGAGAGAGAGAGAGAGAGAGAGAGAGAGAGAGAGAGAGAGAGAGAGAGAGAGGGAAGGATGGAAGGAAGGAAGGAAGGAATGAAGTCCCCAACGAAACATGAAGAAAAGCACCATAAATAAAGCAGATGCAGAAATGAAGTACCATATTTACTTGAATCTAATGCGCCACTGAATCTAATGCGCACACTATACTTGTAAGCATTTAATCTAATCTAACTAACCATAGAATCTAATGCGCACCCTGATTTAGGAGACAAAGGGCGCAATCCAGAGTAACTACGGGGAGTCCTTGCTCCGATCATAGAATCATAGAGTTGGAAGGGACCTAGTAGGTCATCTAGTCCAACCCCCTGCCTGCAGCAGGAAATCCCCCTAGAGCATCCCCAACAGGTGCTCGTCGAGCCTGTGCTTGAAGATCCCCAGTGAGGGAGAGTCCACCACCTCCCTTAGCAATCTGTTCCACTGCCGAACCGCCCTCACCGTCAGGAATTTTTTCCGGATATCCAACCAATGTAAGAACTATTTGCAATATGAATTTCCCATAGGTTTTCACTATGTGGTGCAGTAACTACGGGTACATGTAAAGTCTCTTACGTGCTCCAATAGTTACTCTGGATTGTAGGGTAAATTTGGCTGAAAAATGTGAGCGTTATATTCGAGTAAATACAGTATGTTCAAGTGAATCATAAATGTAAGGCAGCAATAGTGTGAACCTACCTTGCTGGAGGACACACATCAAATACTGTCATATAGACTGAGTTTATCACTGCAAAATCTTTCATGCTCTTCAAATACAGATGGACCAAAACAATATCTGTCAATTCTAATCCTTTTGAATTCAGATGAGCTGCATGTGGGGGAAAAATGCAGGCTGTTAAGGCTGGGGAAAAACTTTAAATGTGAACAGAACTGCGGCAGGAACATTTCTGGAAAAGCACTTCATCAAGAACAGTAAGTGATAAACTGCTGAATTCTGACTTTGTAGAAAGAGGCCTTGGATATAGCAACAACATATAGAATGAAGCTTTGGAACCTAATTGTTGGTACACCTTGTTGTTTGGTACAATACAATGGTACAATTGCTATAGTACAATAATTGTTGACATATGGCATGTCAATTGACATATGGCATGTCAATTATAGTACAAAAATTGTTGACATATGGCATGGGCAGCTTTTTTGCTTTGACTTCCTAACCATAGCTCTGCAGCTCATACTTGGGGTCCCTAAATCTTTACATATCTCCCTTACACATACCATCAGCCACAGAAGTTAAAAAAGGCACCTCTAATGAAAACCGGAAATGCCTTTCCAAAGAGGCTCGACGAGCACCTGTCGGGGATGCTCTAGGGGGATTTCGTGCTGCAGGCAGGGGGTTGGACTAGATGACCTACTAGGTCCCTTCCAACTCTATGATTCTATGATTCTAAGACTCCCAATCGCATTGCCTTGACATACCCTACGTGACACATGAACCCTTGAACCCTAGCTATGCTTCTAGGGTGCTATTAGCTATGCTACTTCGTAACATACTTCAGAAATCATGGATTTGTTTCATCTTCTATATATATAAAAGAGACAAGTCACTCACTGACTCACTCATCACCACCCTGCCAAAACCTCTGGGCTTAGAAGCATGAAATTTGGGGTGGGTGTTCCTTCCGTGACGGAGGGGTGCACTAAGAACCAATTTTCAGAAATTCCAGTCGGAAGGGGGTGAAAAGGGGTGCAACGCGTTTTCCTCCCTATACTTTGCATTGAAAATTGCTGACTCAGCAACATTCCGCCCCAACTGCTGGGCCTGAAGCATGGAATTCTGGGAGTTCCTTCTGTCACCTGAACTCCCACCAAGAACCATCTGGAGAAATTAACCCTTCAGGGGCTGAAAAGGGGGCAACGTGTTTCTGTCCTACACTTAACATGGGAGACTGAACAACATCCAGCCAATTTGGTGCTCGGTGCCTCGTGCACTGAGGGTTGTTCGGAGGAAGAGGTTACACTGGCGAGGATGCTGCGCAAGGGGGGAAGTTGCGCATGGGAGAATGATGCGCATGGGGGAAGTTGTGCATGGGGAAGTTGCGCATGGGGGACTGTTGCGCATGGGGGACTGATGCACATGGGGGAAGTTGTGCAGGGGGGGAAGTTGCACATGGGGGGATGATGTGCATGGGGAGATGATGCGCATGGGGGAAGTTGCGCATGGGGGAAGGTGCGTATGGGGGAAGGTGCGCATGGGGTGAAATTGCACATGGGGGACTGATGCACATGGGGGAAGTTGCGCAGGGGGAGTTGCACATGGGGGGATGATGTGCATGGGAGGATGATGCGCATGGGGGATGATGCGCATGGAGGGATGTTGTGCATGGGGGAAGTTGCGCATGGGGAAAGTTGCCCATGGGGGGATTATGCATACGGGGGAAGTTGCATATGGGGGAAGTTGCGCATGGGGGAAGTTGCGCATGGGGGATGATGTGCATGGGGGGATGATGTGCATGGGAGGATGATGTGCATGGGGGGATGATGTGCATGGGGGGAGTTGCCCATGGGGGAGTTACGCATAGGAAAAGTTGTGCATGGGGGATGATGCGCATGGGGGATGATGCGCATGGGGATGATGCACATGGGGGAAGGTTGCGCATGGGGGAAGTTGTGCATGGGGGAAGTTGCGCATGGGGGAAAGTTGTGCATGGGGGAAAGTTGTGCATATGGGAAAGTTGCACATGAGGGAAGTTGCACATGGGGGAAGTTGCGCATGGGATATTGATGCATCATGGGGGGATGTCGTATGGGGAAATTTTACTCCTGAAATGCGGGTATGCATTTTGCTAGTTTTCTATATTTGAAGAAATTACTAATAATGTTTGGGTGGCGTGGATAGAAAAAAAACAGTCACAAATACTGTTCTTTTGTATATGTAAAAAAGTTTACCAAAGCATATGATATTTACTGGACACCATAGCATGCTTTTTGCATGTGACAAACTGCTAGTGCTGCAAGCTGTAATGTACACACTCTTTGGATTTTATTTGTATTTTTTCACACAACGTTCTAATGCAAGATGCAAGAAAGGCCACTGCATAAGCTGATCCACCAGTGGCGCAGCAAGTACTGCAGTTGCTGCAATGTGCTGCCTAAGAGGCCCTTCCCACTCGCTGTTGGTATCTTTCCAGGTTTTGACAGAAACATCCAGTTTGCATTGCCGTTGCTGCTCACAATGGTTCTGATGCGGGACACGTTGCTTACTTGGCACATTGCAATGCCTGCAATACTTACCATGTTGCTCCTCTGGCTACAATATTGTTGGATTCAACTGTTGTATGGAAAGCAGAGAGCAGACTTCCCAGTTCAGTGCCAAAATTAAAAGGACAGCAAATCATATAATTTCATATCTTAATAAGTAACCTGTGTGCTATCAGCTGAAAATTGTAGGTACATGTTAGGAGATGTTGGCGTTTTATGGAGCCTGCCTCAATACTAGAGGCTTTTACAATAAATTATTGTCCTCCTCCAGCTCGTTAATTTTAGCCATATTGTTAGTATCATGAACACCTCATACGCTGACGTTTAGATCATTATCAGAAAGGGCCCAAGTTTAAGCTCTCAATTTAAAGGTTAGAGGTCTCCAATAACATTTCATAAAGTTTGGGAACAGTTGATTATTTGTACTAAGAAAGATGTACCTTTCTGATGAGACCCCTGAGCATACTAAAAGTCCAGGGCAATAATCTTATGAACATTTTCCTACAAGTAAGCTGCACTTAACTCAATGGCACTTATGTCTGAGTGGAAAAAAGGGATTGTGCTGAGAGTGGCTGCACTGATTAAACTATAATTGACAATGGGAGAAAAATGTGTTCCCCATTCTTCTCCCTCCACGAAGTGAATATTATCTTCCATTCTCACCAACAGTGAAAGCTAAACAGGCTCACTGTTTAAACCAGGATTCTTAATGAGCCTCCACATACTTATCTGTAGTTAGTACTAGTGAAAGCAAAGTGTGCGTTTCCAATCTGCAGCAGCCAAATCCTGCACTGCCTAACACTCATTGCACCAGTACTAGGTGCCGCAAAAGTGCCGTAATCTTATTACCCCTCCCAAGCTGCAGAGCCCAACATGCCTCCCTTCAATTTTGTGCCAGTTCAAAGGTTGGTGCAGACCTAAGCAGACACATTGAGATCAGCCATGCCCAACAAGGGACATGAAGTTCCTATAACCCAAGGAGACCTCCAGCAGCTTCATTGGCACCGCATGATATAGTAGAGGCCTTTTCGGAACTGTTATACTGGTAGGCATCCAGGAATGAAAGGAATGGGCCCTTAATTATTGTTAAGAATGCATTCATTTTGTATAAAAATTTTCTAATAAAGAAATTCTGTTCTGAAAAATAAACATGTTTCCAAGAAATGCCTGGTGCTCTAAGCACCACGCTGGACTACAGGATTTCAGGACTGCAGAGCATTCGCTGCAGAACATCCAGATTTGGACACAGTTTTGTTCCATACTGCATCAAATTAGTGAACTCTCAAGCTACCTTTTTCTACCATGTTTTTTCAAAATGGACAAAATTAATTTGATAAATATATACATGGTTATTTTGGTATGTATATATTGATAAATATGGTTAAATAAACATAGAATCATAGAGTTGGAAGGGACCTAGTAGGTCATCTAGTCCAACCCCCTGCCTGCAGCAGGAAATCCCCCTAGAGCATCCCCGACAGGTGCTCGTCGAGCCTCTGCTTGCATATGAATAAATATGGTTATTTTGGTATGTATATATAGACTTAATGCAGGTGTCCTGTTAGAAATTGTATGAGTTTTACCCCAGTGAGGAAGCAACATAATTTCATTTTGTGTGTACTAGCGGGCGTGCACTGATGTGTGCACAGTAAAAGTGAAAATAAAGGTTTATCTATCTTTATCTATCCATCAATCAAGCAATCAACCTTATCTTGTGCACCTGAAATGAAAGAAGTTGCACTATAAGTTTTGCCTTCTTGTAACTCAGTTAACTTTAGCTTTGTATGGAAAAAGTCCCATTGGTTTGCTTGCTTGCTAGCTAGCTATCTGTCCGTCTGTCTATGAACTAAAAAGTTCACAAAGTGGTTTACAATAAAATGAAAAAAATTAATGGTTAAAGAGTCCCTGTCCCAAAAAAGCTCACAATCTAAAAAGATGCATACCAGCAGAAGCCACTGTAACACATCGCTGGAGTGAGGAGAGCCAGTTACTCTTCCCCGGATAAATAAAAAAGTGATTTTATAAATTTTAAATACGTAAAATCAAAATTTGTTTTCCATTGTGTTTCTTCTAGGGGAGGGGAGAACATTTGGAGTGTGTGAAGAAGAGATTAGGATTGCCTTGCTACATCGGGTAAAACAAAAAAGAAAGAACCAAATACTAATCCAACAGCACGACTCACGTTTCATAAAAGCAGACTTTCTGCAGATTTGCTCACTGGGCATTGGTAACAAAGTGAATTGTGCCAAAGACCCCACAGAAGTTTAGGAAAAATGGAAAAAATATGTTTGGTCCTGCCATAGAGACCTTTAGTCATTTACATCCCTCAGGTTGAATGAAAAGGAAAGGTTGTATCATGGAGAGGCTAGTCTTTTGCATGATTATACATGCTCCTTTCTTTCCCACAAAAGATCTGTTCCTAGCCACATCCCCCACTGCTGTCTAGCAGCAGTAATTTTTTGCAGTAATTTATCTTATTTTTTACTGATTTTAATAAACGCTAAAAAAAGCAAAGAGAAAAACAAAACAAAAAAATTCAATCCTTTAGGCCAGAAAAATGGCCCAGCTAAGCTTTCCTAAGTAGGGCATATCCTGAGCTGACAGTTAGGTCAAATCCACAGGGCTAGAAGGCGTCCGGATGGCCCAACTGCTGCTGAAGAGGCAGCAGCACAAGGGCAACCTGCTCACTGGGCTGGTATAGCTGTGCCATATCCTGAGGTTGAGAGGCAGGAGTTCCAGTTACGCTGGCCACGGACTCACAGTTTTTCCCAACATTTCCATTTTTAGTCTGGCTTATCATGGACCCCTCAGCCTACTCTGATTTATGCTCCTTAGTTGGCCTAACTCTGAGGAGCTGTGAGGTGGAATGTCTGCCCTGGAAAAAGGCTTTGGATGTAACCTAACTGCACTGTTCTAGACCATGCTCAAAATGCCTCTCTTGAACTGCCCAGGCTGGCACAGCTAGGCCAGCCTAAGTTGACTTACACTGGCCCAAGCCTTTCTGGTGTAACTGGGCTGGCCTATTTTGGAACTGGGCCAGCCCAGTGATAGATATGCTAGCCTAAGTGCACTTCAGGATTGCAGCCACAGACTACATACATTTCCAGAAAACGGATCTAGCATTTTTTCATTACTAGAGGAAACTAAACTTTCCTCTACAGCACAAGCACATTCTGTTTATTACTAATATTCAAAAGATAGGACTTTCTTCTATCATCCCCATTCAAGAACATTGTGTGCACTTCCTCTATTGAGGGATTCCCCCCCCCAAAGATCTATTCTCTCTCTCTCTCTCTGTCTCTCTCTGTCTCTCTCTCTCTCTCTGTCTCTCTCTCTCATAAAGCTGTACATGCTGCCTGTTCACATCTGTTCTGAATCATGTATATGTATATGTGTGTGTGTGTATGCATGCACACATGATATCATGGGGATATCAGCAGGGTAGCTCAACATAAAGTCCAGTATTTGTCAGATGCCACAGGAGGCAAACAAGCCTAGAAGAGGGACCACTATCACCTATGTTGTCGCTGTCATTCCCCAACCATCTCCTTCCAACCAAACTTCTGTCTCTGAGTTGGAGAAGAACTCCTTTCAAGGTGCAATCCTGAACAATTTAGGTTCCCTCCCTGTTCCCACAGTGGCGTGGGGAGACCTGCAGATGTATGTGCACTGATCTAAGCCTCCCAGGAATGGGGCCGAAGTGCCTTATGGCATTTTTGTGACCCACTCAGGCCAGCACAGGACTTGTGCCTGGACTTGTGTTGGACTAACCAGGGGTTAGGATTGCTCTGTCAATGAGTTAACAGGGCAGCAGCTTCATATAACAGGAAATCCATTTAGGGTTTCAAAGGTCAAAATGAACACCAAATAATATACATGAATTGACTGTGGAACATGACTCTGAACCAATTTCATGCAGAGCTTTAGGTAGTTGAAAGGTTACTTGCTTGCTGTTTTCTCCTACCTGAAAATTCTTAAGTATTGGACTTTGGAAACACACAAATGAATTTCAAAAATCAGAAATTGGAACATTGCCTTTTGAATGTTCTAGCAGATTTTTGGCCTCAGATTCCAAATCAGGACTACTGTGTGTTATTTAGGCTATTAGCAGCTTTCCATTTGGCCAAGTATGTGCTTTTTCAAAGGGCATTATATAAATTAGCCTTGCAACTAGGTTCCCTCCATATTCACAGCACGCTATACAACAGATGGAAGAGTGAATAGGCAGCACGTATAGTTTTTTTCCAAGAGAAAGGTTAACACATACCTGAAGAATCTCAGTAATGTTTTGGCAGAGCAACATGTGGTGGTTCCTTTGGATGACAGGGCCATAATTCATTCCATGTCTCCACCTCCTGCTCTGAAGGCAAAAGACCTATCCACAGGAAATACAAGTATTACCTGGGACCCAAAGGCTAGTCGTCTGCCAGAAATGGAGAACAATACTTTAAATGTAAGTAACCTGCCAAAAGGAGTAGGCTTCATTGCCTCTGGCTACTGACACAGCCACTACTTTAATGGAAAAGCAAGGCAAAGACGTATAATATTTGGATTGGCTGGGCTCCATGGAAATATAACACGGACCACGTAAACGTTAGAGAGCCCCATTGCTTCAATTTACATATTATGCCCAAAAGAACATTACTGCCTTTACGTTGCTGATTGCAGCCTCCTTGCTGATTTCCAGGCTATTAAGAACTAGCTTAAGGGTCCTTTGGAAAGCGCGCCACCTTTTGCTTTTCCAAATTGCCAGCACTTCTTTATCATTCTGTACTCAGTCATGAACTCAGCCGCACCAGCCAAATGTTCCGATTTTACGAGCCAATCCATCAAAGTATTCATGATCAAGAATACCAGCCTGCCCATGGCAGCCTCGGAGAGCAATTTCCATTTTTATGAATGGAAAAAAGATGCCTGCATAAACATTTCTTTATTTAAAAGTATAAAATGAGGAAAGATGCAAAACAAAATGGAAGCATTTTGTTTTATATGTCAATATCTTGTAAGGGGACGATAGTAAGAAATCCAGCTCCTGCGATTCCCAAGACGGCAATTGTTTCCCTGCATTTAAGTGCATAAATGAGATTTAAAGCCACTGACCTAATCACAGATGCCAAAAATGTACCACAGTAACAGCTTTCTGGAGAACTTAATTTAAAATTATGGTGATAAAAGCAGTTTAGCTAGAAGAAAGCATACACAATTGGGAGTGCAGCGAGGGAAAGATAAGAGGTATATCATCAAATCCTACTGTCTCATACATAACACACTGAAGAAAATTTCTGCCTAATTACAAATGCTTTACAACGGACTTGCAAAGAGTGATAGGAGCCTAAAAGGTCCTCTAGTATTAAACAGAACAGTTTGCTCACTATAATTGTCAAGAAATGCACATCTGGAGCAGTCAGCCTAGTAAACCTTATCTTATACGAAGCTCAAATCTTAAGGATAAGGTTACAATCCTATTATAATTGATAATATTATATCAATTATATATATATATATATATATATATATATATATATATATATATATATATATATATATATATAAATTATACCCTTGCAGGGGAGGAACGGCGGGATAGAAATTGATTAAATAAATAAATAAATAAATTGTCAAAATTAGTATATTTTGTAGGAGAACTAGGGGAAGTCCACTCATTTTTCTGTGCTTTACATAGATTTGCATACATATGGATATATGTGCATATCACCATTACATAGATATGCACCATTACATAGATATGTGCATATCACCAGTCTCCTTCTTCATTCCTAACTGGTACTTGAGCAATCAGCAGAAGGGACGTCTGATCACATCAAGCTCGTGGGGGGGGGGGGGAACACAACCTGAACTCAAGCATTTTGTTTCCAAACAGCTGACTCTTCCCCTTCTTGTAAGCTCAATCCTTTCATCCCTCAAGTGCATCAATGCTGCAGCTCAAATTGAATGCACAGTAGGAGTAATTAGTGATTTGCAATTATATTCAGACTCTTAATTGATTTAATCACACCAGTTATTGATTAAAAGTTGCACTCCTAACTAAAGCATATCTGTTCTATATGCCATATCGCATAACTACCTTGGAGTGATGAAAAGACACTTTTTGCAGCATCTTGCACACTTCCTCCTTCTGAGAGATGAAACTGAGCACCAGTATCTGCTATCCACTGGTAGCCTTTCAGAGATTTCATGGAGCACTCCAGTGTTGTGCCTGTGAACATTTTAAAAATATGTGAGCACACTGGACACATTTAAATGTATCCAACAAAAACAAGTCTAACCAAACCTTTGCTAATTATAGCTGTGAGCTTGTGAAATATTATTTTTTGTACTTTTATTTAAAACAGTGTTCAAAGTATTCAAATTTTCAGCTCATGTTGGATTCACTTCCCAGGAAATGTAGCTGTGTAGCAAAAAGAACAAGGAATCTTATGGTACAGTAACTTACATTTATTGCAGTCATTAAGTTCAGGGTGATGAGATGTCATATGAGCAACAGAGGACAAGGAACCCCAAAATATAGGATATCCAAGAAAAATGTAGAAAATGACAGACTACAATCCTAATCTCCAGTTAGGCTGGCGTAGGACCTGGCATAAATCCTGTGCTGATCTGGGGGCGTCATAAAAGTGCCATAGGATATTTCTGTGCCACTCCTGGGGAGGTTAAGCCAGTGCATAGGCATACACTGACCTTCCCCCACTACCGCTGGGAAAATATGCCAGCCTAAATTTCTTAGGATTGTGCCCAAAAATTAAAAGCTAAAAACACTCATACTGTATATTGATGTCCAGTGGTTAATTTACTACATTATTTATTATTAGATTTAAAACTATAAAACACTCATACTGTATAATGTACTCATACTATACACTATACTCATACACCATTCTATAAAAAGGTAACTTCTGCAGTGTTTGTCCTGCATGGTAATCTGCTAGTTCTGGATTGTAGTCATCCAAACCATGGTTGATGTGACATTGGGGAAACCTGGCCAGCTTGTTGCAGGGACCTGTAGCCAGGGCACTGCCTTCCTACTAAAGTGGTATATGCCTTCCGACATATCTATAGATATGCCTTCCTACTTATCTAAATTACATTTTGCATTCTTTTGAACTGCTAGGTTGGCAGGAGCCGGGATGAGTGATAGGAGATCTCCCCACTGTGCAGCACTCATGTCTCGAACCAGTGACATGATTGTCAGTCTTCAGATTAACAGGCACAGCTCCATTAACCACTGAGCCACTGCAGTCATTTATCATCTATATATATATAAATGAAAAGTCACTGACTGACTGACACTTCAACGGCCAGCCAAAACCGCTGGACCTAGAAGTGTGAAATTTGGGGATGGTGTTCCTTCCATAATAGAGGCACCCACTAAGAATTGGTTTTCAGAAATTCCAACCAGAAGAGAGTGAAAAGGGATGCAACGTATTTTCCTCCCTATACTTTGAAGAATCCAACTGAGGGACGCTCTGCCCCAACCCCTGGACCTAGAAGCAAGAAATTTGGGGAGGGTGTTCCTTTTGTGACATCAACACCCATCAACACATCTCAACTAAAGTTCAAATGAAAAAAATGTGGAGTATTTTACACTGGATCCAGGTGAACTGAATTCAAAATAAAATATGATGGTCTCTATGATATGAACAGGAGTTTTTTATGAATCCAAAAGTGACATGTTGCCCTTTCACACTGGAACAAAAGGGAAAAAAAGAAAATATCTTTCTTCTATTTCCAAGAACCTTATTACCATTCTACACAGTATTTTATTGAAACAAATAGGACTTTTCACAGAATGGTATCTTTTTGTTGGATCTAGTTTTAATTCATGCAGATAAATAAGATCTGCACTCCTATAGCTCAAATTTAAAGAGGCAGGGCCACATCGCTGGGGAGGAGATCAACATTGGAAAGCTATAATCGTTATTAACACTAATGGGAATTATATGTATAAATCTCCCATCCATGCAAGAGAGAGTCATTAAGAGTCCGAGAGTGAGAGCCTTGAACTTACTTCTGAGCTAAGAAAAATGCTGACATCCCTAATGGGATTCTGAAGGTAGAATAAAGGAAAACACAAAAGCCAAAGACCGCTATTACAAAGCCTAACTAGGCAGAAAGCTCCAACGCTGCAAACTTTTGTCTTCCCTTGCACTAAAATGCAGAATATATTGTTAAAGATACATCTTTCCTGTTATTCACTTCCTTGAAGTCAGCATTATTTCATCTGGAAACAGAAATACAATTGCTACAGGGTGCAATCATTATCTGTGGGGAATCCCCTTAGACACTGAAATCCACAGATTCGGGAACCACAAATTCTCCAAGTAGGTCTGCAGTGTGATCTGAGGACATGCTTTGCTTTTCAGACCCCTAAGAATGCCCTTCAGGGCAAAAGTTGTGCCCTGAAGGGCATTTTTTATGCCCTATAAGTCATTCCAATATTTTATAAGTGGCTGATCAAATCTGTGGGTTCCAATTTGGTGGATATCAAGGCCCCACTGAATATTTCTCTCTAAAAACTGAGACAATCCACAAACTCACAAGTCTTCAGCATACTAGCTATAGGAGAGTGCCAAGTGATAGAAGGGATTTCCTTTGGCTCATCTGATGTTGGCCACACGTTATCCTTAAAACACGTAACATCACAAGAGCAGCTCCCAGCAATGAACTTGTCTGGAGATTGTACCTGATGGACAGAAATATTAGAGCATAGGTTAATGTTAATGTTAAAGTAATGTTAGGTTAAAACCTAATCCTGTGACAACCACAGAACTTTGTCACACGATGACTGCAAAGCTTCAGTATTTAATTTTTGGTCAAGACATGGAGAAAAGGCATAAATATTACTGCTGGTGGTATTCCAACAAACAAGTTTCATGTGTGAAGTCCCATGAAAATCAATTGCTAAAACTGAATTGCAACCTAAGCAAACAGCAGAACATCATAAGCAGTGACTTAATTTAATTTAGTACAATTAACAGAGAATCATTATATAGATAAAGCAATACAAATCCACCGTACACATCGGGTCATTCATCATTTTCACACCAAAAAAGACAAGAAAGTGTTACAGCGGTTCAAAACTAATATATACTACTGAAAAACTGGATTTAACAAATATCACAAGAGTGCTCATTAGAGTGCTAATCTGGCCATCCTTATTCAGAAATTAGTCCCACTATGGCTACAATCCAGAGTAACTATGGGACCTTTTACACTGATGTAGTTATGGTGCCATCTAAGGGAAATCTATGGGAAATGCATAGAGCAATCCATAATTAAGTGCCTCTTACGTCTTCCAGTAGTTACTCTGGATTGTAGGGTAAATCAGTATGTGATGAATTCCTTATTCACAAGTAAATTTTGGTAGGATTGTAGCCTTTGTAGCCTTCAATGACCCATCAGCCATTAATTTGTTCACTTTGTAAATTGCTTTCTGAACTTTTTAGTTGAAAAGTGGTATATAAATACTGGAAGAGCCGGAGTCCCGGAAGCAGTTCGTGACTGTGTACAATCACATTCTGGTAACTCCTGCAACGCAGCTGGAACCAACTGTATTGGCTCTGCTGTTCCACTGGACTATTTCAGTGGTGTGGAGAGGGGGGATTTGCTGCTTGGGTACCAGCCTATCCTCCATATCAATCTACCCTGCCATCGTGCTCTGGAGAGGACACTCCAGCTTTGCAATTCAGAGCACGATACCACAGTCTTTCGAGACTGAAGGATGCCAATGAGAGAGATATATCATGACATATATATATCATCTCTCGGGTAGTCCATCAGAAACACAATGATCTATTCTAAATTAACAGACATTATCGTATGCCCATAGGCAAATTTCTCTTTGCTTCTTTTAAGTTTGAAATTTTGAACAGTCTTTCAAAAAAGGGGGTTTCAAAGGCAGCACAAAGGTGTGACTGTTGATGTCAGTGCTAACCTGAAACTTGCCCTCATTACACATGCATGCTCACCGATAAAATATTGTCATTCACAACCTGGGTGCACACAAACTATTTCATCTATGCAGATCTAATGCACCATCAAATCTAATGTGCATCTCTATTTTTAAATGCTTGAGATTTTTTATAAAAAGTATTTGCCGGCAATTGTAATGCACAGCTGTAAAGGAGGTACAAAATTTAAATTTATTGCATATAATAATGAATGAGTTATACGATAATAATAAAATGGCAATGGATTAATGTTATGATTTTTACCCACTTGTACCAGTACTTGTACCACTGTTACATTTTAATCACAATATAGTAAACTGTTAAACGAAATTCTGGCCTATACTTATAATCAAAATACCCGTATTTACTCAAATCTAATGTGCCATCGAATCTAATAAGCATGTCAATTTTGGAGACTAGCCCTCCAATCCAGAGTAACTATGGGAGCATGTAAGAGACATTACGTGTACCTATAATTACTGCACCACCTACTGAAAACCTATGGGAAATTCATATTGCAATCCAGAGCAAATTGTTCTTATACCGGAGCAAGGACTCCCCGTAGTTACTCTGGATTGCGCCCTAGATTCGGCTGAAAAAGATAAGTTTTATTCAAGTAAATAGGGTAGATTGTTGTGGATTGTTGAAGTATTATTTACACTTCAAATTTGAATAAATCTACATAAATTTGCATATAAGATTTATTAGAAACATGACAAGGCTTGCCCACAGCCCAATAGAGGGGTCTTGCTGAGGGCCACATTGAGGCTTGCTGAGTGCTGCATTCTGCCCCATGGCCAGGGTTTGGACACGCCTATCCTATACATATCCTGATTTACATCCTTAGGTGGTAGAGCAGTGGTTCTCAATCTTCCTAATGCCGTGACCCCTTTATAAGTTCCTCATGTTGTGGGGACCCCCAACCATAAAATTATTTTCGTTGCTACTTTATAACTGTAATTTTGCTACTGTTATGAATTGTAATGTAAATATCCGACATGCAGGATGTATTTTCATTGTTACAAATGAAATATGTGTTCTATGCACACATTGAACAGAATGGGATTTATTTCAGAGTAGGCATGCATAGGATTGGGCCCTGAGGCTGCAATCCTATCTGCATTTACATGGGAGTAAAGGCTCCCTGACTATAATGGGATTTATTTCAGAGTAGGCATGCATAGGATTGGGCCCTGAGGCTGTCAGTCAGCCCCAGTGCGTGCACAGCTACAGCTGGAGGTCTGGCAAGCCTAACCTGGCCCCCTGTACCTGGGGTCTTTAGGCGACCCCCAGGAAAGCTCTTGGCGACCCCCAAAGGGGTCCCGACTCCCACTTTGAGAAACGCTGCGGTAGAGGATCATTGTCAGATGAGGTCTTCAAACCAGAAGATCTGGCTTTAAATTTCCAGCACTAGGCAGAAGTTTGAATAAAAAAACAGCCCATTTGACTCCCTTCACTCCTGATTCCACGATGCCAAATGTGGTTTCAGGGAAGGTCAGGATCAGGCCCTTGTAAACTCCTTAATAAAGAACCTGATTTTCTTGTGCACTTCAAGTTTCATGTGCAACCATAATTAGCCGCCTCAGTGTCTGGGTTGTCAGAAATATTCATTTCCTAGGCAGAGGAGGCTTGTTACAAAAATCTAAAAACTGACAGCATTTCTCCCACTGAGCAGTTCTCAGAATAGAACAGAGCACAAAACTCTGAAGTCGAAAGAAAAGCTCTGATAATCTCTTTGCTTCTTGTTCTCTGCCTTGATCACCTCTCCTGTTAAAACAATGTTTTGAGAGAGACCACATGCGGCTTCTTGCATTGCGAATTATCCTTTGGGTGGGGAATAACTTGCCATTTCAGGTAATGCTTGGGTAAAGGACTCCCTTTCAAAAAGGAAAAGGGTGCGTGGAGCAAAAATATAGGATCTTTTAAATAGTCCTGAGCAAAATAGTTTAATTAAATACTTAAGCAAAAAGCAAATTTTCATAATTTTCACGCCTGCGTCCATACAATCCAGTCCATCACTTAAGATCATCTGTGGAGTGCCCTACTGACTGTGCCACCACCGAGAGAGGAGAGAGTTGTGGCGGCTGGGATCAGGGCCTTCTCGGTGGTTGCACCCCAGCTCCGGAACTCCATTCCCTTGGATTTAAGAACTGCTCCCTCCTTGAGTAGTTTTCAGTGGGGCCTAAAAACATTTTTGCGTGCAAAAGCTTTTTAGTCTCTTTGGAGATTGGGGTGGAGCTGTATTTTTAGTAGTTCTAGTTGGTTTTTATGATAGTTTTTAGTGTGGAAAGTTGTTTTTAAATGCTTTTATGTGTATATTTATATTGTTTGCTTTTAATATTTGCTAACCGCCTTGAATTGGCCTTCGCTGAGAAAGGCAGGGTAGAAATCCAGAAAATAAATAAATGAATAAATAAGCATATGTAAATACTGCATATAAATAATGTAGACAGGCTGGCAGGCAGGCAGACAACCTCATCTTCAAAACTTTATCAGTAATAGATGCCCATTCATAAGTACATGAATAACAGCCAGAGAAATACACTAACATTTTACAGATCTTAGAGCACAATCCTAACCATGTCTACTCAAAAGTAAGCCCCATTGTGTTCAGCGGGTCTTGCTCCCAGGAAAGTGTCTTTAGGATTGTAGCCATAGCGTGCAATCCAGAGTAACTACAGGGAGTCCTTGCTCCGGTGTAAGAACAATTTGCTCTGGATTGCAATGTGAATTTCCCATAGGTTTTCACTAGGTGGTGCAGTAACTACAGGTGCACATAAAGTTTCTTATGTGCTCCTGTAGTTACTCTGGATTGTAGGGTTAGCCTGCTTAAGCACACCGTTGTGTCCCCCCCCCCCCCCGTATTGTCCAGAATTGTTTATCAGTGCAATTGGAAAAGGTCTTAGGGCTCAGGCAATGTTTTGCAAATCTCTGTTTAAAGCTTTGATAAAATAATATTTTCAATACTTTTTTAACTTTGATCCTATGGAGATTAGCATAAGATATCATGCTCCAAGAAACTGGATGAAACCAATTTGTTTTAAGGAGAAATAAATGAATCTTACTTAAGCCTGTAAGTCTTAGTATTATTCAGTGGGTACTGCTTGCCACATTTATCATCACTGAAAAACTGTATCTGATTTATTTGAAATATCTTTTTTCACCTATTAAGAGACGCAGGGTGCAATCCAAACTTAGGCCAGCACAATTTATCAGTCTTCCCATTCATAGAATCATAGGATCATAGAGTTGGAAGGGACCTAGTAGGTCATCTAGTCCAACCCCCTGCCTGCAGCAGGAAATCCCCCTAGAGCATCCCTGACAGGTGCTCATCATTCCCGTCATGATGTAGGGAGGCAAGCACATGTCTGTGCACTGGCTGAACCCTCCTCCAGGATTGGCGCAGAAATGTCTTATGGTACTTTTGTGACACCCCCAGGTCAGCACAGGACTTATGCTGGAGCTTAGGATGGTCTAAGAGGTGGTTAGGATTGCAGCCATAGTTTATGAATTAGTTGTGCTTTTAATGAATTGCCTCTCCATCTTGAGTCAGAAGCTCAAGATGGAGATGCAGGTCAAATAGATTAACCACATGGGAATAACTGCAATTAATGTGTCTACCGTCCTAACACAAGTTACAGAAAACATGTCCCCTCTGCATACCCTGGAAAGAACTGGCCACATCCTTTTTTCTACAGCCACAAAGAAAAATCCTAGAATTATATTCCTTGAATCCAAACTCTTTGCTGTGTTTGAGCATGAAAACTCATGGCTGGCAGTGAGCCAGTTAGAGGCTTGACATAGACCTCATCTGAACCCCAGGCCAGGGTTTGGAGACCCCTGCTCTAGTACAATAGGATTTCTCCATGAAGGGCAAATGTGATGTGACAGACAGAAGGAACATAATCCGTCCGCTTCTCTCTCCTCCTTGGATCATAAACAATGATCCACTATGAATAAGAAACATTCTAGTCTACATAATATTGCTGGTTATATGACGTGACATCACACAAGCTAATTTGCTATTTGTGTAATGGGAAACGGCAGCTTAGGATGCGACAACTATTGTAAAGGCAGGATGTGGGCATTCCACATTCCTGGCATACAATATCAGATTCTTAAGAGAAGTAAAATATTGATGAAGCTTAGACTTCATACAATAGTGGCCTTGTTTTCCGTGATGAAACAACCTCCCTGGACAACTGTGAATGTTAAATGAAGAAAAAAATTATGAAGTTATCATATACGTAGAAAACGAAAACTTGCTTGACATGCCAGTATTCTTTTTTCCCCCCTAAAGCAACAATATTTATAGGAAAAATAATATTATTTTCTTTAATGAAACAAGGAGAGGAGAAGAAGCTTTTCAATTATTATGCAAAAATGCATCTTGAAGTTGTGCAGTAATGTATTAAATCAGAACAGTGAATAAAATGTTATTCTCCCCAAAGCACAGGGGCTCATTGTGCTGCCAGAAACAATCTAAAGCAAAATTCTAGTAAGTCTTTGTAGTTAAACATGAAGAGATTTATCTAAGGAAAATACACTGCAGAACAACAGAAGAGAGTAGAGAGGCGTATTTGAGTGCAGAGACATATACACTATGGCACGTTAGCCAAAATAGGGGAAGTGATAAAATATTCAATTGAGAGAATGTAAAATTAACACCTGTGAAATCTAACTAAGGAGAATGACATGTTTGAATACTTAACTCAGCGTGCCATGAACTCAATAAATACTATTCTTGCTTATACTGGTCAACCCAGATAGCAATTTTTTAAAATCTTGGTCCCCAAATTATAACAATCCTAGTTAATTATTATTTGATTTTTGTATGGAAACGATTGTGCATGTTTTGGTTGAAAAGCAGTATATAAATATTCTTGATGATGAAGATGGAACCAGTTGTTCCAGTGCAGGTGGAGCCTATTTATTCACTAATTTTTCAGCTGGAGATCTGACTTAACACAGGTATCCTGGACCTGCATTAAGCCAGACTCAGCCCCATCTGAAACCACCAAAGAGGACCAGAGCTGAGCTCTAGTCCTCTCCAGAGGGCTTTCTGAAGTCTGCATATCCGGCCACAGCCTCTGCAGGCTTCAGAATGGTTCTACTCCAGTCCCCTTATGGAAGCTTATGTTGCAGAACATCATAAATTTCTTTATCTGTGATTTTCAGGATCTGCAGGTAGTCTGAGATTAGATCCCCTGTGGATACTAAGGTTCCACCCCCAACTGGAATATGTGCCAACCTACTTTCTGTACATGCCCTCACTTGTGTCTTCTTCATGCCTTGAAAAACTAAGCATCTACATTCTGGATAGGATTGTGATACACTGTTCATGGAATCATATTAGAAAGCATAATACTTATGACAGTGACATAAGATGCTCCGTATGCACTAAAATATTGCATTAATATAGTGGTCTTCAAAGTAGGGGTCAGGACCTCCTTGGAAGGGGGTCACAACTTCATTTGAGGGAGGCTGCGAAAAGCTGAGTACAGCCATCTTGGAATCTGGTACTGGGCACTTTTAATGTCACCTACAGCCATGACATCACTTCTGGGGGGTCCCAGACACATTGTCATTTCAGATGGGGGTCCCAGGCTGAAATCCTTGAATACCACTGCACTAATATATTATAAAAGAATATCTGTAAGGAGTGAATATGATGCTAGGTAAAGAATGCAGTTAGTGAAATAGTATCCAGATCACTGTTCTAAGCTGCCCTGGGAGCAAAACGCCTGACAGGCAAGCCTCATCACGAAATGAGGATGCTCCAGGTTTTACATTTAACCAGCTGCCCTGTCTTAAAGGGTAGAGTACAAATATTCTAAACTAAGGTGCAATCTTAACAAATTTAGGCTGGCCTAAATCAGATGGCATATATTCCCATGGGGGACGTCAGTGTATCCCTATGCGTACTGCGTATGCCTGACGTAACCTCCCCAGGAGTGGGGCAGAAGTGCCTTACGGCATGTTTGTAACACCCCAAGGTCAGCACAGGACTTATGCCGGGACTTAAGCCGGCCTAAATGGCGGTTAGGGTTTGCAGCCTAAATGAATAAATAGCCTTGTTTCTCAACAGGTTTTCTACCATCAGGCTAAATTCATGTTAGGATAGTGAGAAAACTTCTTATAGGATCATAGGACAGAAAATTATTATATATGTTACTCTTAATTCGGTGTACAGCTAAGGACACAATCCAGAGCAAATTCAGCCTGCTCTGCCCTAACTGCTCTCTCCTAACTATTCTGTATCCAGAGCAGAAAGTTATGCTGAATCCAGAAAGTCAGGAAGCCTGGGCTGCCCTAACTATTCCAGAGCATGCTAAGTAATTGACACAAGGGGAAGACTTGCTCCTGAGGAGACACCCCTCAGATCACATTGAACAAGGAACAGCTGTGGTGCCTACAGTGGTGACATGACTCTGCACATCACCTGGTGCAGAAGTCTGTGCGTCATCCCTGGGATGCGCGCCCCCCCTACCTGGACTGCGCAGTCACCAAAGTTGGCGCCTGCGCAGTTGTTTCTGAAGCCAACTGGCTTCAGAAAGAGTACTGCGCAGGCACCATCTCCGACACCTGCGCAGTACTTTTCTGAAGCCTTTTGGCTTCGGGGGAGACTGTGCAGGCGTCAGAGTTGGTGCCTGTGCAGTACTCTTTCTGAAGCCATTCGGCTGCCGCTCCGCCTCCTGAGTGAGGCCGAATGGCTGTGCAGAGGCGCGGACTTTCTCTGCTCTAAGGAAGTCTCCTCTGAAGCTGTTCGCCATGCTCAGTGTGTTTTTGCGCAGTGCACCTCAGATGGCTGTTCAGGCCAGCTCCTCAGACAAGTGTCAGCTTCTGGCTCATTCTCCGCCTTGGAGCAGGCCTGAATGGGTGTGCTGACGCCCGGGGCCTGCCAAAGGACAGTCAAACTCCTCTGGCACATCACCCCATACGGAGCACATCCCCAATGCGGCCCACACCAGCCGCACCAGTCTGGTGACGCCACTGGGTGCCTGCCTTAGAAGGAGTCCCTGATGAGATGCCAGTACATTCTACTGTGAATACAAGGGGCTTCTTGGAGTGGCCTGCTGTATCCTGAGGTTAATGGGCTGCCGTAGTTGTTCCATATCCTGAGGTTGAGAGGAAGGGGTTGCAGCTAGGCTGGCCAAGAACTCAGATTTTTGGTCAGCACTGCCATTCTTACTCGGGCCTTATCATGGACCCCTATGGGTCTACTCATTACTATACCTGCTCCTGAGGTGGTATAACTCTGAGGGCTGGAAGAGGGCATTTCTGCCTTGAAACAGGCTCTGGATTCAGAGTAACTGCTCTGCCCTAGGCAATGCTCAACATGCCCTCAACTTGCCTCTCCTGAGCTGCCTAGGCTGCCCCAGTTAGGGCAGAGCAGGTCCACCTCTCTTAGGGCACCCTATCTTGCCTTGCTCTGCCCTAAGCCTCCTTCAGAGTAACTGGGCTGGAGCATCTTGCAGTTGCTCCAACCTAGTGTTAGATAGGGCAACCTAAGGGCTCTTATGTGGACAGATTAGTTGCTCTGGATTGTCCTGTAAGCACCACATTTAAGTTCCAGTGGTCAGACATTATTGAATTATGATTATTGATTGCCGCCTTCAACTGGGAACACTCGCTGTTTAAAGAGTTACAAAATATATGAACACATGGCAGGAACATGGAAGAATACAGGAAAAATTCAAAGACTAAAATGATGCCTTATCAACTTGAACAGCTCTTTAGTCTTACAGACGTAACTCTTAGATCAGTGGTGCATTATGCTCTTGAAAAAATCATATGTCCCTCCATATTTATAACTTATTGAAAATGCAGCTTATTAGAAACATGGCAGAAAAACAAATTAATCTGAAGATTATAATGTCTTTCTTTGCCATGATTCCATCATGGCACAAAACAGACTATTTCCCTCCACAGCAGTGCAAGACATTAAGTATATATCCCCAAATCTAGACCACAACTCCATAAATGCTAGCTTTTTAACGAAGGTGACAGCTTTGTCTACAATGAATATAAAATATGATTTGCTATAAAATCGCTTGAAACTGTGAGGCTTTAACAAAATCTTTAAATCTACATAAGAAGGGGGAAAAGAGCTTCTGAAAAGATAAAAGTAAAATCTTGATTCTTATATAAAATGTTATGCATTTTAATATGATTTTTTGCCTGATTTATGTAAAACTTTGTGTTTTTCATTTTCTCTAGCCTGTCACATTGTAGTGATGTATGGAGCATTTTAGCATCAAGTTTGCCACGAGCAATAAAGTCGGTGCCCCTAAGAAATATTAATATATTTCCACTTTTTTTCCTCCCCTCTCTAAGAGTGTTCTCTTATTCATCTTATTTGGTTTCACTTCACATAGTCGACTAGCATAATTTTCAGTCTCACAGTAATATTTTAAAGCTTTGCAATGTAAAAAAAATCCTTGTCAAACAAGGTATGTACTAAAACAGCACATTTGACAATGGGGGACATGGAGATGGGAACAAGCAAAATCTCTGTGGAGGTACAGAATTTTAAAACAGAATAATTGAGCCTCTTACCGACAAATACTCAGTAATTCCTTCTCAAAATAAGGCCCGCTGTGATGCATATTCTCAATAACATCACTGCTTTTATATGAGATACTGAGGGGGTAATCTAAACCAAGTTAGGCTGGCATAACTCACCTGCTACCCATTTCCATGGTGGTGCGAGCAGGCTGGTACACACCTGCACATTGGCCTAACTCCACCAAAAGTGTGGCACAGAGTGCCTTATGGCACTTTTCTGACACCCCCATGCTATCACAGGACTTGTGCCAGGGTTTATGCTGGCCTAACTGGAGATTAGGATTACAGCCTGAGTTGCTAAAACATTTGTTAATATTATCTGCATCTGATGTAAAAAGTATGACCTAGAAAATTATTGCACCTATAATGTTGCAGGACCCTCATTTCCCCTCGCCCCATAGAGGAAGTTCAGTGCATGAGACTGAGGACAGGACCTCTCCCACTGGACCATCCCTGTTCCAAGGGTTTTGTTAAAGTAAACCAGAAAGGAGGATTTCATCTCTTCATATCTCTAGATTGGCTACTCACGCCAGATCTGATTCACTTTATGGTGGGTTAGGTGGAAGCTTGGCACTCTGAAGCCTGCCAGTGGGGAAAGAGTTAAGCCCTAACCAATATGACATATATCCTGGGCTCTTGGGTCTACTTCAGTAAGGTTCTTCCAAAAGCAACGGACAAGCTTGCACAAGTCTACCAGCTTTCAAAAGGGCTCTGCCCAAGTATTCCCCTCAGTGGTGCTGACATATGTTGTGGCTAGGGGCATATTTATTTAGCAGGTGCATAGATACTTCTTTGGAGGAGTGTGGCTACAATCCAGAGTAACTGCGGGAGCAGGTAAGAGACATTATGTGCACCCGTAGTTACTGCACCACTTAATGAAAACCTATGGGAAACTCATATTGCAATCCAGAGTAACTTGTTCTTACTCCGGAGCAAGGACTCCCCGTAGTTACTCTGGATTGCGCCCTATGTCTTTGGAGTACATCTTTGGAGGAGTACGACTTTGGAGGAATCCAACCTCTGGCACAGGGGCCAGATGAGACTTGCAGTGAGCCTCAATATAGTCAGTGGCAAGACACCTCCATCTGGTCCTTGGGCAAGCCTTATAAATCTCCAGATATAACTCTAATAACTATCTATCTACAGTATTTATATACCGCTTTTCAACTAAGAAGTTCACAAAGCGGTTTACAAAGAAAATGGAAAAATAATAATAGCTAATTAAAAGCTAATGGGTCCCTGTCCCAAAAGGGCTCACAATCTAGAATGCAAAAAGAACACCCGCAGAAGCCACTAGAACAGACATTGCTGGGGTGTGGAGGGCCAGTTACTCTCCCCCTGCTAAATAAAAGAGGAGCACCCACTTGAAAGAGTGCCTCTTGCTGAGTTAGCAGGAGTGTAAATTTACATATACACCAGTGGTTCCCAAACTTATTTGCCCCACCGCCCCCTTTCCAGAAAAAATATTAATTAGCGCCCCCTGGAAATTAATTTTTTAAAATTTAAAAAATTTAAATTTTAAATTTTAAAATTCCTAAGATTACTCTTTCACAGGCAGTACTGTATGGAAAACCAAAGGACTGCCCTTAGCCCTGTGGTTGTCAGCCTTTTCAACTCAAGACACACTGACAAGGCACAGTTCTTCTACCACTGATCACCTTTCACACAGATCCCACACACACCTGGCTCTACTGCTCCCCTGGATCCAATTGCCTACAAGCTCCCTTGAAGGGGGGAACTCCAGGAGGTGAAGGAGTTTCCATCAGGGGAAGCCCAGAGGAACTCTGGACTCAGGGTCTTACTTAACACAAGGCTTATTTTAACACAATGGGGCTTAGTTCTGAGTAGACATGCTTAGAATTGTGCTCAGAGTCAAATCCCAATTTACACCCTCTGGACTGGGGATCTCCGGCATAAAAGAGGGTGATCTGCATGATGCATAAAGTTTACTTAGGCTGAAATCCTAAAGACACTTTCCTAGTAGTAGGACCCATTGATCACAGTGGGGCATACTTCTGAATAGACATGGGGGATCCCCTGCACAGAAGAGGGTGATCTGCATGATGCATAAAGTCTACTTAGGCTGAAATCCTAAAGACACTTTCCTAGGAGTAGGATCCATTGATCACAGTGGGGCTTACTTCTGAGTAGACATGGGGGATCCCCTGCAAAGAAGAGGGTGATCTGCATGATGCATAAAGTCTGCTTAGGCTGCAATCCTAAAGTCACTTTCCTAAGAGTAGGACCCATTGATCACAGTGGGGCTTACTTCTGAGTAAGCAACAGCAGCAGGAGCTGCTTTGCCAGCACTGCAGTGGTGGAGGAGGAGGCAGGGTGCCGGAATGGAAAAGTTGAGCCTCTGTCTGGTCTGGCTCCCCCTCTCCTCCTCCACCACCACCACCAGTGAGCCCAGCAGCCTGACTAAGGGTGCAATCCAGAGTAACTACGGGGAGTCCTTGCTCTGGTGTAAGAACAATTTGCTCTGGATTGCAATATGAATTTCTCATAGGTTTTCACTAGGTGGTGCAGTAACTATGGGTACACATAATGTCTCTTACGTGTTCCCGAAGTTACTCTGGATTGTAGGGTAACTGAGGCTCTGGGCGGCAGGCTGCAGAAGGAAACAGAGGAGTAAGGTGCACAGGCTTCTCCTCCTTCACGCACCTGTGGCCATCACCGCCCCCCTGGATCGCTGCAGTGCCCACCAGGGGGCGGTGGCGCCCACTTTGGGAATCACTGATATACACTCTTATATGTAAATTTATGCACATTTATTCAAATTTATCACACAATTTATGCACACAAATTTCTCACAACACAGTGTCAGAGGGATGATACGGCCCTCTTGCCAAAATTGGAAACTCCTGGTCTACTAAGAAGCCCCTTAGGGGAGCAGGTTTCTTCTGTCTACCATCAGTTTCCATGCAAATATTGGGTCAGAATAGGGGCAAATATTCCTCAGAATAGGGGGACATTCACTAAAACTGAGTGGTGGGAGAGTCAGGGTAGACAAAAGAAAATATTTCTTTAACCAGCATTTGATTAGTCTTTGGAACCTTGATATGATTAGTCTGTGGAACCATCTGCCACAGGATGTGGTGATGAAGTCTGGTCTAGATTACTTTCAAAGGCAACAGGACAAATTTCTGGAAATGTCCATCATGGGTTACAACCCATTCACCCTCATTTTATTTAGAAGGAGGTTACTTCTGAATGCAAGATGCAAGGGAAGGCATCAGGGTGAAGGTCTCTTGTTATAGACTCAAGACATCTGATGGACCACTATGAGATACTGGAACCTGGTTTAGATGGATTTTTAGCCGAATCCAGCAGCCTCTCATTAGTTTCTTCCATTCTTATGGTCCACACCTTGCTTCGTGAGTGTTAGCCATCACACTTTTTGGCATCCCTCAACAAATATATACTCGCCAATTTCTCATTTCATAACATATAATTATCCAGAGTAACTACAGGGAGTCCTTGCTCTGGTGTAAGAACAATTTACTCTGAATTGCAATATTAATTTCCCCTAGGTTTTCACTAGGTGATGCAGTAACTATGGGTGCACATAATGTCTCTTACGTGATCCTGTAGTTACTCTGGATTGTAGGGTTTGTGGAGCTGGTTCCTTCAACCATAAACTGGTTCCTAGTTGTCATCATGTTTTTGTCTTATTATTCAAAATTTTCCCCTTTTCCTCATTATATTGTGGTTTGGATCAGTACAGTTTCCAGCATGCAAGATCTGGCAACCTCCGTGTGCTGATCTAAATACCTCCGAGGTGGCATAAGAGTGCTTTATTGTTTCTATGGTATGCCACAGAATACCTGATGTGCCAGGCTATTTTGTGCATTAGGCAAGGTGTACACACTTGCATACACACGCACCACAAATTGCCAACTTCAGTTTTCAATATCAGATATCTTCTATGAAAAAAATGAAAAGAACAACACTTGAATCTGCTAAACTTGAAACTTTTTTATTGTTCTTAACCATGTTGTAAACCACTTTGGGTCTGCATAGCAGAGGAAGGGGGGATAGAAATTCATTAAATAAAAAAAATACAGATTTTATTTTGTAAGTAAACTCTGCCCCTTAAAGAACATCACTGAACCCTTCTGCGGTCTCAAGTTGGCCTAAAGATAGCACCAGCCATGTGCTTTCCTACATCAACCATCTGAAGTTTGTTTTATCATATTTGTCAATTTTTTTTGTATTTTACTTTATTTCATTATGCCAATAAGGGTCTTTGAATTGGATTATTTACTCAAACATAGGGCAAAATCCAGAGTAACTACGGGGAATCCTTGCTCCGGTGAAAAAACAACATACCCTGGATTCCAGTATGAATCTCCCATAGGTTTTCACTAGGTGGTGCAGTAACTATGGGTGCTCATAAAGTCTCTTAGGTGCGCCCGTAGTTACTCTGGGTTTGGGGGATAATGTGCCACTGAACCTAAATGCACCCTGATTTTGAACCTAAATGCACCCTGATAATGTGCCACTGAACCTAAATGCACACTGAACCTAAATGCACCCTGATTTTGAAGACTAAATTATGATGAAAAAGGTGTGCATTATATTCAAGTAAATATGGTATTTGCCCAGAGGTGCTAATGTTTATGGGATGTGTGCATTGGGAAGAGAGGGATTCTCTTGGCTGCATTTTCAGTTACATCATAGTCCTGGCAGGTTTTCATCAAGCTTCGGTGGGTGCTGGAACTGAGACCACTCCAAGGATATAGGTCCACAATTTATTTTTTTCAGCACTGCTAAAGAAGTAAAGCAATTTTTTTTACTCCCAGTAAGCATTCTCTCAGCTTCTGTTAATAATGTTAAAAATAGCTTATTTTGCAGGTACAAAACAAGCCTGCAGTACTCAGAGTTGATCACAAAATAAGAGACCAGCAGACCAGGGTTTGAGACCCAGGTCCCCACAAGATGAGGATTTCTTGCTACAGACAGGGGGGTTGGACTAGATGATCCACCGGGTCCCTTCCAACTCTAGGATTCTATGATTCTATGTAACACAGCTCAATAGACTTAAGGCTGCAATCCTAATCCCCAGTTAGGCTGGCATAAGCCCCAGCACAAATCCTGTGCTGGTCTAAGTGTGTCACAAATAATGCTGTAAGGCGTTTCTGTGCTGCTCCTGAGGGAGAGTTAGGTCATTGCACAGACATGTGTTTGCCTCCCTACATCACCAAGGGAGTGGGAAGACCAGTTAGTTGTGCTGGCCTATGAGCACAATCCTAACCATGTCAACTCAAAAGTAAGCTCCATTACGTTCAATGGGTCTTACTCCCAGGAAAGTGTCTTTAGGATTGTAGCCTATGTTAGAATTGCACCCTTTGAAACTATCAGTGTCTTACCACCACGCCACGTTTTTCGGGTGACCTCTGGTACTCTACAAGTTAAAAGCAGCTGAAATGAAGTGAACGCTGTTTAGTTAAAAAAAACAACTAAACAAAAGGATGTTTGTTGACAATTCCTGTGGCATCAAAAAATAAAATGCCGCAGAAGAACACAGAACAAATTTAGTTTTGGTGAATATCTCCAAAGAATTTAGAGCAGCAGTCTCCAAACTGGAGACCATTATGTGCTACAAACAGGTTCCCTGGCATGTAGAATTCCCTGTACTGTCAGGGAGGTTTCCACTGTCACCACCAATCACCCACTACGTTTATTCTGACCTGCCATGTCTGCTAGAAAATCCTGGAGCAGAGCCTACTGGAGCATTAGAAAACATATATGGCGGAGCACAGTGAATATGGGGGTGATCTGTGGCAACAAGGGAACCCTTTCCTACAGATTGATAAACTCTGTCCATGCATAGGAGGAATTAGCAAGGGCACTGGATCCTGCCCACGGGCTGTAGTCTGTAGAGAGCAGATCCAGAGAAACTTGGAACAGAGGACAACAATACATTCAAGGAGAGGAATAGAATTTCACCCACAAAATTAAGTGAAAATTATTGACTCCCTATTTCAGATCTTGTATCATTCATTTAATAATTCGTTCATTAATTTAATCATTAAATCATTTAATTCATTTACTAGGTTAGATTTCTGTACTAGCTTGGTCTTTGAAAGACTGTCTTTGATTCATCTGGAGTGGCCATATCAATAGGTATAAAAGCACAGGTTGCACTGGATAATCAGAATTTATGAGGTCCATGACCCACCTCCTAGCCTTTTTGAGATTTAGAACTATTAAAGGTGTTGACAATATATGCCTAACATACCACATATTTCCCTTTTTGATTACCACATATTCCCTTTAAATAATCATAATCAGGGTATGCAGTTTCTTCCTTACATAGCATCAGCTGCAAGCCTATGTCACATGAAAGGTGTTTGGTCTAAGGTCCTTGGTATCTGGTTCTTATTTGTTTCTATCAGGCTGAAATGTGGTACTGTGTTAAAAAAAACACTAAGAGCCCAACCCTATCCAACTTTGCAGCACCAGTGTAGCTGTGCCAATGGCAGGGTGACCAGATGCCAAACCCAAAATTCCTGAACCACAGGGCCAAAATTCCTAATCCCAGGCCAAAAATTCCTACCCGCTGAAAAAAACTGCCAAAAATGTATTTTTTTGTTTTTTGACCATAACATTTGATAGGAAGGAGATATCTCCAAACTGATTTTGCATTGGATTCTGCTCTTCAATACGAATCCAACGACATATAGCATGATGGGGTACTGTACACTATCACGAAGTTTCAAAATGAAGCCAAAATGTAGGACAATGATGCCATAATGTAGGACACCCGGACAGGAGGCTAAAAATCCGGACAAATCCGGGTTTTTCCAGTCATCTGGTCACCCTGTGCCAATGGGGTATGTTTTGCATCCTGCAATGAGTGGGTAGTCAAAGAGGCTGGTGCTGGATAGTTGGATAGGATAGGACAGTGCTGGATAGCAGGATAGGATTGGACCCAGAGACTACAATTCTAACCTCCAGTTAGGCCAACATAAGCCCCAGGTGCTGATCTGGGGGTGACATAAAAATGCTGTAAGGCACTTCTGCTCCTTTCCTTGGGGTTAGGCCAGTACACAGGCATACACCGACCTCCTCACAGAAAGATATGCCATGTCAGTTAGGCCAGCCTAAATTAGTTAGGATTGCTCCCTGTGACTCTCTGTTGTGACAGACCAGAATTTTTAACATAGCAAATAACAAATAAAGTTATGGACTTATTAACTTTGGAACATTGTACTTGCCTTGTCTTCTAAGTGCAGTTTTAAAAGTCGAAGATAAGCCACTGGAGCAAATGCGTCTGCTGAATGCACAACCACTTCTGATGAATCCCTGTAATGCATCACAAACATTTATATGGAAGTACACAGGGGCTTTTTATTATCAGGCTTTCCTGTTTTAGATTTATGATTATCCTTACAATCCAGAGTAACTACAGGAGCATGTAAGAGATACAACGTTTACCCGTAGATACTGCACCACCTAGTGAAAACCTATGGGAAATTCATATTGCAATCCTGAGCAAATTGTTCTTACACCGGAGCAAGGACTCCCCGTAGTTACTCTGGACTGCGCCTTACGTTGCAATTTATACATAGTTGTACACAACTTGTACATAGGCAGCCTGACCTATGATTTCACTGCACAGTAAAAAAGGATACAGAAATCCAACTTCTCTTGCCCCAGTGATGCCAAATGGTCCCATGTGATGTAGCAGAAGCAGGAATAGCATCATACTACTTGCAGTACAGTAAAGGTCACAGAGGCAATAGTGTCAATTTGAGTCAAATCCAAAGGAATGACTCTTAACAAAATACTATGGTATAGGCACTTGTCCTATAATGTGATGCACCTTAATTGCTAGATGCCTTTGAATTATGGTGTTGGGTAAGATTCTTGAGAGTGTCTTGGACTGCAAGGAGATCAAATCAGTCAATCTTAGGAAATCAACCCTGATTTTTCATTGGGAGGACAGATACTTCCAATATCCAAACTCAAATACTTTGGCCACATCATGAGAAAGGAATTCTCTTTTGAAAATACCTGATGATGAGAAAAATGTGAAGGTGAGAGAAGGGGATGGCAGAGGATGAGACGGTTAGATAATGTCACCAAAGAAATGAACATGAATTTGGAAAAAGTTAGGAAGTTAGTAGAAGATAGGGGAGCCTGGGGTGCTGCGGTCCATGGAGTCGCAAAGAATCAATTAAACAACTAAACTGAGGTAGATGAAGGGCGCAATCCAGAGTAACTACGGGGAGTCCTTGCAAGAGTCCTTGCAAGAATGTAAGAACAATTTGCTCTGGATTGCAATATGAATTGCCCATAGGTTTTCACTAGGTGGTGCAGTAACTACCTAGTGCATGTAAAGTCTCTTACGTGCACCCGTAGTTATTCTGGATTGTAGGGCTAGTCATGAACAGTAAAGAATGCAAGATCAGAAATTCTTTACTGTATTCAGTAAAGAGATCTCCGTGGGAGACTATATTCTACCCATTTAACAGAATGAGATGTAGATGAGACAAAAGTTTTCCTGAAGCTACATTTGTATCTCATTCATAGTATGGGATAACTGTCTATATTGAACAATACTGGTCTTCACATGAGTCACACTTTGCTAACACTAAGGAGGGGAAAATGAATGCAACCTTGAAGATGCATTTTTGGAAGTCCCTACTTTTAAATAAAATATACATAATATTTAGACCTGGAAGATCCAAGTTCAAATCTCTGCTCAGTCACGTTTTCCTTGGTGATTTGGGCCAGTCACTCTCAGACTCCCTCACAAGGCTGTTGTGAGAATTAAAGGAAGGAAAGAACTTTGTATACCACCCAGAGTTCCTTGGAGGAAGGGTGGTATAAGAAAGTGAAAAATAAATACTATATTTACTCAAATTTTATGCTTTTCAGCAGAATTTAATCTCCAAAATCATGTTGTGTGTTAGAGTCAATAGCTCATTAGATTCAAGTAAACACAGTATTTGGATTATAAATATAGGTCAGTATTTAGTTTAACAATTTACTATGTTGTAATTACAAATGTAACATAAACCCATTGTTGTATAAAGTAGTGCAATTAGGTAAAATTCATAACATAAACCCATTGTCATATTATTATTGTCATATAACTCGTATGCAGTAAAATTAAATTGTGCACCTGCTTTGCAGTTGTGCATTACAGTCACCAATGAACTTTTTTATCTCAAACATTTTAAAATCAGGGTGCGCATAAGGTTTGACGGAGCATTAGATTCGAGTAAATATGGTAAGTGTCTGTGTGCAACTGAAGTTTTAACAGTAAAGAATATTATTTAACAACAGAATAATAAATCTCATAATATTCACGATCTAGACATTCGGTCTAGAATCTTTTAAACTGAGCTACGAGGCCAGCAATTTTTAACCAGTGTGCTTGGCATACTGGTGTGCCATGAGTGGTCCACAGGTGTGCCATGAGAGTTTGTAAAATTTATTTATTTATTCAAAAACATCCAGTGCAATCCTAAGCATGTCTAATCAGAAGTAAGCCCCATTCTGTTCAATATTACTCATTCCCAGGAAAAGATGGTAAGGATTGCAGCCATCATTTAATAGAGTTATTGAGGAATTGAAACCCCCCACCAGCAGCATGGTGTGCCTTGTCAGTTGTTCAAAGGTTAATGGTGTGCCTTGACCATTTTAGCACCTGGTTGGTGTGCCATGAGGTTGAAAATCACTGTACTAGGCAATGTACTAAACAAAAGGATCTGGTGAACCTGCTAATATTGTATGCTTAATTCTCACCTAAGATCTGAAGGATCATCTGGAACATCTGCACATAGCATCCTACCCTGCTCTTCTGCAGAGCCCCACATGGCAGTTGCATAGAATCATACATGAGAACGTACCTTAAGGGCAATTTCAGCTGGCACCAGTTCAGCCCAGATCAATTTGTTTATTGGGAGGGCAGCCTTTCATGCCTGAATTGTTTCCAGTAATATGATGCTCAAGCCGTTCCCACCCAAGTGTAGCCAACTGGCTACTCCCAAGCGAGCTGTTTGATGGCTGTAATCAAATTACCTCCTTCACTGAAATTATTGGGCTAAAAGTGGTGCGGAGCAGACATTGATACTGTTTTATTAGACAATCTGTAAACTCAGATAAAAGAGGGGAAAATAGCAGTCAAAATAGCTCCTCTAATACATGCAGGCTCCGTTATTTACCATAATTGCACTGACAAATCTACACTGGGATGGAGAAATTCTGCATACCTTCACACATACATTTTCAGAATTTATGGCAAAGAAATAGCCTACTCAGTGCAAACTAAACCAATTCAAAACATTAACATTCAGAAAACATATTTTAGTAATTCAAGCAAAATGTTTAGCATTATCATCCTAAGTTGCTAATGTTAAAAAGAAAAAAAAATAGCATGAAAGAGGGAAAGAGAGAGGGGGAAAAAGGAAACAGAGTTAATGGAACCCATAGGCTACTGATGTGGCAGTTTATCAAATGTAGCTGTAATGAAAGATAAATATTACAGGCAATTCGCACTTCATGAAAGGATAAAAGTGTCAGTGTGTAGGTACCAGTTTTACTGCAGGCCATAATCAGCAAGTAAACGAAAGTGCAAATGTCTAAAAAGTTTATAGCTTTCTATGAAGGCCTCGTCTTGTCAGGCCTTGATTTAGGTTTGTGGAGGACTTGCCAGTGTTAAACAAAGTGAGTGTTTGTGAACTTAGAGGACGTGTGCGGCGGCTGCCAACAGACATGGCCTCCAGCTAAACGTTAATATGTTCCCAGTGCTAAAATTTAAAGGGAAGGGAAAGCGCAGTTCCTTACACAACTATTTTCTTCTTAAATAGAGGGCAATCCAATGTGAACGTTTCATACTCGCCGCCTTCGCCGCAGATATGGACTCCATACTTCCTGGAAAGCTGAAAAATGGACAGAAGGAAAGCTATTTGGAGAGAAAAAGATGGCTCTTGAAAAGTGCGCATACTGGAACATGTCAGATTCTTACACAGAGTGGTTCCTATACAGTCAAACTGAACCAAGGAATAACATGAAGCTGTAGTTGTGGCATCACTGTCTAATCAGACTTGAGCCTATATCCTATATTAAGCCCCTTGCTCTGGAGCAGTTAAGATGACTTTCCATACAGATAACACTAGAAGGTGACGTAAATGTGTGGACCCATAACTGCTATGGATTTAGCCCTTGGTCGGTAATATCAAACTTTTTGATTTAACCAGTAGTGTTACCACTAGTCTCTATACAAATTAGGTCATGATTAGGGTTGCCATATGTCACCAGAAACACAGACAATCCCAATTTTGGGGGACTGTGTTCACATACTAGCAAATGTGACAGAGAAGTCCTGTCCTGATGTTGTGGAAGAGAATTATGGCAACCCTAGTCATGCTTGTAAAATGAAACCACTGCCAAACATGTGAAGCTAACATACTGTAGATCAGCTATACTAATATCACACATTGAACCCACTTCAAATTCAGGCAAGAGGAACTTTCTAGGAGAGTGAAAAAGTGTTGGTCAGGACCCACTAGGTGGGTCAAAAACTAATTTCAGGTGGGTCACCATTCAATTTAATATTAAACTTGATGCTACCATATTATGTAACTGAATTCGGGGAAATGTTACATATCTATACTTTTAACAGGCTATTATGCACGTGCTTTTTACAATGATAGTCAACGAGGCTTAGGGCACAATCCAGAGTAACTATGGGGAGTCCTTGCTCTGGTGTAAGAACAATTTACTCTGGATTGCAATATGAATTTCCCATAGGTTTTCACTAGGTGGTGCAGTAACTACGGGTGCACGTAAGGTCTCTTATGTGCTCCCGTAGTTACTCTGGATTGTAGGGTTACTGCTGGGTGCCTGTAGATAGGATTGAAGCTTCGGATTCTTTAATAATTTTCCTCCTTGATGATGTCACTTTCAGCAATGACATCACTTCCAAAAGACCTCACTTCTGATGGGTCCAAACAGAATTTTAATTTACAAAGTGGGTCCTGGTGCTGGAAAGAAGCACTTCTAGGAAGTTATGCCGGTTTGGCCACATTTGGCCACAAACATGTGAATGATGCAAAAAATCCACAGCACATACAGCTGCATATTGGCTGAGAAGGTGACCCCCTCCCCAAACACCAGCTAAGAACTAAAGAAGAAATGGTTTCCAGGGACAGGTCCATGGTTTAAAGATGAAAGATGCTTCATTTGCTTACTAGAACACAAAGGATTGTTCCCCATTTCCTGAACCGTATCACACAAGTACTCACCCTAAACCCAATGGATGGCCTGTTAGTGATGTGAAGTTCTACCATTAGGTGCCAACCATAGTACTACTTGTACTATGTTATACAAAACAAATGAAACTATTGAAAGATTGGAGAAGCACTTCCAGTTCTATATGACCTGAGCAGGTGCCACTCAATAACCAAGGTGCAGTATATTGTGGGTGCCAGATAAGATACAGGACTTCAGATTTTAAAGGACTTCAGAAAACTGTGGAAGGATATATATATATTTTAACTTATTTGAGTTTCAGTTCAATGGTATAGCCACTAGGCCAAAAATAGAATAATTGTGGACCATATGCAATGCCCTCACCCATGCCACATACAAGATACAACTACCTTACAATCCAGAGTAACTACAGGAGCACGTAAGAGGAATTACGTGTACCCGTAGTTACTACACCACCTACTTAAAACCTATCGGAAATTCATATTGCAATCCAGAGCAAATTGTTCTTACACCGGAGCAAGGACTCCCCATAGTTACTCTGGATTGCGCCCTAATTAGGATTGGACTTTGAAAGTGACAGATCTTTTTCTGAGGTGAGATCTCATGGACCATTTACCCCAGACAGTCACAAATAAAGAGCCGGACACAAGTGCTGGATTGAGGGCCACTTTTATTAACTATTTAACATCTTAGAAATAAACAGGGACTGCTCTAAAATAGCCGTGCGGTCTAAGGGGATGCGGCTCTCTGCATATTTCCCCATCCAGATGTTAAAGTTGGTAAAGGGCATTCCCAGCCTGGCTCAGGGCATTTCTTGAACAGGGTTCAAGGATGCCCGTCTTTGCCAACCTGAAGGTCAAGGTAGCCGGACGCGCAGCCGCCGGCTGTCCAGCCAGACACTGCGCCTAGGTTTCCCATCCAGGTCAGGGGGTTCGTCAGACTTACCCCTGGAGCCGGAAGAGCATCTCAGGGAGCTTCCTCACCCCCAAACCCTTGCTACCTAAGGCTGCACACCGAGGCCTATCCTGCCTACTACCGCACGACTCCTGCCAAAAGTGACCGGGCTGAAAGCCAATTAAAGTTAACTCTCTCCCTCGTACAGCTCAGGGTAGGCGAAAAAGAATGCCACCAATGGCCAATCAGGTGGCATACAAAAAATTCCTACCTGGCCTCGAAGCGACCAGCTAATCCTAAGTTGTACCAAGGGAGGGAGGGTGGGGACGCTTGCCAGAGCCCGACTGCAGATCCCTGGGCAAACCCACCCCGGAGAAGTCTGGCTCCGGCCCCTCCAGCCCTCTAGCAGCCAATGGCTGCATTGCATTGCACCTGCCCAGCTCTGCACAGTGCCTGCAGAGGGGCAAAGGGAGCCCGCACTGAAGGCGCGCAGGCTCCATTCTCAGGGGCTTTGGGACCACCTGTGGTCCACAAACCACATGTTGGGAACCAATGTCCTAAAGACTTCACATGGCATGTGAACAAAGTGCAAAACATTGCCCTTTTATTGGATTTCTAATCACTTTTTTAATCTGACAATGTGACTTAATGGAAATATTTAAGTAGGCTCTTTTGCTCTCCTTCAGCTTTTTACTTTGGGGAAATATATAGACAGCTCAAATGAAATTGTTATCTGTCATTTAATTAAATCATGTCTGTTTACCCATTTCAATGGTAAATTGAAATCTCCCCCCAAATAAAGATCAAATTTATCTTTTCCAGACCTGTATTATCAAAGCCATTTTCCTTTTAATGAGTGAATATCTTTTTGTCTAAAAATAACCAAACATTCACTTAATCAAACCATTTCACTTCCAAAATTCACGCTGCTGACATTCAAGATAGCTCCACCTGTCAGAAGGCGGCTGCAAGGTTCTTGTAGGACAAATCTATCCAGAATAATTAATGCTGATGGAATAAGAACGGACAACTTACAAAACAGTTAGTCAAAACAGCTTATTCTTCTCCGTGCCAAAAACTACTTCTGAAAAGCTGTTTGAAATGGAGAATCCCACCAGGTACGGGCAGCTTAAAAGCCTTTTTTCAAAAGGTAGCTATACTTGGAACAACCAGGATACAGGTGTTCTTCCACCCCGAAGCCCTGGCTATGCGTATCATGAAAGAAAACAAGAATATCTCAAGAAGTAATTGTTTACAGGCCATTTCTAAAATTGTTGGTCCTATTGCGGTCTCTTTGGTGCCACAACTCCTTCCTGGACACCAACATCAAATACAGAGTTACAAGTCTGTGTTTTCTACCAACCTAGTTGGAATATTCCAACTTCCGTCTCAATGATGCTTTGGAATTCTTAAGGGGAAAATGCATTAATGGTGGTGTTCAAGCTTCAAGACAATGAAGGTTACCTCCAGAAGTTGGGCCAGTTCCACCAAAGAAGGTGATGACGATGATGTTTCGTATACTCTTATGAGTATTATTGACTAATTTGTTTTATCCAGACATCGGCTGCAATCCTAAGGACACTTTCCTGGGAGTAAGACCCATTGAACACAATGGGGCTTACTTTTGAGTAGACATGGTTAGGATTGCACCCATCATGTCTTTTACAATGACTGATGACGGATTATTATATTTTGATGTTATAAATACCATCACATATGTCTAGGGTTGCTAGAATTCTCTTCCACAAATCAGGATAGGACCCTCTGTCACATTTGCCAGTGTGTGAGCACGATTCCTCAAAATCAGGATTGTCCCTGTCTTTCGGGACTTATGGGAACCCTGTGTGTGTCCCAATAAACCTACTTTTTGTAAAGGGTGGATGATAATTCCTGCCCCCTTCCCCCCCACTTTTAAGGTGCTTCAAAATGTTTTGGAACTGCATCAAGGGCACCAATCACAGTGATATACTCTGGTCTCCTTCTGTCACAACCTTTTAATTAATATT
Organism: Cryptoblepharus egeriae; assembly: GCA_030015325.1. Taxonomy (NCBI): domain Eukaryota; kingdom Metazoa; phylum Chordata; class Lepidosauria; order Squamata; family Scincidae; genus Cryptoblepharus; species Cryptoblepharus egeriae. Next base: position 6,564,642 of record JAREYC010000001.1, read on the forward strand.
AGTAAATCTTTGTATTTTGTTATTTTTTCTAGTTCTTTTTCTTCTACTCTACTATCACCTAGTATTGCTATATCAATACATTGATTTGTTTTTCTTTCTTCCTCCTGCTTCTCATTGGTAACGGTATTTATATATTGCTTTTCAACAACAACAAAAAATACAAAGTGGCTTATGGACAAAGGACAAAGGGCACAATCTTTTCCAGTTTTATAGCACTGATACAGCATTGAGATGAGAGAACAAACTTTGTTCCCTTACTCAGAGGAGACCCCATGACTGCCCTCTCCCCACTATAGGATGCATGATCATGTTGGCATGGCTGCATCTGTTGTGCATGATCTGTGCATGATCTACACAGATGGATAGGGTTGGGCCTCAAATCAAATAAATAGATGGCTCCCTCTCCCAAAAGGGTTCTAAGAACACAATCCTAACCATGTCTTCTCAAAAGTAAGCCCCATTGTGTTCAATGGTTCTTACTCCTAGGAAAGTGTCTTTAGGATTGCAGCCGTAGCAGGCGCAATCGAGAGTAACGACGGGGAGTCCTTCCTCCGGTGTAAGAACAACTTGCTCTGGATTGCAATATGAATTTTCCATAGGTTTTCACTAGGTGGTGCAGTAACTATTGGTGCACGTAATGTCTCCTACGTGCTCCCATAGTTACTCTGGATTGTAGGGTTTGTCTCAAAAGTTGTAAAGACACACAAGAGTACCACTAGAAAAGAGATTGTGCTGGGATGAAAAAGGGTCAGTTGGCTGTAATCCTAAAGACACTTTCCTGGGAGTAAGACTGACTGAACACAATGGGGTTTACTTTTGAGTAGACACAATTAGGATTGTGCTGCATATCTTCTATTTTTGGGGGGGGGGAACCTCCCACTAAAAAAACATTTTGGGAAAAAAACACTGCAATCCTTTAGGTTGCAATCCTAAACACACTTTCCTGAGAGAAAAGTAAATTGAACACAATAGAGCTTACTTCTGAGTAGACATGAATAGGATTGTGTTCTTAATGCGTGCCGGCTCTTTCTACATATCTTGGCACAAAACGTAAGAAAGAAAGGGGTATGCACAACTCCATCCCTTCCTCCCCCTCTGAAAAATGTAGTACTGGGTGCTTGAAGAGGCTGCATATACTCCATTCACAATCAACATCAAAAAGAAAATTGCACAGATTTGCATGCAGTGCGAGCAGCTAAAATAGCAACCAAACAACAGTACTTTTATTCCATTCATTCATATGCAGAGCAACATTTAAATTGCTATAAAACAGTAAGGCTTTAAAGGTGTAAACTTTGCAAAATCTGATCTGACAAGCATAACAAGCATTATGGCTCCATGTGAATAACTTGGAAAGAGAAATGGTGATCTCTTCCTTATGTCAAAACTGTCCCACATCCAACTGTGTTTGCAAGTTGCACTATTCCTTGGAATGCACCTTAAGAATAAAAGCAAATGCTGGGCTAGCCTGGAAAAACCTTCAATTATTATCTAAAAATCCAGAAAATGGCAAAGGCCTTTTGCAAAGCAGCAAACTGAGCTCACAGCTTTGTTCAGTGTGGAGAAAGACCTTTGGAACACATGGCCAAAAGTCATACTTTTTGAGCTCTTAAGCTCAGTCTAAACACAGCGGAGACCATGGTTTTGCTGAGCTCAAAGAACCCTCTTGAGGAAATGTGAGGGGTGGGGGAATGGACCTATTAGCTTTTATGTGAAGCTGGTAATTGCCTGTCTAGACTTAGCTGAGGTAAAACTGATAGTGATACCAACTGACCACATGCAGATGTTCTGACTGAGTAAAAGAAGTCTCTCGTTCCTGAGGTAATTTTACCTCAGAATCTATGCTATCTCATTGTGAGTTAGTTACCTCAGAGAAGGTAGCAAGCTGAGATCTTGCTGTAGCTGTACATGTTTTTTACATGCTCTGACTGGTGATCTGTGGAAATTGGCACTTGGACTGGACTTATGACTATGTTTTTATGTCTTATGATTCTAAACTGACTGCTGTGTAAAATGTATACAGTATGTAAATAAAGTTTCTTCGTGACAGAATCTCGAGTGCGACCCCATTTTTCTCCTTCACCCCCTGCCACAGCCATTAGAAGTTCTAACAGACTTCTTTACCATAGTTCCACTGTAGCACACTGAAGACCCAGCCCACAGATAATTGAATCTGTGGATACAGGATCCGTGGATATGAGGGTCCTCCTGAAATGTACATACGATATTTTTCTTTTTTTGCTCATATGTTTTGCTTTTTTGTATCACCACACAATGCATTTGTATGTATGATAGACCACAAGCCAACGGCATATTATCTTGACGGGCATTCCTTCCCTGTTTTGCATTGGGTTATGATCTCTAATAATCATTACATATGTGAAACATTAAGCACAATCCTAGCCACAATGTCTGCTCAAAAGTAAGCCCTACTATGTTCAATGGGTGTAACTTCCAAGGAAGTATGTTTAGGATTGCAGCCATTATTTAGAAAGTCTGACAAAGGGCACAGTCCAGAGCAAGTTCAGCCTGCTCTGCCCTAACTGCTCTCTCCTAACTATTCTGTATCCAGAGCAGAAAGTTATGCTGCATCCAGAGAGTCAGGAAGCCTGGGCTGCCCTAACTGCTCCAGAGCATGCTAAGTCAGTGACAGCCGGGGAGGGCTTGCTCCTGAGTAGACCCCCTCAGACCACACTGAAGAAGGAACAGCTGTGGTGCCTACATTATAAGGAAGCCCAGCCGTTCCTGACAACCAGTTACAGCTGCAGTTCTTCTAGTGTAAGATGGATTCTTGGAGGGGCCTGCTGTATCCCCAGGTTAGTGGGCTGCCATAGATGTGCCATATCCTGAGGTTGAGAGGCAGGGGTTGCAGCTAGGCTGGCCAAGAACTCAGATTTTTGGTCAACACTACCATTCTTACTCAGGCCTTATCATGGACCCCTATGGGTCTACTCATTACTATACCTGCTCCTGAGGTGGTATAACTCTGAGGGCTGGAAGAGGGCATTTCTACCTTGGAAACAGGCTCTGGATACAGAGTAACTGCTCTGCCCTAGGCAATGCTCAACATGCCCTCAACTTGCCTTTCCTGAGCTGCTTAGGCTGCCCCAGTTAGGGCAGAGCAGGCCCACCTCTCTTGGGGCACCCTATCTTGCCTTGCTCTGCCCTAAGCCTCTGCCAGAGTAACTGGGCTGGAGCATCTTGCAGTTGCTCCACCCTAGTGATAGACGGGGCACCCTAAGGCCTCTTATGTGCAAGGAATAGTTGCTCTGGATTGGGCTGAAAGGCTACAATCCTAAAAACACTTTCCTGGGAGTAAGACCCATTGAAAACAATAGGGCTTACTTTTGAGTAGACATGGTTAAGATTGCGCACAAAATAAAATGTTCATTGTCTGAGCTTTCTCTCTTACCCATTTCATATCAGGACTACTACTGAAAACAATTTCGTCATGGAGGCTGCCAAAAATTTATGGGCCTCAGGTGCAAAATGACTTTCATGCGGCATAGTAGTGGATGACCACTCTCAGGGATGCTGTGGGAGATGTCCATATTGAGCACCCTGAAGACTAGATGATCTCTAAGATCTCTTCCAACCCTGGCTTTCTGTGGTTCTGCGATTTCTTCTCTGCACAAATATAAAACCCAGATTCTTTTTTATCACAAAGAAAAGGGTCAGGCTTAAACTCAAACTATATTGTGCTCAAATAAACTGGAAGTTGATACAACAGCAAATGACAAAGGAAGCGCTTCTGAAATTGGCCCGTTTCCTTCTGATGCCTCTTTCACACTCTTGCAAACACGCCGCCCCCTGACAAAATTCAAGGGAAATATTTTTAGAAATATAGCCTTAACTTTCTCTGCAGCTGGTGTTTATGCTTCAGTTTGGCTAAGTTATAAAGCAAGCTAAACAGCTAGTAAAATATTTATGTATGCTGGTTTTTAGGCAAAATGCAAAACCCCAACCAATAAAACCAACGGAGCAATCCTAATGTTGACTTCAGATGGTGGGGCTGACCCCTACACTGGCTCAGAGAGTGGCAGTTCTATGCAGGGCTTCCAGAATTTGCACCAGCTATATAGTGGCAGAGATCCGAGAAGCCCCATAGGTGTGGCTGGGATTATGGAAAATATACTCATGCTTAGGGAACTTCCAGCCTACTCCCATTTACCCCCAAATCCAGAGTAGCTACAGGAGCATGTAAAAGACTTTACGTGCACCCGTAGTTACTGCACCACCTAGTGAAAACCTATGGGGAATTCATATTGGAATCCAGAGTAAGTTGTTCTTACACCGGAGCATGTTCCCCCGGTAGTTACTCTGGATTTTGCCCTTAGTCCACCTTCACGTATCTCACAATGGTCCATCAGATGTCCTTCCTATTACCTGGCAGTCTCAGATACCTGTTCAGCAAAACCTGCCCAACTCTTATAAGACATTCCATTTGTCATAGAGAAGAAATTTTTTCCCCAACATGAACACTAGTTCCATGTAGGAAATATATAATATTTTCTAGTCAATGTTTCTCAAAAATATATTAGGGTAGCACTAGATAAATAACTTAGAACTACATCACAGTTGCTTATCATTTAAGTTTGGCAAATATTGGTCTGATTGTTTCTGAAAGTAAGTGCTTTAGGAGCTATGTAAAATGTTGCTGGTTAACTGTATTTAAAAAATAACCTTTGGTGCTTTTAGTTTTTTGAAGCCTATAATATTTCAAGCATTCTTCAGATAATACTTACTTCTAAAAGATAGGGTTCCATTTCATCCAGTGTTTTTCCAAGATGCTTATCAGGATCTAAACCTGCCAAAAGATGTTAAAATATCTTTTAGAGAACAAAGTACATCTTGGGCATCAGAAATTACTTTTTTTTCCTTTTAAAGAAACCTTCTCCTTTGGAAGTCAGTTCCTGTATATCAAAAATAATGTTAAGGCCAACATAGATGTTCTTAGCTGAAATTCACTCTTTTATTCCCTTTGAACAACTGATTTCCAACCTTGGGAGAAAAAACATGCTCATTTCCTTTGCCCTGCACACCCACTGGAAAACACATTGTCTCGCAGCCTCCTTTCCATTCAGAGAAATGTCATCAAGGAAAAAGGGGGAAAGGGCTGTGCCCATTTTTTATACCGAAACAGTTCATGGGCTCTGAACACAAAGGCATTTCAAAAGTTTACAGGAAACAGTTAATTATGATGTTGCAACCAGGATCTTCATACTTTTTTGCAACAAATAAGTTGCAATTCCTAATATAATAAAGTTACCCTACAATCCAAAGTAACTATGGGAGCACGTAAGAGACATTACGTGTACCCATAGTTGCTGCACTACCTAGTGAAATCCTATGGGAAATTCATATTGCAATCCAGAGCAAATTGTTCTTACACTGGAGCAAGGACTCCACATAGTTACTCTGGATTGTGCAATAGTCAGATTGCATTTTTTTCTTTACTACTTTCCTTTGTCTACTCAAAAGTAAATCCCATTGTGTTCAGGAAAATGTCTTTAGGATTGCAGCTGAAATCTGCTAGGCCAAGGGGGGGAAAGTGAAGACTACCTGGATGGCTGCGAAACCCACAACAAGGGCCCAGGCCTTGGGAAACTCCATGTAGAATTAGAAAATTAATTAGGGGGAAGAATCATAACTTGCAGAACTGACATCTATTTTACTTGACTTGCATGTAACAACGGGAAGCAATTATGATTCAATTAAAATATTCAGTTTTATTACTTTACTGACTGACCTTGAAGTTAATGCCCATTTTATTTAATTGCATCATCCATGAATAAATGTTAACCCTAGCATGTTATTCCCCATTATTTTCAGTGCTTTTTTGCCCAGCTGAATTATATGAGTCAATTTACTATCCACCATAAAGAAAGAAAGCAAAACTTTATTTCTTGGAGAGAATTCTAAGCATAAGAATTGCAACCCATACTTAAAGACAACTCCAGGAAAGAGAATTCAAGTAGAATTCAGCTGAATGTACAGAAGCAGCAGAAACTGCAGATGAGTCAAGACATTTTTAGGGCTGAGACAGTTGTATAAAAATCCAAATTTGAGAAAAACAGGACAAATCAGCCATATGTTTATCAATCTAAAAAACAAAACCTTTCATATTCAATACCTTTTTTGAATATAATTAACAAAAAATATTTTTCATATGTTGTTCAAATCATATAAAAGTCAAAAACTTGCTTACAATGTGAGGGGTCGTTATGTCATCATGAGGTGGGATCATGACCATGAGTACCATATGGGAATCTGACATAAAGAATGGTTAGCCCAGGGTGACCAGATGCTAAACCCAAAATTCCTGAACCCCAAGGCCAAAATTCCTAATCCCAGGCCAAAATTCCTACCCTGCCAAAAATGTATGTTTTTTTTTGTTTTTTGGTTTTTTCTCCATAACTTTTGATAGGAAGGAGATATCTCAAAACTTATTTTTGCACTGGATTCTGCTCTTCAATATGAATCCAACGACATATGGCATGATGGGGTACTGTGCACTATCACAAAGTTTCAAAATGAAGCCAAAATGTAGGACAATGATGCCAAAACGAAGGACACCTGGACAGGAGGCTAAAAATCCGGACAAATCCGGGTTTTTCCGGTCATCTGGTGACCCTGGCAAAGCTCAAGGAAAGAAATTACATTTGCAATTTTTGTTGTTATTTCGAGATGACCTGAAACCAAGCAGAAGACTCGTAGGTTCACAGCAGAAAGAAGCAAAACTTACAATGTTGGTTGAATAATTTACCCCATATTTACCCCATAGTGAGAGTGTAAGTATCTTGATTCCACAATGCAATGTGAATGTCTTCTATAAGTGGCAATTTTCAAACACATTAGCAGCTGCTCATCTGAAAATAATGAAATAACCTCCAGTACAAAACAACAACCAAGAGTCTTGTAATACTTTAAAGACTCCCCCCACTTATTTTGGCCACCGATAGTCCCGTTTCTTCAGATGCAACTAGCAACAAGGCAGCAAAAGTGCCCCATCAAAGGTATCTTTGGTTCATAACTCACTCCATTTGTGCAAATGCTAGAAAATTTGCATTTACACTGCAGCGGTAATCTCAACTGGTACAGTACATCTCCAGAAGGATGCACAGAAAAAAATTCTGTACATAAGCTTCACTTACATGCAATTCTGCACTGATGCACAAGAGTCACCTAAAAACCATGTCAGAAAAAGCTATTTCCCATTTGATAACAGTTTCTATAAATGCAGAAATGGTGGGTTTTGATAAAATTGCTGATGTGCAATCTCTCTGAAATTAGCATGTCTCATATTAAAAAATCATTTCCAAAATCAATGATTTGTTTTAAATCAAAAGTGAAGAATCTTAGGCAGACAAAAGAAAAACCATGTTCTTTTGGAAACTATAGGGGGCAGAAATTAGTTGCAATAGGATAATTCAGGTCCTGTGTAGGTGGAGAACGGGAAAAAAAACACACACGCACAGACACAGAAAGACCACAGAGGTCCTTCAAAATGTGTCTGGTGATGGGTTGTGAAAACACCACGGAGAATTCTGTGGGTGGATGATAAGCTGATATGACAGATAGAGGGACTCTGACAGAAGGCATCAAAAAGTCGTGATGTTTCAGACGGCAGAGAATATCCTTGGAGGATGCAAAAGGAAAGGAGCCCTTTGAAGTCGCTCAAGCTGAAAATACTTGCCATTTAAGACCATTTAGTGGAGACTATCCAGATTTTAGCAGGACAAGGACTTACATCACAGCGAGTGGGACGGTTGCCTCCCAACGTTGTATGTACTGTGTTAGGAACTGCAAAGAAGCAAGACTGAAAGGTACATTTGATTCCTTCTCCAGGAAAATGCCCTGATGGAGATGACACATCAGAAGGCACCAATGGACATCATTTGAAAGAACAGGCAGGTAGGGAAGAAAAATATGTGTTGGACTATCTGTCCAAAGAATGGTTAAATTGAGGAATGAAACTAATGGAACTAATGCCAGGATTCTAATCTGAGTCATATACTACATGATTCATTAGTGATGGGGACAAAAAAATTCAGTCGAAAATCATCAATGGGAAAATTATCAATGGGAAAGGATCTGAGCTATACTATAACTAGAAACCACACTTAGAATGCAATCCAGAGTAACTACGGGGAGTCCTTGTTCTGGTGTAAGAACAATTTACTCTGGATTGCAATATGAATTTTCCATAGGTTTTCATTAGGTGGTGCCATAACTATGGGTGCACACAATACTCTTACATGCTCACGTAGTTACTCTGGATTGTAGCCTTAATCTACAATTTTGGTGAATGACTCTATCAGGATATTTGTGACATCTGCACACACATTTCTCAGGTCAATTTAACTGAAATGGGGTAGGAGATTTTTAACTACAGGTCGGCCCTCCTTAGGGACCCAGAGGTTTGACCCAACATGGGTTAGGAGAGTCTCCATGGCTGCAATCCTAAAGACACTTTCCTGGGAGTAAGACCCATTGAACATAATAGGGCTTACTTTTGAGTAGACATGGTTAGGATTGTGCTCCATATAACTCCGGGAAGCGAACGGAAGAGCTTTCTGGTCAACCCGTGAAATTTATTATCTGCAGGTTCTGTTTTCTGCAGGACATCCAGAATAGATAAGTAAACTCTTATACTTGATTATTTCATTTCCAAAGCATTAGAAGCATTGAAACACACAAAGGAAAATATTCACTTAGGAAAAAAGGTCAACTACATGACATATGTTCACTTAGAGAAAATATAGCTAACACTTGTAAAGGTCTACATACGCTTCATAAATCTATATATAAGCAAAGCTATCGTAAAAACTTCAGACAGATCATTCCAATTTTATGCAACCAACACACCATACCGCAAAGAAACTTGACAAACTCTGACATGTTTGGAATAGCTCAAGGACAGAGCTGGACGTTTAAAAAAAAGAAAGGGAAAATGTGTTTGATGCACCTTAAGGGGAAGAAAGTAGAGTTGCCACATCTGTGTTAATATTCCTTGCAACACAAAAACCTTACAAAGACCTGCTCACAAATTAACATGGCCTGACTTGCAGGTTTTCCAAAACAGGTTCAGCTCCTATCTTTATCATAGATCTCACTCAATGACATTGCAACAAAAATAAGTTCTGCTCGAGCAAATGGCAAAGCAGAAGGAGACAATATGGTTAACCACGGGAGGCATATATAGACTCCCAAGTTCTTTTGACATATGCATATGTAATAAAGGCAAGGACTTTGTATAAGAAAGAAAACTATAAAAAATTACTAGGATATGGTGCTCACACTAGCCCATCTGCTTTCATCCGACTGAAAATATTCCACGAGCAAGTCATAGGGAGAATAAAAACAAGAGGTGGAAGTGGCCTGGCTGCCCAGGAGATTTTAGGACCTCTTTTGACACAGGCATCCCCCACTTCTTGGATGGGCTAGGGACTGAAGCACCATCTAAAAGTGAAAACCGTGGAAAAGTGGAACCCCCTCCATTTCAGCTTGCAAATCCAAAATGACCACCAAACAACATAAATATTACTTGCAAAAGCCTAAGTAACACATATCTATTAACCCATAACCAAAATACATAACAAATTACAGTAAAATGAACAAATGAATGTGTGGTTAACAAATATCTTATGTATTTGAATGATTACTTTCTTATAGGACGAAAGTCATAAGGAAATGCCAAAAACAGTTTGATCATCATGCCACATGCAAATCATTATCAGGAAATACAATTATTGATTGATTCATTTAATTTGTATCCCACCTTTCTCCCATTAAGGGACCTAAAGTGGCAAACAATGATAAAATGCTGAATTTTAGCCTTTAGACCAGTGGAAAGAGGTTCAAAAAGTAGAGCATGTGTTGAATAACTGAGTTCTGGGTATAACTGAAAGGAACGGAAAGAGCAAACTGTCAGGAAACAAACTAACAGAAAGTGGCATTATGTACTTGTAATTATGTATACATACATATTTTGTATGTATTTTGTAAGTATTATATATTTTGTATGTATTATGTATTTGCAATTATGTATATGTATATGCATTTTGAATATGTATTTTTGTATGTATTTTGTACATAGAATGCGTTAATTTCTGTGTGTGTTACAACAAATTATGAGCCTAGTCCTATGGACAGTGGAACATGTTGTCACAAACACCACTGCATTGGCAGAGCCAGCAAACATCGCTCTGCACAAGGAGAGGAATGGAGTCCAGGACAGACTCCATTGCACCGATATGGGAAGTTGGTAAACACGGAAAGGTGTTTCTGGGTTGAACAAGGAGTGCATCGCAGACAAGAGGGAATGTATCGCAACACAAGCAGCATACACAGCAAAACTATCCCCTCCGGAGACTTCCAACATGCTCCATTATCTTCATGGACTTGCACCAGCTAAATAGCTAGCGCTGGTCTAAGGAGATGCATAAGTGATTGAGAGACATATGGAAGAACAAGGGAAAATATTTTCCTTAACCCTCATATATCTCTAAATTGCTCACACACAAACCCCACCACCATAGCATACAACACATCTTCTTTTCGTCCTCATGCATGGAGTAGCAGGAACAATGGCGGGACTGAGGTATAGGAGATATTAATACTGTGATTTATACATAGGTAGAATGCCAACAGAAAACAACATATGTCCACAAGGAAAATGTCAACATACAGAAGTTACCACAATTTTTTCCCCCCTGTTCAGGTTTATTGAATCTGATGTCAACAGGACACTGAACTGTCTAGTGGCCAAATCCTATCCAATTTTCCAGCATTGGTGCAGTTGTGCCATTGGGGTGTACGCTGCCCTTACCATGAGCTGCATTGTGGCTACACCAGAGATGGAAAGCTGAATAGGACTGGGCTCCAAATCACTCCCTGATCATATTCCTAAAACTCATTTTCTGTTCAGATCATGTCCAATTATTTGATTACCCCATGTCTTACTTATTGCATCTACTATTATTAATAGTAGCAGAATTTACCAACAACGAGTTATTAATAGCAGCAGAATTTTTAGCAGAATTGTAGCAGAATTATTCATAGTAGCAGAATTTACCAATAACAACGAGTTAAGTATATAGGCAGTTCAAAGCAGGGTAGTTTTATGCAAAGTTAGAATATTCAAGTCTGGTAAGTTCAGAATTTCCAAGAATCTAGGTAGTCCTTACGTATTGCCCAAGGGCACCCACAACAATCTGAACCACGGCTAACTTCCTCTACAGACGTTCAGCTTTGATTTGCAAGTTCCAATACTTTGTTATCTTCTACAGCTGCTTGTCCTGAATACGTGCATCACCTGGAATAACACTGTCAACAAAGCACACCTTTTTCTTAACAACTATGGTTCTGTCTGGTGTGTTATGTGCTAAGTGCCTATCAGTTTGGATTTTAAAGTCCCACAATATCTCGACGATCTCATTTTCTAGGACCTTTGCCAGTTGTTGATCCCAACAATTCTCACTATATTCAAATCCAAATTCCCCACCAGAGGCTTCAGGGAGCACGTAAGACACCTGCATCCAGGTGCCCCCACCTGCATCTGGCATTTTGAGGTTGTCCACCTCTACACACACCCCTCATGACTTGAACTTGTGATGCTCCTTTCTTTTAGAAGTTTGTTCAATCCCCTCTCAAAGGCACTGACGCCAGCTGCCATCACTGGATCCTATAGCAGGGGGTTCCACAAACCAGCTACACACTAGGTACATAAATATTTTCTCCTGATCTTCATCAACTCCATGTTAAACCCTCTGTCAGCTTTTTCTTCAATATCTTTCAGGTATTGTCCATGCACAGGCTTGTTTTTCCAATTAAAGATTTGTTTTTTAATGGTTTCACTTTGGTACTCTGCTTTTGATCTTGTTGTTTTTATATTATCGTTGCCGTTTTTATCATCATTCTCAAGATCTATACTATTATACTAGTCTACTAATAATGCTGACCCAGAGAAAGAAAATGAGAGCAAAAACAAGAACGATGGCTCCTAAAGTACCATTTTCTTTCCAAACACATCTGACAAAAATTTCTCTTATTGTTGTTAATAATATGAACTCTGTTATTAAATGAATTAAAGTGACAACAGCATTGAGAAAATATGTCTGGGGAAAAAAAGGTCAAGTACATTTACATTCCACAGTGCAAGAACAGATTATGCAAGATCAGCCTGCCAATGTAATTACCATAGCATGTGCTGGTTGAGCCGCCGACAAGGAACTTGGGGGGGGGGGGGGAGAATAGAGAAAGGGGGGAGTAACATGATAGCCTTTCCTAAAACACATGTCAGGCATTCACATAATTTAACAACAATTGCTAGGAGTTAAACACCATCAGATACATATGCAAGGCAAATAATTTAAACTAATATTATTGAAGATACAAGCCTTTCTGCATATAAAAGCTATGCATTAAATGCTTTCTCAGCTTTTTCCAAGAGTTCATTGTTAAAAAGCATAAAGGGGATTGAGAATATATTATCCCTGAATTCAACAATGCTAAAACATGCTTAATTTTCTAATAAAGAAATCAGCCTATAGCCCCCCACCACCAGTATGGTTTCCTCTGTGTTCAAACTTAACGGCCAAGAGTTCAAACGACTCAAGCTTTCATGTTACACCTATGATGTCTACACAGAGACAAAAATGTTCACCACCAGATCCCAAAACCTAGAAGACAAGAGACCTACCTATGTTATATTGAGTTGATGATGCCTGTTGAAATATACTGGAAGCTAATACAGGTGTTGATTCTCTAACAGCCCAATCCAGAGCAACTAATCTGTCCACATAAGAGCCCTTAGGTTGCCCTATCTAACACTAGGTTGGAGCAACTGCAAGATGCTCCAGCCCAGTTACTCTGAAGGAGGCTTAGGGCAGAGCAAGGCAACATAGGGTGCCCTAAGAGAGGTGGACCTGCTCTGCCCCTGCTAACTGGGGCAGCCTAAGCAGCTCAGGAGAGGCAAGTTGAGGGCATGTTTAGCATTGCCTAGGGCAGAGCAGTTACTCTGTATCCAAAGCCTGTTTCCAAGGCAGAAATGCCCTCTTCCAGCCCTCAGAGTTATACCACCTCAGGAGCAGGTATAGTAATGAGTAGACCCATAGAGGTTCATGATAAGGCTTGAGTAAGAATGGCAGTGCTGACCAAAAATCTGAGTTCCTGGCCAGCCTAGCTGCAACCCCTTCCTCTCAACCTCAGGATATGGAACAAACTACGGCTGCCCACAAACCTCAGGATACAGCAGGCCACTCCAAGAAGCCCCTTGTATTCACTGTAGAATGTACTGGCATCTCATCAGGGACTCCTTCTAAGGCAGGCACCCAGTGGCGTCACCACACTGGTGCGGCTGGTGTGGGCTGCATTGGGGATGCGCTCCGTATGGGGTGATGTGCCGGAGGAGTTTGACTGTCCTTTGGCAGGCCCCGGGCGTCAGCACCCCCATTCAGGCCTGCTCCAAGGCGGAGAATCAGCCAGAAGCTGCCACTTGTCTGAGGAGCTGGCCTGAACGGCCAGCTGAGGTGCACTGCGCAGAAACACACTGAGCATGCCCAACAGCTTCAGAGGAGACTTCCTTAGAGCAGAGAAAGTCCGCGCCTCTGCACAGCCATTCGGCCTCACTCAGGAGGTGGAGCGGCAGCCGAATGGCTTCAGAAAGAGTACTGCACAGGCACCACCTCTGACGCCTGCACAGTCTCCCCCGAAGCCAAAAGGCTTCAGAAAAGTACTGCGCAGGTGTCAGAGATGGTGCCTGCGCAGTACTCTTTCTGAAGCCAGTTGGCTTTGGTGACTGTGCAGTCCAACTTTGGTGACTGCGCAGTCCAGGTAGGGGAGGCGCGCATCCCAGGGATGACACACAGACTTCCGCACCAGGTGATGTGCAGAGTCATGTCACCACTGTAGGCACCACAGCTGTTCCTTGTTCAGTGTGATCTGAGGGGTGTCTCCTCAGGAGCAAGTCTTCCCCTTGTGTCAATTACTTAGCATGCTCTGGAGCAGTTAGGGCAGCCCAGGCTTCCTGACTCTCTGGATTCAGCATAACTTTCTGCTCTGGATACAGAATAGTTAGGAGAGTGCAGTTAGGTCAGAGCAGGCTGAATTTGCTCTGGATTGCAGCCTAAGTCATTATTCATTAGAGTCTTTACTTGGCATCCATCAGTCTTGAAAGACTATGGTATCGTGCTTGACACTGCATGTGAAGCACAAAGGCCTGGGTAGATTGATATGGAGGATAGGCTGTTACCCAAGCAGCAAATCCCCCCTCTCCACACCATTGAAATAGTCCAATGGAATGGCAGAGCCTATACGATTGGTTCCAGGTGTGTCGCAGAGCTGGGCTAAGGACAGGAGATGTACTATAATGTTACACAAGAATACAACTTTGTTTATGTCCCAATAATGTGAAAAAAGGTGGAGGTAAATCTCCATGACTATAGTTCAGTGGTTCTTAAACATTTCAGCACTAGGACCCACTTTTTAGAATGATGATCTATTGGGACCCATTAGAAGTGATGTAATGGCCGGAAGTGACATCCAGCCCAATCCTATGCATGTCTACTCAGAAGTAAGTCCTATTATAGGCAAAGGGGCTTACTCCCAGGTTTGTAGCCATTCTAGCGGGAAAATTTTTAACAATCCTAGCCTGCAGCCCTATCCGCACTTACCCAATTGATTCTCATTATTAAAAACATATAGATAGTATCCTCTTAAAAAACCTTATCTGTAACATTTCCTCATATGCAGTCACATACCAAATCAAATATATTCCAAATAAAATACTGTGCTGAATGGGGACCCTTTTGATATTGATTTGTGACTCAGCTATTGGGTGCTTACTCACAGTTTGAAAAACACTGCCATACAGTAACAAAACGGTTTCATTACATTTTAAAATTGCAGTTTCCAAGAACTGATTGACGACTTTAAGTGAGGAGATGGTGTACCAGAGCATAGGGTAGTCAAACCTGTTGAAAGGATGTTGTTGCTTTTGCTGGACAATCATATATATTTCTAAGATAGTTTTTTGTTTGAGCAGACAATTATTTGAGTAAAACCTTTTCCTGTACCATCTGCTTGTATTGTTTGCCAACCTGTTATGTATGGCCATTTGGTCTTGCTTCCTTTTTGCATTAGGCTTATTACCAATTTCTGGTCCTAGTTTGTCTTTAGATATTAGTGTGGTACTTTTTGACAGTATCTGATAATGAGCTCAATCATACCCAAGTACTTGGGAAGAAGCACCCATCTATGTAAACCCAATCATGGCCAAAAAGTAGCTCAGAACAGACTCCCATGAAACTTATTGCCTTGTTGTGAGCTCAACAGAATAAGGGCAAAATCCAGAGTAACTATGGGGAGTCCTTGCTCCGGTGTAAGAATAAGTAACTCTGGATTGCAATATGAATTTCCCATAGGTTTTCACTAGGTGGTGCAGTAACTACGGGTGCACATAATGTCTCTTATGTGCTCACGTAGTTACTCTGGATTTGGCTGTTACTGTCTATGAAAAAGCCTGGAGGGAATATATTGCCCTCTTGGAGTGGAACTTCCCACCAACATATATTAATTTGTAAGGGTGGATTCAGAAAATTGTTCTAAAATTAATGTGCATTTACTTGTGTGATTATGCGCTGTCTATAGCTTTGAACCTTCCTACTCCTGTCATTACAATAATGGAAAACAAGAACTATAGGGGGCTGTATGAGCACGCCAGTGTTGATGAATGTCAAGCTCAAGTTACGCATTTGTTTATTCCTTTAACATCTGCGCAATGTGCCATCTAATGCGTCGCCCCTGACTTTTAAATGTGTTATTTCAAATACATTTACTGCAATTTAGCTTAAAAGCAGCTTTGATTATTCATCTAAAAGGTAAAGTGGTAACCCATACCTTTGCTTCTTTGCCACTCGATACGTGAATCAGCTTTCATATCTTAAACCTACCTTAATAAAGCACAAGATTATTAAAGCACTGCAGAATGGCCTCGGAGCATGCAAGCCACATTAAATTTGCTTACATCTAATTATGTCTGCTCCAGGCAGGTGAGAAATTCAGTCCGATAAGATCTTTCTTTTTACCTGTAGCCAAAAAAAGCAGCCGTTCTCTATCTAATTACTATCTACAACTATTTGTGGCATTTGTGCTTTAAAGAAAAATGCCACAAAAGGCTCTTTGTGCCCGAGAAAAAACCCATTCGAACTTGTTCTAAGCTGCTGAGATACCAAGACAAGTTTATCTTGCTCAAGGGATGACACAGGTCAACAGCAATGTCACCCCTGCAGTAATTTCCTCTACCACTCAAGGCTCACTAATTTTTAGATTTTTTTAAAGGTTTTGGTTTAAAAATCAAAATGTAGCCTTGCTTCTTATCAACATGGATTGGCTTATAATACAAATCCAACTGATAATCACAAAGCAGCAATCTAGGATAAAAATTATGTAACTAATAAAGGAATATAAAAAGCTTCACAACAAAATATTTTCCTGCCTACCAAACCTGAGCTTCATCTACTGTCTTGACTATTGGAAGTGATAAGTATATCTTAGGGCGACATCCAGAGTAACTACGGGGAGTCCTTGCTCCGGTGTAAGAACAATTTACTCTGGATTGCAATATGAATTTCCCATAGATTTTCACTAGGTGGTGCAGTAACTACAGGTGCATGTAATGTCTCTTATATGCTCACATAGTTACTCTGGATTTGGCTGCTAATGTACAGTATCTTGAATGTATCCTTAACAAAAGCCAAGAATCCTGCTGCAAGAAGCGACACGGGTAATTTTTGAACATGATTATCAAATCCTGTTCCGCTATAAGAATAATAAGTAATTTGTGATTAAAGACAGATTTTAAAAATTAGTTCTCCTGCTTTTTTCAAATGTGAAGAAAGCACAGAATGCCCCAATGATGGGCTTGTTTCACAGTTCACACCAGAAGTGCTGTAAAACTAAAATGGTTCTAGCAAAGCATCACGGCTGAAAAGAATTAATATTTTATTACTTCTTCTAATAGATATTCAAGTTCCAACATAATATATTTTATATATAATAGCAAAGTGAAGTTTTTCTGGTTGCTCTTACCGATGTTACCCCCAAGACATGAATTCTTGCTTTAAAATGAGCAGGCAACAGAAAGCATTAAATGCTTAACAGAAATTGTTCACCTCGTAGGGAAACGATAAGACTTGATTCATGCCAAGATTATACAACACAATTTATCAAATATATATATATATATATATTATCCACCCATGTAGAACAGATCCTTTCCTATTACACTGGTCATTCCTTGGTCTAATGGGCCACAAACCTCTACTGACCCCAAAAGGAAAAAGGTCCTTTTGTCAAATTTTATACCTAAAACCTCATCTAATGCTTTTATGTGAAATACTGCTCAGAGGGCAATAATTTTGAAATGATATATTAGCCAATTATTATGTTTCTCATTGGTTTGTGTAGTTAAGAGAACCCACACACCATACAATAAAGCCCACTTCAAAAAATCTCCTTCCTTTGTCTTTCTGACCGGTCAAGCTCTCCGTACGAGTTCAGTTCAAGGTTAACATCACTATTTGGACCATGAATGTCAAGCAATGTGTTGGTTCTAACCTCCATGGCAAAGTTCTATATCTCTAAATGTTTCAGAAATAGTGTTTTTGATGCTTTAAACATGAAGATCATTTAATAAACTTTATTTAGTAAAAGTTAAATGGTTAAGACACTGTGCCTATTAAACATCAGGCCAGGATTTGAGACCCAGGTCCTACAAGATGGGGTGAGCTCCTGTCCTTAGCCCACCTCCTGCCAACCTAGCACCTCAAAAGCATCTAAATACAAATAGATAAATAGGGACCACTTCAGCTGGAAGGAAACAGCGTTCTGAGCGCATGCGAACCACATGTCGGACTACAATGGCTTTATGGCTCTAGAAACGGGGATGAGCACCGCACCCTACAGTCAGTCACTACTGCCAGTATAACCTGCAAGGAATACCTTTACCTCAAATTTAGGTAAAGGTAACTCAAATTTAGTTTAGTAACTCAAATCTTCACCAATGGGACAACTTGTACTTTCAACAGTGATACTGGTGAAACATGTCCAAGTTGATTCCTGAAGGTGGATTTGGCCTGGAAGGGTTTTAGGATTTGGCAATTATGAGTGCAATTGAACCCAATCCCCCTCCCTCTATCTATCCACAGTATTTATATACCACTTTTCAACTGAAAAGTTCACAAAGCGGTTTACAAGAAAATGAAAAAATTAATACCAAATTAATGGCTAATGGATCTGTCCTTCTCTCCACCCATCCCAACCTTTGTTCTACCCATGCCTACCCTCCACCCCATTCCACACTCTTTGCAGGCTTACTTTCTCTGGCAAGTCTTCATTGATCTGCTGGCATGAGCAGAAAGTCTGTGGCCTTCCCATCAGTGCTGCCGAAGTTTTCATACATGTTTTACAACTTCTTTGCTGCAGCCTGCACAAATACAGCAGCCCAATAAGACTGGGCGGTGAATTACCTGCATAAAGGAATGATGAGCCAACCATTGCCATGTCTGTCTAACATGTGCTTTTACCTCCCAATAAAGATACCAGATAGTGTGCTTGTGGGTTAAATATTGGACCACTTTATTAAAATCTTCATCAAGGTACATCAATTTGGGAACAATCTAAACCCCAATCCCAAAGTGTTGGTACTTTCCTGGGGACTCCTAGATGGCTGGTCCTTTCAGGTATGATAGAGGCAGTGCCATACCAAAAAAAAATCTGATAGAGGCAGGAGGAAATAGGAGCAAGTAGAGAAGAAGATGAGGATGGGCCACTGCGCTGTCACTGAAACACTTTTTAGTCCCAGCAAAGCTATCTATTTAATGCTGTTAGCAAAGTTTTTGCTTAAACCCTTTTGTCAGAGCTGATTATACTTTACAGCAATAATAGCCCAATGTCTGGCAAACCATTTTTATCATTCATATCTAAGTGAACTGTCAACTGTTGCATTATGTATGAACCTTTATTGAAAGACACACTCACGGAGTACGCTTAATGATGGTACGAAAAAGCGTCTCACTTTTTCACATCGAGTGTGACAAATATTTATCACTGACAAGTTCCATTAATTGTTTAGACATACAGTCATACAACTTAAAATTCTCCATTTTCATATTTCCGCTCTTCCCAATTTCCTCCACCAGTTCTTTTTCTTTTTCTACATCTGGAGTAGAAAAGGAACCGTTGTTATTTCGAAGGCTATGCTTTCCTCAGCTTGCTTGTTAACAAAACACAGTTATCAAAGCGTTAAGAACAGTTAATACTGCATCTTGGATTCTTACCAAAAGCGGCTACTTTTATGATTATGGCTTGAACGTCTGACGAGATTATTTCTCTGAGCAACGTTTCCTGATTCTGACGCCAAAGGAACGCTAGAGGCTGAAGAGCAAGCCTCTTACACCTATTTGAAAAAAGGGGAGAAAAGAGTTACACTTCTACATCCAAACCATAGGTCAATATTAATAACAGTCCTAACTTTAATCTGGCAAATTACAGACAGTCCAGCCATTTGCCAACTCAGCATGGCATGAATGGATTGTACTGAGGCACTTTTTCAAGTAGGTGTTCTCCTTTATTTAGCAATGGGAAAGTAACTGGCCCTATACACTTACACTATGGGCAAAATCCAGAGTAACTACAGGGAGTCCTTGCTCCAGTGTAAGAAAAACTTACTCTGGATTGCAACAGGAACTTCCCATAGGGTGTCAGTAGGTGGTGCAGTAACTACAGGTGCACGTAAAGTCTCTTACGTGCTCCCGTAGTTACTCTGGATTTGGGGGAATGTCTGTTCTACTGTGGCTTCTGCTGGTGTTCTTTTTGCATTTTAGATTGTGAGCCCTTTTGGGACAGAGACCCATTAGCTATTAATTAGCTATTATTTTTTTCATTTTCTTGTAATCCGCTTTGTGAACTTTTTTGTTGAAAAGCACTATATAAATACTGTAGATAGATACTGTGGTTGCTTATTAACTGTTAGCATTTTATCCGGATTGGGTCCTGCTTCCATGAGCCGCCACAGGGTTATCTGAGACCAGAAGAGACTGAAGGTGTCTGTCTGTGGTTTCTACCTGGTTTAGATTGAATTTTACAATTTAAAAGATAACTTGCATTTTTATTTTTTTATTTTTTGTAAATACGTCTCCTTGTTCCCACAGATTCAGGTGTCCGCAAAGGGATTCAGAAATGCACCTTGGGTATCTTAGCCACCTTGAGTATCCTTTTAGATAGAAAGGGGGGTATAAATCAAATCAATAAATAAAAATAAATGGAATCCTGTGAATACAGAGTCATGCCTGTATGAGTAAAAAAAGAGTCCAATTATATGAAATTCATTTTCCAGGAAATAAAATCAGAGTTTATAATTTGCTGCTACATTTCCTTATGGCCTTTCACTTGGTCATATATTTATACAATTTATTTCAGGATTCAACAGGAAAAGATGGGCTGTATTGTGAGAGGCAAGGATTTTTTGAATCAAATAGAGGGTATGATGTCCTTTTCTTAGATAGCATGCATTCCACAAATTCAGCTTTTTAAAAACCTTTATCCATTGCAACTTGATGGCAACACCCCTCCAACTATATATCTTTAGTGACACTTGAAAATTAAATGAAAGGAAATGGAAGCCCCAAAGCAGCCCTTCTCAAAGGGCTCAAGTCCGCAAAGACGTCAGCCCACCAGGCTGGAGGCTAAAATAGTTCTGTGAACAGCCTGCAGCAGAACAGACTAAGAAGCCGTAATTAAGCCTGAACTGTCAGAGGGAAAAAAATCTGAATTTTAAGAAAAAATGAGCATTTCACTTTTATATGCATTCAAACATTTTTGAAAGTCTTTAACTTAAATTTGCATTTATGACAAACTGCAAACTTGTGGCTCTTTGGCACGTAAAGTGGCTGTGCTCCTTTTCGCATCACAATTAATATAAAAAGGTGTTTTTTTCAAGCTTTATAATTATTCACCCAATCTAAATGGAGAGTCCACTGAATTAAAACACAAATTTAATGTTCACGGTGAGTAAATATATTTAGGAATTTAAATGCATGCAGCTTCCATGAATCATTCAGTAAACACTGATTAAGACTGAAGGACACTGAGCCTGATGGTAGACCAAAGACCAAAACCAAGCCTTTGGACTGATCCAGTAGGGGTATCTTACATTCTTAAGTTATTTGTTTTTTTCAGTTGAAAACCAGACAAAATCTTCTACAACTTCAAAGGTTTTCATTCTTATTGACTTATCCAAATGATTCACAGAGTGACTTCCATGATTTTTGGTCCTCAACTTATTCATGAGATCAATTTACACATGGGTATATATGGTACTTACATTATAGGGCTGTTGTAAAGGTCACAAGAAGACCACAGATTTCACTTGGCATGTTTAAAGCACCATACAAATAAGAACTACTACTACTACTACTACTACTACTACTACTACTACTACATCAATTAAACTTCTCTGTCATTAAAAGGCAGACTTCTATTCACTCTGTCTTTATCACTTAACACTCTGTATTTGTCTTTCTTGTAGATAAGACCTTATTTACAACTAGCCTCTGTTTAGTTTTTCTTCCTACTACAAGTTTTCAAAGTATTGAAACGACACTTTATTTAAATAAACAAAAGCAAATTTGGGACTGTTGGAAACTGAAATCTGTTTTTTGTCTAAATTCACCCTGACCAGGGTGACCAGATGTCCCAACCTGAAAAAGAGGATAAGGTCCCCCAAAATTCTTGGGGCAAGCAAAATTCTTGACATGTTAAAAATGTAGGACACCCCAAAAATGTAGGATAAATGTAGGACATGTTGAAATAAAGCTAAAACACTCGTATTGCATTCCTGTACTTAATTTTTGCCCAAATCTCACTGCAAAAAGGCACCAACCAAAAAGGCATATGTTTAGGTGATCCAGGCTTGGTCTTTCACCTTCCTTTCCTTTGCCCCCTACACAATATGAGCTCCATTAATTACAATGCTTTTGAGCAGACACAACTAGACTTGGAGGATTAAAACTTAAAGAGCCAGGAGTTATCCAACCATCCATACCCTGAGAACTGAAGATATAAAGATGCCCCACTTACTGGATGGGTGAGGGATCAGAGCACCGTCTAAAAGTAAAAACGGTTGAAAAGTAGAACCCAATCCTTTAAAGTTTATAAATGTTGCTTTCAGTGCTTTTTAAGCTAGCAGTTTGCAAATGCCCCTTTTATCTTGCAAATTCCTGCTGCCACACATAGATTTCTGGAAATGGATTCCAGAATGGATTCGGGAATGGGATTAGACCAGGAGCTACAACATGGAGGAGGGCAATTTTGGCCTTTGGAACAGCAGAGAGAGGTTGAAAGAGTGAAACGTGTTGAATGAATGAGTTCTGGGTATAGTTGAAAGGTGTTGAAAGACTGGATCATCAGAAAGTGAACCGTCAGAAGGTGGGGAATATCTGTATTATCAAATCACTGGATGATCTAGCACAGTATTCTCTATATCAGTGATTTTCAACCTTTTTCAACGCATGATTCACGGACAAGCGATAAAATTGTCAAGGGACATCATCAGTTTTATGACAACTGGCATGACGAAGCTCACACTCCCCCAATAGCCCTGTTAATAAATGACTTCCTCTAAATTCCCACGACACATCTGACGATGTGATTCATTGTGATGTGCCACAGTGGTTGAAAATGGCAGTTCTACACTTCTCCAGGGTTTCAGATAAGAATAATTTGCAGTCTTTCTTGGAGATGGGAGGACTGAAACTGGGACCTCCTGAACTGGGAGGCTGAGAGAGTGTGTGACTGGTCACCCAAGAAGCTTCATGGATGAGGATTTGAACCTCTTGGATCTTCCAGGGCTAACTCCTGAAATACTTTGGCTTCATGGCTCTTTTAAAATATTGTTTTGAAACATTATAAACATTTGAGGCGAAGGAAGAAAGGAAGAAAGGAAGAAAGGAAGAAAGGAAGAAAGAAAGAAAGAAAGAAAGAAAGAAAGAAAGAAAGAAAGAAAGCCAACTTGCATAAAACAGAAAAAAGAACTGGGTAGGGTATAGATACAACTTTATTTCTAGTTATGTGGCAATTTATTTAGATTAACTGCACTCAGTGCAGTACTCAAAGTATGCAGTAAAGTACTCAATATCTTCACAGAGTCACATAAATACCATGCTGTAACTCCTACCAAGGAAAGCATCACTTTCTCTTTTGCCCTGTGCTGACTGGACTTACATTTTTTCATTAAAAAGCACCTTTAAGGGTTTAGTTTTAAACTTAGGGCGCAATCCAGAGTAACTACGGGGAGTCCTTGCTCCGGTGTAAGAAAAATTTGCTCTGGATTGCAATATGAATTTCCCACAGGTTTTCACTAGGAGGTGTAGTAACTACGGGTGCACGTAATGTCTCTTAATGTGCTCCCGTAGTTACTCTGGATTGTAGGGTGAGTCTCTAAAAAAAAGAGAAGCACCAACTACAAAAGATTACCGATCACGTAGGCTAATTTTACTTACACATCTTCCACACGGACTCGTTGATAGTCTGAAAGAATTGCCCCCACTGATACACCTTCCACATCCTCCTCCTCCTGAAAAAAGTAATACATATATGTTTTGAATTATGCATCAGGAAATTAATGCAGTACCTGTAAATAAGACAAGTGTATACTTTTACTCAGGATGCAAATAGTTCCTTTAGAAGTTGAACAGAAAAGAGGAGTGAAGTCTATAATCCGAGATTTCTTGCATATGTACAATCTCAATTTTAGAAACAAAGGCATCATCATCTCAAGTACCTCTCTACATAATTTTGCCCATAATTATCAGTGGGGTCTGGTGGTGTAGCTAGAGGGGGGTGGAGCACTCAGAGGGACCCTCACTAGGGATCCCTCCAACCCAGAGCGATTTCAGGTAGAAGGAGCAATATGGGCTCATACATTACACACCTTCCACATGGACTCATTGATAGTCGCAGTGAGGCTCCCTCCAAGTCTGCCTGCTCTGACCCCCTTCTAGCTATGCTACTGGTGGGATCCAATGACTTTAATATGAGAAAGAAAGCCAGCATCAGACAGAATTTCCTGTTCATGACATTCATTTAAACTCTATTCTCCATGCAGGTACGGGAGCCTAAGGGACACTTCTTAAAATACATCAAACTGTACTGTCTTACAATAATGCTGCTTGTGCGCCACTTGTGGGCAGAGCCGGTTGGACTGCAAAACGACATTTTTCATTTCCACATATGGACTAGGATATAATCCACATATGGTTTTTTTTAAGGAGGCTGTATCGAAAAATGGCCCGATTAGCTCTAGTTTGGGGAAGAGGGCACCATATAAGCTGATCCAAGCAGCTTCCTTGTGAGAAGCGGATACCATGACTTTAATCAACATATACAGTGGCTATGCCGTACCCTCAAACTAGAGTCAATCAGGTGAAAATGAGGCCAGTTTTTGATTCAGAATCCAAAATATACCCAAGAATATGTGTAATTTTTCAAAATGTCTGTAGACCTGTGCTATCCATTTGTTTGTTCTTTTGTTGCTATAAAATTACATTGAATTTGACTTTTCTTAATAAAATAGTTTATGTTTTAATACTTTAATGTACAGTACATTGTAATGTACTGTACATTAAAAAATGCTCTCCACCATATCTTTATATTGTACGTAGCCAAATGGTTTGAGTTTGTAATTGGGAGATTGTTAGGCTGCAATCCCATACACTAGCTGTTCCCAAACTGCTTGGAATACGTGACCCACTTCTGTTTTGCAATCACAAAACTTTTCTGAAGCTTGGGGCTCCCGAGGTTGATGCTGTACACTAAGGGCAAAATCCAGAGTAACCATGGGGAGTCCTTGCTCCGGGGTAAGAATAGCTTATTCTGGATTCCAATATGAATTTCCCATAGGTTTTCACTAGATGGTGCAGTAACTATGGGTGCATGTAAAGTCTCGTACATGCTCCCGTAGTTACTCTGGATTTGGGGAAAAGTTTTTTCTTAAACAAAAAATTTAAAAATCCATATTCCCTGGAAGTGGTGTGAGCTTGGGGATTGCACTGCTGCCTTCCCCACTGCCCCATAAGAGGACAGATAGCTCATTTTGAAAACCTCATCTCTACACAATTACACGTGGGAGTAAGTGCCATTGAATTAAGCAGACCTTACTTCAGAATGGATATGCCAAGGATTGAGCTGTTAAAAACACTGGAAATCCTAAGTTTAATATGAGCAAATCCTATTAATATTGAATATGAATTCACAACCACATCAGTAGTAAATATGCTGAATGTACTGTTCAGGGCTAAAAATACAAAATTTTATTTGGCCCCTTCCCACTAATAACAAACCCCCAAATCCAGAGTAACTACAGGAGCACATAAGAGCCTTTACATGCACCCGTAGTTACTGCACTACCTAGTGAAAACCTATGGGAAAACCTATGGAATCCAGAGTACGTTGTTCTTACACTGGAGCAAGGAGTCCCCATAGTTACTCTGGATTTTGCCCAGAGTCAGATATTAGGGGTCCATCAATTCATCATTCTCTGCACTGTTAATTCTCAGAAAATGTTTTTCTTGCTTTCCTGTGTCGGGTGCATCAAAAGACTTTGTTAAACTATAGATTAATCACGTCTGTCCTATTTTCTTCATCCACCCATTCTTGCACTATTTTTAAATGATAAATAGCTAGCTAGATAAGTGTACTTATCCCTAAATAGAACCTTTTCAACATTTTCTATAGCACTGAACGAAGTTTTAAAAACACTTGAATAGGGTATTGCGAATATAAAAGCCTCTGATATTTACTGAATTGCGACTAGTTTAACTTAGTATTCACGTAACAGCTTTAGGTCCAAAGCACTTTTTTAAAATTATACAATTAATCCTTCTAAAAGCTTTGTGAACTAGCAGCGCTAAATACAACCAGATTATTTTTGCCATTTTATGCACAAAAGCTAGGCAAGTCAAAGCAAGCGGGGGGTCACACGGGGAAAGAGACTTGCAAAACAGAGAGTAAGTACACAGCATGAAGAGGGTAAGTGCAAACCATTATCAAAGACAGTGGTGCATCATCAGTATCAGTAAATGTACTAAGTGTTGTTTCTGAACCTAGAATTAATGCACTTGATTGGAATGGAATGTGAATTAAGTGCAAAAAGTTTAAAGGTAAACCTGAATGAGTTTACAATAAGGGCGCAATCCAGAGTAACTACGGGAAGTCCTTTCTCTGACATAAAAACAAGTTACTCTGGGTTGCAATATGAATTTTCCATAGATTCTCACTAGGTGGTGCCGTAACTGTCGACATAAATGCTCCCGTAGTTACTCTGGATTGTAGGGTTAGTCCCCTACTTGCAAACATTCAAGATGAGAATTTTCATACATAAGAACATAACTCAACTTGTCTGCTGCATTTAAGGTACAACGACAGCATTTTAATAGCAGTTTTATAAAAATATTTTAATAGTAAACAGTATTAACAGTAAAAAGTTAATTTTACTTTTTAACAGTAAAGATATTTAATTTACATTATTTTTAATTCTTTCTTTTTTATTAGGTCAAATTGGGGTCAAACATGAATTAACATCAATGTGTTGGACATATGAACAAATCAACTTATGAATGAACTTCTGGAACGGAACTTGTTCGTAAGTAGGAGACAGACCCCCAAATCCAGAGTAACTGCGGGAGCACGTAAGAGACTTTACATGCACCCGTTACTGCACCACCTAGTGAAAACCTATGAAAATTTCATTTTGCAACCCAGAGCAAATTGTTCTTACACCGGAGCAAGGACTCCCCGTAATTACTCTGGATTGCGCCCTTACTGTATTTGGATTTCCATGTGGTTTCTTGCCTGGTTTCCCAGATCTGGACATCACATCAGATTTTTTTGATGTGATGTCACATCAGACACCACCCTCCATTTGATGTGGACATCACATCAGACACCACCCTGCATTTTGATGTGGACATCACATCAGACACCACTCTCCATTTTTTGCACTGGAGGGTTCAACAGGTAGCCCCAACAAAAACACATTGAGGAAGATCGAAGAAACCAGAGTTTGACCATCAATGAGGCTTGAAATATTGCCATGAGTTGCCTCTGGGTGTTTGTCATGACTGACACATGGATCCCAGTAGCACCTAAAGCGGTGCTTTGGTTAAGATGACAATCTACTCCGCAGTGTCAGCTGTGGATTCATGAAGATATACTTGGGTTGTAAAAAGCTCTGTTGTAAAATATTTGGAACCAGAACAAGAGACTACATTTCCATGCCATATAAATCTGAGATAGTAGGTGTCAGGGAAAACAAAGAAGCTTAAGCTGATACTTCATCTGTTCATTGGACATTAACTGAAACAGTAGATGTTGAAGCTACTTTGCTACCTTCTATAGCAGGAGTCCTCTACGCCTGGTCCATGGCCCACTGCTGGTCTGTAGCACCTTTCTGGCCAGGCTGTGGCAGTACTGGAGGCCAGAACCCTGGCAAGTTCACTCCTGGCCAGGAATGAACTGCGCATGCGCATCCTAATTCTGTACGTCAGAGCCAGACGAACCTAAGTCCAAATGGACTGTTTTCAGGTTATTACCGTTCTGCATGTATAATCTGATTCTAAAATAACATCAAGCTAAAATAACATACATCAAGCTAAAATAACATACATTATTCATCAAGCTAAAATAACATACATCTGTTACGCAAAGGAGAATGTTAAAGAGAATGCAGAATTGTGAGGTTGCGCATGTCCATATCGCTCTTCCTGGAGAAAACTGACCATGTGCAGCCTGGGTTGCACAAGCCGAAATCACTCTAAAATGGATCAGATCACCCCAGATAGGAGTGAACTGAGGATGCTCAGATTGCTCCTGCCTGGAGCATACTCAGGTGCAGCCTGGTCGCCCAGATTCCTCCAAGGAAGAGTGATCTGGGCATGCGCAGACCCACACCCAGGCTGTACATGCTCAGATTGCTCCAGACAGGAGCAAATTGAAAATGCTCACATCACTCCTATCTGGAGTGTGCAGACTCTCCTGTGCATACCCGTCAGGGTCAGCACAGAACCAGGCCAGAACCAGTTTTTCCCACAGAACCAGACCAGGGTCTTCCAGAGATTGAGGATTCCTGCTCTAATGTGAAAGTGATGCTCTCTACTCAGAACAGAACAAGTAATTTGCAACAATGGTGGGCTCATGGTATGTCCAGGTAGGGCTGGGAAAGACCTTGAAATTCTGGAGGGTTCTGATAACAACACAGGTAATACTGAACTATATGGATCTGTAGCCTAATGTAGTATATGATGGTTTCCAAGCTTATGTACACAAGTTCTAGAGATGCTTTTCACAGGTCAATGTGTCTAGAATGATTGAAAGATGCTTTGCTATGGGCGCAATCCAGAGTAACTACGGGGAGTCCTTTCTCCAGCGTAAGAACAATTTATTCTGGATTGCAATATGAATTTCTCACGGGTTTTTACGAGGTGGTGCAGTAACTACAGGTGCACGTAATGTCTCTTACGTGCTCACGTAGTTACTCTGGATTGTAGGGATAGTCACAGATCTCCAAAATCCAGCCTGGGGGCAGCGACAGTTGTGTTCAGTTGAGATCAGCAACCTCAGTGAGCTGCTGCCGGTTTCACAATTAAAAACTAGAAGTGGTTTCTGATTATTATTTTTACTCAGAGGCATGGGTGATCCTGTGAAGACATCCATGGTACACCCCACATTTCCAGGAACCTACAGATAACTTCGCTTTGGTAGTGCCACAATCCTGAGGATTGCATTGCTGTTATTGCCCCACTCCCACAAACACTAAAGTTGGTCCCAACTTCTTCATAGGAGTTTGGGAACCACTGGCCAATTCTATTTAGGTCCCGTCAGCCCACATATTTTCACTACGGTACCATCCAGAACTTTTTACTTATTACATTTATATATGTCACCATTCTAATGAAAAGCCCAAAGGAAACCCCACAAGCACCTCTCAGGGTACTAAGGCAGGAATTCCCATCAAGTGAGATTAATGGCAGAACCTGAGTTATCCCATCCCAACATTCCTGCCACTAAAGGAAAGAAATAATATGCATTAAAAAACAGAAAATCTTATTTAGATGAATGGAACTACAGAGGAATATTTTGTATTTCCTGCTCAACAGAAGCCACCGTTTGTTTGCTGTCTTTGGTAAAAATTATGGTAAAATAATAATAATGGGCAAAATCCAGAGTAACTACGGGGAGTTGCTCCGTTTTAAGAACAATTTACTATGGATTCCAATATGAATTTCCCATAGATTTTCACTAGGTGGTACAGTAACTATGGGTGCACATAATGGGCGCAATCCAGAGTAACTATGGGGAATACTTGCTCCGGTGTAAGAACAATTTGCTCTGGATTGCAATATGAATTTCCCATAGGTTTTCACTGGATGGTGCAGTAACTACGGGTACACGTAATGTCTCTTACGTGTTCCCGTAGTTACTCTGGATTGTAGGGTTAGTCTCTTATGTGCTCCAGTAGTTACTCTGGATTTGGGGAAATGGTAAAAATTAGGAAAAATTCAGGAAAAACGGAGAAACCCTCAAGATTTCATTTATAAAGGAATAAACTGCTCTGTGTGTCGCAATTTGCTTGCAAATTAAAAACAGTAGAACAACACGTGCTTTTTAATCCTCTTGTTACCCAATTCTTTAAGTTCAGCAAGAACAAAATTAGTGATAATGCTTTCCGTTTAATTAGTACATTACACGCACTGTAATTATTAGTGGGAAATGTTATATTAATGAAAGTGAAAGTTAGCAGTAGATTACCTTGTAGTTATTGTCAATTTCCCAAGCTCCTGCTCCTTATGATAACCCTCTCCCTCTGGCCCTTCCGGTAATTTTTCTTTGCCTGATAAACATGATGATTAAACAGCACACAGTGCAAACCTTTGATACTTTTTAAATTAAATCCATGCCCAGCCTAAGGGCTATGTCTGATTTCAACTAAATGTGTCAGTTAATCAGATAAAAAATTATCAGTAACTCAAAGAAACAGCAGCCTAAGGCTTCATCAGGGCTAGGGAAGGCTGAACAAAATAAGACATTCAGACAATATCACATTATGAGTAAAGGTTACTGATAAGCATAAAGCCAAACAGAACTGTTCATCAACTTAATAATATCTATCTTTGGAGAACCGCTGCGTACAACAGTCAAATTATCGCTTTTTAAAAAGCAATTAGAAAAATGGGCTACTATGCCAATACACCGTTTAATTGAACATGCACTGGGGGGAACGAAGAATTATGCCTGCAAAAAAATACAAGCCCCCTAAGAAAGGGTTTCACGAGAGAGATAGAGCACATGCTTTATTATTATTTTAGAATGAATTCACACATCTGAAATAAAGCCTAGTTCCATCCAAGAAGCCAGATCTTTTTAGACACATTTCATTATTAACGGAAATACGTGGCTATTATTTATTGTTTATGTTTGTTAAAACAATTAAGGGCGCAATCCAGAGTAACTACGGGGAGTCCTTGCTCCGGTGTAAGAACAATTTGCTCTGGATTGCAATATGAATTTCCCATAGGTTTTCACTAGGTGGTGCAGTAACTACAGGTACACATAATGTCTCTTACATGCTCCCGTAGTAACTCTGGATTGTAGTGTTACTCTTTCAAAAGTGTTTTCCTGATCACAAAGCATCACGCCAGCACTATAAATTCCACCCATACAATCAATCCCTAGTGAACTTCATCTCATGATGAGTTACTTGGACCTGCTACCCAACTTTCTCCCTTTCCACCCGGGATCGACCATATTCTTTCAATGTTAAAATGATCAGTTTTAAGACTCCCAACTCCCTTCTCCCTCCATCCAGAATCACTTGATGAGATTATCACTCTGCTGTCTTTAGCAAACCCATATATGTGGATGGCGCAAGCGGTTAAGACACTGTGCCTGTTAACCAGCAGGCCAGGGTTCAAGACCCAGGTTGGCCCCACAAGACAGGGTGAGCTCCTGTCCTTAGCCCAGCTCTGCGACGCCAGCTGGATCCAATCATATTGGCTCTGCCTTTCTACTGGACTAATTCAGTGGCGTGGAGAGGGAGGATTTGCTGCTTGGGTAACAGCCTATCCTCCATAACAATCCCACCCAGGCTTTCGTGCTTCGCATGCAGCGTATGCAGGGCTGAGCACGATGCCATAGTCTTTCAAGACTGATGGAGGCCTGCTTTATACACCTTTCCCTAAGACCAAAATTTTATTAACATCACTAAATGAAATGAATGAAAAACATTCTGGTTTTTCAGCAAGCTGGAAGTGCCTTGCAGAAGCCTTTAGGTAGCCATCTGAGTGATGGAGAGGATCAAAGGCCCTCCAGACAGGGCTAAGCATTTACTGTAAGCCAAACCCTCCAACGCCGAGCCCCCGGATCAAAAGGGTCAACTACCACATTTTGCTAGAATCAAATGCACCATTGAATCTAATGCGCACCCTGATTCTAAAAGGCTTTAGATAAAAAAACTTTACTGGTGATTTTAATGCACAGCTGCAAAGTAGGTATAAAATTTAATTTTACCACTTACAACAACGAACTGTATGATTAGGATTGCCATAATTCTCTTCCACAAAATCAGGACAAGATACTTAGTCCTGTTCTCCAGTTTGTGGACACAATCCCCCCAAATTTGGATTTCCCTTTTTTCGGGACATATGGCAACCCTACTAGATAAGACGATAATAATATGACAATGGGTTAATAATATGGCAATTGTTAAATTGTACTACTTTATATAACAATGGGCTTATCCCCAAAATCCAGAGTAACTATGGGAACACATAAGAGACTTTAAGTGCACTTGTAGTTACTGCACCACCTAGTGAAAATCTATGGGAAATTCATATTGGAATCCAGAGTAAGTTGTTCTTACACCGGAGCAACGACTCCCCATAGTTACTCTGGATTTTGCCCTATGTTAATTTTTATTACAATATAGTAAACTTTAAAACTAAATACTGACTTATATTTATAATCAAAATTATTGTATTTACTCAAACCTCATGTGCTGTCGAATTTAATGCACATCCTGATTTTGGGGACTATAGCTGCAATCCTGACCATACTTTCCTGGGAGTAAGTTCTACTGAACACAATAGGACTTACTTTTGAGTAGACATGCTTAGGATTGCACTGTATATTTGGCTGGAAAAGGTGCACGTTTGATTCAAGAAAACACGTCCCGCTTTGGACATCCCGCCTTAAGATGACAGTAAGATCCGGTCCAGCAAGATCCAGTCTCAGCA
Source organism: Cryptoblepharus egeriae (assembly GCA_030015325.1). Taxonomy (NCBI): domain Eukaryota; kingdom Metazoa; phylum Chordata; class Lepidosauria; order Squamata; family Scincidae; genus Cryptoblepharus; species Cryptoblepharus egeriae. The sequence goes on from JAREYC010000001.1 coordinate 6,596,990, forward strand.
CTTTAAGACAGAGACAAGAATTCAGTCCATGCTGAAAAGCAGCGCTACAGGACAGTAAGAACAATACAAAGAGGAAAAAGAAATGCTTAAATCAATCACTGATCACCAAAGAAACATCAATAATTCAACATAGACTAAACAAAAGCAGAAGTTTTCAGTCTTTAGCTTTTTCCCCCCACTGTTTTTTCTAGTTTCAGACAGGAAATAGGCATTTTAAATATATAGAGCTCATTAAAGGGGCCCACTAAGCTGTTCTGTAATGGTAAAGGATTTTGCGTTCCATGTGCAGCTATGAACTAGAGAGTTAATGACCATGTCCATAACACAGTTGTCAGGATACTTTTAAACTTGATACTTTAAAGAAAACAACTGATGTCATGAAGCTAATTATTAGAACCTCACTTTGTCAAGTCTGGAGCAAGCCTCAAACACACTTTAATAGGAAAAAACCCACTTATGAAATGAAACCTTACCCATGTGCATTTAAACACACACACAAATATCCGTACAAGTCCAGAAACGAAATAAGTGACTTCTCATAAAAATTCCAGAGTTCACATCCTATAACTATTGTACTCTTACCCTACAATCCAGAGTAACTATGGGAGCACGTAAGAGACATTTATGTCGAAGTAGTTATGGCACCATCTAGTGAAAACCTATGGGAAATTCATATTGCAATCCAGAGTAAATTGTTCTTACATCAGAGTAAGAACTTGTAGATACTCTGGATTGAGCCCTAAGTTCTCATGCTTCTGCTTGTGCAAGAGAATAAGCAAATGAATTTAAGTTTTATGTGTAAAATGTGAGCAGGTGATATATACTTATATCAGCAGGAATATCTGGAGTAGATACAGTAGAAATCTGGGACAACCTGTATTGTATGTAGGAATATTATTATTATGATTGTATCTATTGTATGTAGGTACCATTGAACTAGGGTAGCCATATGTCGTGAAAAACAGGAACAATCCCGATTTTGGAGATTGTGTTCACATACTGGCAAATGGGAAAGAGGGTCCAGTCCCAAGAAAATTATGGCAACCCTACACTGAACCCATATTTGTAGTTCTCAAATCGCCCTCCCTCTGGTCACAGTAAGATTGCAAGACGATAGACTACCCATTTTCATGGCATGGCATAGACCAGCCATTTTCATGGCTATGGCATACTGGTGCGCCATGAATGGTCTTGTTTGTGAAATGGACGTTTGGAGAAGGGCATTCATTATTTGGGCCACTGGGGTAGGTGAATCCCCTGCTGGTAGTATAGTGTGCCTACCTCACAGCGTTATTATAAGGTCAGCTGTATGGGAGGAACTAAACCTTGTAAACCATCTTGGGAATCTGCATTGGCATTGGAAAAGGCAGGATATAGGTCCTTCAAACAAACAAACAAACAAACAAACAAACAAACAAACAGATAAAATTCCTGATCCTCATTATTCTGTAGCAAAGCCCCAAAAGACCTTTTAATTTTGCAAGCCTCTGCAAATGAAGATGAATCATGAGAACTATGGAAAGATCTGGGTAGGGATCACAGCTATCACATTGTTTCTGGTACCTGCAGAAGTTGTAAGAATCTATCTCCAAGGATATTGGGGAGACACCTATAAATACACTTTAACTCAAACAAGAACAGAGCCTAAACAATATGGTTTTTTTCCCTTTCTATGGAACAAAAGTGCTTTATAAGATTTTATTGGTTTGCTGCAGAAGTGGCAATGTTACCACTGCTTTACACATTAAAAAAAATCTTGTAAAATCAAGGAAGTCAGGCTGCAATCCTATACATCCTTACCTGGGAGAAAGTCCTATTGAATTAACTGACACCTGCTTCTGAGTACACATGCATTGAATTGTGTCCTGTAGCTGCAGTTACATCCTTGAGAGTTAATCCCATAGAACTCAATGGGATTCCCAGATGCAACCACAAGTGCTTTTTGGTGGAGTCCAGTGGACCTCCAAGGGATCCCGTCGCAGATCTGGTTATCCACATTTATTTAATTTTAATTGATTTCTATCCTGCTGTTCTCAGCTGAAGCTGACACATAGGATGTATCAGAACAGAACCCCCATGATTATAAAGTCCCACTTGTAGGGAAAAGTGCTGTATATCAAGCCCTAGTGTTCATGCACAAAACATGCCCCATATATGAATCTTTGGGGATGCCAAATTTTTGTGCACCAAATATTGCATAACTTTGGCCTCAATCCTAAAGACACTTTCCTGGGAGTTAGACCCATTGAACACAATGGAGCTTAATTTTGAGTAGACAAGATTGTGTAACCCAAGAGACATACAAAACACACATTTCACGCTGCGTATCATTAAGAGTTGTCTACCCATTGCTTTCGATTGTAGAGAACCAATTAAGAAAGAGTCACTCAAATGATCATTAACAAAGGATTTTATAAATTGCAATTTTAATAGTATTTGAGTAAAACTCTCTGAAGGGAAAATGAAATATAGAATAATGAAATTAACTACGATAAATCAAAAGAAATTAGATTTGAACAATGACTTGGCATTTATTTACCATATTTTAAAAAGCGTGAGAAAATAAGAAGTGAATATGTCTGGGGAAAAAAAATTACAAAACAAGATGTTGGTAAAAAGAGAGCTTCGGGCTGCATTTGTTAAATACCTTAAAGCTGCAATCCTAGACACTTTCCTGGGAGTACACAATGAACACAATGGGGCTTACTTTTGAGTAGACATGGCTAGGCTTGTGCTCTAAGTTACAAATGGTGACGTTCACTTCATATATCTACTATTTAAAAAAACAGTGATTTAGGGCGCAATCCAGAGTAACTATGGGGAGTCCTTGCTCCGGTGTAAGAACAACTTACTCTGGATTGTAATATGAATTTCCCTTTGGTTTTCACTAGGTGGTGCAGTAAATATGGTTGAACGTAATGTCTCTTACATGCTCCCATAATTACTCTGAATTGTAGGGTTAGTACACTTCCACTTACTATAGTACTTTCCCACTTACTATAAGTATATCAATCAGCATGAATCTAAGCAGGATGGCCTGGGGAAAGCATGGTGTGGAGTCAGAATCCAGCACTTATGCCGGATCCTTACTGCGTTCCTAGATGACCCAGTGCAGCACCACACTGCTTGGATTTGTACCACCTCTTTAGATGGCGCAGATCCAAGGAGCTCTACTGGGGCTGCCGTCATGTTACCCTAAATAAGGAGAATTAATTCCCCGTATCCCACACTGAGCCATAGAGCACGATTCTAACCATGTCTACTCAAAAGTAAAACCCATTATGTTCAATGAGTCTTACTCCCAGGAAAGTGTCTTTAGGATAGTAGGCATACCCCCAAATCCAGAGTAACTACGGGAGAGCGTAAGAGACTTTACATGCACCCATAGTTACTGCACCACCTAGTGAAAACCTATGGGGAATTCATATTTGAATCCAGAGTAACTTGTTCTTACACCGGAGCAAGGATTCCCCGTAGTTACTCTGGATTTTGCCCATAGTCAGCCACAACCCCATGCTGGATCCAGGGCCAACTGGCCTGCCTATTCCAGTGCGGGTTAGGATTGGGTTGCCTCTTACTCAACACTTCACCAACTTCAAGTTAGCTACAGGTCAAAATTGTCATGCTAACAATAAGAATAAAATGCTGTATGAATAGGTTATTATAGAATAATATTTAATTTAACCCTTTAAAAAAGATTTATTTGGGAATATGCTTCTTAAATTTAATGGGACTAACTTCCTAGAGTTATATATGGCTGAGTAAATAGGATTGCAGCATTCAAGTTCGCTCCTATGAGTGTTACTCAAAAGTGACACCAATTTTAAGAGGACGTACCCTGGAATAATTAGTATAGGATTCCAGCATTTAAACCTTGAAATTTAAGCATTGAAATAAAGGGAATCTGCCAAAATCAAGGGCTAACAGTAAACATTTTTCCAGCGATGGCACATCATGATATAATCCATTACAGTCACTATTCTGTACACAAGTTGTTCCCAGATCTTTTAGCACAAGAGCCCACTTTTTAAAACATTATATTGGGACCTACCTAAGTTAGACACCCTTTTTAAAAGGAAATTTGGGAAGAATTTATAAGTAATACTAACCAGAAAAAGACCCTCACACCTAATATTCACAGATCGTTGCAAACTGCAGGTGCTGAGCTCTTTGTGGGAAAATGAGCAGCTACAAAATCTGACTTTTTAATAAGATGATTTTTCTGGCATGGCTGGTGGCGAAACTAGTGGTGGGAAATAGGATTGGGATATAAGCTTGCTTAAAAAAATCCTATTATAATTGAAAAGTTTTAAAAATTCCTGATCAATAGCAACAACACAATTATGTTTTACTTTTCTGTTTACCTTTTCGAAAAACCAATTTAAAATTATTTAAAAATAATAATAATGATTTTGTTTCCCCTAAGACTGGAACTGAGAACCTCCATAAAAACCTAACCCCCAAATCCAGAGTAACTACAGGAGCATGTAAGACTCATTGCGTGCACTGCACCTAGGCTGTGGGTGGCGCAAGAGGTTAAGATACTGTGTCTGTTAACAAGCAGGCCAGGGTTCAAGACCCGAGTCGGTCCCCCAAGACAGGGTGAGCTCCTGTCCTTAGCCCAGCTCTGCGACGCCAACTGGATCCAACCGTATTGGCTCTGCCTTTCCATTGGAATAATTCAGTGGCATGGAGGGGGGATTTGCTGCGTGGGTAACAGCCTCTCCTCCATAACAATCTAACCCAGGCTTTCGTGCTTCGCATGCAGCGTATGCAGCGCTGAGCACGATACCATAGTCTTTCAAGACTAATGGAGGCCTGCTTTTTTTTTTTAGTTACTGCACCTCCTAGTGAAAACCTATGGGAAATTCATATTGGAATCCAGAGTAAATTGTTCTTACACCAGAGTAAGGACTCCCCGTTGTTACTCTGGATTTTGCCCTAAGTCAATTAAGGGATGGAGAGGTAGTATATGCAGAAGTGTTTTCTGATCACATGTATCCTGTCCAAATTCACGGTGTTGCTGCCTCTTACCACCATATATAGTTACGTTATCCTCCCAACTCCACTTTTAGTGGAGCTGGGTACACTGCAATCAAGCATTACATTAACGTTCAGTTGTCACCCCGTTGCATATTTCCATAAAAATGTATTTAGTTTGATAGCTTATAATGGAACCAAACTACTAACATTATTTGGGGATTTCTAAATTCATACAAGTCTGTCACACTGTTTACAGATTATCTTTAATATTACATACAGTAGTATTTACTTATTCTTCCTTTGCAAAAATCAAAACAGTACAGATTCTGAATATTTACTAGGGTAAGATTATGGGGATTTTTTTTTATAAAACACACATTCCTTAATCTTCTGGTAGTTTTGGAACAAAACACTTTTTCAAATCGACACACAAACCTTTTTATGATCTAGGAATGATCATCCCTTAAGGGGAAAATGTTGTGTTAAAGTAGATTACAGAACAGAAAAGATACTTCTTATTCTGAGATGGAAACATCAAAATCTGCATTTAAATGGAAATACTGTGAAATGGATGGGGCAAAGGAATTGAGAAAACCAAACTTTATTACTATTTTGTTATTCCATTTCTACCTTTGTAGACATACGGTTTGTATGTTACCTTAAGGATTGTCTGTTTTTAACTTTGGTGTACATGTGAGGCTGGGCAGGTAAGATCCATTCCTAGAGTTGACCATAGTGCTCATATTTTCTGTAAGATCATTAGGTATCGGGGATTTAAAAGGGGGAAGGTTTATAATTTCAGAGGTTTATAATTTTGTGAAACTCATGGAATCAATGTGAAAACAGGCAGCCCACTCTGCACCAGCTTTGCTGCATCCCTATAGGTAGCTGTCATATGGGATACCCTATGCTACCTTTTCCTACCCTATGGGGTAGCTGGAACACCGTAGGCTCCTTAGGGTAAAAGAACACTCGTCCTCTTATCCCAGCTACAACAATGAGGCGACTTGGGCTTGCTAAATTGATGGGGTATGTCCATGTTGGCAGATCTTTCTTGGGAAGGGGGATAGGATATGGGTGCACCACTGCCACTGATCTCTCCCCCCTCTGGTGTGACGGAACAACAGATGAGCTAAATGGATAGGTATGCATATAGTGATCACTTATTGGCTGCTCATGGAGCTCCTGAAGAGGTCTTGGGGGGCCCTGGGCTACAAGGAGCACATTCCAAGTAAAAGTGATCTACCATAAAACCTGGCTCCCACGAATTGGAATATAGGGTGCCTCAAGAAAAAGCACACACAGTTTATAGTGTCAAATTTATTATCCCCCACGGCGCAGAATAAGTACACGGAGGCAGATGTGGAATTAAAGGGCCACTTTATTAACTATTTTAACATTAATAAAAAACAGGGGACTGCTAACAAAGTCATGCTGGTAACTACAAAAATAGGGATGGGCGAAAGCCTGGCTCAGGTAACACCCCACTCAGGAGGTGCCCTCCTACGCCAACTCCAGGGTCGAGATGGCTGGGCGCTTGGTCAACCAGTTGCCCAGTTGACCGAGCCTATATTAATTCCCAGGTACAGGGCTAGCCGCATAGGCCTATGTCCGGTCCGGTAGCACTAGGCCCGCTCTGCATCACCCTGATCCTTGCCATCTCAGGCAGTCACCAATAGCCTATCCTGCCTATTCCAGCACGACACCTGCCACATGGGGAACCTGTCTAGAACATGGTTCCACCGCCCTATTACAACAGGAAAGCAGTCCCCTGATCAAAATACCCCTGCAAAGCTTGGGCCAAAAAACACACCCCATCAATGTGTAAAAAATATGGGGGCAGTTGCCAATAAAGACAAGGATGGCAGGCAACGCTCCCTCAATACAGATCACAAAGCATGCCACTCAAGCATGCGCCCGCTCACAGGCGAAATCAACTTCAAACACGATCCTGGCTCCACTCCACACTTCGCGTGGGAGAAAGGATAACCAGGTCAAAAGGACAACATGTCCAATCAACACCCACAGTGAGGCGTCCCAACCTCCGGGTTTGATCATACTGTCCACAGTGGACAAAAACATCTGGGGAAATGGTTGCCCTGCCAAATTCCTTCAAAACCAGGGGCAACTGACCCCACCCTCATGACTGCCCAAGACATACAGCTTTAATGCCCAAGACATACAAAGTTTGAGGCCCAGCCGAAGCAGGAGCCGCCACCAAGCAGGCATTGCAGGACAGAAAAGATGGATCGACCAACACAAGGCTTGGAGCAGCAGAGGAGGGGTGCATCTAAAACAAAACAAAAAGAAGATAAGGTCATAACTGCACAACATATGTAGCAGCAGTCCATAACAACACTCATAGTAACATCACGGCCAACCTTGAGACCCCGCACAAAGGACCCCTGACTTCTACAGGTCACCTAGGTCGGCAGCCCAGTTAGCACCCAATTCACAATAATTGTACGGTAAACAACCGACTCAAAAGTCCAAGAGTGGTCAGTGCCATAGCCAGACCGCTCAAAATTGAACAAAGAAAGGGGGCGGGGGGCTCCACAGCAGCGTACTGCAATAGGGGATCCCCATAATGGGGACTCTATTCCCATAATGACCCAGAGTCCTCACTTGACAGAGAGGATGAAGACGTAGAGACAGCCCAATGTCCCCCTGGTCATACTTGGATTCTGTTCCAACTCCAAGCAGTAAAACCCCCCTAGACCGTAAACCAGCCAATTTAAGCACTGTCACTGGCCGACGTTCATCCGGGACAGTGGACCGATCACATCTCGTGCCCCCCAGCATGCGCCGCACCCGAAAATTTCAAGTACTGTCCTTCACTCAGGAAACCTGCTGACAAAGCGAGAGCAGATAAACATACATCAGTAGACAGTAACAGACCATAATTACAGCAAAAACCGAGAAACCTCCCACCTTCCATTAGCAAAAGCTCGAAAACATGTCCAACAGATACTACTGAGGTCACGCGCAGGCAGAACACTCAGAGATCTAAATGACGGTTAGTTGAATGACATGCACCCCAGCCTTGCTATCAAACCAGAACCTAAAAGTAGAATTCTGGAAATGATCAGCCCTGATGTGCACTGCCACCACCAAAGCAAACAACTCTAAGAAGGTGAGATCAAACACGCAAAGTTAAGATGCCCAAAGAAGACAGGAGCTCCTAAAAGTCAGCCTCTTTGCCCCCAGGGCCGGACCCATCAAGTCATACAAGGTGGCCAGCCTGTCAGTAAGCAAACTGGAACACTGAGCAAAAGTGTCCAACCCGAACCCTAAAAGGTCAGCAAAGTGGCCAGGCCCACAGGCTTCTCCTTAACCAGAGGGACACCTAAAGTTAAACAGAGGCTCAATCCAGACCTAAACACTGAGCCCAACATCCACAATCACTGGTACATCATCATCCCGTCCTTGAACAGGAGCATCCCCACTCATAGCTGAGGAAGAAGTACCCGCCTGAACTGGCATCGCCGCACCAGGACGACCAAGAGTGGCACTGCCCCCAAAAGTCCCGCTGCCGGACCTGGAAGGGCGAGCTGCACACGAGAGTGCCCCCCTACCCCTCCTGGCAGAAGAGCGGGTAAAATGAGCAGGAGAGGATACCGAACCCCCATCATCCTTGCCCCCCTCACGGTCCTTCAACTCCTTCTCGAGCGCCTTAAACCGCTCAACCAGAACCATATGTTCCATCTGTTTCAGCTCCTCATTCAAGGAGGTAGGCTCAGGTGGAGGAGGAGGAGGGCACGGGCGTCTGGGGGCCTTACCACCCTGCTTCTGTGTCTTCTTACCCATAGTGTGACACCCAACAAGAAACCAACAATCCCTTGAGCCCTTAGTGTGAGGTCAATAAGAAACAAACAACCCTCGTGCTCTTAGTTTTACATGAAGGATATGATCAGCAATGGCTGACGCAGCAACCACCAAGAGATCCCACGAAGAGAAGTCCTCAGGAGCCGGACAGCAGGAGCAAGGACAATAACAGGGGCTAGGCAAGTGCCCAAAACAAAGCCCCACACAGACTAAAAAAGGGGGGAGGGCAAAGCAAATTGGCCCAAGATGGCTGCTAAGCACAAGGTAGCAGAAGGATGACCCAAAATGGCCGCCCTCCCAGGGCACAGTAAATTGGCCCAAGATGGCTGCCAGCCACGAGGCAGCAGAAGGCTGCCCCAAAATGGCCACCCTCCAAATGATGCCCCCCAAAATGGCAGCCGCCAGAAAATGGCGGCTGCAGCCACAAGGCAGCCCCTGAGCCTGAGCAGAAGCCTGATGGGGACCAGCCAGGAAGGAGTGGGAGCGCCCTATAAGAGGACAAAGCCTCTCAGCCACCCTCCGTGGCTCCCCGAGCCTCCAAAGAAGCCCCAAAAGGGGCAAGGAAAAAACGCGCTGGGCGCGCTCAGAAGCCACCGGAGCGATGCGCAGGGGCGTCCTTCAGAAGGACGGAGCCTCCCCGCTCGCCGCGTTCGGCCTCAGGGGGAAGAACCCGCCCCTGGAGAGCGTCAGGGAGAGCACGCTGAAGCCGCTGTCCCAGACGACGCTCCGAAGCCGAATGAAGCCGCTCCGAAGCCGAAGCCCCCTTTGGCCCTGGCAGCCAATAAGCTGCCTCCACATCTCCCTCCAGCTGTACCATCGCGCCGGGGGAGATAAACCAGCTGGCCAGGCTAATTAGGCTGGCCAGCACCATTATGCACATAATAAATACATATGATGTGTAAGGTGTTCACAGAAGCAGTTCCTTGAGCCAGTTAGCTAACTAGCTAGCAAATTATGCCAGATGCTTAAAACGTTCCTCATTGATATCTATACAATGTACTGTAGATATCGTTCAGCAATCCTAAGCATGTCTACTCAGAGGTCCCACTGTGTTCAATAGTACTTACTCCAGTGATGGGCATCAAAGAAATTAAGAACCGGTTCTCTGCCCATCTGGCAGCCACTTTTAAATGGCTATTTTTAAACTTTATATGTCCTATCTCTTGTTAAGAACCGGTTCTATAGCGTAGGTGCGAACCTGCTGGAGCCCACCACTGACTTACTCCCAGAAAAATGTGGTTAGGATTGTAGGCTAAGGGATATGAAGAAGATCCACCAATGTTTGTGTGTTGGGATGGTTCCATATATCTCTTCTTAAATCACTGAATTTCATAAATTTCATTTATTAATAGGGCCATTGAAGGATATGAATCCCCACCAGCAGCATGGTGTGTCTTCATAATTGCCTAAAGACTGATTGTGTGCCTTGACACTTTTAGTGGCTTGTCAGTGCCATGAGATGAAAAAGACTGAAAATTGCTGTCTTTAATGTTTGAGCGCTGCAAGTTTCATACAGTGTTGTATGAATTAGAGCTCATAACACAATGTGCACATTTTTTGAGATGCCCTAGAGATGGTCTTTGGGTTTGCTTCAGCAGGACCGCTGCTGCGTAAACCAAGGTGTGTGCATGCATAGGTAGGGTCACAATACAGAACCCCAAATTTCACAATGCCACTGACATGTAAAACCCTATTTTTATATTTTAATTGAATTTACATTTAAGCTGTAATATTTTAATTGTATTTTATGTAATGATTGTTAGCTGCCTTGGGTGCCCTTTGGGGAGGAAGGTGGAGTACAAATATAAGAAATAAATAATAAACTGCTAATGGGGAGAGAGTGCCATCTTTCATGATGAGGACCCATTACTCATTTCCAAAGTCGGACACTGGATTCAGATTTCTTTCTAGCTACTCTTTCAATCTGATCTTGATGCAATTAACCTTGGTTCAGCTGAAAGCCAGGAAAGACTGGAGACAGTGAAACCGTAATTTCAAGCTTGATGATTGCATCTCTTTTGCTTAATGGGGATAAAACTTTATGAAGCATACGGGATAGTTTTCTGTAAGAATGTTGTGTGTCGGGTTCCTGCAAAGGATTTGTAATCAAGAAAACAAAGTCTGTAAATAACACGAACTATATATTTAGTTCCCCTTTTTGGTGGTACCCAAAAATTCAGCCTCATGTCTTGAATCACATTTTGTTAAGTTGGCATTGGATGTGCCCAATAATATGTGGATTGGGGGAAGTTATTAATATTGTAACTGAACAAAAACTAATAAATATATTTACAAATAATCGTGTAATCTTGAATTATATACCCATTAGTTGGAGACTAAATGCAGTCAAAGAAGATGGACTTTTTGTGCGCTAAATGACAACTAAAAGACCGATTATAAAAAACTGGAAGAACAAAATCTCCATCCATTATACACTGCACCGATAGCTTCTTAACACTTGCTGCTTACAAATGAAGGACTTACAGATGCCAACTAAAAAGCAGGCCTCCGTCAGTCTTGGAAGACTATGGTATCATGCTCTGGCTGCATACGCTGCATGTGAAGCACGAAAGCCTGGGTTGGATTTTTATGGAGGATAGGCTGTTACCCAAGCAGCAAATCCCCCCTCTCCATGCCACTGAATTAGTCCAATGGAAAGGCAGAGCCAATACGATTGGATCCAGGTGGCGTCGCAGAGCTGGGCTCTGTTGGCATCCGTAGACATTACATCTGTGGACATTACTGTTGTTTTAGTAACATGCAGTGTATGTTTTCTCATATACCCCGAAAAACAGGAACAATCCCGACTTTGGGAGATTGTGTTCACATACTGGAAAATGGGACAGAGGGTCCTGTCCCATTTTGTGGAAGAGAATTATGGCAATCCTAAGTGTCTATCGGCGTTATAGAGTGTCAATTTTTGATAAGATTATTAATGTTTTTTCTTTCTGTTTTTGTGCAAGGGCTGTGTTGGTATATTCTTTGTATTTTTTTCAAAAATACAAGAAATAAAGTTTTTAAAACTTATCATTTTATCACCTTCTTGAGATGTTTTATGGACATCATGAACAGAGCACAACACTTGTGACTCTATGCTGTATGCAAATGATACTCAACAACCATCCTCCAGGCAACAACAATATAAAATATAGGAACAATATACAGTATAAAATTTAGGAAGGGCTTGTCCTTGCAATGGTGGTTATCATCCAGTAAAGAGGCTCAGGCTGCAATCCTGCAATCCAGATACTTCATATAGAGTATGTCCCATTGATTATAATGGGATTGGTTCCTGGATGGACATTTTTAGGATTGGCCTCTCAGATTTTCGGGTCCAAGTGTACCAAGTTGAAATGTCATCACCTATGTCTTGAGCAAGAAGGAGGCAAAACCCATTCTTGGGTTACTAGCTAATGTGCATTTACTATATTTGAAAAGTAACTAGAAATTAGTTGCTTTTATTAGGCCTCTCCTTGATTTTTTTTAAATAATTAATAGAGGTTTTGATATACCCCTACTTTATTTCTCTGCCCACTGCCCATCCCAAACGTACATCCCACAATAACCATTTCATCAGCATTTCTGATAAAAGGCCCCCAATAAACACCTAGAAACTCCTGTCTCAGCCACTAAAAGCAGGCAGACTAATTTACCCCATAATCCTGAGTAACTACAGGAGCACATAAAAGACATTTATGTTGACATAGTTATGGCACCACCTAGTGAAAACCTATGGGAAATTCATATTGCAATCTAGAGTAAATTGTTTTACATCGGAGCAAGGACTCCCCGTAGTTACTCTGGATTGCTCCCTACAAAGGATAATAGAATTTGTGTATGAACAGTTCCTTTTATTTACAATTTTCAAACGTTTTTTCCAGGTTTGAATGCCTTAAAATTATGAACATGGACCTGGCTTATATATTCTATAATATAACATACAGTGGTACCTTGATTTATGAGCATAATTTGTTATGGGAGCATGCTCATAATTCAATGAGCATTGTTTCCCATAAGAAATCCTTCAGTTTGTACTGAAGGGCTGCAGAATGATCTTGTGGGCATCCCAGGTACTGATCAGTGCTTTGATCTGAGCCTGGGGAAATCCCAGTGGTGCCCCCAATATCAGTTCTTTGCACTAATTGTGGGGCATCCTAGCACCTGGACCAGTTAGAGATACCAGCCGGCCCAGGTCATAGGACACCCCACCATCAGCGCCAGGGTACTTTGCGCTGATCTTGGGGGCTCCCCAGGGGTTTCCCCAGAATCAGAGCTTTGCACTGATTTTGAGAAAATCCCTAGGGTACACCCAGAATCAGCACAAACCACTGATTGCGGGGCATCTTTATGGAACCCCTGCATGCCAGCTGGATCAGCCAGCATGCAGGGGTTCCCTAAGGATGCCCCACAATCAGGATATCATAAAACAAGGAGCCAGGATTGCAGCAATGCCTCACTTAACAAGTGAGGCATTGCTCATTAATCGAGTGAAGATTTCTGAGAAATCTTTGCTTGGCTTTTAAAACACTCGCAATATGGTCACTCATAATTCAAAGTACCACTGTACTATATAATAGTATATATATCATAGTACTATATATCACTGATATCACGCCGTGCCTTCGTGTCATACAATAATGTAACTAAACATATGTCACTCTTTCTATTGTTTCCTACTAAGAATTTTCCCCCATATAGTGATCAAACTCTTACCCCAAAATGTTCTCTTTTAAAGCCTTAACACCACATCTGATCTGCTTTCAACACAAACAAATCTGGTGTTTCGACTTTAAAAGAGAAGTACATCTGCTTTCAAAGCAAACAAATGTTCTTCAAAATTTCTTGTCCCAATCCAAGTACAGTGGTACCTCACTTAACAAGCACCTCGCTTAACAAGTGTTTCACATAACAAGCAAAATTTCCAAGAAATCTTGCTTCACATAACAAGTTCCACTTCACTTAACAAGCAAGCGGGCTATAGGCACGCGTGCTATGCAGCCCTGACGCTCCATACCGAGGCTCTTTAAAAGGTCTGCCGGCCAGCACTGCTACCTCTAACTGCCCCAACTTGGGGGCAGTTGCCTGGGGATGCCAGTGGCAGTTGCCTCTAACTGCCCCCAAGTGTTCCCACCAACCACCTTGAACCTCCAGCAGCAGCCCATTGTGTTAAATGGAGCTTACTCCCAGGAAATTGTCTTTAGGACTGCAGCCTAAGTAGACTTCATAGGATCATGCACATTGAATGCATGTTTTGAATTATTCCAGTGTTTTGTCATCATTTTTACATCCAGTTAATATTTTTATATGAATATTTTGGGGGTTGTGGAACCAATCATCTGAGTTTCCATTATTTCCTATGGAAAAATCTGCTTCACTTAAAGAGCGTTTTACTTAAAAAGCATGCCTCCAGAACAAATTAAGCCCTTTATGTGAGGCACCACTGTATTGTTAGAAATAACAACAGAATTGTTAAATGTGTGCCAGCCCCAATTCATGCCAAATGTGTAGTTTGAATGGGGAAGACTGCCCTAAATATTTAGTGGCCAAACACATACATGTATTTGCATATTTCAATCCACTTTACACGTGTGTATTTCAATCCTCTTTATACAACAGATCATGACTAGGCAAGGGAATCCATGCAGAGATACTTCATTATGTGTTTCGAACTTGCTGGATCAGTAACATTGTGTCATCTCAATAGAAACATCTCTATTAACTGCACTCTATTAACTGCACGTTAATTGAAATTATCTTTTCCCAATACACACATTCAGGAAAGAAAACCCATTCATTTAAAGATCTCACTGAATCATTGAGATTTATATTTGTCAAGCAATAGCATTGATTGAAGTATTAGTCCTGGGGGTGGTATTTCAATGGGTGTGATCTCTCCCTTACTACAAAGGATTTCCCCTCATGTCCATTTGCATTATAAGGATTAATAGACCTAGCAAACCACAGGTTTTGATGTGATAAGTGAACATGCAAATCTAATTGAAAGTTACAAATGGCATCCAGCAGCACTGATGTCCTTGCTCCTTAGGTGCCACAGATGTGACACACAGTACATGCATACCACCCATAGGACGCACAGTACAGTACATGCATAGTACATGCATTCCGCCAATAGGATGGGGCCACTGATCAAAGTATGTACACATAAGAATAAAATAGAATGATTAATAAAAATATACTACTTCAACTTTCCATAAAATATTTTAAATATTTTTTTTAAATACACTGCCTGGAACAACAAAGGAATACATTGGATCTGCTCCACTTGTGCTGATTTTTCAGAGCACAAGATTCATCCCTATAAGGGCACAATCCAGAGTAACGAAAAAGCAGGCCTCCGTCAGTCTTGGGAGACTATGGCTGCAATCCAGAGCAAATTCAGCCTGCTCTGCCCTAACTGCATTCTCCTAACTATTCTGTATCCAGAGCAGAAAGTTATGCTGAATCCAGAGAGTCAGGAAGCCTGGGCTGCCCTAACTGCTCCAGAGCATGCTAAGTAATTGACACAAGGGGAAGACTTGCTCCTGAGGAGACACCCCTCAGATCACACTGAACAAGGAACAGCTGTGGTGCCTACAGTGGTGACATGACTCTGCACATCACCTGGTGCGGAAGTCTGTGCGTCATCCCTGGGATGCGCCCCCCCCCCCACCTGGACTGCACAGTCACCAAAGTTGGCGCCTGCGCAGTTGTTCCTGAAGCCTTTTAGCTTTGGGGGAGACCGTGCAGGTGTCAGAGTTGGTGCCTGTGCAGTACTCTTTCTGAAGCCATTCGGCTGCCGCTCTGCCTCCTGAGTGAGGCTGAATGGCTGTGCAGAGGCGCGGACTTTCTCTGCTCTGAGGAAGTCTCCTCTGAAGCTGTTCGGCATGCTCAGTGTGTTTCTGCGCAGTGCACCTCAGCTGGCCGTTCAGGCCAGCTCCTCAGACAAGTGGCAGCTTCTGGCTGCTGCTCCGCCTTGGAGCAGGCCTGAATGGGGGTGCTGACGCCCGGGGCCTGCCAAAGGACAGTCAAACTCCTCTGGCACATCAACCCATACGGAGCACATCCCCAATGCAGCCCACACCAGCCGCACCAGTCTGGTGACGCCACTGGGTGCCTGCCTTATAAGGAGTCCCTGATGAGATGCCAGTACATTCTACAGTGAATACAAGGGGCTTCTTGGAGTGGCCTGCTGTATCCTGAGGTTTGTGGGCAGCCGTAGTTTGTTCCATATCCTGAGGTTGAGAGGCAGGGGTTGCAGCTAGGCTGGCCAAGAACTCAGATTTTTGGTCAGCACTGCTATTCTTACTCGGGCCTTATCATGGACCCCTATGGGTCTACTCATTACTATACCTGCTCCTGAGGTGGTATATTTCTGAATAACTGGAAGAGGGCATTTCTGCCTTGGAAACAGGCTCTGGATACAGAGTAACTGCTCTGTCCTAGGCAATGCTCAACGTGCCCTCAACTTGCCTCTCCTGAGCTGCTTAGGCTGCCCCAGTTAGGGCAGAGCAGGTCCACCTCTCTTAGGGCACCCTATCTTGCCTTGCTCTGCCCTAAGCCTCCTTCAGAGTAACTGGGCTGGAGCATCTTGCAGTTGCTCCAACCTAGTGTTAGATAGGGCAACCTAAGGGCTCTTATGTGGACAGATTAGTTGCTCTGGATTGGGCTGCCTGGTATCGTGCTCAGCGCTGCATATGCTGCATGCAAAGCACAAAAGCCTGGGTTGGATTGTTATGGAGGATAGGCTGTTACCCAAGCAGCAAATCCCCCCTCTCCACACCACTGAATTAGTCCAATGGAAAGGCAGAGCCCATACGATTGGATCCAGCTGCATCGCAGAGCTGGGCTAAGGACAGGAGCTCACCCTGTCTTGTGGGGCCGACCTGGGTCTCGAACCCTGGCCTGCTGGTTAACAGGCACAGTGTCTTAGCCACTTGTGCCACCACCACATTACGTGCACCCCGTAGTAACTGCACCACCTAGTGAAAACCTATGGGAAATTCATATTGCTATCCAGAGTAACTTGTTCTTACTCCAGAGCAAGGACTCCCCATAGTTACTCTGGATTTCACCCTCCGATAAATTTATAAGGAGGGGTTATCCAGGAAGAATCTATGGATCAGACAGGATAGCCAAACATGCAGCCCTTTAATGTATGGCTCACAGAAATATGTTGGCTGAGCACCTTTGGACTTCATAAAAGGGAAATATCATAAAAGGCAAATAAAACAGTTTAAAATTTCATACTCGTTCACCAGGTACAAGCTGAGAGTCCACTAATTAAAACATAGGGCAGAATCCAGAGTAACTAAGCGGAGTCCTTGCTCCGGTGTAAGAACAATTTACTCTGGATTACAATATGAATTTCCCATAGGATTTTACTAGGTTGTGCCGTAACTACGGGTGCCCGTGATGTCTCTTATGTGCTCCTGTAGTTACTCTGGATTGTAGGGTTAATTAATGTTTTAATGAAATATAAGTAACTATTTCTAAAACTTTAAACACTTTAAAAAATATATATCCTTGGCCACTCTCTAATAGTGGTGAAAATAGCAATACTCCAATAGTAGTGAAATAAGCTATAGTGCAAACCTCACAGCATAGATCAGAAGAGCTGCAATTAAAAAGTGCCTGAATTGTCTTTGGCTGCAGGATTGCAGTTATGAATTCTGAATTCTTAAAACTATGAATAACTGTAATCTGTGAATAACTAATATCTTATGGACTGCAGTCAGCAATCTGAGCTGAACTTAGCTGTTCATCTTTGTGCATCCACATGGGGGATTATCTTGAAATTGCTCCTAAAATGAACGCACATACACAGATAAAGTTATTTTGCACACCAATTACTACAAAGATCTGAAAAAATATCCCCGCAGTAGCTGAATGAGAAATAAAAAGATACTTTGTGTTCCATTGTCCTTCCTGTTTTGCACACAAAATACTGTACATCACCATGAGCAGAACTAGACACTGGGGAAAAAAGAGAATTCTGGCTTCAATAAATACTAGAAAGAATGTGGGTGTGCAAATGCAATCAGTCTAAGGCTGCAATCCTAACCACACTTTCCTGGGAGTAAGTACAGTGGGACGTACTTCTGAGTAGACATGTTTAGGATGTATGTAGCAGAAAGGTAGTATTGGATCAAGCTGTATTTAGGTGAATGTACACACACACACACACAGGCTGCAATCCTAATCACACTTTCCTGAGAGTAAGCACAATCGAATACAATGGAACTTACCTCTGAGTAGACATGTTTAGGATTGCACTGTATATAGCAGAGAGGTAGTGTTGGATCAAGCTGTATTTAAGTGAATTTATGCACACCTAAGTTGAGTAGACATGCTTAGGATTGCACCCACCCACTGAGAGAGAGAAGAGAGAGAGAGAGAGAGATGAAAAGCCTAGATGTCTAGAGGTGCAATCTTCTGCATGTCTACTCAAAAATAAGTCCTATTGTGTTTGATGGGGCTTACTCTCAGGAAAATGTGGCTAGGCTTGCAGTCTAGGGCTGCAATCCTAAAGACATTTTCCTGGGAGCAAGACCCACTGAACACAATGGAGCTAACTTTTGAGTAGACACGGTTAGGATTGTGCCCTTGGTCTCATTCGAGTTTTTCTGGCAGCAGCTATAAAGTTAAAACTTTTATTTAGCAAGCCTCTACAAGTTGCAAATATGTATATGAAGGTGCAATCCTAACCAATTTAAGCCAGTGCAACTCAACCATCTCCCTGTTTCTGCAGTGGTGTGGGGAAGTCAGGGCATGTCTGTCCGCTGGCCTCACCCCTTCCAGGAGTGGCGCATTTTTGTGACACCCCCAGTTCAGCACGGGGCTTGTGCTGGGACTTGTGCCGGTCTAACTGGGAATAAGGATTGCACTCTCAGTGACCTTTGTGCAAGCAGTATAACATTTTTAAAGGTTCAAATAATGCGCAGTGCACCTTAAGTGAGCACGGACAGTTTTTTCACTATGTAGTTAATCAACAGCCAATGCATTAGGCCAGAACTCAGGGAAAATTCCCATAATTTTTTTTCCCAAAGAGCATTTAATCAACTACAAAAAACTTGGCCAGAATCTAGGCTGCCAGAGTTTACTTTCCATACCTAATAATGCCTTATGCAAATAATTTCTCACCCCATATTTTTCTCTGGTCCTAATTACGCTAAACCCACCTTTTAACGCAATACATATATATAAAAGAAGATGAGTCTCACAGCAAATGTTGCTCTGAAAGCATTTATTGATCCCTTTTCCAAAACATAATTCAACAGTCTGTAGAGTAGTACTTTGGGGGATGATGATGCAGGGCCATGAATAAGTCACCCTGGCAATTGGGTAATAAATAAAGACTGACCCACTTTCGCCCAACAATACCGCTCTCATCCCCATTGGTATAAATGCAAAGAGTGTTGTTGACAAACTAGGTATTCCCAGAATCGGAATATATTTAATATGGAGTAAATCAGGACAGGGTTGAAATAGGAGGGTGGAGGAAGAGGAGGGCATGTAAAATATTTCACATGACAACCTGAGAAGCCTTTCTATGCGCCAGTCACCCCATGCCATTGTGGGAACAGAAAGATAGGTGAATTGTGCTGGCCTAAACTGGTTAGGATTGCACCTGGAAGGCAATGGGGTTGGGGTAAAATAATGCCCAGGGAAAAGCAGATGATGAATGGAGATGATAAACTGATAAACTTGGAATAATTATGGATATTGTGACCAGCAATCACGGCCCAGCACAGACTCCAACAGTATCTGATGGCCAGAAGCTCATTGGAGATTGGAGTTCCCCAAGGGCCAGAAATTTAAATGTATTTTAATTGTATTTATTTTTGTCTAGTTTTAATGGTATTTTACTATTATTTTATATGTTGTTAGCTGCCTCGGGTTTTCTTTCGTTAAAGAAGCTATTAATTACCTATGAATTTTTTAATTTTCTTTGTATACTGCTTTGTAAACTTTTTAATTGAAAAGCAGTATATAAATACTGTAGATAGATAGATAGATAGATAGATAGATAGATAGATAGATAGATAGATAGATAGATAGATAATTTGTATCCTGCCTTCTAACTAACTAAATAAACAAATAAACAAATGGTTTGGCACCACTGAGTTAATGGGAAAAGACCATCCACCTACCCATTGTACCCAGCCCTTCCATAACTGGGAGGAGAAAATAAGACTGTAAAGAAAATAAGAAATAAGAATATGAATGAAATATGAATGGATATTTGAATTCATATTCAAGTGGTTAAGTGGTTAAGACACTGTGCCTGTTATCCAGTAGGCCAGGGTTCGAGACCCGGGTCAGCCCCACAAGACAGGGTGAGCTCCTGTCCTTAGCCCAGCTCTGCGATGCCAGCTGGATCCAATCGTATTGGCTCTGCCTTTCCATTGGACTAATTCAGTGGCGTGGAGAGGGGGGATTTGCTGCTTGGGTAACAGCCTATCCTCCATAACAATCTAACCCAGGCTTTCATGCTTCGCATACAGCGTATGCAGCGCTGAGAACGATACCATAGTCTTTCAAGACTAATGTAGGCCTGCTTTTTTATTTGAATTGAAAATAGGAATATGAATGAAAATATGAATTAAAAAATGATTAAAAAAAAATTCTGTTCAGTCCTATCCAATCTCTGAACCACTAAAAAATCCAATCGTCTAAAACAGTGTGCTGTGGTTGTTCTTCAGGTTGATCTGGCTGGTCTGCAAAGCAGTTTGACTTTGGGATGGTCATTGGAGGACTTGAGCCCCCTCTCAGCAGTATGGCATACCCTGACAATGGTAAATAAACTAAAGCTGTGCCTTTATTTTGTTAGAATAAAAATTTTATTAGTCTGTGTGCCGTGAGATGAAAGAAGGTTGAAAATCACTGATCTAAAACCTCTTTTCCTGCTTCCGCTTCCCAGGGTGTAGAGCAGCACAACAGAGCCCATCTGGAGAAAAGGATTGGTTTTTAAAAGGCAATGTTTCCATTTCGTGGGCAAATGGAAAAGGAAGAGCAGGTTGAATTACACAACCAAAAAAGGAGGTGAAGACAAGGGAAGACAATGGATGACTTTATTTCTCTTGTTCTCAGGCTTGTCTTCTCCTTTGGAAGCCTATAAAACAGTTGGGAATCACTTAGAAATGGCAATTGCAACCTTTATCCCTAGGTGTTGTGACTCAGCTGCATAATAACTGTGCTTTAAATTTATTTAATTTTTGGAAAAACGTACCCGAAAATGAGATCATGCAGATCTCACACACGCGCGCCTGGCTCAGGTTGCTCCCTCCAGATCCCCCCATGAGTTCCCTGGCCATGAAAGCCTGTTCCAAACTTTCTCAGAAGTGCTCATCTTCCAAGACAGTGCCCTTAAACCATGTCAAATTTTCTGAATAAATTTTGCTTGTAATCCAAAAAGCTTTTAATCCAAGTCACTTGTAAACCAAGGTACCACTGTACTTGATAAGCCTCAGTTTTTCTATATTGTTTTTCAAGAGTGCAAAGTGCTTGTTCAGGTCCATCCTAGTTATACAGATTTTTTATACACAGATTTGACTCAACAAGAATGGCCACTGCAAATCAGTTTTAAAAACTGCTTTTCTTCTGTTGTTGAAGAAGTCCCAGAAAGAATGCTTCAGTCCCAGAATCAAACCCCTGCATATACTGAGGCACTACCTTATTCCATTATGTGCAATGGAGTAGCAAGAAACCTGGAATTAGGTCTTTAAACCTATTTTTTCCATTGTTTTATTTATACTTGGAATGTTTTATTCATGGGAGGTCCCAAAATGGAATCCTAGTAGATAACAAGAGACATCTGTATGCTCTCAAAGAAACCTTCACAACAACCCTGCAATGTAAGCAAGAGGTTGTTAATGCAGCCTAGAATTGCATCCACTAGCTTGGTCACCATCGTGTTGACCTTGGCATCAATGAAAATGATTCGATCAACATTTCTCAACGTTTGTCCTCTTCACGGCACCACTTTGTGTGGTCCACCTATTGAAAGAACTCACCAGACAGAACTGGTGACGATGCTGTCACCAGTTACTTTTTGGTTGGGACGGAGGAGGTATATTTTTTTAATCACAACAGCAAATGCTTGGGAGGTTTACAGATAGTGCATGAATTTTTAAACTTCTTGAAAACTCTTTACTTATTTAGGTCCCAATCCAGTGCTTCTGCTGCAGGCAGATGAAGCCTACCCCTTCATCCAAGTCATTCGTACGTAAAAGCCTTAACTTGTGTGTTAGGGTGTCCACAGCTTCTGGCCAACCTGTCAGTCAAGCAGGTTGAGGAGAGGCACCTTCTGAGGATTCTATTGGCATGTGCCTCTGGGACAGAGAAGGTTGAGGAGAGGCAACTGTCAACATTCTATTTTAATTTAATCTATATTTCAATGGTTATTTCTAACTGCATTTGGGACAGATAATAAGCCAGGCTTAAGAGAGACTATTGAGGGCAACTGAGGACACTCAAGGTGGCAAGAGGGCACTTAGTACTTGTCACTGATAAGTTGGTTTTGAAACCACACACACACACACAGACAGACACACATACCACATGGACGGAGGTACATGACAATGGGACGACTGAACAGACCTACTGCTAATTCACCTTCATTTCCTTAATCAACAGATAAGGAAAAAAGTTTTCCTCATTTTATGGTGATCCTTGAAAATGGAATACAAAACTTTATACATGAACACACAAAAATGATATAGTGGCAAAACTTTACCAACTTTGTTGAAAACAAGTGTGAAACGGCCTAAAGAATTTAAACGTACACAAAATAAATTCATTTTCTTCATGAAATATCTTCTAGTCAGAAACCACAAAAATTTTCTTTTATAACCTATCTAAGATAAAAATCAAAAAGGTTTTTTTTCTGGGTTTTGGTGGAGTGCAATAAAATTGTCATTGACATTTTAATTAAAAAAAAGAAATGTATGTAGAATAAACAGGACATTTCCCGTAACCATTTGCAACGGGTGCTCTGTCACTTCCTCGTACAGTCTTGGTAAATTACACAAACTCTCGCTAAGCAGAGCAGCTGTAATTCATTGTCCTCGGCAATGTAATCTACATTTATCATTATTTTAATTAAAGTGAATCTTAATTTGCTATCTTCACTTCAAGAAAATGTACTTTGCTCGTTTTATCATCCTCCTGGGCAGCAGGTTGGAAATCAGGAATTTTTTTCACTTCTGTTCGATTGAACACTAAATATCAATGCCATTATTTGCATCATTTATTACAAGATTTCTCATACTCAAGTTTGTTCAGCTATTGTTACTTGTCTAAAGACCCAATCCTGTTCAACCTTGCAGCACCAATGTACCTGGCAATGCAATTTCCGTACCTTGAAGAGAACTCTGTGATGGCGCACCCCACCACACACACACCTGGCACAGCGTAATGATGGATAGGATCGTGTCCTTTGATTGGGACTGGGTTACTTTGAGAACATTCTTCTAGAGCAGTGGTTCTCAACCTTCCCAATGCCGTGACCCTTTAATACAGTTCCTTATGTTGTGGGGACCCCCAGCCATAAAATTATTTTTGTTGCTACTTCCTAACTGTAATTTTGCTACTGTTATGAATTGTAATGTAAATATCTGATATGCAGGATGCATTTTCATTGTTACAAATTGAACATAATTAAAACATAGTGATTAATTACAAAATAATATTTAATTATATATTGTGAAATATTTATTTCTAACTACAAATTAAAAAGGTGCAAAATACCTTGCAGGGCCCCCTACACCAGGGGTCTTTAGGCGACCCCCATGAAAGGGTCAGGCGACCCCCAAAGGGGTCCCGACCCCCAGTTTGAGAAACACTGTTCTAGAGTTACTTGACCCCTGTAAACCCCTCAATTGTCAATGGGTCTCCTTGAACCCCCAGCAGCTCCATAGCTGAAGGACATCTAGGAAGAGAAAAAGAGAATGCCAGGTGCATCCTACACAAATTGGACATAAAATCATGTCCCACTCCTGACCGGTTTGGCTGGTCTCCTTGCGCCAACAATGCACACGGAGCTGTTCTATCATTCATAAGTTCCATCTCTAATATATCCATTTATGTAAATCATGTAAATGTATTCAAATTTGAAATGTAAATCAATTTTTTCCAGTTTCCAACAGTGTCAGAGAGATAATGTGGGTGTCCTGTCAAAATGTTTGGACAGTTCTATCCTCTCCCCCCCTCCCATTGATGCAGCCATGCCAAAAAGGTCTGTGCTGCTTCCAGCAACGGGGAGGAAACGTAAGAGCAAATAAGAGATCAAGGATAAAACATATATTCAGGCGTCTCCCAATTTCTGACTTTGTTTTCTGACAGTTCCACTGTTTCAACACCTTTGAATTACACCCATTCATTCATTCAACACATGCTTTGCCCCTTCAACTGCTCTCTGCGGGGCTAAAGGCTAAAATTGTCTTCCGTGATACTGATTTGCATGTGACATGGTGATCACACTGTTTCTGGCATTTCCTTATGACTTTCTTCAGTAAATCACCATCATCCAAATAAAATATTAACTGTCCACTCTTGCCTTTGTTCATTTTACTGTAATTTGTGATGTATTTTGGCTGTGTGTTAATAAATATGTGTTATTTAGGCTTTTGTAAGTTATTTTTATGTCTTTTATGGTGGCCATTTTGCATCTGCAGGCTGAAAAAGACAGGGTTCCACTTAACAGTTTTCACTTTTGGATGATGTTCTGGTCCCTAATGTGTCCAATAAATGGGGATTCCTGTACATACCTACTGGGGACACCCATGAGAATCCTCGGACACCATTTTTCATGGCAAACCCAGAATACAACACTGCCTCTGGACCCATCCCTTCCTGATTCTTCCCTGCCCCTGGTTCAACCTTCAATGGGGGGTCACTAAGCCTTTTTTGTGGGGTCACCAAAAAGGCCAAAGACCTGCTTTCTCAGCTCCAACTATGATGCTGCAACAACAAGACCGAAATTAGATAATCGACGAAGATGTTGGCATCCTTCAGTCTCGAACTACGAAGAAGGATTATAAAAAAATAGGGTACCCCAAACCCTATTAATATGAATCATCCTATTGGGCAGTCTGGTTTTATTTCATTTATGTCTGCCTACGGCAGGAGACCTTTATGGTGAGCAGCTCTTCTCAAAATAGATCTTTTCCATTTTTTATATGCTATGAAATTTCAGGAACGTAGCTTAGATGGTTCCTCGAAGAAAGACAGATGCAATGCAAGATTTGCTCTGACTTTGTAACGAGAGGCACTCGGGAAATCTGAATAAGCTTGGAGAACAGCCTTGATTTTTCTTTTTTAGTAATTATTGGAAGGTGTAGCAACCATTTACGTTTACTTAAGAAAAGGAGCTTCGAGTGGAACTAAAAATAAATCTAACAGCCTCCTAGCCAAAAGCCTCAAGAAATTGCACATAGGATGACTACAGAGGGCACTGTTGTATCAGCTTTGGTGCTTTCCTTGGGCTATATACTAGCACGTATAGGGAGCTGTCAAAAAAATCTAATCCATGGTGCAGGGAGGATGCAAATGTACTAAGCCTAATACATTTGTAAGCCAAAAACACCGAAGCAAGGTTTCTGAAGACAACTGGACTTGAGGAGAGAAAAGAAACTTCACATAACAGACTGTCAGCCGGAAAAGACGGCATCGTGGTGCGCAGGCGGAATTTCCCTTTGTAGTTTGCCTACCTAGGAAAAGGTAACTAATCATTGCACTTCCCTACCTTTTGCAAACAGCATCTCGTTACTGGAATCCTAGTTGCAATCAATAAAAAATATAAGCACAAGCAGTTATGCAATTCCTCAAAATTTCTATAACTGGAAATAAACATATTATCATTATATGGTTTTAGTTAGCAGGCAATACTATTTTTTTTCTTTGTCCATAGCAAGCTAAAAAATCAGATGCTTCTACACCTATTGAAGGAATAAAACTATAAAGATCAAATTAGATATTTTGATTTTTGTTTGTTTGATTTTAAATATAAAAACACATACCTCTTTATATTGCCCGAAGTATGCATTTTAAGAGGAAAACTGTAGGTTATTTTATTTTAATAAATTATATACTGTATTTTTCAGCTAAGTTCATGCGCTCAGTTTAGGATGACAAACACCCAAATTATCTGTGTCCTCCATGGAAATAAGACGTGCAGGATATAAGTAGATGAAAAATCATTTTTGCTTCTACATGTGGACAATATAGCAGCAGCCTTAATCATTGCTGATATTCTCCTTATGAACCTGCATTCCAGTTTTATTTCTATAGAAGACACTATTCCTAACCTGCAATTCAGCACATCCTTACAAGCACTTAAGTCCCTTTATGTCACCAGAACTTAAGCAGGCAAACCTTGCCCTGGAGAGCAGCAATATTACCAAGGACTGAATATTGAAACCATCTCTCAGCTACTTTTCATTCAAATGCATTTTTGCAGGTTATTAAGGGCAACAGGCACAATACGAAACATTCACCTAACCAGTATTATTTTTTAAAAATCTCATTTTCCATACTCTTCTTTGGGACTTTGCTTTTGTTTCCATAACTTACAACGCACGGTCCCTACAATCCAGAGTAACTACGGGAGCACGTAAGAGACATTACATGCACCCGTAGTTACAGCACCACCTAGTGAAAACCTATGGGAAATTTATATTGCAATCCAGAGTAAATTGTTCTGACTCCGGAGCAAGGACTTCCCGTAGTTACTATGGATTGCCCCCTAAGGCCAACTCACATGGCCATACTGGCACACCACAATGTGCAAACCACAATTATGCACCCATGCAAAAGGGTGCATAATTGTATGGATGGCAGCAGTTATGTGACGGCTTCTCCAACAGCCTTAAGCACAACTCAACCCGTATGCACCACAGAACTCTCAGAAGTGGATGCAACACATGCTCACCAATTTACTCTGAGTATACCACTGAAAAGTCACATTGTTCTTTGGGAAGTACTCTTGTATTTAGTAGGATGAGAGCAAATGTCCTTCTTCACTTGAGTACAGCATCTTTTCCAGTTGCTGTTATTGGTGCGTTTTTTCTCTTGCTCTCTCTGTGTGCGCGCATGTGTGCGCGCGCTTGTGCATATGTGGTTTCTTGTGTGTTTTTTTTGCCTGTGAGCCAATTAGGGGACAGATGGGCATTTATTTAGTTTCCTATGGAAACCCCTTCCTGAATTACTTTTTGTTGAAAGGCAATTCGGGTTTAGGGTTACATTTAGGGTTAGTCCCTCTGGGGCTTCCCTGGGACTCCCAAATCTTATAAGATTACAAAATAACTTCCAATTTAACAGAGGAACTGGAAGTAGCTTTTTTAAACTGCTGGGTTCAGAGGACCCTCTAGAGAGGCATGGATCCAGTCTGGATAAGTGAATCCACAGATATGGGATCCCCTGATTCCCACCCCTTATTCTGAACATATTTTTGAGTGCCTACATGATACCATAAGTAGAAAATTCATGTCACAGGTTGCACAAAAGGCATGAAATTATTTAAAATATTGTACAGAACTACCTTCAGGATATGAATATATGGTGTAAAAGAAAATATGTGGATGTTATGTTTAGAAATGGGTGCCACCCCATGATATCTCATTTCTTATATGCATGTATTTCAAAATTCAATAAAATAAAATCCAATGCCCCAAACATTTCTGGTCAAAAGGACTTCAGACAAAGGATATCCAACCTGCATTGTGCTTAATAACAATAGTAATCTTCAAGAGCTGCACTAGCAAACATAACTGTATCATTTTTATGTTTTCTTTTTATGAGGCTACACTAGGAGCCCAATCCTAACCATCTCTACAATCCAGAGTAACTATGGGAGCACGTAAGAGACATTACGTGTACCCGTAGTTACTGCACCATCTAATGAAAACCTATGGGAAATTCATATTGCAATCCACAGCAAATTGTTCTTACACCGGAGCAAGGACTCCCCGTAGTTACTCTGGATTGTGCCCCATGTCTACTCAAAAGTAAGCCCCACTGTGTTCAATCCCAGAAAAGTGTCTTTAGGATTGCAGCCTAGATCCAAAATGACTGTATTCAATTATCATCCTTTACTGGAAAGCAAATCAAAATCTTATGACTGGGCAGTAGACAAAAATATAACCAGTGCGACTTTAACACTACCTAAGCAAAAAGTATAACAAAGTATACTTTTGGCCTAAAAGGTTGTCAGTGCACCAATAATCTAAGATTGCAATCCTATTGTCATTTTATTGGAAATAAGGTCTACTGAACACAATGGGACATATTTCCAAGTAGAAATGGACTTTAATGTTTGATAACAACCATCCAAACTGATCTAAAATGTGGTCCATATGGAGTTGGTTTTTTCATGTATAAATGAAAAATCAGCTGCTTTGAAAAATCAAATGAAAAATCAAGAAGTTATTTTTTTATTATACAGTGGTACCTTGCTTAACAAGCGCCTCACTTAACAAGCATTTCACATAACAAGCAAAAATTTCCAAGAAATCTTGCTTCATGTAACAAGTTTTGCTTCATTTAACAAGCAAGAGCACTATGGGCACGGGTGCTATGCAGCCCTGACGCTCTGTACGGAGGCTCTTTAAAAGGGCTGCCGGCCAGCGCTACTGCCTCTAACTGCCCCCAACTTGGGGGCAGTTGCCTGGAGGTGCCAGAGGCAGCTGCCCTTAACTGCCCGCAAGTTCCACCACCGGCCACCTTGAAACTCTGGCAGCACCCAGGTAGGCCTCCCAGGAAAGTGTCTTTGATTGCAGTTTTCTAACTATGTCTACTCAGAAGTAAGCCCCATTGTGTTAAATGGTGCTTACTCCCAGGAAACTGCCTTTAGGATTGCAGCCTAAGTAGACTTCATAGGATCTTGCACACTGAATGCATGTTTTGAATCCAATTACAGTGTCTTGTCATCATTTTTACATCCAGTTAATATTTTTTTATATGAATATTTTGGGGGTTGTGGAACCAGTCGTCTGTGTTTTCATTATTTCCTATGGAAAAATCCGCTTCACTTAAAGAGTGTTTCACTTAAAGAGCATGCCTCCAGAACGAATTAAGCTCTTTATGTGAGGCACCACTGTATGTCCCTTTCAAATCTTTATTTAAAAATCACTTCTTGAAATGCTTTGCATTATTGTGGTTGTAGAAATTCATGCGCACGTCAAAGAATACCAAATTCTCGGCAAACGTACGAAAAAAAATATTTTGATAACTTTCCCAAAATTGATCTTTGTTACATCAACTAACTTCCTGGTAATCACAGTACAGAAAGCATCGTAGGAAAAATTACCAAGCTCATTTTCCAAAGACACTCTTAAAAGTCGGCTTATTACCTTTGTCACAATGTAATATTTCCTTCCAGCTAAATGTGCTGCAATTTTGATTGGGAGCAAAGGTGCTGTTTAGAAAGAACTAGAGCATTGCTTATTTGTAGACCCACACATTTCACTTAAGGGTAATGGAAGGAATATAAAAGCAAAGCAATTAGCAATCGTTACTGTTAATTAGAGTTCACTTTACATTTAGAAGGATGTGCTCCTTCTGAATAGATGGAAAGTTTCTTTCTGAAGTTTTGCCAGACTTGGACTAGATAACCAACCGCTGGACTTTGGGACTGATAAGCAGACTTTAAAAAAAAAAGTTTTGGGGACAGATCGGCTTCCACTTAACGAAGCCCGACTTTTAAACAGGAAAAGGTTTGAAAGGAATGAGTACAACTGGAAACTCATACTTCACATTGTGCACTCCCCCTGATAAAAGGAGGAAATGTGTGTTTATCAAAGCACTGCAAGGCGCACAGTTCATTTGGCGTCCTGTAAACAATGCCGGGTTGCCCGTTTCCGAATAGATGTGAGAATCTTGCAGACCCCGAACGCCACATTCAGCAGCCAAGGTCACACTAGCCTTGCTCTGGAAGTGCTCTGGAAATTAGGAAAATCTGGCAAGCAGAGGTTTCAGGCTGACCAGAAGAGACCCCAAGACTCCGCAGCCCTCTTTCGCCGCTAGTCTCGTGGGCTCCGAGGTACTCATTGTTAGCACAACAGGGCAAAAGTCGAGCAGGGACAACAAATCCACTCAAAATAGTCTACGGAAAACAAATACAGTTAAACCTTGGAATGAGAGGAACTTGGATTGAGAGGGCTTTGCAAGACAACCAAACATTTCCAACAAATTTTGACTTGATATACAAGCGATGCCTTGATAAACAAGCAAAAAATTAATCCTGGCCGAGATACAGTGGTACACCAGAACCTCCTCAGCCTCTCCTGAGAGACCAGCCTGTACATATCTACTCTGAAGTAAGCCTATTAGTCAATGGGCTCATTCCTATGAAAGGGAGGCAATGGAAAGGAGCCTGAGAGACCTATCCTTGCATGTCTGCTTTAAAGTAACCCCCTATTATAATCAGTGGGGCTCACTCCTGTGTAAGGGGGGATGATTGCAGCCTGAGACACCTAAGTGAAGTTTAATTTGTTTTATTTTTCCTCTATATTTTGTATTTTCTTCATTATTTTGTGTTGCATTACAGTATTTTTAATCATTTTTATATGAATATGGAATGAATCATCTGAGTTTCCATTATTTCTTACGGGAAAATTTGTTTTGTTATACAAGCATTTTGGATTACAGGCATGCTTCTGGAACAAATTATGGTCATAAACCAAGGTACCACTATAGAATTCTGGTAACCCTGGGTTAGGCCAGCACAAGTCCTGACAGAAGTCCCATGTTGGCCTGTGAGTGGTGTAAGCAGAGGTCGACAGGGTGGTGCGGCTTGTGTGGACCACACCAGATGGTGCACTAGAGGGGGATGATGCGCTGAACGGGTTTGACAAACCCCTCCAGCATGTCACCCCCAATGTCCGCACACTAAGGAGAAACCCGGCTGCCTCTCCCCAATGTGGAGGGGTCTCTGACATACAAGCGCAAAGATTCATGCCTATGTTGCGAGCCTCACACCTCTCCAGTATGGCGAGAGGGTTCCAAATGTTCCTACAAACCGCAGTTGTAGAGTCCTATGCTATCCAATGTTCTAGTGCCAATGCAGCCACAGTGCAGCTTCAAAGAACGGGAACAATATTCTTACCTTGAGGAGGGCTCCCTAACTGCCCACCCCAATGCAGGATGTGGTGCATACCCCCCTGGCACAACTGCATCAGTTCTTTGTGTGTTTTTATCATGTTATTCATTATGATGTAGGAGCTGCCTTGGGTCCGCATGGCGGAGAAAGGCAGGGTAAAAATCCTTTAAATAAATAAAATGATTGAAGTTGGATAGTTCTTGGCTCCAAATCATATTGGAAATGAACAAGATCCAGCATTGAAAGCATCTAACATTTTCTCATTTTGATTGTTTGAAGGACAGAGGGCCATCCATTTTTTGTCCCCAGCCATTTTTTGTCCCCATCCACTGACAGTGCTGTGTGAATAATATTTGCTTTTCACAATTCTGAGTCAACAACTGACCGATTGTCCAAAAACCTCTGGAAATTGCCAATTCTCAAAATTTTATCATACATATCCTTTTTCATGCCACAATCATAATACCAAAATAAAGCATGAAAACAGAGGATCCCACTATCGATCCCACATCACCACTTGCAACCCTATCCAACCACACTCACACCTAGCAGTTCAAAAGCATGTAAATGCAAATAGATTAATAGGTACCAACTTGGGAAAGTAAAAGCATTCCCTGTGCCCCGGTGTATAGGCATGCCAGTCCACACGACCATAGGGGCGTCTTCAGACAACGCTGGCTCTTCAGCTTAGAAACGGGGGTGAGCGCAGCACCCCAGAGTCAGTCACAACTAGCAAGGCAACCTATGGGGAACACCTTTACCTTTTTTAACTTTTAACTAAATACTGGCCTACGAAGCCGCTTGCCCTGAGTACTTATAATCAAAATACTGTATTTACTTGAATGTAACGTGCCATAGAATCAAATGCAAATACTGATTTTGGAGAATAACCCTACAATCCAGAATAACTATGGGAGCACGTAAGAGACGTTGAAATGAAAACCTATGGGAAATTCATATTGCAATCCAGAGTGAATTGTTCTTACAAAGGAGCAAGGACCCCCCGTAGTTACTCTGGATTGCGTCCTAAATTTGGCTGGAAACAGGATGGATTGATTGTATTTATTTTGTATCCTGCCTTTTTTTTCCCAAGAGGAAACCCATGGCGGCTATCATATTTTAGCATGATTGCTAAGAACCTTGTAGGACTGGATCATAATTTCCTGCTCCTGAAGGTGTGGCGTCAGATGCCTTCCCTTTTACTTGGAAGTGCTTCAGTTTAGTGGTTTAAACCCAATGGGGTCCTGACCCCAAGATTGAAGAATTATATTATTTTCTAACATGTT
Organism: Cryptoblepharus egeriae; assembly: GCA_030015325.1. NCBI lineage: Eukaryota > Metazoa > Chordata > Lepidosauria > Squamata > Scincidae > Cryptoblepharus > Cryptoblepharus egeriae. The sequence continues at coordinate 6,629,180 of JAREYC010000001.1, forward strand.
TTAAGAAATTCATTAAAGTTATGCCCCTAGAGCTGCCATTGCAGTTAGCATACTCAATGATCTTCAGATAGGCAACTCATGCACAGTTAGAACCCACTATGATTTGTGAAACACTTTCCTATTTGCATCCAAAAAACAGAAATGGGTCTATGAAGGCTTCAGATGGTCATTCTAAGGTCTACAGAGACCTGTGGAGTCGATATGTGCTACCTCCAGCACGACAAGGGTATCGAGACCCACCACAAGGAACAAGGTGGGTCGCGGCCCTATAAAGATTGGGAACCTCTGATCTACGCAAAACCATTTCAGCATTCTGTATTTATTTAACACTTTCACTAAGTATTATCTCTTGGTGATATTTAACAAAAGATCAAGGTGTTCTCGGCAGACAAAATTTATTCTCCAGAATGCACACTCTGCAAATCCAACTACTGATACTGCACAGCCTACATATTATGCTGCCATGTGCAGGCTGCCTTAAATCATTCCATGTGGCGGCTATTATCTCAAGCCATTTATATGTAAAGGCTCACCTCGGAGCTAGAACAATTTTTTTCAGCACATGCCTGAAAAGAAAGCATAGAGGGTTAAAAAAAATCTTACCCAATCTGCATAGTACACAAACTGCTTATCACATGATAACAGCTGACCACCCAAAAAATGTACGGGGTTTCCATAGGATGATGGTAACATGCGGATCACATGTGAATCAGAACTGTTGAGTTAGGACATTACACATTTCTGGCTTTGATTAACTTCTCAACATACATTTTAATGGTTCCCATTGACTTTTCAGACCCGCACACAGAAAGCAAAGTCAGGTTCATCTACACAAGAATACACAGAGCTTCTACTACCTTTTCCCAGGTCATCAATTGTTCTGCAGTCCCTCTCCACTTATCGACATGATCTAATAGACTGATGATGTATTGTTTAAAAATGAACGCTCTTCCTTCAATACGTTTTATGTCCCCAGTTATATTATTATGTCACTGATACTGGTGATAAAGGATGACAGCCATTCTTGGAATGAACAAAATATACTACTGCTGGCCCATAGAAACTGCAGAGGAGCCATTCAATCTTTCAGTAAAGTAACAACAGGGTGACTTAAGCTCCAATCCTATTTGGACATCAGTGCAATGTATGTCATATGCTATACCCGTCCCGGACATGCCAGTGGCAATGCAATGATGCAATAGTGATGCAGAGCACACCTTCCCACCATCAACCCCAGCATCCACAGAACACCAACACAACCAGTTATCCTGACAGCAGCATGGAATCCATGCAACATCTGCATGTAACATCTGCAATGTCCAATGCCAGGAGGTTGGCGCATCATCCGTTTGTCATCAATGTGATGTCCAAGAAACAACAAATTGGCCCCGGTGCGCCACAGAATCCATTGCTGGTGGGACACCACATCAGGAACAAATAACACAGCCACAAGTACCACCTCAACCATGGGAGATACCCCAAGGAGTAAACCAAGAACAACATAAGGATGCTTGCGGCACAAAGGCACAGGCTAGACAGTTGGCAGAGCAGCTTTGAGCCAAGAAATTTCTTCACCAGTGGAACATTAAACCCAGAATATGGTGGAAAAACTTAGAAGTTCAACACTCCAAAAAGAATTCAAATAAATCTTACAAAACTTCAAAACTAATTATTCAGTATTACAATTGCAAAAGTCTATTATAGCCATGACAGTTAAAAGGAGAGATTGTTCGATTAGCAAGTATATTTTTCCCAACGTACATGTATTGTTCTATTGGCAAGTATATTTTTTTCCCAGCATACATTATATATATGACAAGTGTAGCAAGTTCTATAAATGACTTGATAAACTGAGAAAATGCATTAAAGGTTTTTAACACCCAATATACACACACAAACACCCAGGTTGTGTTCTGGTTTCTTAACAGAGAATGCATTAAGACAAAGGAGAACTGTCCAAGGAGCAAAAGGTGGTGTAATTCCTTTCTCCCTTGTTCTCACAACAACCCTGTAAGGTTGGCAAGACTGAGATGTCTAGCCCAAGGCCACCCAGAAAGCTTTGTAGCTCCTGAAGATCAGCCCTTGAATTACTATACTATCCTGGCAAATCTATAATGCACTACGAATGTCAACTTAAAACAAAAAGAAAATTCATGTCCCAACTGAACATTAGGAATTCAGCACACAGAAGCTTTGCACATAGCCAGTGGAAAGGACACATAACATGCATGTGGACACATATTTCCATCTGAAGTCCAGTCCGCCTTTTTTGATGCGGATCAGGACATCCCACATCTTTGATGTGAATCGGCACCCCAAGTAGCCAATTCTTGTACACAACTATTTGCCCACAACAGGAATAGGGATTCATGTTATTTTAATATGAAAATAAAAAGCCAACGTGAACACTCTCAGATTATTTTTCCTTATAAATTACCCAATTATTTATTGGCATATGCAAGCCTTCAAGTGCAATTTTAGAACTGCTTTTAAATGAATTCAGCTGTAAAAGCACAGTTATAGAATGTCTATCATTAATGCAATTGATTCCATATATTTATATCTTTAAATTTTCCTGCAGTGAAATTAATATCTGCTCTGAACAAAAAAAAACCCTCACTTATTTAGTCCAAGACAACTTGATAACATCTCTTTCAACTATAGTTATAAATATCATGCACAAACTTCCAAAGCAGAAGTTGTCAAGATTTAACACTAGCATTAATTTATGTCATAACTGACTGCTATTCTCAAGATAATAGCAAAGTATTCAGTCCATGCTGTCTGGAGGAAAATGAAAAGAAAACTTTGTCCTGTCATTAATCATTTAATTAAATCAATCAATAATACATTCTCTTTACACTTCTTACAGACCGATCCTATGATTTGTTACACTGGTATGGAAGAAGGTAGAACGAGAACTCTAAAAACGATGTCATGCATTGTCAAAAAGCATGATCTTGCACTCACAACACAGACAAAAAATGCAGAGTCAGAGCAGACTAAGGGCACAATCCAGAGTAACTACGGGAGCACGAAAGAGACATTCCCTACAATCCTGAGTAACTACGGGAGCACGTAAGAGACATTACGTGCACCCATAGTTACTGCAGCACCTAGTGAAAACCTATGGGAAATTCATATTGCAGTCCAGAGTAAATTGTTCTTACACCAGAGCAAGGACTCCCCGTAGTTACTCTGGATTGCACCCATTATGTGCACCTGTAGTTACTGCACCACCTATGGGAAACCTATGGAAAATTCATATTGCAATCCAGAGTAACTTGTTCTTACTCCAGAGCAACGACTCCCTGTAGTAACTCTGGATTTCACCCAAAACCTACAACAATTTTTAACTAGTAAAGTGGGTTTTCCCTATCTGCAGGTTCAAAACCCAAAGAGCTGACCCTACATGGGTTCCAAACCCACCTCTGGAGGGCTGACAGAGGACCAATGGACATGAACAGAAGTGTCTCAGAAGACATCTAAGTGCCTTGGAGTCTGATGGGAAACTTTCTAAGGTACTATCCCTTATGACAGCCCCCTTCAGGTCTCAATATCCGCAGGTTAAATACCTGTGAGAGTCCAACAGATGCCCAGCAGATATCACAATCTAACTATGAAGACACCAGAATCCAAACTAACCAAGAGATGAAGCCACAAGTATGACAGGCAAAGCTCCAGTGGCTCAGTGGTTAAATGTAGGGTTGCCATAATTCTTATGGCAGTGCTTAATGTAGGGTTGCCATAATTCTCTTCCACAAAATCAGTATATGAATTGCATTCATATACTGTCCCATTTGCCAGTATATGAATGCAATTCCCAAAATCTGGGATTGTCCCTGATTTGGGGGACACATGGCAACTCTATGTTAACGATGCTGCTGTTGTGGTTAAAAAAGGTCAGCAGGTCAGTGATTCGAGACCCAAGTACTGCAAGAAGGAATGAGCTCCTGTTACTTGCCCTGCTCCTGCAACCTAGCATGTAAAATAAAGGTACCACTTTGCTGACAAGGTACCGCTTTTGAAACAGCATTGCATGCGCATTTGGTGTTTAGACATGCCAGCCACATGACCATGGAGATGTCGTCACACAACACTGGTTCTTCGGTCTTGGAAAGAGGATGAGCACCGCACTTAAAGTCGGTCATGACTAGTGGGACAACATCCCATGGACACTTTTACCTTTAAGCATCAATCGCTATAACAAAAGCGCAGTACATTTTGCACAGGCACAATAGCACTGGACCAGGAAGACACAACAGTCCAAAGCTATGTATATTCTGATTTCCATACAGACCTCTGGCACAGAACCAGCACATATGAGCCCAATCCTATGAATGACTACAAAGGAGTAAGTACTGGAGAGCTTTCAGTGCTCAAACAAGCAAGGATTACAATACTGGGTGACATGGTGAGATCCTTTCAACTGAAATTGAAGAGTGGCAAAAGTTGTTGACTTCTGGTAAGATTAAATGACAGGTAAACAGGAACTGATTAAGTACATGGCACCCTTGTTTTCCTTACAAACATCTGAAAAGTGGTACAGTGTATTTCCTTGAAGCTGTGTGCATACTAAAAATATTCTGTTGAAACCCATCGTGGATCACTCTGTTGTAGGGTGCAGCTTAACCATGCTATTGTTCTACAAAGGAAATCCAAGTTTAGAAACATCATAAGGATTATTGTATTTTGACTGATAAAAGGTTTTCAGCGAAGTGGTAAACTTTCTCTTACAGAGCAACAAAGAGAATCCTATTTGAACTTTGTTTGTTGGTCAAACTAGCAATGCCAGCTGTGCCCTGAAAAATGCCCCGAGTTAGAAGCTGATGTTAGGAAGCCAGCAGTGGTATAGAACCTCACAATCCCTACTACTGGTATGCTGTATTGGATGCAATCCAGAGTAACTACAGGAGCACATAATTGACATTTACATTGACGTAGTTGACGCACCACCTAGTGAAAACCTATGAGAAATTCCTATTGCAGTCCAGAGTAAACTGTTCTTACATCGGAACAAGGACTCCCCATAGTTACTCTGGATTGCATCCAATACAACATACCAGTATTTTATGCTTCTATCCTGCAAAGACCTTCTTAACCAGATCACTGGGATAGACTTTTCAGCCATCAGTCATTCAGCTTTAAAAAATCATAGTTCCAATTAGAAATGGCTTTTTAATAAATAATAATATACACTTTCAATAGAAACATAAAAATAACTCTATTATTGGTTTTCGCACATCTACCTGATATCTATAATCTCTATATATAAAAAATTGAAGAGTCACTGACTGATTGACTGACCGACCGACCCACTCACTCACTTATCAATGGCCAGCCAAAACTGCTGACCTAGAAACATGAAATTTGGGAAGGGTGTTTCTTCCATGATGGAGGTACCCACTAAGAACCTATTTTTGGAAATTCAAACCAGAAGGGGGTCAAAAGGTGCGCAATGTTTTTCTCCCTATACTTAACACAGAAGAATCACTGACTTATCAATGCCCATCCCCAATCCGTGGACCTAGAAGCATGAAATTTGGGGAACATATTCTTTCAGTGATGGGAGCACCCAATAAGAACAGATTTTTTGAAATTTAACCCTAATGGGGTGCAACATGTTTTCATCCTGTGCTTAACAATGAAAACTGACTGAACAATACCCAGCCCCAACCCCTGCACCTAGAAGCATGAAATTTCAGGAGTGTATTCCTTCTGTGATGTAAGGGCCCACTGAGAACTGATTTGGTGCCCAGTGGTGCCGGATGTTACCTGCTGCCTGGTGTTGCTTGCTGGTAACCTGTGCCCACTGGTACACAATGCCTGGTTCCTGGTAAGGATCCCTTGCAGTGCATGGTGCTGACTGCTATCCACTGCCACCTGTGATGCCCACTGCCCAGTAGTGCCTGGTAGGGACGCGCGGTCCCCAGCGATGTCTGGTGTCCATGCCCCATGCCTGGTGTTGGGTGGTGCCCACTAGGAGTACCTGGTGCACAGTAGGGGTGCTGGTTGGTGCCTGCTGCCCACTGTGCAGTGGTGCCCAGTGATACCCATAGGGATATTGGGTGCCCACTGGTGTGCGGTGGTGCCCGCAGCCCACTGGTGTCTGCTCCCCACTGTGCGCAGTGGTGCCCACTGCCAGACTGTGTCTGATAGTGCCTAGTATGGGTGCCTAGTACCTGCTGCACAGTGGTACCCTGTGCTGCCCAATGGTGCCTGGTAGGGATGCACAGTACTCTGTTGGGATGCCCGCTGCTTCCTGCCATTACCCAATGATTCCCACTATTGCCAGGTGCCTTTCATTGCCCAGTGGTACCCCTGCCTGGTGCCCACCAGTGCCCAGGGTCCATAAATATTTTTGAAATTTTACTACTGCAATGGCAGGTATATTCTACTAGTAATAACAGTATAATTGTATACAATATACAAAATGAGGTCATGTATTTAATATGCAATATTAAATACAGTATAAATAATAAGTCGTATTCATCTGATTTTCCTTTAAAATAATGAGAGCTTGTTTTTTGTTTCATACAGTTAAGTAGTGAAACAAAGGATATAAACTACAAGAAATCAGATATAAAGTATCAGCAGAAAAAGTCGATCACAAAGATCATACAATTTTCCCTGTGCATATCATACTACAATCCTAAAACTAACACTTTTCAATTCTGAGTATCAAGAATCGCAATGTCCATGCAACATACGTACCTTCACAAGTTTCAGAAGCTGATAAAGATCTTCAACCTCATCACCTTCACACTTGGTATATACTCGACCAGTGGCCACACTGGTACCTTTGATGGTGCAACGATAAAGAGGCAAGCCCATTGCTTCAGCATACAGTTCTATGGCATGGTGCCCCACTGTTTGATACATGTAGCTGTCCAGTTCGTCTGTACCTTCTGGAAGGCAGGTAAAAAGGAAAACTGTATTATCTAGTGCAGTGATTCTCAAACTTCTTAAACCAGGATCCAATTTTTAGAATGACAGTCTGTCAAAACCCACCAAAAATGATATCATTAATCTGGAAGTGACATCATTAATCTGAAAAGCAGATTAAAGGGAAAAAATTTTAACATACAGTACAAACCTATAACATTTCCCCAAATGCAGTCCCATACCATGGAAGCATCAAGTCTAATATACTGTATTAAAAATTAAATACATCTTGAAACAAATGGGGACCCATCCAAAATTGGCTTGCCACCTGTTGTGTTCCAAATTCACGTCTGAGAAACACTGATCTAGTATCACAGCTACTTCAACTAACTCCATGTTTACTGAAATAATCTGGATGCTTACACACCCCAATAAAATATCCAAACCAGGTCCCTCATCTACAGCCAAGCTACTTCCTTTCAATTATTCTTTCAATTATTCTCAAATTCATGGCCCTATCAGATTGTCCATTTTCTGCCATGCAAAGAAATGCATCCTGATGATCAGTCACATGGATAACGTGAGTACGGATCTTGTTGATGTGCATCTGTGGACCTCAATATCTGCAGACAATGTCTTGACATAAGAAACTGGTATTCCGAAGTAAACTGCTAGTAAATCTGGAGATCATAAATAGCCAATGTGACCAGCAGCCACTACTAGATCTGCCCCTCAATTAATGTGCCCATCTTGGCAGAGAAGTGTCTCGTTTTGTTTTATCTAATCCTCCACCGATCAGGTTTAGTGAGAGTTCCAGTATTGCGAAAGGGGAAGAAAATTTCTCTCCATCCACTCTAACCACACCATGCATAACTTTTATGTCTCTGAACCTAATCCTATCCAACTTTCCTGCACTGATGTAGCTGCGATGCGGCCCCAAGGCAGGGGGAACAAATTTCCCTTTACCTTGAGGATTCTCCATGTCCTGTTGGCACAGCTGTGACGGCAATGGAAAGTTGAATAGGAGAGTGCCCTTTATTACAATCCCCAACCCCGTCCATTAATCACCCTTCCCCAGGCTAAAAAGCCCCGTATCCTAACATGGAATGAAAAGATGCCAGAGCAATATCAGCATTATCCACAGTTAGTGAAATAATATGTCAAAACAATGCATACTATCTAGTGTATTTATTGTACTAACTCGAATTAGAGTGCATTGTAATGTACATAATCATCTTTTTTGCTGATATCAGATATTTAGAAATTGAGAGAGCGGCAGGTCCTGAATGTATTGGAAGTGGAAATATACAACAAACATACACTCTCTTTCAAAAGATCTCTCTGGTTATCCTTTAAGAGCACAATTCTCACCATGTCTACTCAAAAGTAAGCCCCACTGTGTTCAATGGGTCTTACTCCCAGGAAAGTGTCTTTAGGATTGCAGCCGAAGGGCACAATCCAGAGTAACTAGGGGGAGTCCTTGCTCCGACGTAAGAACAATTTACTCTGGATTGCAATATGAATTTCCCATAGATTTTCACTAAGTGGTGCTGTAACTATGTCAACGTAAATGTCTCTTACGTACTCCCGTACTTACTCTGGATTGTAGGGTTAGTATTAATGCAGAACTTAATAGATGTTTTATTAACTGAAGCCTAACAGGCAACAGAAGTAGAAGATAAATGAAAAGTGTCTGAAAGTACCTCTTTATTAGTGGGGGGGGAAGGAGTTTAAAGTGATCATAATGTTCCACATTTCTATTTTTGATGCTATTTTTCTGTTGTTCATTTTTGTTCTATTTTTCCCCTCTTCTTTCTTTTTGTTTTTTCCCCCTTTTCTTTCTTGAAAAATTAATAAAAATTATTTTTAAAAACCAGAACAAAAATAATCTTGGAAGATATATGGGAAGCGCAGAATGATCCGCATTTCTGATATGAACTACCGGTTGTTGCGCTTTATTCTGAGTGAATGTGCATTTTGCATAGAAGAAACCAGTTTTGCCCTGCAAGGCCAAGGAACGAGACTAGTGATGCAATCCTATACTCATTTTCCTAGGTGTAAGCCGCAGGGAAAACAATGTGACTTACTTCTGAGCAGACATGTATAAGATTGCACTGTGGCTCAGTAATAGTCCATAATGCCAACTCTCAAGTGCTCACCTTCATTTCCAGGAGGTCTTAAATTGGCTAAGGCAACAATCTGATGCCCGGCAGCGACGCAGCGCATCATGTTGTAAGAGCTGTCTTTCCCACCACTAGAAGAAGAAGAATCCGTTTTACGATTTATTATTTATCTGAAAGATTTAATACTTTTTTCAGCATACACAGTGGTGTGCAACTATTACAAAACCACATCATTCATTAAAAACATTAATTAAATCCAATTTGAAAAGTATTAATAAAAGCAATTAAAATAACCCGGCAGCAGATTGAAAAGGGTAACAGCAATACGTACAATTAAAGCAGCATAAAACAACAACTATATGTATTAAAATTAAAAAGGACCCCTAAGAGGTTCATCAAGAGCCAAGCAAAATAAAAATGTTTTTAAATGCCATCAGAAACCATACAGAGGTTGCTGACCTTCGGGGTCTCTGGAATCTGGTTCCAAAGACATGAGGCCACAACAGAAAAGGTCATGCATCTTCCCAGTACCCACTCAGCTTCACATGGCAGCAGTATCCTAAGAAGGGCTGTATCCGACAATCATAGAGGACAGTCCAGATTTATATGGGAAGTGGCTCCTTGTGCAGTGCAGTGCCATGCAGGGCTATAGGTTCACCACCAAAAACTTTAATTAGAAAGGAATGAGTAGTCAGCATAGCATCCATAGGCACAACCAGGTCTATGCATTTTCTAATTACAACTTCCAAACCATCTTCAAGGGATAAAATGATAAAATGCAAATAAAATGTACTGCAGTAGTCTAAGAGAGATATCACTAGGGCACAGCCACCGTGGCCAGATCTTTCTGACACAGGCTCCAATCCTAACTACACTTTCCTTAGAGTAAGCCTCATCAAACACAATAGGACTTACTTCTGAGTAGACATGCATAGGATTGCATCTTATGCATAAGATTGCACCATGCGTAGGACTGCATAAACATCTCAGCCAATGCATTTGCCTCTGTTTTGCTCCTGCCACCTGCAGCAATGAGGTGCCGAAAAGGAGGCACTGCTTGCATGATACGTTAAGGCACCTGCAAAACCTAGCACTTTGCACCCCCTTTAGCTATGCCACTGATCTCAGACTTTCTACAAAATGAGTCAATGTGGCGTCATTTTGCACAATGATCACAAACAAAATTGAAGCAGAAGATACTTTTAAAAGCAGCTTTAAAAAAGAAGGCAGCTTTAAAAGCACTTACTGTTCAGTTTTTTTCACGCAACTTCACATGGGGTGAATCTTGCGCGCAGAAAGAGCGTTGTGTGGGTGCAAGGCTGCCATCAGAGACAATTTAGCTCGCAAGGACATTAGACAGAATGAAAGCCGCTAAATACCAAAGTACTTGTGATGCATAAATGCTTCATTCTTTACAGATAATTTCCCCCTGATCATCTAGTTTAAAAAGAAAATGCTCAATTTGCTATTATTTCCCAGAGTGCCAATATGGCTATGCCCTTCAGGAAAAAAGATGGAAAAACATATATAAACTACGGAAAAGACAAAACAATATAAAAACTATGAAGAGCTCAAGGGCAAATGCAGTCTACCCAGATGCAGTCCGTAGGTAATTTAATCCAGTGGAGCTCAACATGGTGATCCACAGATCAGCGCTGATCCGCAGCAAATTTCCACAAAGAAATATAGATATAAACTAATTGTCCACTGACTTTTTTCTCACTCACGGTTTCATTTCAAAATAATGAGTAGGGTCCTTTAAAAGAAAAATGTCCCTTTAAAGGGGGAAAAATCAGACTTGCTTATTGAAAATGAAGGACAGCAGCACCCATCAACCAATCAATCAATAATCAATCAAGCCTTAGAACAGCTTCTTTTAGTTCACTCAGAGGCAAGTGACCCCTCCCTTCCCCCTGGAACAGGAAAGAATGCAAAGTAATTATAGGCTGCAATCCTAACCACATTTTCCTGGGAGTAAGTACTATTGAACACAACGGGACTTACTTCTGAATAGACATGCTTAGGATTACACTGATAATCTCTTTGAATTCTCTCTGCATTCTTTTGTGTGCTCAAGAGTGAACTGAAACTAAGCAATTGATTGATTGATTGATTGATTGATTGATTGATTGATTGATTGATTGATTGATTGATTGATTGATTGATCGATTGATGCCACTCTCCTACATTACAATAGTCAGGCTAATTGTATACAGCTGAGTAAAGGAATATTTTAAAAAATTGACTTCACTTAACGCAACGTTGGGAATACTTCTTAGGATTCTTGCATGGACAGGAGCAAGAGAGGAGCCAGTACACAGCTATAGATGCCAATGAACATTTTCTTATTTGTACATCAGGTTCTTGCCTAATTTGACAGCTTTGTGGCAAAAGGCCAACCCACTTTAGTGGGATTTGGACAGGTTTAATCTGGCAAAGGAGTAGTACTGTATTTACTCCAATCTAACACTCACCTTTTTCAGCCAATTTAGTCTCCAAAATCAGGGTCTGCTTTAGATTTGAAGTAAATGTGATATTTTTATTGTAAGTGTAGGCTGTGCATAGATTGATGGTGCATTATATTCGAGTGGATACAGTGCATCACCGGTACAGTGCTTTGTAACGCAATTCCATAACTATGAAAAAGTACCGTATGTAAGTAGGTAGCGTGCATCCTTTGGTATTGTTCAGCAATGCAGAGTGTTCTGAGAACACCATGGATGCCCAGGCTCAACCTGATATTTGGCACTGAAATAGTACAAGAACATGGGGGGGGGGGGGGAATTGCGTCCACCACATCAGAGAGTTTGGAAAGCACTCATCTGACCCAGACCAGTCTCACTGAATTCAATGGAACAAGTTACATCAACAAAATGCACATCAATTTAGACACCCGTGCATAACACTATAGAGTGCCAAAGCACATACCACAGTAATGATCATGTGGATCCAGGAGCACATTTTGGAGTTTGCAGAGTACTTTGGCTATACTTTGCAACAGTGACAATACTGGATGTGACAACATAGAAAGAGCATGGAACCAGTCAGGACCAGTCAGGAGACTGGAGGAGGAAGTGGATTGGCGTGGTGAGCTCTCTACCACCAGCTCACCAGACTGATTGACAATCAACAGTATTTATTTACCGCTTTTCAACCAGAAGTTCCCAAAACAGTTTACACAGAAATTAAAAAATGGATAATTTGTCCTGTTCACTTCCCATGAAGTTTTCAATGTGCATCATGTGTGGGCCACCCTGCAGGGAGCATAAAGATCTACAGGACCACATGCCGCTCTCAACAGTCCTATCCATATATTGTTCCATTGTTTTTATGGGATACAAATCTCCCCTTTAAGTCTAATGAAGGGCATGGATTTATGGGTCCCATTAATCCCTACATTATTTGTCATGGAGGAAAATGTCTATAATTAGTTGCATACATTTTGGTTGACCTGACCTATAAAGGGGATTCCATGGATATAAATGCACATAAGCATACCTGGCAAACTGCAGAGTTCTGGCATCTAAATGTTCCTCCTTCAACCCCAGAAGCTGGCATGGATTTGGTAAGAAAGCCCCAAATGAGTGTACAATGGCCACAGATTCCTCTTTCAGCCCAATCCTATGTACATCTACTCAAAAGCAAGTCCCACTGAGTTCAATGGGGCTTAGACCCAAGAAGGCATTGCACCCTGAAAACACAATCCTAAGCACTCTGGGCCAATGCAAGCTCTGGCTTAGGACTGGCAGGAAAGTAAAATTTCAAGAATATGGGCCCTGGGCATGGCTGGACACTTCTGGGCACCGGGCACTGGAACCAGGCGGCAAGCACTGCTGGTCTCCAACAGGCATCAGGTACCGGAAGGTACCAGGGGGCAGTGGCAGGCGGTAGTGGGCACCAGGCATCCCTACTGGGCACCAGGGCACCACTGTGCAGTGGGCACTAGCGGGTACTGGGCATCTCCAGGCACCATTGGGCAGTGTGCAGCACTGGGCATCACCGTGCAATGGGCAACAGGCACTACAGTGCAGTGGGCACTACTGGGTAGGAGGCATTAGGCCTCCTTATTGGACACCACCCGACACCAAAGAGCAGCAGGACCTAGCAGGCAGTGGGTACCAGCAAGCACCTCTGGGACCACTGGCAGCGTGGTGTGCACCATCGGCCACCAGCAGGTGGCAGGCACCAGTGGGCATCAAATCATAAAAGTGGGTTTAAGTGGGTTCTTATGTCATGGAAATCTCCCCAAATTTCATGCTTTGTAGGTTTGGCGGTTTTGGCTGGGTGTTGACAAGACAGTGAATGAATACGTGAATGATGCTTCGATTTTACATATAAATGTATATAATTAAATTTAAAACTACTGTATTACATACCATTTATTACATATATTTCTCAATTACAAAAATACTACATGCCGCCTGCTCACAAGGTAAAAAGAGGAAAATTAAGATTTATTTTTTCCCCTGGACAGTGAGCTTAAAAAGTGGACCTGTCCTGGAAAAAGAGGACAATAGTGCCTGTGTTGCAAGAATGACTAGCAAAGCTTCAGGCTGCAGGGCTGGAGATCTGTCAGTCAGCTTGGAGGAGGAAGGAAAGCAGGCAGTGTGCAGGAATCTGGTGAGCAAAGGGGGGATCCTGCTCAGAGGGAAGGTCCCACCTAAAGGTGCTGTTGACTCCTGCTAATGCTTCCCCACCCATCATGAAAGCAACTGTTGCAAAAAGTGCTAATGTTGCAAATGCAAAAATAAAAAATAAAAATATGGCATTGCAACAGTGCCAGTGCCATGTTACCTGATTAAAGCCACTACTTTCATGTTGCACCACAAAACAGCCCCCAGGGGGGTTGAACTGCAAGTGTCCTTGCAAGCTGTTTCTCCTGCACCCAGATGCCTTGCAACCCACGTTGCTCTTGCAAGCTTTTTCCTTCCTTCCCCACAGAAGCCACTCCTGCCTGCTGTGCCTTTGCAAACTGCCTGCACAGATCCAAGGCAGCACCTGCACCTCTTGCACCAAACCTGCTCCTTCTTCCCTCCTGCAAGCTCAGATCTGGTGCTGCTGCTGCAATTGCATCCTCAGAGTCCTAGATCTGCAGAAGAGAAGAGCCCTGGGTTGCAGGCAGAGGCACTGACAGCTATGGAAGGGCAAGGAAGCTTCTGCAGCCATTGCAAGGTTGGGCACACGTGGGAGAGGCTGCAGAAGCTGATTTGCAGAGGGAGAAGTCTGGTGTTCTCCAGCAACATGCATGCAATGCCTTGCATTCAGCTGGGTTTTCATGTAAATACAGTAATGTGCTTGCAGATGAACAATATGCATTGAGGAAATCAAACAGGCATGCATGGTTTGCATGCAAATATAGTACTGTGCCTGCAGATAAACAAACATGCATCAAAGAAATAATGGAAAATCATGCATGTTTTACATGCAAATACAGCAAAGTGCTTGCAGATTATCAAACATGTATTGAGGAAATCACATAGCCAGGCTTGGTTTGCATGCAAGATAAAGAACTTGGTTTGCAAAATGATCAAACATGCATCAAGAAATCAAAACAGCCTCTTCGCATGCAAATTATTTGCATTATCAAACAAGGGATATCTGATAACAAATTATAAGAGTTTGATAAATTAGCACTTTGCAAGTGACTTGCAAAGAGTGTCTGTGATTTCCTACACGATGCATTTATTTGCATCCATCACCATGAATCCCTGAAGTCAGAGAGGTTTCTCGACATCTCCGCCTGGGTGACCATGTTCTTTTTTTCCACGACGTGTCCTCTTTTTTATCCTATGTTCTATCCTATGTTCTGGGGAAAAAAATCTTCATTGTTCTCCTTGTGAGCAGGCAGTATGTAGCCTTCTTTTAATTCATAAATTAGATATAATAAATTATAAGCAATAATTTTAAATTTAATAATATACTGTTTAAATAAATCATATGAGTATTTTTTGCTTTTTATTTTGTCATGTCGTACATTTTTCTGGGGTGTCGTCAGAAGTGGGGTTCAGGGGGTTC
Source organism: Cryptoblepharus egeriae (assembly GCA_030015325.1). NCBI lineage: Eukaryota > Metazoa > Chordata > Lepidosauria > Squamata > Scincidae > Cryptoblepharus > Cryptoblepharus egeriae. Next base: position 6,644,203 of record JAREYC010000001.1, read on the forward strand.
TCACAGGTTCTATAGAACCCTTTGCTACTTAGCGCCTGGTTCTGAGACTCAGTTACTAAAGGAACATAGAACCTGTTATTAATTTAGGTTATTAGGACATAGAACCTGTTGTTAATTTATTTGAATCCCACTATTGGGTGTTGTACATTTGGGGGGGCCTTGTCCTCTTTTGCAATTATGACTAACCCTACAATCCAGAGTAACTATAGGAGCATGTAAGAGACATTATGTGCACCTGAAGTTACAGCACCACCTAGTGAAAACCTATGGGAAATTCATACTGCAATCTAGAGTAACTTATTCTTACACCAGAGCAAGGACTCCCTGTAGTTACTCTGGATTGCGCCCATATGTTCATTCTGAATCAGCGCACTTTTTTGGTAATGAACCGCAAATCAGTTTTGTAATTATGACTCAGTTTAAAAAACTTTCTTTCTTTCTTTCTTTCTTTCTTTCTTTCTTTCTTTCTTTCTTTCTTTCTTTCTTTCTTTCTTTCTACCAATAGGCACTGAGCATTTTTGCCATAACTTTTATGCAAAACCTGATTATTCCGTACTGCTGCTCCCTATCATCTGGAATTTTCAATTAACCTACTTCATATATCCATTATAGGGCGCAATCCAGAGTAACTACGGGGAGTCCTTGCTCCAGTGTAAGAACAATTTGCTCTGGATTGCAATATGAACTTCCCATAGGTTTTCACTAGGTGGTACAGTAACTAGGGGTGCACATAATATCTCTTGTGTGCTCCTGTAGTTACTCTGGATTGTAGGGATAGCTTCTAACCTATGATGGACTTTTCTTTCTGAAATCTGTCCAATCCCATTTTCCAGCCATTCAGGCCAGAACCCATCTTGTGGCCAGGAGTTCCACAGATCTGGGTAAAGAAACATTTTCTTCTGTCCTAATTCTCCCAAGATTCAATGTTAGTGGATGTGCCCTGGGGTTGTGTGACAAAATGCATTCCTATGCACACTTTCCTGAGAGTAGGTCCCACTGTATACATGAGTGGACATGTTTAGGATGGCACCCATAGAAAAGAATTTCCCTCCATCGACTGTATCCATCCACTGCATAATGTTTCATATGATGTGACTTGTTAATGAAGGTCCGCTTATATTGCAAAACATTCTACCTTAGCAACAACTTTTTCTGAACACTGAAAAATAGTATTTCTTCCTTTGAGCATCTGTTATTAATATTATTGCCTAAAATAGTATCTAATCCAGCCAGCCTTTGCATTTGGTTGCCTTTCATTATATACGCTTTCACGTTTATTTTTAGTTGCAATCCACACATCATGTTCAATACCTTAATAACACAGAAGAAAAACATTAGGTATACAATTCATTATGAGCACAGGTGGGCAGAGGCCTATTCGCTCCGGTCCCCGCGAATAGGATCTTGCAAATCCCCTGCCGCTGGCGAGTAGGCAGCGCCAAGGGAGGGAGAAGTGGGAGGACCGGTTCGGTGTCCCACATGTCCAGGGGAATCGGGGAACCACCCCCAGCACCACCCAGCCTCTCCATGCTGGCGGGAGGGGGGGGGGCTGAGAGGCACATAGCCCCATGCTATGCAGGTCTCCTCAGAAGTAAGTCCCAGTATAGTCAATGGGACTTACTCCCAGGAAAGTGTGGAGAGGACTGCAGCCTCAGAGCCCCATGCTATGCAGGTCTACTCAGGAGTAAGTAATTTTTAAAAATTTTTATTTTTAAATTGAAAACCTCCCTGGCCTCACCCCTTGACCCTGACCCCGCCCCCTGACCCTGACCCCGCCCCCTGACCCTGCCCACTTCCAGAGAACCGGATCTTGGGTCTGGCTGGGCCCATCACTGATTATGAGTGTATCTCCTGAACAGCAGCAGCTAAGAGCATAATCCTAACCATGTCAACTCAAAAGTAAGCCCCGCTGTGTTCAATGGGTCTTACTCCCTTCGGCTGCAATCCTAAAGACACTTTCCTGGGAGTAAGACCCACTGAACACAGCGGGGCTTACTTTTGAGTAGACATGGTTAGGATTGTCCTCTAATAGTGGCATAGCAAGAAGGGTGCAAAGCACTAAGTTTGGGAGCCTCACTGCAGTGTGCAAGCAGTCCGTCTGTCTCCCTTAGGAGTCATTCTGTGTGCATCACCCTCTTGTGCACATCACCCAGTGTAGGCTGCACTTCTCACACAGCCCTAGCAATGCCACTACCTCCTGCTTAAGCTTATGTAGCCTTAAAAAATATGATATGAATACAGTGATGCTGCACGTAGCAAGTTTAATTCGTTTCAGAGGCATGCTTGTTGTGTGTCCTCTTTTGCGGCTGAGACTTCTGCCCACCTGCAGTTGTGTCTCTCTGTGTATCTGACTCAAGAGCAGCCAGTGAGAGGCAGAACTTCCCCTTTAGAGTCTCCTGGCAGTGAAATGGTTAAACATGCTGGAACTCAGAGGGAGATGGGCAGGATTATGCAAATCACTGGCCAATCACAAGCTTTTCATTAAAGGGAACGAGATGAACAAAATCCAATGGACAAAATCCAGATGGACAAAATCCAATCAGGTGGGGGAAACTGAGCATGGGGGAGGGGGCAGCCCCAGAGGGCAGACTCAGGAGCATTGGGGGATCCACTCTGCCCAGTGGTGGTGCATGCAGATTTTCATACAGGATTCAATGTCTTGCAGTCCAGTCTGGCTCACCTTTGCATGGAAGCTGTTTTAATAGGAGAAGAGAGCTGGTTTCAGCTGAGGCTACATAATTTCTTTTTTTGGGGATAAGGCTACATTTTTTGTGGATAAGCTGAAATTCAGATATAAGGAAACATTATTTGAATTGCAGTATAATTTATTGTCACCAGTAGATGCTTCTTTTGTAATAATTTTGACCCTTTAACTACAATTCTTTGCATAGGTTAAACTTATGAGAATAGCTCATTTTTATGTCTAACTAGTGAAAGGTGTACCTGCGTTGCGAGAGTAGAGTAAAATTCCCCCATATGCCATCCCTCCACATACATCAACCCCCCATGGATAACTTTCCCCCAGGTGTAACAATTTCCCATGTGCAACTTCCCCCATATACATCAACTCCCCAAGCACAACTTCCCCCATGCGCATCAACCCCCCATGCGCAACTTCCCCCATATGCATCAAACCCCATGCACAACTTTCTCCATGCGCAACTTTCCCAAACGCAACTTCCCCCATGTGCAACTTCTCCCCATGTGCAACTTCCCCCATGTGCAACCTCCCCATGCGCAACTTCCCTATAGATTTTCCCCCATGCGCAACTTCCCCATAGTTCCCCCCATGCGCAACTTCCCCCCAGGCGCAACTTTCCTCCCATGCACAACTTCCCCCCATGTGCAACTTCCCCCATGCGCAACTTCTCCCCATGCGCAACTTCACTCCATGCACAACTTCCCCCCATGCACAACTTCCCCCATACACAACTTCCCCCCATGCGCAACTTTCCTCCCAGGCGCAACTTCCCCCAGGCGCAACTTCCCATATGCGCAACTTTCCTCCCATTCGCAACTTTCCCCATGCGCATCTTCACTCCATGCGCAACTTCCCCCCATGCACAACTTCCCCCATACACAACTTCCCCCCATGCGCAACTTTCCTCCCATGTGCAACTTCCCCCCAGGCGCAACTTCCCCCCAGGCTCAACTTCCCCCATGCGCAACTTCCCCCCATACGCAACTTCCCCCCATGCTTCCCCCCAGGCGCAACTTCCTCCAGGCTCAACTTCCCCCATGTACAACTTCCCCCATACGCAACTTCCCCCCATGCACAACTTTCCTCCCATGCGCAACATCCCCCCAGGCGCAACTTCCCCCATGTGCAACTTCCCCCCATGTGCATCATCCCCATGTGCAACTTCCCCCATGCGCAACTTCCCCCGTGTGCAACTTCCTCCCATGCGCAACTTCCCCCATGTGCAACTTCCCCCATGCGCAACTTCTCCCCATGCACAACTTCACTCCATGCACAACTTCCCCCCATGCACAACTTCCCCCATACACAACTTCCCCCCATGCGCAACTTTCCTCCCAGGCGCAACTTCCCCCCAGGCGCAACTTCCCCCCTGCGCAACTTTCCTACATGCACAACTTCCCCCATGCACAATTTCCCCCCTTGCGGAGCATCCTTGCCAGCGCAACCTCTTCCTCCGAACAACATCCCCCAGTGCACCAGGATCTGACCACCAAATTGGCTGGATGTGGTTCAGTCTCCCATGTTAAGTATAGGACAAAAACACATTGACCCCTTTTCAGCCCCTGATGGGTTAAGTTTCCCCTGATGGTTCTTGGTGGGTGTTCAGGTGATAGAAGGAACTCCCAGAATTCCATGCTTCAGGCCCAGCAGTTGGGGAGGAATGTTGCTGAGTCAGCAATTCTCAATGCAAAGTATAGGGAGGAAAACGCGTTGCGCCCCTTTTCACCCCCTTCCTGTTGGAATTTCTGAAAAACCGGTTCTTAGTGCACCCCTCCCTCACGGAAGGAACACCCACCCCAAATTTCACGCTTATAGGCCCACCGGTTTTGGCAGGGCGGTGATGAGTGAGTGAGTGAGTGAGTGAGTGAGTGAGTCAGTCAGTGAGTCAGTCAGTGAGTGACTTTTCTCTTTTATATATATAGATGATATAATTATGTCTAATGACTGATTGGCTGGAGGATTTTGGGGGGATTCCTGCAGAGTGTTCTCTTTCATTGCTAAACCAGCCCTAGAAAAAGAACTGCTCCATAACATTTCTGTGTTATGATGTCACTTCCAGTCTTATGATGTCACTGCCAGGACTGCAACGGGCATTGGGACTTGTGTTTTCCCTGCTCCATAAAGCACGTTTCACGCCCTGCACTGGACAGATGCGCAACTGCAAAGCTGTGAACCTCGCAGTGTCCTGAGTAAGGAACTCGCATCATGTAGTTGTAAAAGCATTTGAGCTCTTACCGTACAGCCCCATAGTCCTGTGAAAGCAGATTTTCCCATAGGAAATAATGAAAGCTCAGACGATTGCTTCCACAACCCAAAAAATATTCATATAAAAATAATATAAAATATAAATATAAATAAATATAAAAAATAATAACTTTATAAATATAAAAATAATATAACACAGTACAAAACACTATAATATACAGTAACACACAATACTGCAATAAAGAAAATACTGTACAGCACTGAACTGTACTGTACCTTTAAAAACCTTCATGGCTGGTGTGAGGCTTAGAGAGGGGAATGACTTTGGCTGCGATCCTAAAGACACTTTCCTGGGAGTAAAACCCATTGGGCACAATGGGACTTACATCTGAGTAGACATGGTTAGGATTGTGCTCTTTCACAATCACTAATGGAGTCACTGCTATCCACTGGCTCAATGGAATCTTTCCCTGCAATCCAGAGTAAATACAGGGGCACGTAAGAGACGTTTACATCGACATACCCTACAATCCAGAGTAACTACGGGAGCACGTAAGAGATATTACGTGTACCCGTAGTTATTGCTCCACCTAGTAAAAACCAGAGCAAATTGTTCAGATTTGTACAATCCAGAGCAAATTGTACAATCCAGAGCAAATTGTTCTTACACCGGAGCAAGGACTCCCCGCAGTTACTCTGGATTGCACCCTAAGTTACAGCACCATCTAGTGAAAACCTATAGGAAATTCATATTGCAATCCAGAGTAAATTGTTCTTACATCAGAGCAAGGACTCCCCGTACTTACTCTGGATTGCACCCTTTGTCTTTTTGTGCAAGTTTAACATTCTCAAGCTGCTGATGGGGAGCAGCACGATAAAATTGATAAGGCACACCTTCCACGCTGCCACACACAGATCCCACATACAGACCTGGCTCAGGCTGCTCCCCCCCAGACCCCACATAAGTTTCCTGGCCATGGAAGCCTATTCCAGACTTTGCCCAGGGCCCCACTGTAGCTCAAGCTAGTCCCCTTCACCCCCTGTGGGTTTCCTTGGCGTGGAAGCCTGTTCCACATCCTCAGAAGTGCTCTTTACTCAAGTCAACATTTCTGAGAAAATGTTGCTCTTTACCCAAAACTTTCTATATTCAAGTCGCTCTTGGGTACACTGTATTCGCAAAGCCTCATCTTCCTCTATTTATCTGCTAACAGCACCATCCTAGCCATGTCAGTTCAGAAGTACCAGTATATTCCATTTATTTCAAGGGGATGAACTCCTCAGTAAGTGTTCATCGAATTGTAGGCATAGAGCCCAATTCTAAGGGCTCAGAGCACCAGCACCAGATATAATAAAGATGCATTATTGCAAAAATTAAAATTAAAAAATTCATATTTATGGCATCTGGAAGGACTAGCACCAGCCCAACACCAGATAGTTTTTTAGAAGAATTTTCTAGGAGTAATTTTTTTAAAAGTAATTTTCAGTCATTGTGTTCCAAACTCCTATGGCACACTTGCGCACCTTTTGCAGCACACCAGTGTGCTGTGGCACACCAGAAAACTGCCACATATAATCTATCTATCTATCTATCTATCTATCTATCTATCTATCTATCTATCTATCTATCTATCTATCTATCTACCTACAGTATTTATATACCGCTTTTCAATTGAGAAGTTCACAAAGTGGTTTACAAGAAAATGAAAAAAAATTAATAGCTAATTAATAGCTAACGGGTATATAATGTTGCCATTTTTGCATTGGTTTTTCTTGGAAACAGAGACTATAATTGTTCCTTAGTATTACTGGATGGACAAGAGAAGATAAAATGCTCTCTGTTTCAGGCATTGGGAATGAATCTTCTGAAAATAACTCTGATACGTCAACTCTCTTGTCAACATCAAGCTTTAATCAGTTCAGTCTTTTGTTGTTGCTGGGTCTTCCACCTTGTAATTGAGCCTGACATATACAATTCATTCTTCCCGCTGGCTCTGGATATATAACTCCTGTCATGGTCAATTATTAGGTGGTAGGACCTGAAACCACCAGGACGGTTGCTTAAAAGCATCTTGTACAGACAACTCCAATGAGAGAGCATTTGAATTTGCCTGGAGAATAGCAGACGAATTTCCTGCACCAAAGCACTTTTTGTTATAGGAGGGTGTTTCCATTTAATGTAAAGGAAACTGATTTCACTTTAAGTCAATTTGTTGAATGAGCTTCGGTATATACATGTCGTAGAATCATTATTGAGCTTACCATTTCAGGCTGCACGTAGAGGTTGGCATGTTTGAAACTTTCCCTGCATGTAGAAATCTAGCATTTCAGGGAGAAGAGTTGATTATAGTTTTTTCCCTGCATACTGCTTTTTTCCCTAAAATAGGGCTTTTTCACTGAGCAACACAGAAACAGGCAAACATCTCTTGGCACCCTGAAGTGGAACAGACCGGGTAAAATACCACCACTACAATATGCTATGTGTTCAGATGAGACTTCAAGGGTGGTGTTGCAAGCAGGGGTGCAAAGCACTAAGGGCGCAATCCAGAGTAACTATGGGGAGTCCTTGCTCTGGTGTAAGAACAATTTACTCTGGATTGCAATAAGAATTTCCCATAGGTTTTCATTAGGTGGTGCAGTAACTACGGGTGCACGTAATGTCTCTTACGTGCACCTGTAGTTACTCTGGATTGTAGGGTAAGTTTTGCAGGTAACCTCAAGATAGTGTTGAGATTCCCCTTCAACGCCATTCTGGGCAGGGGTACTCTAACTCTTGTGATGAATGTCACACGAAATAATTTTTCTGGAATTCCATATTATTGTACTGCTGTTATTATATTATTGTACCATGTTCACATATATTCAAAAATCACTACTCGTGTAAGCACATACAAAATCCACTGATCTTCAGTCTGTCCATAATACTGATATAATTGCCAGAACACTACATCAATGTAACTCAATGTAGTTTTTTCCCATACCATACATAGCAATGTTTTTAATTTAACATGTGCACACCACATGTTGCGGAACAGATTGACATGACAAAAGATCAGGGTTGATCATGTCTGAATTCCTTGGTGTGTGTTCTGGCTACCGGAGTTAAGTTTTTACTAGATGCACATCTGTCCATCCAAAATCAGAAAATCTGTCCATCCAAAATCAGAAAACCACCTACTTTTCCCTGCTTTGCAGGTGAACCCTGATGTAAGAAGTGGAGGCCACGATCTGAAGTGGTATTTAAAAATATTTCAATATTGGATGTCTGATTAAACCTGGTTGTGTGGAACATTTGGTGGTGGTGTTTAGTAGCACGGCTATGGGGACACAGTACATTATAAGAGCTTATAGCTGCAATCCTAACTCCTAGTTGGTCATCATAAGTCCCTGCACAAGTCCCATGCTGGCCTGGGGGTGTCACAAAATTGCACTGAGGCACTTATATACCACACTTGGGGATGGGGGTTAGATCAGTGCACAGATATGGGCCAACCTCCCCACAGCACCATGACAGGTGAGTTATACTGGCCTAAATTGGTTAGGACTATGCCCTTTTAGCTCAATTAACTGAGTAGATCTTCAGATTTCCCAGTAGGAATTTCTCCCAACTCTACCAGGAGATGCCAAAAATTGAACCCAGGTTTTTCTACAAGCAAAACCTCCACTTGATCACATCTCCATTCCCAGTTAAGATCTGAAACATTCAGCAACTGCTTGGGACATCTCAGCCTTTTATTGGTTCATGAGTTAGAACTTATTTTGCAGTATGGGGTGCATATAATTCAACATGTGCCATGCATTCATTTACGTGACATTTAATTCAACTTTTTCCATAGCCAATCATAAATACACAAATGACATTTTGCTGGATTGGAAGCTGCTATTATTATTATTATTATTATTATTATTATTATTATTATTATTATTATTATTATTATTTTAAATATTAATATTAATATTAATATTATTAAATATTAATATCAATATTAATATTATTAAATATTAATATTAATTATTAAATATTAAATATTAATTATTAATATTAATATTAAATATTAATTATTAATATTAATAAGGTTGTGGATGAAATCTTCAAAGCAGAGAGCATAAGTGAAAGGAGCTGAATAGGAGGTCAAAGCAGCATTCCAACAATCAGGAAGTTATAACACTGCAAATTAGGAATATGGCATTTTTTCCTGTAACTTTCAGAATTTAACCATATATATAAATAAATATATAACCTTATATATAAAGCATAGCTCTGAACACGGGATGGGAAAAAATGGAAACCATGCATAAAGCGTATTGCTGAAGCTTTGACACAAATCCAAACCAAATACAATTAATACTTGATGTAAAAATGGCAAGTATTTGGACTATAAATTGTGTGTAACTAAGGTAGCTATGAGGTCAGCTTGAGCTTTGGAAATGGTTTCATTACATGGAGTAATGATATGTAATGGGAGTCAATGCCATCTGTCTTTCCTCCCCTGGGGGAATCGCAACCCAAAGCACAAACACCGAAATTGTGATTCTCCCACATCCTGCCAACGCTAAAAAGCCCCAAACAGGCCAATCCTTCGTCTATTTGCAACCCTTGTTCAGACTTGCGCTACATCAACTGCAGGAAGGTTTGATGTCACTTTAGACTTTTTGACCAATAATTCTCTGTGTTTTCCTGCAAGAAATTTGAGTGATGCAAATGACCTTATTTTTACAGCATGCTTTTATTAAATAGTTTATTATTTTGGCAGACTAATAAAGATTTTGGTATTTGCTTTTATTTGCAATAATATTACCACCACATAAAAAAGGATTTTATGTTCTTTTTGAGGAACAAGGAGGATAAAAGTGTTGATGGATAGCGCAACCGAGGCATCAGCAATGAGCTGGAAATGAGACACATAAATATGAAAGCAGAGCTAAGAAAATAGAACGGCACCCTTGGCCTTTCTTAAAAGAACATGTGCAAGCCATGGCTCATTCACACCCTGAACAGAAACGCCTTTTGTTTCCGTGCGCGAAGGAATGCTTGCAGGAGCTGAATCACTATTAATATTCCAAGCGTCTTGGCATCTTCCTAATAATTAATACAATTATGAAATGGCTCCAAGACATTTGAGAAGTACATTTCAAAATCAGCAGGATTTCTTTTTTAAAACAAATTTTTTTCGACGACATCTGTTTCATTTGGGATACAAGGAAAAAAAATGCTTCTTTAAATATCTGAATGTTCTGAACAAAAAAAATGGGACGGTCCTACTAGATAGATAATAGTTAAAAGAACAACATGATTCTGGATTCTTAGCATCGATAATATTTTTATTTTGCTTAAAATAAAACTATAAAGTGGCCTGAGACAGTGCAGGAATGTACCTGTTTTGCCAGTGACTAGAAAATCATAGTTGCCCATTACTGAGCAAGACACTGAAGCATCTGTAAGTCTTATATTCAACCCACTGACGTCCACTCGTATGTCTAACCCATCACCTAATGGGATTAAGGCTGACTTTGGGTTTAATTACCGATTAATAGACAAGGAGAAAAATTAAGTTGTTTTACTTTTTTGCAGATTTTGGTGTTTACCCAAAATTAGACATGCAGGAAGTGCTGACGTGTTTTTATTCCATTTTTATAACTACTTTGAAAGCGTACTAGGTGATATGGTAGGTAGGTAGGTAAATAGGTAGGTAGGTAGGAGATATGGGTAATATAATGTCAGCACATGCCATCATATTCATTACCAGTATGTAGTGGTGTTCAAAATAGTTTCTATCTCCCCCCCAAATTTCAGGGTAATGTTTATTTTTATTTTTCCTTTTTTCTCCCCCAAAATAAGAAGTGCAGAAAGAGGTATCCTGTATTTTAATTTCATTTTCATAAAATAACCGACCTCTACCGATTCATTACACTTACATCAGAGCAATTCCCCTTTGAACTCAGTGAAACTTTTCTAAGCAGGTAGGGATAAAATTGTATTGCACATTAACATGATATTCCAAATTATATTTGAGCCCCTCTCACACTACTTATGTTGATGTTTGTCGTCTATATGGAAGAGGCAGTTGTAATGCAAATGAGCATTCTGTTCAGGGTCTGTTTAGCATTCCCATCTCACAGTCAATTGAATCAAGGGGTTCTCTTGAAGCCCCTTGTATGACAACATTTAGCTGGACTGCAAATCCTTGCTGATTTAGAAAGAATCTACTGCGTGCTTTATAAGCGTCTCTGACTTTTTAATCTGAGATGTACATAAAATAGATTAAATGATACATGGACGCATATAGCCTGCATAAGTGGAAACATAGTTTTCAAGTTAGGAGAAGTTGTGGTTCTGCTTTAGTCTGCATTGGTGAGACTTCGCCTGGAGTACTGTGTCCAACTCTAGGCACCTTATTTTAAGAAAGATGCAGCCAAACTGGAGCAACTTAAGAGGAGAGCAACAAGGATGATGGAAGTAAGGTGCCCATCTGCCCCGAATAACATGGACCGTCCCAATTTTGGGGGATTGTGTTCCTATATGGCAAATGTGACAGAGGGTCCTGTCCCAATTTTGTGGATGGGAATTATGGCTGGAAGGTTAGGTTAGGGTTGCCATAATTCTCTTCCACAAAACTGGGACAGGACCCCTGTCAAACTTCTTGGGATGTGAGCATGATGTCATCAACCTGGCCGTGATGTCACGGCCGGATGTGATGTCACACCAGAACTGCAATCGCTATTACATCCTGATAAGTTTGTCAGTGACACTTCCATGTCTACTCTGAAATAAACCCCATTGTATTCAGTGAGACTTACTCCCAGGAAAGTGAGGTTGCAGTCCTATCCAAACTATCCTGGGAGTCAGCTCCATTGACTATAATGGGACTTATTTCAGCGCAGATCTCTCATTGACTATAATGGGACTTATTTCAGCGCAGATCTCTCAGGCTGCAGTCTCTGCCTCTCTTACACAGGAGCAAGTCCTCTGACTGTAATAGGCTTAGAGTTGACAGGAGAGGCTGAGGCAGTTTTGGCAGGTGCTCACCCCCCAAACCCTAGCAGACAAGGGACCCCACAAGGCTGGCTGGCTGGCTGGCCAGCTGGCTAGAGGGAAAGAGACCCAAGCAGGGTCTCCCCAAACTGGGAATGTCCCCATTTTTCCGGGCATATGGCAACCCTAGGTTGGGGGAATTTGGACTGGTCAACCTGGAGAAGAGATCCAGGATGACCATATGCCATAACAAAAAAAGAGGACAAAGCACCCTGAAATGTAAGACACCCAAGGAAAACGTAGAACAAGACAAACTAAAAGCTAAAAACAGTCATATATTTTGCTTTCATGTGCTTAATTTAAACACTATATTAGTTGTTATTAAGTTTAAAATTATTACATTTAAATTATTAAGAACACAGTCCTATTCATGTCTACTCAGAAGTCAGCTCCCTTGTTTTCCAAGGTATCTTTCTCCCAGGAAAGTGTGTTTAGGATTGCAATCTACATGTAATTCATTAATTCCAAGAAGGATACGTACATGCTGCCCGCTTACAAGAAAAAGGAAGCCATTGAAGTTTTTTTTCCCAGGACACATGGCTAAAATCCAAGACATGTCCTAGAAAATGAGGACATATACTCACCATGGATCTGATCACACTCTTCAGATACTATGGGAAAAATACACATTTGTTCTCAATGGCCTCGGAAAGTTGAACTAGAACCAAAGGGTACAAATTTTGGTGGTGACCTTCAAGCAGAGGCTCGACAAGCAGCTGTTGGAGATGCTCTAGGAGGCAGAGAGGTGGACTAGATGACCAAACTTAAGGCCAGTGAGTCAGATGTGACCCTTGGAAGCAATTTTCCCGACCCTGTTAAAATTGGGCTCTCCAGTATAATTGGACTCTCTCATAGCATGAAATTAAGAACAAGATTTGCATATTTTCTCTTCTGTCATTTGCAGCTAATGAATTTCTACATGAAAACAGTTCCATATTTCTGGCCATCATCTGCCTAATGATGTCACTTCCAGCAGAACAGTTGTAATGATTTTCAGCCCACTACAGGACAAACTTAGTTATACACTGATTTTTTTATACATGGATTTGACTCAGTGCAAATGGTACCACAAATCTCAGTTTTAAAAACGGGTTTTCCTATAGTAGAGAGGCAGTCATGCAAACAGTTATTCCAGTCTTCAGCAGAGCAAGGCAAAGGCAAGAAGTCCCTTGCATTTCTAATAGCTGACTGCTTCTACAGCAGTAAGAAAAGCTGTTTTTAAACAATATTAAAGGGACACATTTTTTAAAATTGCTTTTATTTAACACATTTTTTTGGTATCAGCAGGGAGTCCCAGAATCAAACCCCAGCAGATACTGAGGCATGATCTTATTTTATTAAGTGCAATGAAGGAGCATGAAACCTAGAAATGGGACTTTTAAGCTTTTTCCCCCCACTCTTTTTTTTTAATCTACAGATCAATACATGGTAGGTTCTAGAATGGGTAATTTTAGTGGGTAATGGGTACCCACACTGGTGGGTAATGATGAGAACCATCACAGCAACAACTTTCTATATCAAATTTTTGATTCAAAGCTTCTCCATTAGCTGTCATACATTTTTAAATGGTTATAATTTTCATGTATGAAAGGATGTGTTTTCATATTATCCTGTGTCATAAGAAAGATTATGGGCAAAATCCAGAGTAACTACGGGGTATCCTTGCTCCGGTGTAAGAACAACTTACTCTGGATTCCAATATGAATTTCCATGGGTTTTCACGAGGTGGTGCAGTAACTACAGGTGAATGAATGAATTGAAACCTTTATTGGCATTAAAACTACGGGTGCACATAAAGTCTCTTACGTGCTCCGTAGTTACTCTGGATTTGGGGGTTAGGGTTGCTTATTTTCACAGTCTCCATTGCTCCTGCCAGGATTATTTGGAAAAGGAATCATGAGGAATCTGTTCCTTTTTGTGGGTGTATTTCCATTACTGAGAGTATCTAAAAGGCAATCAGGAGGCAAGATTCACAAAATCCGACTCTGATAAATGAGCACATTTAACAATTAGTGAGATGTCGGGCTCAAAATTTCAAAAGCTGCTTTCTGCCCCGTGCCAGTGACTCTTTCTCTGCCAGTAGTAGTTTATTTCTCCCGGGAAGGCATCCAACCGTAGTGGCATCTAATGGATAGCAGGCTACATTTTTACAGTTGGAGGTGAAATAAAAAGTTGCACTATGTAGAAGAGATGAATTTGCATCACCGAACGTTGCCTAGCAATAAGGGAAGAAATGCTAATGCCGACTTTAACCATAAAAAGGGGTTTTTTTGCAATCACACCCCAAATTGTACCTTTTAAAAAAAATAGAAGGAAAAAAGGATCGTAATGAACACAAATAACAACACCAGCTCATTGTTGCATCCAGCTTACAAATAAAAAAAAGCAGGCCTCCGTCAGTCTTGAAAGACTATGGTATCTTGGTGCTGCATACGTTGCATGCGAAGCACGAAAGCCTGGGTTGGATTGTTATGGAGGATAGGCTGTTACCCAAGCAGCAAATCCCCCCTCTCCACGCCACTGAATTAGTCCAATGGAAAGGCAGAGCCCATACAATTGGATCCAGCTGGCATCGCAGAGCTAGGCTAAGGACAGGAGCTCACCCTGTCTTGTGGGGCCGACCCAGGTCTCAAACCCTGGCCTGCTAGTTAATAGGCACAGTGTCTTAACCACTTGTGCCACCCACAGCCCTAGCTTATAGCTTATAGTCTACAAATAGGAAGACCTTGAATTAACCAGTGGGAGAACGGATTGTAAGCCTTGACTTCAGAGGTTACTTAATGTGGATTATTTTACCATAATTATTTGTAACGTTGTCTATCAATTTGAAGAAAAATGTCTGTTTAGGCAACAGTCTTTCCTTCTTTCCCAAGTGTACAGATGAGACAAGAAAAAAGGGTGAACGTACTTCTCTAAAATATTATGAAGTTTCACATCCTCCTATATTTAAAATACTCCAAACTGAGTACCTTTTGGATGAATTGTTGCATATACATGTTGCGTTGTCTGAGTTGGCGCATATATATGTTGCCTCTCTCGGCCTGCTTGATTGACACAAATGTTGGTCAGAAGATGAGGACACCCTAATATACAGGTTAAGGCTTTTATGTAGACAGATTTTTTTTTCCTAACCAGTTGTGAAAAGGGGTATTCAGTAAAATAGGACACAGGGCACAATTCCATGGCAGAAAGGAATTTCAGGAAGGCAAGATGCCACATTGCTCTTGGCTCCTCCGGATCTATTTTGCGTCCAACCAGCGTGGGCTCACACATTCACGGATGCAGCGATGGACGTCGGCACCGCAGTGTATTTTGATTCTTCTTTTATTCCCGAGTGTTGTTATTACAAATCAACGTTTTCCACCTGTTCCAACAGCCTGGCATATTATTTTCTTGCTATGTGATGATACAATACCTCTCAGGTTTGCTAAGTAGCAAAGGGAAATGTAAGCAAAAGAAAAGGTTTCCCGCATTCACAGGTTTTCTCTGCTTGGGGTTCTGCTTGTCTGAGAACTGTAAGAATGGCAGCCATATTTTATAGTATTTCTTTGGCCTCTGCCATCTGGTGTAGGTTAGATTTTCCACTGCCAACATTTCTCTGGAGACTCAGATACCCAAATTTTCAGTCTCAAGTAGATGTCTGGATTGAATAAAGTCAGCTTGAAAAACAGAATTTTTTTCCCCTACATCACAGTTATTGCTAATGATGCCATCACTAAAGACACTGAAAAGTGTCGGCTAACGATGGCCATTGCATATTTTTACACAGATCCTAGATTATGTGACATCTTTAATATTTTTTTCTTTGTGTGTTTCTATGTTCCCACCAACACATTGATCCAATTAAAGCTGTTTTCTTAACCTATCTTTAATCATCTCAGCAGTGTCTTTACTGGACCAGATCTTGCGCTCAAATAAAATTCACAGCATATTTCAGGGCACAGTCTCATGAGCCACCTGGTTTCCCAGTTAATTTGGGAATATGAGTGCCGATTCGAAATCCAGTGCAAATGTTTAGAGGAGGGATTAACCTCGGTGTCTCCGTAAGAAACAATTTCTGCACAAGCAACCTGTGCAAACAGAATGTTTATGGTGACAATAAACACTTCTCAGAAGCAAGTGTTGGAGTGTATATAGTAACCCCCAAGGTCAATTCAGCTATAAAAGCCAGGAGGTACCTCTGAAAACCCTGAACAGTCATTTGGAAGAAACAGTTTCTTAAGAAACAGTTGCGATGCTCCTTTGCGATGGTTGCTTATGAAATAATTCCCCTTTTCCTGAATATGTGAGCCTCAATTTCATAGTATAGCGGCACGAAATTCCTCACATTCAGCAACCTGCAAAATAACATTTACTCAAATATTTTTGCTGCTTTACAGCTTGAAAGCCTGTGTCTACTCAGAGGTGAATCCCATGGAGTTCAATGGAACCAACTCTGCATATCAGTGGTTCCCAAAGGGCTGTGGGTCATGAGCTGAATTTTGGTGAGTCATGTAAGAGTTATGAAAATATCAAATAACTGCCTCAAAATTCAAAAATCAGAGTTGCCTAATTACCTTATAAAGCATTCAGTTCCTCCAGTTCACACACACACACACACACACACACACACACACACACACACACACACACACACACACACACACATATAAGGAGATAACTGTAAATAAATAATTACTGTATTTACTCGAATCTAATGCTCACCATTTTCAGCTGAATTTAGGGCAAAATCCAGAGTAACTACAGGGAGTCCTTGCTCTGGTGTAAGAATGACTTACTCTGGATTCCAGTATGAATTTCCCATAGGTTTGCACTAGGTGGTTCAGTAACTATGGGTGCACATAAAGTCTCTTACGTGCTCCCGTAGTTACTCTGGATTTGGGGGTTCGTCTCCAAAATCTGGGTGCACATTAGATTCGATTGTTAGATTTGAGTAAATGTGGTATTTTGATTATAAGTATAGGGTGCACATTAGATTTGATGGTGCATTAGATTTGAGTAAATACGGGTATTTGTTTCTAAATATCTTTTTAAAAAAGAGTGTTAAAATCTGGATTAACCTATAAGACTGTGATTTGCCCAACCTTCCCAATTTCCCCTAAGTTCCACAGTGCTTCCCTCCAACCAAGAGTTGGTTACAATGATATGTTTGTACTTGCTCAAATCCAATTTAATGTACATAAGCCATGTATCAAAAGCTTCTTCATAATGCAGTTGAGCCCTTCTTCTGTGGACTCAACATCAGCGGATTTTGCTATCCACAAATGGTGGTCTCAGAAGATTTAGACACGACCGGAAGTCAATCCCAGCTTGCGCCAGTGACTTTCCGTCCTACCCAAAAGAGTCTCTGAGGACCTCCAGCTGCCAATTTAATTATTAATGGAATCTGATATCCATGGATCCTGGAAATCATCCACCATGGACATGAAGGGCCCCCATGGATGCAAAGGTTCTTGTCTGTGTCGCTCTGAACTTACCTAAGACACTGCTTCTTTCCTCAAACCTCACTGCAGTCTCAACATCATGCAATGTTTTCTTGGACAATTGATTATAGCTCTAATCCTAGAGACACTTTCCTGGGAGTAAGACCCGTTGAACACAATGAGACTTCCTTTTGAGTAGACATAGTTAGGATGCTTCATGGTTCATACATATCAGTTTCAAAGGCTGCCTCTTACTGTTGACCTCAATGTGGATCCAAGAGTTCCTCCAAAACCCTTTTGGAAGCATCCCTAAGACCTTTATTATGCGGCTGACCTGAAGTGCTGGGCGCCACTGGATTATATGCACTGTCTTTACCATCAGTATTTATATCTTAATTTTCAGTCCATGCCAAATCTTGTTATATGAGACTGTCTGGAAATAATAGTTCAGTGAAAAATAAATCACTTCCACTTTTTCCCATCATAGATGATTTATCTTCTGTGTCTCTTAAAAGATGGGCTTGCTGAAGCTGCTTAACAAACTGCTAAGCTGTTTTATATTTAAAAAGTACCAGTATGTACATTAGTGATTAGTGAATACATTAATGATATTTATCTTTAGGTTCTATATCTGTCATTGTAGTGAAATGGGAATGTGAGATATTTTTGCGTCTGTTCCTTGCAGGGGGTACGTAGGATCCCATATGTTCCGGAAAACTGCAACAGTCCTGGTTTTCCAGGGACTGTGTTCACATACTGTCAAGGGAATTACTATATGATAATCCTACAATTCTGTAGGTTTGCCTGTGCACTATTAGAAAACTGCAATTTGTTGCACATAAATTCCTGTGGAAAATATGTATATGGGCGTAATCCAGAGTAACTATGGGGAGTCCATGCTCCGGAGTAAGAACAAGTTACTCTGGATTGGCAATTTGAATTTCCCATAGGTTTTCACTAGGTGGTGCAGTAACTAGGAGTGCATGAAATGCCTCTTACGTGCTCCCGTAGTTACTCTAGATTGTAGCCTATGGGCACAATCCAGAGTAACTACGAGGAGTCCTTGCTCCGGTGTAAGAACAATTTACTCTGGATTGCTATATGAACTTCCCATAGGTTTTCACTAGGTGGTGCAGTAACTACGGGTGCACATAATGTCTCTTACATGCTCCTGTAGTTACTCTGGATTGTAGGGTATGTCTTACAGCCAATGTCCATGATATCATCTTTATGTATCTGTATAGGGCAGTGATCCAACACAGCTAACAAGCAAAAACACACAAACTAGAAATTTGTGGGGTTTCCATTGCCCACATACTTGAATCACACCTTTGGGGGTCCAGGTTGGGCAGAATATTCTGTTGGAGTCAGAAACATGTAACGTAGACGTATCTCCTGTTGATTACAATGAGAAGTTTTGCGTCAAGGATCTGTGGCTGTCTGGCCAACTGCTGAGCAACCGTTCTTTATTAAGAAACAAAAAAGCTTTAGTCTACATTTGTTTGACTAGACAACGCAAATATTTTATCTCACTTTGAAGTAAAAAAGAGTGGGAAGCATTTTATGTCATTTGCAGCAAGTTGGAACCGCCTGTCTTAAATTATACTCCAGCAACTGGTTTTCTTCTTGGAACTAGGTCATAATTTTTCTGGCCTTGACAGAACTGGCATGCGGTTTTCAGAACTTATGCGCCAGCCTTTAAGTATATTTTCAATAACAGAGTTATCATTGCAGAAAAGAAGGCCTTGGAAGGAGATTCAAGTGATAAAGGTGTGTAAGAAGCTCAATCAACCCTTTGCAAAAGGATCTAATATGATTTCTAAGGAGACGAGACTAGTTTGTAACCTTTGGCACTGCTTAAGCGGATTGTATGTTCCAAAGTTCAACCCCAGAGTAACCCCTTGTCACAGACACGTCATCTGTTGTTTGGCCTCTTAGACCTATTTTAACAAATAGAAGTAAGTGCTTGGTTTATTAAACAAAAATATCAATGTTCACCTGCTATAGGCAAAGAACTATTAATTGATCTTATTTTAATAACAGTAAATTTTGAGAAGAACCACCTACTTTAAAGTTCTGTACTTTTCAAACCATGGTACAAACAATGGTGTCACTATGCCAGGGTGGAAGGGGGTTAGCATGGAATTAGCATGGAAGAGCATCCCAGTAAGTTTGACAGGAGATGCTGGACAGTTATTGGAATTTGAAAGGGGGTCCTTTGATGAAATGCCCAAATACCACTGTTTTAAACCCAGAGTGTAATTAGTCCACGGAACTCCTTGAAACAGGATGTAGAGATGGTATCTGGCTTAGAAGCCTTTAAAAGGGGATTGGAGGGAACGTTCATCACAGGTTATAAGCCATGATGGGTAAATGTGACTGCCTGATTATAGAAGACCTCCAGTACTTATAAATGCCAGATCAGAATGCCGGATGCACCAGGATGCAGAATACATGTGTCTTAGGCTGCAATCCTAACCTTCACTTAGGCTGACATAAGCCCCAGCACAAGTCCTGTGCTGGCCTGGGGTGTCACAAAAGTGCTGTAAGGCAATTCTGTGCCACTCATGGGAGGGTACACAGACATGCTCTTGCCTCGGGAATAGGAAAACTGACAAGTTATGCCAGTTAGGATTGCACCCTTATTGTCCTTTTTATTCACTGTGGCATCAGGTGGGCCACGGTGTGATATAGGAAGGTGGACTAGTTCAGGGTGACCATATGTCATAACCAAAAAATGTACACAAGTAAAATGTAGGACAGGACAGAATAAAAGCTAAAAGCACTGGTCTATATTGCTTTGGGGTGGTTAATTTAAACACCATATTACTCATTATTAAATATAAAACAGTTACATATAATTTATTGTGTATAATTTATTAATGCCAAGAAGGCTACATGCTGCCTGCCCACAAGGAAAAGAAGGACAGCAAAGATGTTCTCTGGGATGCAAGGCTAAAAAAGAGGATAGTCCTGGAAAAAAAAGAGGGTAAATGGTCACCCTTGACTAGATAGGCCAGATCTAGTGGGTCTCTTCTTATGTTCTTATGAGCCTTCAAAGGAAGCAAAGATGAAGGATGAAGGATGCAGAGTTGAGGAGAGACCAGGAGGTATCAATATCCACTGTACTCCAGGATTGACTGTTCATGGAGCAACCTCCTTCTGCCCGGTACTAGGATGTGCCATGTGTACAATCCATATGTGAACTGCCCTATTCCAAGAGTTCCAAGAGGCCTTGGTGGACGGATGCAAGATCCATCTGTCATGAAATGGGTGATAAGAGGAGCATTTTGCCAATACTGGCTTCTTCTCCAAGTCCAGCCAGTGTGGAAGATTCAGGAGTTGTGGCTGAGCCATTGATTGTCACTCCATAAACAGTCAATTCTTTTACTGGGAATCTTGCGTCACCAACCTACCCACTGAATGTTTGTCTTCCCATAAAGAAAAAATAACATTTCTCTGGCAAGAATTACTAGTCAGAAGAGATGCAGTAAGAGGAAAATCATCCCCCACACATGGCATGAACAAAAAAATGCATGCTGAAAATAACCTCCGGTAAGTTGTCTTGTAGTATGATTCAAAGTTTAATAATGTGTGGCTTTTGACCCAATCCTATCGGGCATCAGCCTAGACTCTTTGCAGCAACGGAGCTGAAATTCTGCCAGTGCAAGGCCTGGGCTGTTATACTGCTATGACAGCCACTGCAATAGTGTGCAGATTGGGACTACCAGCACAATTGTCTGTCAGCTGTGGATGTGCACCAACAATGTCTGGATAGGTAAGTCAGTGAAAGGGGCATTCAAGGGTTGGGGTGGTGATGGGGACCAGCTGTGGGCAAGGGACAAATTTTAGTAGCAGTGTTGGTGCCAATATCCCATGCCATTCTTGGAACCATGAGGATTTCTGCCAGCCAAAGAGATGGTATATTGGGAAAAAAAGACAGAGATTGAATACAGAGGTGAAAATTATTCTTGCATTTTTGTCTGCAAACCATTCACCTGAAACTTGGATGAAAAGTCCAAAGCGGATGAACTTAGCTTGGAAATTTATTGGCCAGCAAATATAAATATAAATTTCCAAGCTATGTTCATCCATTTTGAACTTTTCATTAAATATATAATTTAAATATTGAAAAGTACAAATGTTGTGGATGGTTGGATGAGAGTGGATGAAAGAGTTAAGCATGGAAGGTGTGCTCAAGAGGGTTTTCCAGATTCTGAAAATTGTTCCAGTCCCATTTTCTTTCCCATCTTATGAAGCAAAAGTTTTGGAGTCAGTGGTCCCTTTACAAATAAGTATTTTACTCCTCGTACGTCAGCATCTGAACCCCCAGGTGTCCATCCACTCTTGTTCACGTGAAATTCAGACACCAGATGGTGCAAATATGGGAATAACTTTTTCTCGGGATCAAGTACTGCAAACAGGTGGACTGCTGCTGCTTGAGGTTTCTGACTTTCAAGGTATCAAAGCCTAGTTTGTTGAATGACAAGTGCCTGATAACTATAAAGGATTTTTCCGGTATGACAGAGAGGCAGCTTCAAGAAGCTGTGTCCTTAATGTCGACTCTGCAGCAATTGCTTTTCATGATTAATTTATGGTGTTTACTCTGATCTACAAAGGCTACGGAAAATAGAAACACACAGAACTAGGCCTCGTTAGGGATACTTTACCGCAACTATTCCAAAAGTTGTCTTTTATATGTACACCACAATTGTCAATCACAATGTTATCATTCCGTCAGTAGCTGACCTAGAACCTGATTTTATCTGGTGTGATGAGAAGTTGTGTAGTGGAAAATGCTGGGACTGAGCAGAGAAAACTGGATTTGAGTCCTTCCTATCAGGGCCAGCTTTTGGGATATTTGATCAATTTGGCCAAATTGGGTCCTGCATTGGAATATCTAGTGGTCAGCTGCAGTGGTCACCTGCAGCCACAGTTAGCACCTTGCTCTATAGCTTATGGTCAGCCATGGAATCCTCCATGCCAAAGCACTGCACTGGGAGTGGAGAGCAGAGCATTGTCATTAGAGCTCTTGGATCAGATCAGATTGGCTTGGAATTGGCCTCCCTGGAGCATTTGGTGGTGGCACTGCTATTGGTGGTGATGCTACTGCCACTCATCCTGGTGAGTAGGGAGTCCTGAGGGGGGTGCCTCCTGCAAAAAAAAATGCATTGGGCCCCACAGATTCTAGGGCTGGACATGCTTCCTATATGATGAAGCCTTGAATGAGTTATTATTATAGACAGTGGAGTAGCTAATGATCATGTAGCCTGGTGGAAAGCTCAAAATGTAGCCCTGGAAGTTATGTCACAACTGGAAGTGACGTCATCCTTGGGTATTTTAAAAAAGAAAATTGGGGAAAAACCTACTGCCTCCTTCTCAGCAGTTCACCACCATTTGCTCTGCCAGTGGCACAGATAAAGCTGCTATTTGCTGTCTGGAGTCACATAAGATTTTGTTTTCTCCCTGCCCTGCAACAACAAAATCAAATTTAATTAAGTTAAAAAATAAAACTTGTGTCCCTTATTGGTTAGGGAAACTATTGTGGACAAAGACGAATGGTTAGTCTTTCCCTGCTAAATGTAAGAGCTGCACCAATTAAAAGTGCCTGTACACCCAGTTAACATGGGGTAATGGTTTTATGATATATTAGCGAAATGTGCCCGTGTTGCGCAACACCCTCCCATGTGCAACACCCTCCCATGGGCATCACCCTCCGTATGCATCAACACGCCATGTGCAACATCCCCCATGCACAACGTCCCCTCATTCGCATATACTCCTGTGCGCAGCAAGCCCCCATGTGCATCACTCCCCCATGCGTATTATCCCCCCAGGTGCATGTACCCCTATGCGCAACATCCCTCATGCTCATCATCTCCCATGTGTATCAAGCCCCCACGCTCTACATCCTCTCATGCGAAACATCTCCCATGCACATCAACCCCCTAGAGCATCCACCCGATGTGCAACATCCCCCATGTTCATCCACCCCATGCACATCATCCCTCCTATGTGCAACAATCCTCATGCGCATCAACCCCTGTGCACATCAATGCCACATGCTCATCAATCCCATATGTGCAGCATCCTCCCCAGTGCAACCCCTGCCCCCGAACAACATCCCCCCAGTGCACCAAGCAGTGAGAACCAAATTGGCTGGATGTCGGTCAGTCTCCCATGTTAAGTATAGGACAAAAACACATTGACCCCTTTTCAGCCCCTGAAGGGTTAAATTTCTCCACATGGTTCTTGGTGGGTGTTCAGGTGACAGAAGGAACTCCCAGAATTCCATGCTTCAGGCCCAGCAGTTGGGGTGGAATGTTGATGAGTCAGCAATTCTCCCATGCAAAGTATAGGGAGGAAAACGCGTTGCACCCCCTTCCCACTGGAATTTCCAAAAACTGGTTCTTAGTGCACCCCTCTGTCACGGAAGGAACACCCACCCCAAACTTCACGCTTCTAGGCCCAGAGGTTTTGGCTGGGTGTTGATGAGTGAGTGACTTTTCAGTGTTCTGTGTATAGAGTGGATGACGGTGTTTCCTCGAATCTTCTGCTCACCCTTTTCCACCAAACGTTGTCTCCAAAACCAGGGAGTGCATGAGATTTGATGGTGCATTGAAAGGTAAAGGCGTCCCCTGCAGTTGTGACCGACTCTTGGGTGTGGGTTTAATTTTGTCATGCCCTCCATTCTTCTTGGGTGTCCTCCATTTTGAGGGGTGTCCACTTTTGCAGCTGAGACTTCTGCCCACCTGCAGTTGTGTCTCTCTGTGTATCTGACTCAAGAGCAACCAGTGAGAGGCAGAACTTCCCCTTTAGAGTCTCCCGGCAGAGAAATGGTTAAAGTGTTGGCACTCACTGTGGGGGGAAATGGGCGGGATTATGCAAATCACTGACCAATCACAAGCTTCTGCTTAAAGGAAAAGCGATGAAACTGACCAGACGGACAAAATTCAACCAGATGGGGGAAACCAACCATGAGGGAGGGGCAGCCCCATGGGGCAGACTCAGGAGCATTGGGGGATCCACTCTGCCCAGTGGTGGTGCATGCAGATTTTCACATGGGATTCAGTGCCTTGCAGCCCAGCTTGGCTCACCCTTGCCTTGGAAGCTGTGATGAAAGGAGTAGAGAGCTATTTCAAAAAGGCTTATATAATTTTATTTTCATTCATCCTTGGTTTGCACTTCATACCAGAGTTAAAAGATTTTGTTCCTGAGAAATGAAATGGGTTGCAGTGATTAAGCTGTTAATAACAGCTCATTTTTTGTCTAGAGTGAGTGGCTGGGGGATTCTGGGGGGATCCAGCATTTCCTGCAGAGAGAGGCCCCTCTTATTTCTAAACCATCTCTAGAAAGGGGCTTATTTCTGGTCATCACCTCCTTCACAACATCCCTGCCTGTGTTATGATGTCACTTCCATTCTTATGATGTCACTTTCATTCTTATGATGTCACCGCCAGACCCACAGCAGGCATAGGGACTGGTGTTTGCCCTGCTCCATAAAGCACGTTTCGCGCCCTGCACTGGAGAGATGTGCAACTGCAGAGCTGTGAACCTCACAGTGTCCTTCATGAGGAACTTGCATCATGTAGTTGTCAACAGGATTGCAACAGTATTTGAACTCTTGCCTCACAGACCCTCTGCTGCCCCCGAGAGTCCTGTGAAAGCAGCTCTGGGATCATCCATCACTTAACAGTTACTTGACCAGAAAATAGAAGTTTGTATTATTTTTGTGGCAGGGCTTGAATCCAGAGCAACAGACCTTCATGTGCATCATCCCCCCATGAGCATCATTCTCCCATGCACATCAACCCATGTGCAACACACCACCATCTCCACCATCCCCCATGCACATCATCCCCCATGTAAATCATCACCCCATGCGCATCTACCCCATGCGCAACACACCCCATACAACTTCCCCCCATGCACACCACCACTCCTATGTGCACAACTCCCCCATGCATCCTCCCTCCCACTGCATCAGCTGAATGTTGATCAGTCTTCAGTGTTAAGTGCAGGAGAAAAACACGTTGCACCCCTTTTCACTCCCCTAATTGTTAAATTTTCAACATGGGTTCTTGGTGGGTGTTGATATCAGAGAAATCACCCTCCCCAATATCACCCTCCCCAAATTTCTTTTCCAGGGGTTGGGGCAGAACTTGGATCAGTCAGGGACTCTTCAGTGGAAAGTATAGGGAGGAAAACGCTTTGCACCCCTTTTCACCCCTTCCAGTTGGAATTTCCGAAAATGGGTTCCTAGTGGGGCCTCTGTCACGGAAGGAACACCCTCCCCAAATTTCATGCTTTTAGGTCCAGTGGTTTTGGCTGGGTGTTGATGAGTCAGTGAGTCAGTGAGTGAGTCAGTGATGTTTCCATTTAATATACAGCGGCGACTCACGTAACAAGTTTAATTCATTCCGGAAGCATGCTTGTTATGTGAAACGCTCTTTATGTGAAGCTGATTTTCCCATAGGAAATAATAGAAACTCAGACAATTGGTTCCACAACCCAAAAAATATTCATATAAAAATATTAACTGTATGTAAAAATGATGACAAAACACTGGAATTGAATTCAAAACATGCATGCAATGTGCATGATCCTATGAAGGCCACAGTCCTAAAGACACTTTCCTGGGAGTAAGCCCCATTTAACACAATGGGGCTTACTTCTGGGTAGACATGGTTAGGAGGCTGCAATCCAAGACACTTTCTTCTGCAATCCAAGACACTTTCCAAGTGTCTCCCCACTTTCTCCTTCTCTCCATCCTGAGCCTCTCTTCCCTGCTCCCTTCTGGCTAGCCCTGAGCTCCCTCCCTCTTCTCCACTGCTCTTCTCTCCCTCTGCCCAGCGGACGCCCGGCCATAGGAGGAACAACGCGCAAGTGTTGCTTTCACTGTGGGCAGGTGCCAGGCAGCCCTGACACTTTTTCAAAGGGTTGCCAGCCAGCACGTCTCCCCCAACTGTCAACGAGTGTGCTTGTTAGGTGAAGCAACACTTGTTATATGAGGCAGAATCCTAGAGAAATTTTTGTTTGTTATGTGAATCACTTGTTAAGTGAGGCACTTGTTAAGGAAGGTACCACTGTATATAGATATAGATGTAATTTATATGATATGCGTACTGAGAGCTGATTCATATTAGTACTTTGGGTCAATCACAATGTTGCTGAGAAGATAAATTAGAGGAGGAGAATGGGAAGGGGAAAATGTGTTCTATTATGGAGCAGGATTTTTAAAAATGAAAGATAAAAGTGGAAAATTACAGATGTTTGAAGTGAAAAACAGTTTTTGGAAAGTTTTGTTGGTTTTGTTGAGATTAAAGACCTGCAGAAAATATGGCCCTGAATAAAACGGAAGAATCTCTCTCTCTCTCTCTCTCTCTCACACACACACACACAAACACACACACACACGAATGACTCTGTTACAATTTAAATTTTCTTATGCATGCCCTGATAGGTAATAATAATAAATTATTGTGTTTTTTATGAATGAATGAGACAAAGTATATGAAGGATGTTGATCTACTGAAACTGATCAATGTGATTAGTTTGTAATTGGCTCGGCTACTGCCATACTTTGTTATCTTTTCTTGAAATTTAGGCCAAAGTAAATCCCATCAAATCAGACAGAGGTTTGTGAAATTTCCTCATGCTTAATATCAAACTATCATGCCAGACCAAAGAATATGTGATGTGCTTTTTATTGATCCTGCATAAAGTCGGGAGGGAAATTGGCATTCCAGCAATCAGCCAGAGATTGTGATGTGAAAATTGAAATTCAGTTTTCAGCCAAACACTGGGTTACAATCTATGCCAGAATAATTGATTGTATCAAGTGATCATGTCAAGTGAAGTCTGGAGCATAAATGTTTATTGCACGTATGTGTGATTCCTAACTGGATGATTCCAGTTTATCAAGTGATCATGTCAAGTGAAGTCTGGAGCATAAATGTTTATTGCACGTATGTGTGATTCCTAACTGGATGATTCCAGTTTATTGCACGTATGTGTGATTCCAGTGCCTTTTGACCTTATATTCAGAGTAGTAGTGTAGTGGTAAATATGGCAGGCACTACAGGGCACGAAGCTGTCCGTCCTACTTGTGTCTAAGTCATTGGGTAAGTGAAGGAAATGCACAAGTGCTTGCAAAATTGCAACCACCTGCATCTTGCCATCACTACCTCAGTAGCTCTGATGCTGAGTGGGACATCTCATGTGGTGTGATGTGGTGCGTGCGGTACTTACCGCTCCCCTTGTTTGGCTATGCTACTAATGTATTTATTTTATTTATTTATACACTGCCTTTCTTCCCAAAGGTAATGCCAAGCTCTTTCACATACAAACTGACACATTCATTATGATGGAAGGATCAGTTGTGCATGAGGCCACCTGTGGAAGCAAGTGTGCATGGAAATATTCCATTTTTCAGCAATGGGGCAAAGCTATATTCCTATGTGTGCAGATAGGGGACGAACCTCCATGCTTGAACAGAAAGGTGATCTGAACAGACAGGTCATGCAAGTTTCAGAATTGTACCAAATCAAAAGCATCCTGAAATAGTAACACTTTTTGACTGAATATTAACATGTGCAGACTAAGAGCACAATCCTAACCACGTCTACTCAGAGGTAAGCCCCTTTGTGTTCAATGGATCTTACTCCCAGGAAAGTGTCTTTAGGATTGCAACCTAACCACATAATTGCACACATTTAGTAAAGACTGATTAAGGTCCTGTGCAAAAAGAAAAAAAAATTATTTACTGCAGATGGGATTGATTGATAGCATTTTGATTAATGTCGAATCTATGTATGTTAAATATTTTGTATGTTGCCTATGGGCTATGGATAGTAAACAAATATTTATTCTTATCGATATACTGACTGCTTAGCCTGGTATCGTGGTGCTTAAATACTAAAGGAAGCTCTGCTGGTTCTTTGGGTGTCAAGCGTACTTAGTGAAGTGTACTGACATCGTAGAACTGTGTTTTGCATGCCGTGTATATATTGATCTCATCAAAGAAGAATGCAAAAGAAGTAGTGGAAAGAGGAAAGAGAAAAAATCATAGCAAAATGGCATCAGTTTGGGGAAATAACCTTTGCAGCTTGGAATACGTGTAGAATTGCTTGGGTCTTTAAAAACTAGATTGGGCTGCTTTGGAAGGTAAAGGAATGGGTTTGACCTAACAGGTCAATTTACTCCCTAACTTGTATAAATCTGTGGGGGGAAAATTCCTTTCCAACCCACGCCAGCAATCTGCTTATGTTCTCAGGCATCTTGATTGACATCCCTTTTAACCTAGAGAGGCACATATGCAAGTGTTATTCCTACATACAAAATATATTTTTTAAAAAAATCATTTTAAAAAATTAAAATTCTTTCTCAGTTCAGGAACTGTATTGACGTGCCAATGGAGATTTCTAGTCCACTGAATGGAGCAGAGACAATGGCTGGAAAAAAGAAATATGAAAATCTAGTATAAGGGAAGTCATTAAACAAATCCCTGCTTTCTTAGGGATAATTTGTGTACAAAGTAAGTGAACAATTACAAATTGTGAACAAATTTTTTGTGGACAGAGATTGTAGAAATTAACGTGACAGAGGAAAAAGAGAGCAAAGAATGAGTGAGAAAGAGAACCTACGACACAGGAGAGAAGTCTTTGAATTGCGGGGGGACCAAAAACAATTTAATTATTTCTTGCTTTTCTTTTTACTAAATATTCAGTTTGTTTTGCATCACAATTACAATTCTTATATAATTACAGAATTCAATTACAATAGTTACAAATTGCATCCATAGCAATTCCAGTTCCTTTTTCCCCCTTTCATAATAAAAATAAATATTCAGCCTACCTTTTTGCATTGTCCTGACATCCCCCAATAAATCCACAAAAGAAAATGACGGATTAGAATTGGGCTATATTCTAATTCTAATTGGGCTATATTCTATATTCAATGCCAACCAATAAGGTCCAGTCAAAACTTCCTGTAGTGGACCCTGTCTATGAAACTGAGAACAAGCACCCTACTCTGGTGGAGACGGCAAGCAAATATCAATTTCCCCTTCAATCACTCCGATGGACTCAAAACTGGGGACTATGGATCCTGCGATGATCCCTAAATCACAAAACCAGCTCCCAAAGGGGTAGAAGGAGCTGAATCACACAGCCTCCCTCAAACCAGAAAGCCTTTGAGGTGGACCTTCAGAGAGACCATTGGCCATTCCATTCTTGGTACTTTCCTGGATACAAAATATGTATGTGCAGACACTGGGACTCCAACACAGCGACTCCATAGAGCATCCTCCCAAACTAACCACCTACTCTATGGGAATTTAGTTGTCAGATTTGGTGGGAAGTTTTCTCCAAACTTGTCTTAGATGGGGGGAGATATATTATTTGCTTAGATGGGGGGAGATGTATAAAAACTTTCCTGAAGTTTTTTTCTGTATTTTCAGAACTACTATATTTGAAAGGGAACAGATACTATATTTGAAGGGAACAGAATTTTGTAAAACATTTACATTTTTAATGGGAAAAGTAGACAACAAGCAGTGTTTGTTATTCTTGCACCGTGAAAACAAGGAAAGCCGTGTCTGTCAGTCTTTGTCACTTATTCTTCAGAATGCAGCATAAAATGCAACTTAAGTCACAATACAGTAGAGGATTTTTATTAAGTTATTGTATTATTGCCCAATACAATTCAAGGTTGTGCTCAATTTTTTTCTGTTTCAGTCTTCTGGACAAAAAGCTCAGAATGTTTGCAAAATAACAGTGCATTTATGTGGCAAAGATATGCAAGTATGCACATGTTTCAGTTGCAAATGATGACATTCCCCCACATGGCTAAAAAGGAGGACATGTCCTGGATATATGGTAACCCTGGGTAAGGTAGCCAATCAGATTTATATCACAATCCTAATTATGCACCATTGAGTTCCCAGAAGCAAGTTCCATTGAGTTCAGGTGTGTATAGAATAGCGTAGCTACATGATGGTGGATGCAATCCTAACCTAGGCCGGCACAATTCATTGGTATTCCCGTTTCCGTGATTATGTAGGGAGTCAAGCACATGCCTGTGCACTGGCCAAACTCTCTCCCAAGAGTGGCACAAAAATTTCTCACAGCACTTTGGTGACACCCCCATCCAGCACAGGTCTTATGCTGGGGCTTAGGCTGGCCTAACTGGTGATTAGGGTGTCAGTAGCCATCACTAAGTGCAATTGCGGCTGGAGGAATTCAACTAGTTCAGTGTTTCTCAAAATATGGGTGGGGACGATTTCTGGTGGGTCCTACAGAGCCTCCAAAGGAAACATGAGTGATGGACAGTATAGATCACTGATTTCTTCAAGCCCTGAAGCTCTTTGCAGGACAACTAGAAGCTTTCTGGTTTAAAAATCAGCTGCTAACCACTCTGTAAAGAACTGAGCTCCTCCAGTTTGCAAAGAACTGGACTCCTGTAGTTCCTATAGGTGAGCTCCTATAGTAAATACAGGGACATATGACATGATGGGGGTACTGCATACCTAATAGGTCATCTAGTTCAACCCCCTGCCTGTAGCAGTAAATCCTCCTTTAGCAGTGTCCAAAATTTAACTTTAGGTCTCCTGGATCTTTAACAAATGTATAATGTAAAAAGTAAAGACAAATATTTTTTTACAAGGTGTGCTAAAATTTGCCCAAAAGTGAACATATTGGAAAAAACACGAGTTG
This sequence comes from Cryptoblepharus egeriae, assembly GCA_030015325.1. Taxonomy (NCBI): domain Eukaryota; kingdom Metazoa; phylum Chordata; class Lepidosauria; order Squamata; family Scincidae; genus Cryptoblepharus; species Cryptoblepharus egeriae. The sequence continues at coordinate 6,675,277 of JAREYC010000001.1, forward strand.
TGTTGACTCAATGCAAAATTCTGAGAACATATTCTCCAAAACTGGACTGCAGGATATGATCAAAGTCACAGAGGGCGTAATATTATTATTGTTATTATTTTATTTATTTGACTTGGAACCTGTTTGGAACAACTCACTTGCTCCCCGTTACCAGGTGGTATGGAGAGGTTGGCGCAGGTCTGTGCACCGGCCTATCCCCATCCCCCAGGAGTGATGAAGAAGCACCTTGCGGCACTTCTGTGATGCCCCCAAGCCAGCGTGGGACTTGCGCTGGGACCTATTCTGGCTCAACTGGAGCTTAGGATTGCTTTCTTTTGACCTGTTGAAACTTCAAGGTGCTTAAACGGGGTCTTGATGGTGTTTCCAGTCTTCTGCATGTGCTTGAAAACGTGACAAACACAAGCACGAAACAAAAATGCAGCTATGAGGGAGGTAGGAGTCAAATCCTGCTACGTGAACGAACAGTGCTTCTATTAGCCTGTTTTAATGCCTCGCAGAACATCTTAAAATTATTTAACACAAATCATCTCGGTGTCAACAACCCATCACGGATAAACTATCTAATTAACAGAAGCCATCATAGTATTTGGGGATTGAGTCTTGGCTCAGTTGCGAGAGCAGAAGGGCAATCCTTGATAGGCAAAAAATTATCAAATCAGTGTTTTTTTAAAAAAATTTACTTTATGAAGTAGGTTCTGCTCAGTTTTAAATTAACCCGAAGTGTCGCTCAGACTTTTGATAGCACTTTCTTAAAAGAGCCTTGATATAAGGATGTCTGTTTGATTTGGTTTCTTCTGCAAGTTGTCCCAGTGGCTCAGGACAGGTAATCGGAAGACTGACAGCACAACCTGTCTGGTAGTTGTTACAAAGTTGTTGTGAGTTGTTGTAAAAAACCTCTATAAAGCGCTTTTTAATTTGATTTGTGAGCAAATAGTGCTGCAGTGGCTCAGGGATGAAAGGAGCTGAGACTTTTGATCTGAAGATTGGCAGGTCTGCGATTCGAGACCCCAGTGCTCCACGACCGAGTGATATCCTGTCACTCATCCCAGCTCCTGCCAATCTAACAAATGTAAGTACAGTAAAACATTGGATCGAGAGTGTTTTGCAAGGCAAGCAAACATTTCTAATAAATTTTAACTTGATGTACAAGCAATGTTTTGATAAACAAGCGAAAAATAGTCCCGGCTGGGATATGGCTGGTCTTGGCACTCCACCAGCACCTCCTCAGTCTCTCCTGGGAGACCAGCCTATGCATGTCTACTCTAAAGTAAGCCCTATAATCATTGGACTCACGCCTGTCTAAGGGGGTCAATGGAAAGGAGCCTGAGAGACCTAGCGTTGCATGTCAACTCTAAAGTAAGCCCTTTCACTTCTCTTTAGGGGGGGCAGATTGCAGCCTGAGATCTGAGAAACTAGTGCTGTAATCCTAAAGACACTTTCCTGGGAGTAAGATCCATTGAACACAGTGGGACTTACTTTTGAGTAAACATGCTTAGGATTGCACCCTAAGTGCAGGCTAGTTTGTTTTATTTTTCTTTATATTTTGTATTTTCTTACTATTTTGTATTATATTACAGTATTTAGTTTTATATGAATATTTTTGGGTTGTAGAAAGAATCGTCTGAGTTTTCATGATTTCTTATAAGAAAAGTTGCTTTGATATACAAGCATTTCGGATTACAAGCATGCTTCTGGAATGAATTATGCCCATAAAACAAGGTACCACTGTAGATACATAGAGGTACCACTTCAATGAGAAAGCAATGTCCTGGCGACAGGCCTCTGCGACAGGCTGGCCACGTTTCCCCATCTTATGCTAACTGCGGTTTGGATGACTCCAATCCAGAACAAACGGCAGAGCTCCCCTACTCAAAATCCTGTGATTCCTCATGGATCTTCCATCATTATTTTACATGTTCTTGCATGTTGCGTGCTTCATTATATCTTGGATCTTGCATGTTGTTGTTACACTAGTTCTGTTAAATCTATTTTTCTATCATTGTTTTGTTAATCACTGTTTTTTTTAATCCACAGGAGGTTCTGAAACGGAACCCTAGTGTATAATGAGGGAGACCCACAGACAGGTGCAGCGTGACTCATAAGGCAGGCTGGGGCTTTACAATGTAGACCCCCAATGTCCCCAATGTAGGGGACAATGTAGACCCCAATGTCCCCAATGTAGGGGACAATGTAGACCCCAATGTCCCCAATGTAGGGGACAATGTAGACCTCTAGCTCTCTAGCCCTCACATGCTATGGGGCAGGCAGCTGCACATAGCTGGGGCAGGTGCAAAGCATTATGTTTTGTAGGGATCTTCACTGCAGCATGAAAGCATTCCCTCCATTTCCCCTTTAGAGCCATCCCGAATGGTGATGTGAGCAACACCGATGCAAATGCCTGTGACCACCTTGTGGCACGTGGTACCAATGAGCTTGCCTCAGGTTCTCCATGATCCCAGAGGGACATATAGTAAGCTGGACTTCATAGCCTTTGGCCTGATCCAGCTCTTTTTAGAGTCTTAACAATTCCTAGAATTATAAGTTCTCTTTTTATCATACAAAGAATTAAAGCTGTGCCAAAGTACTAGTTTTCTTGTAAAACCAATTGGAATTTGACAACATAATATCCATTGATCAGCCATTGCCTGACAGTAGGAACCATTTGAGCTTTATTTTAGAAATATATATTGTACCAGACCTGGGTCTCGGGAAAAGGGTTTTGACAGCATGAACTACAGTTAAAGATAATCCATCCGTGTCTTCCTTTAATTGATATTGCTGTAGGTTGCCCACAAATGTTACTTCTTCCCTCCAATGAGTCATTTAAATTTAAATTTTCCTCCCATTTGGTTGCAATCTTTCCCTGTAGACCATTATGTTTACCCAGTAGGAACTTATATAAATTAGAGGCTCTTTTGTTACAGGCAACATAACCATTAACTGATATTACAATAGGTTGAATTTTAGTATCTCAAGGGATCAGGATCGTCCTGAGAGAGACGCAGGGGATAGCAACACCTGAGAAAGTGAGCTTCTTGATTACATAAATTCTAATTTTGTTCCAATATAGAAATATTTACTCCTTGCTATAATCATTAAGTCATTCACTCCCTTTTAGTTAGTTCCACAAGCATTTAGGAGTTTCTAAACCCTGCTACGCACAAGGTGAGGATTTGCTGCAGAAAATTTCAGTGTTACTATTATTAGCTTTATTTATATTCTGTTTGAGAAGAAATATATGTTACACATATTTATATTCACTTGATTTCTATTTGGTTTTTTATCTCATTTTTTAATAAGTGATGGTTGCACAGAGTCTCCACAGCAGTGTTATCCTTGCACTCTATATATCCTCTATATACTTTCTTGTGAGTAGGTCGAGCTGCCCACAGAAGAACATAAACTTGCCTGCACTTACCGGCTGCTAGACCTCAAAAAGAATCTCCTGGCAGCTGTAATTGCCATACAGTACAGTACGTACAGTACATACAGTAAAGGGCGCAATCCTAAGAAATTTAGGCCAGCCTAACTCAAATGGCCTATCTTTCGGTGATGGTGTGGGGAGATTGGCGTATGCTCATGCACTGGCCTAAACCCCCCACCCCGCAAATGGGGCAGAAGTGCCTTACAGCACTCTATGATACCCCCAGGTCAACAAGGACTTCTGGCAGGGCTGAGGCCAGCCTAAGTGGAGCTTAGGATTGCAGCCCTGGTCTCTTGGAAAACACTAGGCAGTAGTTTTTTTCTTGTTCCTTTGCTCCAAAGGTCCTGGGCTGACCTGGGGGTGTCACAAAAGTTTCATAAGTCCAGCCACTGCACAGGCTTTTGCCAACCTCCCCACACCACCACGGAAAGAGTTAGGCCATCCTAAATTTCTTAGGATTGCCCCCTTAGCTGTTTTTGTACCTTAGTGAGCCCTCCATTATGTATACTATCCTCTCTTCCTGGGAGTCTTTCCAAATACAGAAAATTATTTTGGCTAGCTCTATGCTCCTGATACGATGTTTTGTCCCATGCAATGGTTTGATTGTGGGTCCAGACTCAGTGGTGGGCTTCAGGGGGTTCTCACAGGTTCTAAAGAACCCTTTGCTAATGAGCGCCTGGTTCTGAGAACCGGTTACAAATGGGACACAGAACCTGCTGTTAATTTAGGTTATTAGGACATAGAACCTGTTATTAATTTATTTGAATCCCACCACTGTCCAGACTGTAGCATCGACTGGGGTGGGGGTAAGTACAGCAGGTGCAGCAAGGTGCCATGTTAATGACCCTTCCCATTTATGTTTGAAGCCATTCAAGACCACAGTGCCAACGGGATATGTATTCCCACTGCTATCGCAAGTGACTCCAACTGTAAGTGGGAGGGCTGCATACATGGCACATTGTGGCACATGCTGTACTTAATGGGTAAATACAGATTGATGATGGTGATGGTGATGATGATGATGATGATGGTGTATTATATATATAAAAGAAGCTGGTCTGCTTCTTGCCTACTGAAGCCCACTACACAATAATGATGATGGTGTGTTTGCACTTTTGCAGGATTCTAGTTTAATGCTGTTAATCCACCATTATTTAACTGTTACATACCATATTACATGTTACATATAAATATGGTACAAAGTACCATATTATAGTGGTACTTTGGTTTACAAGCATAATTTGTTCTGGAAGCATGCTTGTCATCCAAAATACTTGTATATCAAGGTGACTTTTCCCATAAAAAATAATGGAAACTGAGATGATTTGTTTCACAACCCAAAAATATTCATATAAAAATTATCACAATTCTGCAATATAATACAAAATAATAAAGATAATACAAAATATAAAGAAAAATAAAACAAACTAGCTTGCACTTGGAGCACAAGCCTAACCATGTCTACTCAAAAGTAAGCCCCATTGTGTTCAATGAGTCTTATTCTAAGAAAAGTGCATTTAGGATTGCAGCCATCTCTTACAGTGCATCTCACAGTGGGTGCTGTGGGTGGCGCAAGCGGTTAAGACACTGTGCCTGTTAACCAGCAGGCCAGGGTTCGAGACCCGGGTCAGGCCCACAAGACAGGGTGAGCTCCTGTCCTTAGCCCAGCTCTGCGACGCCAGCTGGATCCAATCGTATTGGCTCTGCCTTTCCATTGGACTAATTCAGTGGCATGGAGAGGGGGGGTTTGCTGCTTGGGTAACAGCCTATCCTCCATAACAATCTAACCCAGGCTTTTGTGCTTCACATGCAGTGTATGCAGCGCAGAGCATGATACCATAGTCTTTCAAGACTGACGGAGGCCTGCTTGCAGTGCAATCCTAAGCATGTCTACTCAGAAGTAAGTCCCATTGTGTTCAATAGTACTTACTCCCAAGAAAGTAGATAGATAGATATAGATAGATAGAGATAGAGATATATATAGATAGATAGATAGATATAGAGATAGAGATAGATATATATAGAGATATAGATATAGATATATGTTAATTAAATACCACTTAATAAATTTGAAATATCAGTTATCACAAGCAAAAAAGACATATAAAATGAGAAGCAAAACAAAACTGAAAAGGTATAGCTAACTTTGATATTTAAATGCCTCTCAGCCAGAGTAAGGCAATCATGGTTATATCCCATTATGATAAATGGGAAAAGTTAATTGTCTGATTTTCTTGGGACTTAAGAATGACACATTTTCTTTGGTTCTTTTTACGGCATAATTTAAATTCCGGTTCTGAGAGTTAAAAGCCATTGTGATGACTCCGAGCCTCTGGGTGGAGTTAAAATTCAAGTTAATAAATAAGAGGTTATTAATTTGTTGCATTTGAGAAGATATAGGCAATTCATTGCTATTCCCTTCAGTCCCAAATGAGATGTCTTAAACTGAAAGCTTAATCACAATTGTGTTTTTATCGCCCAGTTTAGAAAAAAGGACTAATTATTTCCTTCTAAGGTACTGATCACTCAGTACAAGATTAACAGAGAGGCGTTTGAAATAATTATTCAGGAATTGTTATGTTAACTCTTGCATGTTATTATGTTAGGAAAGGGAGTACCATATAGCATTCAGTACTCTGGGGCACAGAGATCCTACTTACAACAGAGGCTTTTTTAGTTTCAGATGGAGTAAATGGTATAGTCCCTCAATTTTTGTGTCTTCTGGTGTGCTTCCAAAAACTTGGAAGTGAATTAGTGTGCAATTTGCATCCAGCTCACAGCCAAAGGGATGTGGTTTATTATAATACATAGTCCTCCTAATTATTGAAAAGCCTGAGAAAACTCGGCTCAGTGTGCATCTGTTATTGCTTGACCACACTGCCAAACATGATTTGGCAGGCATAGAAATGTACATTGAACAGACCCTACAGTCTAATTTGCATTGGGTTTGTAGTAATTACGGGGAAGTTAGGACTGAACTTGTCCTGTGTTATTAGCTCACATGATTCCTTTTAAAAAGTGCAAACTGAAAACAGCAATTAAACACACACACACACACACACACACACACACACACACACACACACACACAACCCTTGAAATTTCACGTACCCATAAAAGTGTAGTGCAGCGTCAGTGCTGGCCGAATGCTGTTTCTGCGGACATACAGCCCTTGCTCTTCTGTGACTGTCTGGATTTGTCTTTGATCTTAATTCACAGATGCATTTGTCACCAAATATTGTCATCTTTTGAATATATGCACATTGCTCAATAGTTGTTAAAGTTATTAGTGTTTATAAAGCCTATTAAGGGGGTGGAAATTATTTAGGCTTTCCTTTGGACTCAGGAGAACTACTTTGAAGGTGAGCTTGGCGACGTCAGGTTCAGTGCAAGAAAGCAGGAAAAAATGAAGCATTTGATGCACACTTTTAAGACAGCACATTGTTATGAAGAATATTAATAGTATAGATAAATACTATTAATAGTATAGATAAATAGTATAGATAAATACTGTTTTGCAATGAGGGTAGTTCACAAACAGTGCAATCCTAACCATTTCTACTCAAAAGTAAGCCCCATTGTGTTCAGTGGGGCTTACTCCCAGGAAAGTGTCTTCAGGATTGCAGCCAAAGTAGTTAAATAGCCTGCTCAGGCTAAAGAAATAGCCTTTTGGGTCACATCCTTTTGAAATTATCCCAAGATAACTTGGCAAGTAAATATTCTTGTAAGTAGCCTGCAAGTAGATCCTGTAAGTATTTAGAGGAATATTTCAAAACAAAACAAGCACAAACTGTGTGCACATGTGCATTCACATGCTCTCTCTCTCTCTCTCTTTCTCTCTCTCTCTCTCACACACACACACACACACACACAGAGACAGACACAAATCCCTTGAATTTGGGAGATTAAAAGTAAATTGATGTTGAATTCTTAATACAATCATTTGAAAATCATTTGGACTTGATGCTCATCAATTTCTTTTAAGAACACAAAAGGGGGGAATCAAGCAAGGTATGCTCAGATCAGATGTGTCAAATAACCTGAGATTTCTGGAGAGGTCCTAAAAACACAAAGCAAGACCTGATGATATCACAAAACTGCAGTGATTGAGTTCAAATAAATTAACAACAGGTTCTATGTCCTAATAACCTAACCCTACAATCCAGAGTAACTATGGGAGCACATAAGAGGCATTACGTGTACTCATAGTTACTGCACCACCTAGTGAAAACCTATGGGAAATTCATATTGCAATCCAGAGCAAATTGTTCTTACACCGGAGCAAGGACTCCCCATAGTTACTCTGGATTGCACCCTATATCAACAACAGGTTCTATGTTCCATTAGTAACCGGTTCTCAGAACCAGGCGCTCATTAGCAAAGGGTTCTATAGAACCTGTGAGAACCCCTTGAAACCCACCACTGCAAAACTACCAACCTTGGAAAAATGGTGACAAATTGGGCAGAACTTGAAAACATAGAGGGGCAGAGACCGGTAACATCCCTGAAAATATATAGCAATAACCTTTACTGGCCATCCATTTGGAACAAAGAAGAGCTTGAAAAACTGGTCATGCAGGTGAGCAACCTGCAGCATAAGAGGTACAGGTGGTAAGAGATTATGGAACATTTGGGTAGGAGCTGGAAGATCTATGAGTAGGGTTACCACAACTCTCTTCCACAAAACTAGGACAGGATCCCCTGTCAAACCTGCCAGTATGTGGATGCAGTCCCCCCAAACCAGGACAGTCCTAGTGAGTGGCATAGCTAGTGGGGTGCAGTTGCACTGGCTACAACCTTTAGGGGGGCTACAAGCTGAGCTTGACACTAGTGGTTAAAATTGTGAAAAACAGTATGTATGAATGATACTGCCATCATGTTATATATGGTTGGAAAGGTAATTTATATGCAGAATCCGATGAAATAAACAGCAGTGAAATATCTATATTCTATCAAATGTTATGGCTAGTAAACTAAAACAAGTGAAAACACAAAAGCCAATGGAACAAAAAGCAGATTTACTTAACTCAACTTTCCTATGATTGCTCTGAGAGCCAATGAGACCTAATTCTCATACTGTGTGGAACTAATGTGTTAATAAGAATCAGTTTGCAGTACTTATATCATATACAGTACATATGTCATGAAACAGTTACCCATGCTAACTGAGTATACAAGCACTTCTAAGCAGTGCTCCTTTTATGTTTAGCAGGGAAAGAATAACCATTCTCCTTTGCCCTTGCAAGTTTCCCTAATCAATAATAAGGGACACAATTTTCATTATTTGACTTAATTAAATTTTATTTTGTTGTTGGCAGGAGGGCTCCAGATAGCAAATAGGTGTTCTTTGACTCCAGATAGCAAACACGTGCTTTAGTTGTGCCACTAGCAGAGCAAATTGGTGTTGAACTGTTGAGGAGAAAGAGGTAAATTTCTTCTTAACTTTTTTCTTTAAAAAAGTTTTATTTTTTTATTAAAAAATTTTCTCTCTTAAAAATTGTTTTTATTTTTTTAATTTTCTTTTAAAAAATATGCAACGATGACATCACTTGTAGTTGTGACATCACTTTCTAGGCAACATTTTGAGCTTTGCACCAGGCTACATGTATATTAGCTACGCCACTGCTCCTGGTTTTCTGGGACATATATGAGCCTACTTAGAGCGTAGATGCTTGCCTCTCTAGTTTTATGTGACAACCTTCTCCCTCCTGGCTAAACAGACACATGACACATAACTGAGCCACAGGGGTTGAGAATACTGAGAACTTGCCAGAAAGATTTTCATGTCATCTGTGGATCTGAATGATCAGGATGTCTCTTCAGTTGAACTCAGTTGTACAACTAGTATTTACTCCAGAAGTGGCAAATCTGCAAGGAAATAATTTTTTTTTAAATAAAGTTGCCTCTGGCTGCAGTTGGGATGAGTAAGAGGCTAAGAGCACAATCCTAACTATCCTAACCTAATCCTAACCATGTCCACAATACACACATGTCTACACAAAAGTAAGCCCCATTGTGTTCAATGGGTCTTACTCCCAGGAAATTGTTTTTAGAATTGAAGCTTGAGACAAATAGCACAATCCTAACTATGTTTATGATGGTTTAACTAGTAGGATTATGGGCAATCAACTCCACAGGATTGCTTAGGACAACTTTACTTACTATGGTTTAGGTCCCACTACGTGGGTCAGGACCCCAATTTCATGTGCGTCCCCATTCATTTCAATTTTTAATGTATTAGACTTGATTCTACTATGATATGGACTACATTTGGGGAAATATTACCAGATCAATACTTTTTATAGGCGACTATATGTATGCATTTAACAATGATGGCCAATGGGACTTTCTCCATAGTATGAATAGAACTGGATCCTTTAAAATGTTTGGGGAATAAAAACAGGTCAGAAATAGCTTGAGAGGGTAAGAGGATTTTTTATTCTTTTAATAAATTTTTAAATTCATACTTGATTGATTTTATTTGGGTTGTGTTAAAAATCTTCCTGCTTGATGATGTCACTTCCAGCCATGACATCCCTTCCAGGTTAATGACATCACTTACGGTGGGTCCTGACAGACTGCAATTCAAAAAAGTGGGTCCGTGCTTAAAGGTTTACAAATTACTGGCTTAATAAAACTTCCAACCTTTAAGGTATAATAAAACTTCCAACCTTTAAGGCAGTGATTTTCAACCAGTGTGCCGCGGTGATAGTCTTCAGGTGTGCCACGGGAATTTGGTGACTGACATTCATTAATAGGAAAATTGGGGGATTTGAACAGCCTGGTGTGCTTTGTCAATGGTAAAAAACAAATGATGGTGTGTCTTGACAATTTCAGTGCCTTTTGTTAGTGTGCCATGAGATGAAAAAGGTTGAAAATCGGTGTTTTAAGGTCTTGAGTTTTTGTTTTTTGGGGGGGTTGCTTTTCCTTTAAGACACATACAGTCCACTAATATTGGTCTTGGACAATGGTCGACAATGGCGCACAAATCCTGCCGCTACCAGGTCACCACCTCAACACAGCAGCATCCCTATACCATGACCACCTCCACAGAGCCTGGGCTGAGCTGACTCCAGTAAGTCAGTAGAAGGGGTATGTCAAAGTCAAGGATGTGAGTTTTGGAGTAATCACAAATTTTTTGTAACTTGACTTGAATGTGACTCCAGACATCATACATTCAAGTCAGAAAGGTGACCATGTTCTTAGTTTTGGTTAAATTTAACTTACCATCTGTATACAGGAATAATGCATGCTGAAATTATAAGATGCAAGAAGAAAAGAAGCAGACAGTAAATTCATTCTAAATAATCTACTTGTTCACATACTGATGATAAGTTGCAATTGACCTCACCCTCTTTCCTGGGTGGTGTACCACATGTATGCAGAAAACATACCCAAGAGCCTTGAGTTACACTATTAAGTTCTGTAAGACAACGGAGATGATGCCACTCTTAATATTGTGCCCATCTGCTACATTTTTCGATTTGACCCCCAAATGTAGGCATGCAAAAGAAAAAAAATACAACAGGTTTTTACTTAACCAATTTGCTCCCAGGCTTATTCACATGTCTATTAATGTCTTCATTAATAGATTTAAAATTATGCATAGTTTTTCAGTGTTGTCAGAGTAGCAGATTTGGTAAAGGTAGAGAATTGTCATGGTTTCAAATGCTGTCCCTTACAAAGGCCTAAGGCACAATCTGCTGGGGTATCATTCAGAGTGAGTCCCATTGAAATGAATGGGATCTGGGCAGAAGATTGATACTTTGGTGAGGACCCCATTCATCTTAGTGAGGCTTGAAGAGGAGTTCTTGACTGTTGATGCTTCTATGATTTTGCAAGAACAGTAAATAATAGTCTTGTAACAAGGAAACCTCTTCCAGATTTCATTTTTGAAGCTGTTTTTGCACCACTGGACATTAAAAGATTTTACGTATCTTTTATTTCAGGTGTTCACATGTTGTACACTTCATCAACTTTCTGTTTGCGTTACAGTATAGCGCTTTTGTGCCCAAACTCTGATGCATTAAGCCGCCAGGGGAACCCCAACATATAACCTCCAATCCTATACACACCTTCCACCTAAGTAGGGTGCTTAGAGCACCTTGCCACAACCAGATAAAAACAACAAGAATTCAGTCAATAAACATAAATAAAATTCTTAGCAGGTGGAATTAAAACCAGAGGCAGCCGTATCAAAATAGTGGGCATTATCAGAAAATGAGTCATTTCACCACTAGACTCCTTTCACTGCTAGACTCCTCTCCCAAGCTGGTCAAACTGGTCTCTTCTCCCAAAAGAGCTCACAGACCCCAGGAGGAGCCACTGGGAGGCTGGGGTAAATAGGGACAGAAGATCCCCACTGCTACATCAAGGAGAGCATGCACTTTAAATTTGTCTCTATATCCACTTAGCAGGTGTTCATGAAGAAAACCATTGCTACAGTCCTAAGCTCCAGTTCAGCCGGCATAAGCCCCGGCACAAAACCTGTGCTGACCTGGTGGTGTCAGAAAAATGCTGTAAGACATTTCTGTGCCACTTCTGGGGAAGGGTTAGGCCTGTGCACAGACATGCGCTTGTCTCTCTACATCTCCACAGGAATGCAAAGACCGATGAGTTGTGTCGGCCTAAGTTAGGATTCCACTCAGAGTGTGACATTTGCATACCTGGTTTGCTTGTACATGTGGCAGTCTCATGCACCACTGAAAGCTATTATCAATTGAGTTGAATGTTATTGTCTTAGAGTGCATAGATTATAGGGGGCAACCCCCATTTCCCCAGATTCCATATCTGTAGATATGTAGTTATCTGTGGATCAGGTTCTTGAGGACCCGCTGCATTCCTTGAGGCCCTTGAGGACCTGCACTAATCCCTCCTGGGCTTCCCTGGGCCTTCCAGTGCCTTGTAAGGCATAAAAACCATATCTTCTGATTTCTCTGTTAAACTGGACATGTTTGGAGCTGCTGAATTCAGTCTGAACCCCACAGAGGTTGTGGATGAATGACTGTGGCTTTTGATGAGCTCAGAAGCCCCTTCGTAGGGGAGAGGAGTGAAGGTCCCCATTCCTTATAGGGTCCAGACTGCAGAGATGAGCATTTGCTTGTATCCATGAGGGCAGAGGTACTGGAACAAAGCCCTTGTGGATAAGGGGACACACATGTATTTGATTTTCAATGGTCTATTCTGCTGTAAAAATCATCCCATTGGTAATTCATCTGCATATTAATCTATTCCGCATAGAATCATAGAATCCTAGAGTTGGAAGGGACCTAATAGGTCATCAAGTCCAACCCCCTGCCTGCAGGGGGAAATCCTCCTAGAACATCCCTGACAAGTGCTCATCGAGCCTCTGCTTGAAGATCCCCAGTGTGGAAGCAAGATGAGGGTATCAAATGGATGCTGTATAAATGAATGGCAACCACTTTGGATGCCACAAATCTGAAAGTCAAGCTGATCTGGGCTGAAATGGGCTGAGTTCACTACTCAGTTTATTTGTCATCCTTTTTTCCCTTTATTTTTTGCTTTCCTGTTCCTGCCACAAAGGCTATTTTATATGAGATCTTAACTGATTTCATTGTGATCCCTTCTGTTATTAATTCCTTACGCCTATACATCCCCGTTGCTTAAATTCTAATACAGTGCTGGGTAGAAAATATAAAACATGATCTTGAATGCATTGCAGATTTCATAGTTAATCCACATTGCTATTCACGTGGGTCATGAGAGAATTGAGACCCAAGAGTCAGAAGATGGCTGACAATTTCCCTCCGGAAAGAAATAGATTTTCTTGGTGAAATCCAAATAGAAGCGTTCCTATCGTCACCTAATATCAACAATGCGATACCGAGGTTGAGCGGATAGCTAGAAGGTAGAAAGAGAGAGACTTTCTGTATGCGCATAGATCCTTCCCTGCCGCATTTCGTGAAACTCTTTGAAGGTGTATTTAATGCACGTTGGCACACACTGACATTTAGCGCAAAATCTCGCTCCACACCAGGTGTTCTCAGATGGGTAAAGCACACATCTCTAATGACATGGCTCCAGTAATTTCATAGAATGGCCATCTGAATGCGCCACAGTGACTACTGGCACCATGTGCTGTGAGGCTTGCCCCACTGCTAAGCTTTGCTGAGACAATGATGTGCCATCATGGTCACTTGGGATGTAGCACCAAGATATTCAATGCAATTCTTTTCTTTCCCTATTGGATCAGATCTTTATTGTATTTAGGGTCCTGGGGAGGTAACTAGGAGCAGTAGCATAGCTAGAGGGGTGCAAAGCACTACATTTTGCAGGGAGCCTCACTGTAAACGAGCCTCCACTTCGGAGCCAGGAGCACACCTCCATATTGCTTGCACAACCTGGAATGAAGGGGAAGGTGAGAGGCCACTTTCATGCTGTGGTGAGACTCCCTGCGAAACTTAGTGCTTTGCACCCCCTTTAGCTATGCCACACTGTGATAGATTAAATTGCGCACTGACATCTTCCTGTCACCTCTGACCAACTGTAGAAGATTTTGATCACCTGCCTGGTGCCCAAATTCATTAAGACCATGTTTTGGCTGATCTTCTGGGCCGTGCAAATTGTCCAGGGTCACTTAGGAATTGTGTGGTTGGATAGAGGTTTGAATGCAGATTCCAAAGTTCGATATAATGGTTGATCCAATAACCACTTGACCCAATAACCATTTGATCCAATAAACATTTGGATCTCCAGGCTTAAATTTTTCTTGCATTTGAATTGCACAGCTCTGGCACCATAGGAAGGCATTAAAAAATTGCTAGGAACATGATTCCCAAATCTGTATATATTTTGGGTCTTAGATGTATATCCTCTTGGACCAAATGCTGTAATAACTGTGCAGATCCTGCAGTTGTGTGCCTTGTGGAATTCCCTCCCTACCCTTTGTTATTAGGTGGTGTACCTGCTAGAAAAAGAAAAATGGAACGATCAGAATAGATGATTTGCGGAATGATCACAGCCTTCAGTGTTGCCGTCCTGCTTCTTCATTCTTGCGCGCTCCCGCAATTGACAAAATCTGTTTAATGCTGTAATCTCTGGAGAGCACCCACCTCATCTGACAAACACGATTGCTGCTCAGGAAATGGCTCACAGCTTGTCTATTGGTTTTGACATCCATGGTATCCACACACGACCGTCCCCTGCACATTCCCTGCTTTTAAAGGTCTCCCCATCGCTGTTATTGGTCTCACAGATGATGCAGGATGACACTCCATAAACAATGAGCCGAGCCTTTTGTAGGCTGCTCTGCTGTTTTTGGCTTGCAACTGCCACTGAATGTCAAATCAATTTGGCTCTCATTAGAACAGCTTTATATGTGCAAATGTATTTGTGTCTGGTTGCCACTTTCTCCCTCTGCAATGATTTATTTGTTCCTTCCTCCTGAGCCCCACCATTTCCCAAAGATATGATTTTTTTCCCAGTCAAACCCAATGCCTGATTTCCACCCCCACCCCCCCAAAGAGGCTTTTCTTAAACTGATTTCCTCTTTATTAATACAGGAGGACACCTTCATCCTACTCATTATGAATCAAACAAAGAGGAAGTGCCATATTGCAATTACACCACCAAGCCTGGATGTGAGTCCAAGTCTGACAGAGGCTGCTGCCTGCTAGATGGAGTATGATATGTGAACCACTTTCCTGGATCACAGATGAAATAGACAATCCATCTTGCTGCACATTTAAGGACAGTTTACAGAATATGGCTTTGTGATTTGGAACGAAAATGAAAGAATTACAAAAATATCCACTTGCTACCATGACAAATCACTGACCGAGACACAATGATGACTTGGGTGATTTGCCAAGAGGCTGAAAACATAGAATCATAGACTTCGAAAGGACCTAATAGGGCATCTAGTCCAACCCCCTGCCTGTAGCAGGAAATCTTCCTAGAGCATCTCCGACAGATGCTCGTTGGGCCTCTGCTTGAAGACCCCAGTGAGGGAGAGTCCACCACCTCCCTTGGCAATCTGTTCCACTGCCGAACCGCCCTCACCCTCAGGAATTTTTTCTGGATATCCAACCGGAATCTCCTCTCTTGCACTTTGTACCCATTCGTTCTATTTCAACCTTCAGAGGCCATTGACTACACAAGGCCCAACTTTCCTGCACAGTGGCTGCAATCCTAAAGACACATTCCTGGGGGTAAGTCCCACTGAACACAATTGGGGCTTATTTTTGAGTAGACATGGTTAGGATTGTGCTCTAACACAGCTGTGCCATTGTGCTCTAACACAATACATGTGCGGTGTACTGGGCAGTCAAAGAGGCCTCCAAGGTAAGGGAACGTATATTCCCTCATCTTGGGGTTACATTGCCCTAACTGTGGTTCTGGAAAGTTGGTTAGGATTGCGACCTAAGTGTGGAAGATCTAAATTTTAAAAAATGCATCTAGCTGGTCAATCGTATCCAGACCCCGCACAGATAGATAACCAAAATCCATGGATGCTCAAGTCTGTAAATATAATGCTGGGAAAATGGCAGAAATGGCCTAAATGTGTGTAAATTGTATGGATTTGCAAAAATTGCATGAATTGATTTGCTTTAATTGTTTGAACTTGTATGAATGGCACAAACGAGGCTGCAGCCAGAACGAATTGTGAACTGGCAGGAGAATATAAAAAAGAGTTTGAATACATTTTTAGCCATGGTAGGTTAAATCTGCAGATGTGGATCCTGTAAATACAACAGCCCCATAGTACTGAAATAAATGGTTTTTTGGAAGGAGGATTGAATGCAGTGAAAGCTTCCTTAACCAAACTAGTCTCCCTCTTGGGTCTGTCCTATCCCATTCCACACTATGTGCCTAGAAGCAGCTCTATTTACCTCTAGTCCACCCTTCCACACCCAGCAATCACTGACCTTTGCCAGTGGATGGAGGTCAAGGACTGGACTATCATCTAGACAGAATATCTGATGATGGCCAGAAAATATCCAGGGTAACTAGCCCCCAAATCCAGAGTAATTACAGGAGCACATAAGAGACTTTATAAGCACCTGTAGTTACTGCACCACCTAGTGAAAACCTAGGGGAAATTCATATCCAGAGTAAGTTGTTCTTACACCAGAGCAAGGACTCCCTGTAGTTACTCTGGATTTTGCCCTAGGTCTGCCAGTTACTGAACTCAAAGGATCCATAGTCAAACTAGTAAAAGTGTCTTCATACTATGAATGGTGGCTAGAATACTTAAAACAAGTGCAAAAAATGAACAAGCACACCAAATCTATGAATTATATAAAATAATTACAAAGCATTCCATAGAAGCGGCAGAACATCTTTGTGTACTGAACTCATGAATGAATGAGGTAGATTGCAAGTCAAACATCATGATTGGCACATTGAATAGAAGATAGGGGTTGTATTTTTTTGGGTTGATTTTTGTTTTTGTCACCATCTGTTTCCTGATTGTGTCAGCGAGTTTTTTTTTAAAAATATGATCATTAAAATACACCATAGTCTAAAAGTAACAAAGTGTCAATTATGCAACACATTTTAGCATTCCTGATAAGCACAGGAAGTTGAAATTGCAAAAGCCTTCAAACTCTGCTTCCAACTGTGAAAAAAACCCTTCTCCTGGGCTCAGGGATGGATGCTTTAGAGCACAACTGGAAGGAAGGAGACTTTTCTGGTAGCTTTTCATCTGGAATAATTTCATATGAAGAGTGGAATGTCCATTATGCAAACCTCATGCTTCACAGACATAACTAGTTAGGACCTTAGATGTATGGTGTTTTTTAAATTACTTGGCATCCATAAGTCTTGAAAGACTATGGTATTGTGCTCGCCACTGCATGCACGAAGGCCTGGGTAGATTGATATGGAGGATAGGCTGTTACCCAAGCAGCAAATCCCCCTCTCCACGCCACTGAATAGTCCAATGGAAAGGCAGAGCCGATACGATTGGCTCCAGCTGCATTGCAGAGCTGGGCTAAGGACAGGAGCTCACCCGTCTTGTGGGGACCCAGGTCTCGAACCCTGGCCTGCTGGTTAACAGGCGCAGTGTCTTAACCACTTGCAACACCCACAACCCCTTCATTGGTTAAACCAAAATTGGTTTTACAATAAATGTGCACCTTAATTCTCAAGGTGAGGATTACTGTTTTAGAGCTCTTTTGTTCTGCTTTTTCTGGCCCCCAGGAAGAGAGCCAGTTCCTGTGTATTTTGGAGATGGCACAGATATGCATCAGTTCCAAGTGCAGGTGTTAGATGTTTCAGCTGGTTATTGGATTGTAATTGGTTATTTGGAATAGCTCTTAGTGCAGCATTTGGGTCTGGGTCTTTGAGAAGAGAGTGAGATGGTTTCTGCTTGAGGGATGTATGGAAAAGTGGATGAATTGGAAAATCAGAGTTTTTCTGAAAAAATCTGAAAGACAAAAATGTATTCATGTTAATTGGAGACACATTTGCTGCAAATTATGAAACATTATGTAATTATGTATGATCACAACAAATTGTGGCAAGTACTTAAAGAGATGGGAATACCAGATCATCTTATTGATCTCCTGTATGTGGGTCAAGAAGCAACTGTTAGAACCAAAAATGGAACAACAGAGTGTTTATAACTGGGAAAGGAATACAACAAGGCTATTGTCACCATGTTTATTTAATTCATATGGAGAGTACATTATGTGAAAGTCCGGGCTGGATGAATCACAAGCTGGAATTAATATCAATGGGAGAAATATCAATAAACACAGATATGCAAATGATACCACACTAATGGCAGAAAGTGAGGAGGAACTAAGGAACCTCTTGATGAAGGTGAAAGAAGAAAGTGCAAATTGTGGCTCAAAACTAAACATTGAAACACAGCTTCAGGTCCTATCAATTTGTGGCAAATAGAAGTGAAGAAATGGAAGACTCCTGTTGAAATCAAAAGACACCTGCATCTGGGGAGGAAAGCTATGGCAGGGCTAGACAACTTAATTAAAAGTTGAGATGTCACGTTGTCGACAAAGATCTGTCTAGTTAAAGCAATGGTTTTCCTTGTGTTAATGTAAGGCTGTGAGAGCAGGACCATAAAGAAGGCTGACCGTCGAAGGATAGATGCCTTTGAATTATGGTGCTGGAGAAGACTCTGGAGAGTCCCTTGGACTGCAAGGAAATCAAATGAGTTCATCCTCCAGGAAATCAACACTGGGAGGACAAAGACTGAAACTGAAGCTCAAATATTTTAGCCACATCATCAGAAGGGAGGACTCCTTAGAAAAGACCCACATGCTGGGAAAAACTGAAGGCAAAAGGAGAAGTGGATGGCAGTGGATGAGGTGGTTAGTGCCATCGAAGCAATGAACATGAATTTGGACAGATGTCAGAAGCTAGTAGAGAATGGGGTAGCCTGGCATGCTACAGTCCATGCGGTCACAAAGTGTCGCACACAACCGAACGACTAAACAACATGCAATTATGCATTGTTTTACTCTTGATATCTGAAAGTGATCTGACTTCAGTAGTGTAGCAAAGGGGGGATGCTACTGTCCCTGCACAAATTGGCTCCATGGTGAGTGTGAATACCTAACTGCTGTGCCTGCTGTACCCTCTGTGACTATACCACGGTCTGATAGGGATATGTGGTGGTTTTAATGCTGTGGCTGGGAGAACAGCTTCTTGACCAGAAGAGCTTCTGACCTCTTTCTGGTCAAAGGGTATTACAACAACCAGAGATGCCCTTGAACCAAAATTTCATTCAACGTTCATGCAAGAATAGTATTAAATTCCCCCCACAGCAAGACCCCAGGCAAGCCTTCTATTCATCCATATTGTCTCTAATATACTCTTATATGTAAATTTATTCAAATTTGAAACATAAATCATTTTTCTGGCCTCGGACACAGTGACACCTTGCAAGTTTTTTTTAATTATGATGATGTTTGCAGGGGCCACAATTGAAAAAGCCCACCTATTCATGGTTTCTGTATCTCCACAGTGTCTGTGAATGGGATGCCTGTGGATACAGGGGCATGCTTGTATAGGCAAATGCCTTTAGGTGTGCACCACTTAATGAGAAGGATACATTCTCCAATCTCCTTTCTTATGCGATTAGTCCCCAAATCCAGAGTAACTACAGGAGCATGTAAGAGACATGTAAGTGCACCTGTAGTTACTGCACCACCCAGTGAAAACCTATGGGAAATTCATATTGGTATCCAGAGTAAATTGTTCTTACACTGGAGCAAGGACTCCCCATAATTACTCTGGATTTTGCCCTAGGTCATTAAGCTAGTGCCTTTGTTGTGATTTGACCACTGTTGTATTTGTGGTCCGTTGTTAAACAAACAGTTGGTAAGTGGCGCGTGCCTCTACATGAAGATTCCTGCCAAGCAGTGTGGGTTTTGAACATGTGCGGGTTGTGGGGGAAACCATTATGTAATTGCAACTCTCTCCTACTCCCATTTCAGGTTCAGTACATGGTTGCATAAATTTATTTAAAATGCAGAATGAGAACCTTTATAGGGCTGGGACTAGCAATGAATTTGGTGGTGAAATGCTTGTTGTCCACCTGATTGCTAACTAGACAACCCTGACTAGAAATGAAAACATCCATGTGATATTTCATGTATATCCACTGCTACATGAACCCTGACAAGTATGACATGTGCCTCTGTAATCCTAACCACTTTTTTCCTGGGAGTAAGTATTGAACACAGTGAGTGTTTCTTCTGAGTAAACATGCTTAGGATTACACTGTTAGAGTTGGATCATCAGATTGTACAGATCAGGGCAAATAGGTCCCCCCGCAGGTTAACTGCCAGTTGTTTCAGATATAGGGTGTGGTGCTCATCCTTGTTTACAAGCCTTTAGAGCCAGCGTTGTCCAAAGACATGGTCATGGGTCCGGCATGATTATACGCCGAGGCACATGGAACACTGTTACCTATCCCACCAAGGTGGTACCTATTTATCTACTTGCATTTACATGCTTTCAAACTGCTAGGTTGGCAGGAGCTGGGCTAAGGACAGGAGCTCACCCCATCTTGTGGGGACCTGGGTCTTGGACCCTGGCCTGTTGGTTAACAGGCACAGTGTCTTAACCACTTGCGCCACCATATCCCAGGGGCAAAATAAGTAGAAAAAAGAAGAAAAACAATGATGGCCAAACATTAAATAGATGTATTGTCAACTGAGATGAGTATACATATGGTAATGCCATATATTTTTCATCATCTGCTTTTTTTCCCCTGAGTCTTTCACAATTATAATTATTCACATTTTGAAAAGCAGGTTTTGAGAACTCTGGATCTTTAAAATATCTCAAGGGATGAAAGGAAGGTGCTTAAAAAATCTTCATTGTTCCTTTTTTCCTGATGGTATTGCAAAAATTCCCCTGCTTTCTCCATCACTTTCCTCCCACAAACACTCTGTTTCACTCTTATGGAGAGATATTTTGTCCTCTTTTGTGTCTTCCCTTCCCTTCCAGTAGAAAACAAAGCGGAAAAACAAAGAAAGCTTTTTGCTTTGCGCCATGAACTTTTACTAGTTGGAAGACAAAAGTAATAATCTATTGCTTGAACAGCCAGATTGTACATAATTTCTGTCTATACCGAGAAAATGTTGAGAGCTGTGAGCCAAGAGATTCGGCTTGTGCAGTGCAGTGGTGTAGCTCGAGGGGGTTGGAGCAGTCAGAGCCATTCCAGGTGAAGGGAGCAAAACGGAGACCCTGCTTTTTGTAATTAATAAATTATATATAATAGTTTTAAATGTTATACTCTATATAAGGTGGTGCCTTGTAAGACAAACTTACCGTAATTCGTTCCGGAGGCATGTTTGTCTTGCAAAGCATACCTCTTACAAAGTGGATTTTCCCATAGGAAATAATGGGAACTCAGACTATTGCTTCCCTAGCCCCAAAATATTCATATAAAAATATTAACTGTATGTAAAAATGATGACAAAACACTGTAATCAAATTCAGAACACTATGAAATAATATAGAACACAATTACTGTAATAAAACACTGTAATATACTGTACAGTAAAACAGAAAAGAAAACCTTTATGGCCAAGGATGACTAATTTTCACTAAAAGAGTAACCAGTGTCTTTTGGAGTAACTTTAAAAAGGAACCCATCTCTCTGTGTCTGAGATCTATCTATGGAAACCAGATGCTGTCTACGCAGCATCAACTCCCATTGAACCCCACTGAATTTTACTCCCACAACACGGGTATGTTTTTTGTGTTAAGTAATAAATAACATAGTATTAAAAATACTCATACACGCAACTCATATTTGAGTATTTTACATTTTATTTTATTATGTCCTACATTTTTCTTGGGTGTCTGACATTTTGGGTGTTCCTTGGTTTTTCTTTTATTTTTTGGTTATAACATATGGTCACCCTGTCTGGAATGCAAGTAAGGGGTGATATAGGCTAGTGGGTGGTGGAAAAGGGAGGTGGAGGTCAGTGGATTATGGCCAAGATTGAGATGTGTTTGGCAGAAGAAGTGCTCGCAAAATTCTCATAGCCCTTCTTTGGCCTGATCAACCTTTACAGATCCACTTGGAATTGTGGCAGCTGTATAGCTGGTACAGGTCTGAGTAGACTCACTGAGCCAGCAGGTTCCTTCCCCAGAGTAAGAGAATAAAGGAGGAGGAGTAAGGAGGCCAAAGCTCTGTCATATGATGCAGTGGACGCAAATTTGGTATTTGCATCACCATGGGGGGGGGGTTGGACAAAACTGGGCTGTGATTTGTGAATATCACTATTGTCATATCACTATTAATATCACTAAAATATCACTATTGTCATAGCATTTGTGTACAGATTCAAGGCCGTTCTCATACACAATTCACAAACGCAGCTTACCTTTATTACATATTTTATTAAATAAACTCATCTTTTTTTCAAAAGAGTTTAAAAAATAATTGTTCAATGAGCGTAGGGTTGCCATAATTCTCTTCCACAAAATCGGGACAGGACCCTTTGTCACACTTCCCAGTATATGGACACAATCCCCCCAAATTGGGACTGTCCCAGTTTTGGGGAACGTATGGCACCCCTTTATGAGCAGCTCACCCTTCAAACTCGCATACTGTACGCTATACAATACACAGGCATGTTGGGCCAAACCATGTATGGCATTAAAGATAGAATCTTTTCTTCATTTTGTATGGGAAGCTCCACTTACTGTTTTTTTAAAGGTTCCCTGGCCTTAAGGTTGCAACACCCAGATATGAGATGGCCAGAGCAGGGAAGCATCATATCCTCTGGCCGCAGAAGTGAGCTCCGGGGGATATGAAAGGATCTCTGATTTCCTGGCAAAGCTGAAATCTGGCAAGTCGGTTATCTTTCAGTGGCTGTAAAATACGAGCTGGGAGTTGGACGTCAATGCACCCACTCTCAATAATTGATATGATGAATAATCTCAACCCCGGAACACCTTCTGTATCTCCCCAATCTCGAGAAACTTCATTCATCAACCATGTTTGAAATGTTTAAGTAATCTCGGTGATGTATGGAGCACTGACACTCCCTTGTTAGAAATCCCCACTACTAACATTCTATCTAATTAAAAAGCCACTGAGCTCTTGTGCATAAAATTATCATAAATTATCTCTGAAGGTTCATTGCTGTTTGGAATGTTTAATTGCTCACTTGGCTGAACTTCAGCGGCTCAGGATTATTAATCAATTTGTCAGAAGGGCCCCTTTAACATTATTTATTTATTTATTGAAATAAACCTGGGAAGTTTGCAAGAAACTCCTGTTCCTACAAAGAAAAATGTTCACAGGGCTGCAGAAGCTGTCACACATATTTTTAGTGGTAATTTCCGGATCATATATGTGTAGATTAGGGACACTTGCTCTGCATTCTCCCCCCCCCATCCCCCTATATTAACTTTTAGTTGTTCAAAGTTGGTTAAAAGGGAACTTTAATGGTTCCCTGTTGTATCATATTATCACCTAATTGACTCTTGGAAAAATCAGTCTCATTGGTCAGTTTTGAGTTAGGAAAATCCAATTTATATTACATTAGCGAAAACATACCCATGTTGGGGGAGTAAAATTCCCCACATATGCCACCCCCCAACTGCACATCGTCCCACCATAAGCATCGTCCCCCCATGCGCACCCTCACTCCATGTACATAATCGTCCATGTGCAATACTGCCGTACAACATCTCCCTTGCGCACCATATGCAACACCCCCATGTGCATTATCCCCCCATGCACATCATCCCCCTTGTGCAACACCCCATCCGCAATACCCCATACAACATCCCCCATGCACACCATTCCCCATGTGCACCATCCACCCATGCGCTCCACCCCCATGCGCACCATCCCCCATGCACATCTTCCCCCATGAGCAACACCTCCATGTGCATCATCCCCCATGCGCAATACCCCCATGTGCACTGTCCCCCATGCGCACCGTCCCCCATGTGCAACCATCCCCCATGGGCACCATCAATGGGGCTTACTCCCAGGAAAGTGTTTTTAGGATTGCAGCCTCTATATGTCAATTATCCTCAGCAATTACTGTATAGTCAGCAATGAAATTAGGGAGCTTTTTGATTTGGTAAAAACAGAAAATTTTGGGAAACTGATTCCATCATTTCATTTTTGTTATGATTACTTCCTGAAGAACAGAAGCTCAACATGGCAGCAAAGAAGGTGAAAGAAAGCCCTGTATTGATATTTTGACAATGATTGCACAAGTCTGTCCCTTCACCCACTGTAAAATGGTCCCTAATAATGGGAGTGAGTTGAACAGTCAGGTAGTGGGTTGAATAGTAACTGCTGAGTAAGTTAACATTGCCATGTGTATGTTTTCTTTGCTAGCCAAAGGACACTATTTTACTGGAGAGTATTGGCCAAAGGCCTTGAGGAGTGGAGAAGTGCCTGGTCTGGAAGAGGGCAAATGTAGTCCCAGTCTTTAAGAAGGGGAAAAAAGAAGGCCCCGGGAAATTATAGACCAGTCAGTTTGACTTCAGATCCGGGGAAGATATTAGAACAAATAATAAAACACAATTTGTGCACATCTAGACAAGTACTTTGTGATCAGAGGAACCCAGCATGGATTTACCAAAAACAAATCTTGCCAGACAGATCTGATCTTTTTTGATCACCTATACGAGCTTACTGGACAGTGGCAATGCTGTGGATGTCATTTATCTTGACTTCAGCAAAGCATCTGACAAAGTCCCACATGACATCTTAATTGGGAAGTTGGAAAAATATGGGCTAGACAAGGCAGTTGTTAGGTGGATCTGCAACTGGCTTGACGGCCGCACTCAAAGGGTTTTAGTAAATGGTTCTGTGTCAACCTGGAGGTCGGTTTCGAGTGGGGTCCCCCAAGGCTCTGTCTTGGGACTGGTTCTCTTTAACATTTTCATTAATGACTTGGAGGAAGGGATACGGGGGAGCCTGATCAAATTTGCAGATGATACCTAGCTGGGAGGAGTAGCAAACACAACAGAAGACAGGAGAAACCTCCAGGAGGATCTGGATAAACTGGAATCCTGGGCTGTAACAGAATGAATTTCAACAGGGAGAAGTGCAATAAAAACCAAAAACACAGGTATAAAATGGGGGATACTTGGCTTGGCAGCACAACATGTGAGCGGGATCTTGGAGTCGCCGTGGATCACAAGCTGAACATAAGCCAGCAGTGTGATGTGTCTGCAAAGAAGGCAAATGCCATTTTAGGCTGCATTAAGAGGACTGGAGCTTCCAAGTCACGAGAAGTTATAGTTCCTCTTTATTCAGCATTGGTGAGACCTCACCTTGAGTACTGTGTTCAGTTCTGGGCACCTCACTTGAAGAAAGATGCAGCCAATCTGGAGCAAGTCCAGAGGAGAGCGACAAGAATGATCAGTGGGATGGAAGGGAAGCCCTACCAGGAAAGGTTGGGGGAACTTGGGATGTTCAGCCTGGAGAAGAGGAGGCTGACGGGAGACATGATTGCCCTCTTCAGATACCTGAAGGGCTGTCATATGGAGGAAGGGGCTCATTTGTTCATAGCTGCTTCTGAAAGCAGAACTAGAACCAATGGGTATAAACGGCAAGAAAGGAGATTCTGGTTGGATATCTGGAAAAAATTCCTGATGGTGAGGGCGGTTCGGCAATGGAACAGATTGCCAGGGGAAGTGGTGGACTCTCCCTCACTGGGGATCTTCAAGCAGAGGCTCGACGAGCACCTGTTGGGGATTCTCTAGGGGGATTTCCTGCTGCAGGCAGGGGGTTGGACTAGATGACCTACTAGGTCCCTTCCAACTCTATGATTCTAAGAGTACTGGATAATATTTCCAGTACTCTTTCCCATATCCCAGAACAGTA
Organism: Cryptoblepharus egeriae; assembly: GCA_030015325.1. NCBI lineage: Eukaryota > Metazoa > Chordata > Lepidosauria > Squamata > Scincidae > Cryptoblepharus > Cryptoblepharus egeriae. The sequence goes on from JAREYC010000001.1 coordinate 6,701,007, forward strand.
GTGATGAACCTATGGCATATATGCCAGGGAGGGCACTCTGAGCCTTCCCAGATGGCACAGAGCCATAAGTTTGCCCGATTCCCCCCAGCCCACCAACTGCGCATGCCCAGATTTCCAGGCATGCGTGGTTGGCAATGGCCCCAGCAGTTCGGCTTAGCTCATGAAAGGAGTTTTGGGCATGCACAATGGGCACCAGCACGCATGGTGGTCGCCGGTGCCGTCAGTGACACTTCGTACAAAGACGGTTACCCACCACTGTCCTAGAACATTAATGAAGTGTGAACAGAATATGAGGCCACAGATTTACTAGATAGTGGGAATGGAAAGGGTGCTAGTTCACAGCATGATATATTTCATAGCATTAATCTTTTTCATATAATTTCATCATACTTCTTGCATCTTTTTCATGCAGATACAGTTCATGCTATTAGGCAGAACCAGTCTGCTATTTCAGCACTGAAGGTGCTGGTATCATCCATAAAGGTCAAGCAGACCATAACACCTCAGCACAAATTTGCAGCACTTGTGTTATAGGAAGGGACTTTTGAACAATGGGCCAACATTACACCAGCCCTACCTATGAAAGAGGGCAATAGCACCCCATATATACTTGAATCTAATGCACCACCAAATCTAATACACATCCCAATTTTAAAAGGTTTGACAATAAAAAAAATGTTTACTGACAATTGTTTAGTAGCTGCAAAGCAGGTGCAAAATTTAGTTTTATTGCATACAACGAGTGATATGAAAATAATAACATGACAATGGGTTTATGGATTTTATCCTTATACAACAATGAATTTGTTATATTTTAATTACAATATAGTAAACTGTTAAATTAAATACTGACCTATATTTATAATAAAAATACCATATTGACTTATAATCAAAATACCAAATCGAATGTGCCATCAAATCTAATGTGCACCCTGATTTTGGAGACTAAATTTGGTTGAAAAAGGTGTGTGTTAGATTTGAGTAAATATGGTAGTATGATAAGGCTAAATATGAGTAAATATGGTAGTGAAAGGCTTGTACGAGCCCTCATGCACCAGCATGTACATACCTCATCTCTCTGTTTATAGTTACTTATGGACTGGTTTGAAGATCATCTCGCAGTTTTAGATAGTATTTATTATCTGATTTGAATTAATTCGGTCACAAATTCCGTCTCTAATATATTCATTGATGTAAATTTTATCAAATTTGAAATGTAAATCAAATCTTTTTATTTCTTCCAGCCCTGACACAGTGATGTGCCAAACGTTTGCCAAAATGTTTGGGTGCCCCTTCCCTGGAACAAATGCCGCCTTGCCCCAGGGAGACGTCCCACCTGGCAACCATGTAATTTATATCAATGGAAAGAGGAGGCAACGACATTTATCCATTTGTGGACTATGTGGGTGGCAAGTTGGATTGACATGGAAACTTTAATAAAACCTGCTCAGAAAGTCCTGTTTGGGAAACTAACTGCATTGATTGATTTGGAATTTGCATGTCATAGCAAACCTCGGTGCCCTCCATTTCTTATTAACAGGTCCTGACAAAACAGATGTATCGAGGCTAATGAAAAGACTTTTAATACTTTTGCCATGTTTTGGGGTATAAAACAACCCTTTTTGTTCCTTCACCATGACAGTTCAGAGAACGCGTGCAAAGTCACCCATGCCATTTTGGTTTCAAAGCTGGAATTTGGGTGGTCTCCACCCCAAAAAAAATGTTCCGGGCATGTCTTACTTACCACATATTAGCACTTTCTGATGGATGTCGGTGACAGCCGCCTTCTCATTAACACCCAAACTCCAGCTCATACAGTAGCTCACAGTTTGTAGTCCTGGCATTTTCAGTTTCATAGGCTTGGTCGAGTTACCAAAAATAAACTTTGACTCCCAGAGTGTTGAAAGACAAATGACTTGGTGCATGAGTGAAGAAAATGCACATTATGAGCGCATGGCCTGTTTGAAAGGTGAGGCTTTTGAATTACGTTGCTACGGAAGGAGTTAAAAAAAAAGTCTTATAAAAGCATTTGGCATCAGAATTTAGAATATTGCAGAAACCCAAATGGTTGAACTGATGTTAAATTTGTTTTTTTGAACCTGTACCATTGTGACTGGATTGCCCAAACCTCAAAAGGAGGACCAGGTCTTAGATTCCTCCCAGCCTGGCCTTTCTGGCGGACAATGGCATGTTTGCCTACTCATGAGTAAAAAAAAAATTGGGCACTTTCACTTTCCCATGGAGAACAATGCATATTTTTTTTTTTCGGCTAAACTTTTGATAGGAAGCAGATATTTCAAAACCGATTCTTGCATTGGATTCTGCTTTTCAATACGAATCCAATGGCATATGACATGATGCGGCACTGCACACCATTGCAAAGTTCCAAAATGAAGCCAAAATGGAGGACAATGAATCTCTTTCAGAAAACACCCAGACAGGAAGGTAAAAAAGAGGACAAGTCAGAATTTTCCTGTCTTATGGTCACCCTGCAGTCCTGTACCCACCTTATTTTTAAAATTTGTCAGTATCCTTAGATACTGAGCTGAATAAACGTATTGGTAAAGAGGCTACCACGTTCTCCAAGCTTACAAAGAGAGTATGGCTTAATAAGAAGCTGACAGAACGTACAAAGATCCAGGTCTATAGCGCTTGCGTCCTGAGCACACTCTTGTACTGCAGCGAGTCTTGGACCCTTTATGCATGGCAGGAGAGGAAGCTGAACACCTTCCATATGCGCTGTCTCCGACGTATTCTTGACATCACCTGGCGTGACAAAGTTTCAAACGACGCAGTCTTGGAACGTGCTGGAATCTCTAGCATGTTCACACTTCTGAAACAGCGGCGTCTACGCTGGCTTGGGCATGTCGTGAGAATGGCTGATGATCGGATTCCAAAAGATCTCCTATATGGAGAATTAGTGCAGGGAAAGCGCCCTAGAGGGAGACCACAGCTGCGATACAAAGACATCTGCAGGAGGGATCTAAAGGCCTTGGGAATGGACATCAACAGCTGGGAAACCTTGACCTCCAATCGTTCAGCGTGGAGGCAAAAGACCCAGCATGGCCTTCTCCAATTGGAAGAGACACTTGTTCGGCAGGCTGAAGCAAAGAGACAGACCCGAAAGCAGTGAAACCTGGGCCTGGGCAGGGGATGGAATTTATTTGTCCTCGGTGTGGAAGGGATGGACACTCTCAAGTTGGCCTTTTTAGCCACACTAGATGTTGTTTCAGGACCTCCAATCAGAGCACAATACCATAGTCTTTCGAGACTGAAGGATGCCAATGATGATGATAGTTTATTAGATTGCCCCATATTAACAATGTTTTCCAGGATTGTCTACAATCAACTGTAGTTGCCTCAGTTGCACACTGGAAGGGAGGACATATCTGTCCATCCACTTCCTTCCATGTTTGTGCTTCCTTTTTCCTGGGCTGTAAAGGAGAAGAAGACAAAATACGATAGGGTGTGCCACTGGAGAGGGATGGAAAGTACCACAAACCCAACAATGTTGTGTTATGCAACCCTTCTTACTTGTCACTGGAGCAGTTTGGGGTAACAACAGCAACTCACAGGAACCCACCATTTGACAAGAGCCTGAGTATCACTGTCACTGCTCCAAGGGGTCCATGGCTGCCATTTTATCTGAAACTTTGAGGAGAATGGAAAAGTGGAAACGGAGCACAAAATCACAGAAAAATTCTCCTGGATAACAAAAATTCTGGAGCACAAAAATTCTGGATAGAAGGAAGATGGTCTGTGATGCCATCTCTATTGGGAAGAACTGAGGCTGTGTGGAGAAAGGGAAGAAGGAAATTAAACTAAGGGTGACACCAACTTCACGGACCATAGAAGTCAGATGGAGATCTCCACGGTCTGGACATTACACTGCCTTCCAGAATTCTGCACTGGCCTTTCTCCTTTTAAGGAGTTTCTCTCTCCTTCACTCTCCTCATCTCTCTTCCACATAATCATTAACCATGTAGTAATTAAATTTTACCTTTTCTAGCAATATGATTCTACGCAGATCGAGAGATACAAGGGAGTGAAAATGGGACACAGGTGTCTTGTTGTCTGTTGTGGTCCAGAGGCACATGGTGCGCCAATGTGAAATAAAGGAAGCTGCACTAGATGGTCCTTTGGCCTGATGCACATTGTGTTACGTTTTCACAACTCATCAACTTTCCATAGCTGGCTCAAAATGTCTCCATAACCCCTCCTGTGAAGGAGAGAGGTGCCTTAATACTAAATTAAATAATTTCCCCATGTCAAAAAAGGAAGTTACATTGAGACGCAAAGCCCCGCTATGAATGGAAGCATTTGATGTTCCACTTATTCAGAAACGAGTGTGGAAAGACTCCAAGCTTTCTTCTGTTGTTTATGTTACTCTACCGATACTTCCTTTGATTTACCAAAGGGATGTTTTGATTTCATTCATGTTTATGATTGGCTCTGTGACCAAAGCGGTTCAGAAAAAGTACAGAAGTGGATGTTCATTGTTTATGGGCTTGGGGTATAATTATGCTATCCATAAAAATAGACCAAACAATTTTCCTTGTGTGCCAGAAATCAATTCTTTTATCACTGGATTCCAGATCTTCATTTTCTTTTCATTTAAAAGTAATAAAAAGTGTTTATTGATCATTATAAAATTAGTCCATATGGCTCTTCACATTTATTAAATCTCGCAAGGCTGCATAAAAAGGAGAAATTACATTTATTGCTGAAGTGCATATTCTTAGGAACAAGGAACATTTTTAATAATCACTTTATTAATGATTATCCATTTGGTCTTCAGCATCCTACAGTACAGAGGCAGGAGAACTGTACAAAAGATTACTGCAAGTAAAGCAAATTAACTGTACAGAGCCTCCAGCTTCAGGAGCAGTGTACCAATTACTGAGCAACCACAATGAGCAAATGCTTTCAATACTGGTTCTTATTTGTTTGTCCCATATTCCTATTTGATTCAGATGTTTCTGGATTGCGAAGCTGAGACATACACTTATAGTTGCAGACGACAGCAGTGGCAGTGCTAGGGGTGTGCAGGTGCATGGAGGCAGAGTGACACCATTGGTAGTCAAAAAATTTTAAATCCTGATACAGTGATGCCTCACGTAACAAATTTAATTCGTTCTGGAGGCATGTTTGTTACACGAAACGTTCTTTACGTGAAGCGGATTTTCCCATCGGAAATAATGGAAACTCAGACGATTGGTTCCACAACCCCAAAAATATTCATATAAAAATATTAACTGAATGTAAAAATGATGACAGAACACTGGGATTGAATGCAAAACATGCATTCAATGTGCATGATCTTATAAAGTCTACTTAGGCTGCAGTCCTAAAGACACTTTCCTGGGAGTAAGACCCATTTAACACAATGGGGCTTACTACTGAGTAGACATAGTTAGGAGACTGCAATCAAAGACAACTTCAAAGTGTCTCCCCACTTTCTCCTTCTCTCCATCCTGAGCCTCTCTCTGCCCCGCTCCCTTCTGGCTAGCCCTGAGCTGCTTCCCTCTTCTCCACTGCTCTTCTCTCCCTCTGCCCAGCGCACACCTGGCCACAGGGGAACAGCATGGAAGTGTAGCTTTCACTATGGGCAGGTGCGCTAGGCAGCCCTGACGCTTTTTAAACAGGCTGCCGGCCAGTGCGTCTGCCCCAACTGCCAATGAATGTGTTTTTTATGTGAAGCAGTTTGTTATGTGAAGCAGAATCCTAGAGAAATTTTTGTTTGTTATGTGAAACATACTTTATGCGAGGCGCCACTGCACTTTGAATAATATTATTGCATTATAAATTGTACAATGTGCAATTTCATGCAGAATGCAATGAAACAAACTGTGATGCTATATATCCTTTCAAATGTTATAGCAAAAAAAATATGCTGGTTCACCATAGCCACTGCCCACCATGTTGCTGCGGTGAAGAGGTCCATCATGGGGGTGTTGCACGGACCTTCTATGTCAGGTAGCATAAACCTTATTGACTTTCCTGGGCAGCAGGCATCATTACTTGCTTCCCACATGCTACTTAATAAATGCATTGGTTTCCTCCCACTTTTTTTACTGACATGCACCACACTGCTTTAAACCTAAATCTGTGTGTGTCAAGTGTGTCGGAGGCTTCCTTCTTCCGAATCAGACCATTGGTCCATTAGGACTTCTTGTCAACAGCTCTCTAAGGTTTCAGAGTGGAATTTTTCCCAACTTGTAGATGGCAGGGATTGAAGCAGAGAAATGGTTGTGGTGCCTTCACTAAGTTGCAGCCCCTCCTCCTATACTTAAAAATCTTCCCATCGTGAGTTGAGAGTGCAACTCAAAGTAACTTCATAGGATTCCCACAGAGTACAAGGAAATAAGTGCAAAGAGATTTGTGACCTTTCTGTAAAGAAAAATTATTCCACTGACAGCTGGAACTTGTAGACCTCAAGCTACTATTTCAACAGAGACAGGAAAGTGCTGTTTGATGGCAAAACCTTTCTACTAATATTGACCTTTTTATATGTATGATTCTAGCAGCTCCAGGGCCGGAGTTGGGTTTGATGAGGCCCTAAGCTATAGAAGGTAATGGGGCCCTTTATTTATGAACAACAAACTGTTGCTGGGTTTTGTGTTGAATACATGCTATATGGTAATTTATGGAACTAATAGGTATTTAAACTATTTTTAGTTTACATAACAAAACTATTTTTACATCCAGTTTTTTTCCTTCAATTTTTTGGGGGGGCCCCAAGACAGTGGAGCCCTAAGCTATAGCTTGTTTAGCTTATACGTAAATCCGGCACAGAGCAGGTCCCATACTGAACAACGGCATCATCTACACAGGCACAAATACGGATTTATTCCAAAATTCACTCCATTTTTAAAGGCCAGACAAAGTTACACTATGCTTTGTTCTCATCTGTTTCCAAAGTTTGGAATTTAAAAATGTTTTGCTATCTTTTTTATTTTTGCGCACTTAAGAGAGCTCCTAAAAAATAACAAAATCCAGGAATGTAAAATAAGGAAAAATCCCATTAGGATATATAATCAGTGCAGATAATTTCTTAGCATACAAGCTGAAAGAGAAATCAATATGGATGCATAGACCTATAACCAGGGTGCCCAGACTTCCGGGTTTCCCCGGAAGCTCCAGGAAATTGGGCACCTGGACTGGGGGACAGGGAAGGGGCTCCCCTCCTCTGGAAAATGGAGAGGTGGAAGGGCACTTGGAGAGGTGCCCGTTGGAAAATGGAGAGGTGGAAGGGGGGGTTAGGGGCTGCCCGGGGTTGGCAAGGATTAGTATTAGTCAGCTGGGCAGCCACTTGCTTCAATAATGAAGGCTGCGCAGTTATAAAATGTGCTTCGACCTTTGTGCACTGGTCCATCTGATTCCAGATGTCATGCAGATTTCATGGCAGATCTGTAAAACTTCCAGGGTATTATACGAGACTTAGGGCACAATCCAGAGTAACTACGGGGAGTCCTTGCCCGGTGTAAGAACAATTTACTCCGGATTGCAATATGAATTTCCCATAGATTTTCACTAGGTGGTACAGTAACTATGGGTGCACATAATGTCTCTTACGTGCTCACATAGTTACTCTGGATTTGGCTGTTAATGCTAACCCAGCACATCTCAGGATTGTGCTCACACAGTCTTAGTTCTCATTCCACATCATGGTAACTTGCTTAAATTTACTACTTAATGTAGCACGGATCCTTTCTAACATATTTTTGTTAATTTTTGTAATAATAACCAGTTTGAAACGCATGGCACATTATGATAGAGATATAACCTTTAAAACCAAGGCCACAAAAGGAAGTAAGAACATGTGAAAGATCATCAAATAAAGATGGGTAGAGATCTTGAAAATATCTTCCCTTACAGTTTTCTTTCCCCAAACAAGATTAGTTCATTTTATCTAATAGCTTAGCAGAGCCTGGCTCACTATCATCTTTTTGCAAAAGATGCATTTCCAATGTTCAATTTGTCCACAGTTTTTGTAAAAAATTATGAATAAACTGAAGGTTAATGAATGGAAGGATCAACTGATTCAGTTCATAGGTAATCCCAAATTATGTTTTGGGTGGACTTAAATGCTCGGATAGTTCTATTCTCAAATGCAATGACCTCTTTTTAAGTGCTTTGCTTTGAATCAGTTATTTCTGGTTTGTGGCAAGCCACAAGCACTCACACAAATGTGTCTTAAGTTCAGCACTTGCCTCTACAAACAAGCACTGAATGCAGGAACATCTGATGTGCGCATAAGTAACTGGCATGAATTAGCAACTCTTCTAATGTTTAGGGCAGGGTGCAAAATTGTGGATACAGAAGACCATTTACAGTGCAATCCTAAGCATGTCTACTCAGGAGTAAGTCCCCATTGTGTTTAATTGTACTTACTCCAAGTAAAGTGTGGTTAGAACTGCAGCCTTAGGGCGCAATCCAGAGTAAATACAGGGAGTCCTTGCTCCGGTGTAAGAACAATTTGCTCTGGATTGCAATATGAATTTCCCATAGGTTTTAACTAGGTGGTGCTGTAACTATGGGTGCACGTAACGTCTCTTTTGTGCTCCCGTAGTTACTCTGGATTGTAGAGTTAATCGGGTATCAAACATGCCTGATGTGATAAAATTATTTTTACTGTTTGTCATCCTGAAATTTTCTGTAAATAAAATATGATTGTGAAAACAGTGGTACCTCACATAAAGAGCTTAATTCATTCCAGAGGCATGCTCTTTAAGAGAAACACTTTTTAAGTGAAGCAGATTTTCCCATAGGAAATAATGGAAACTCAGACGATTGGTTCCACCACCGCCAAAATATTCATATAAAAATATTAACTGGATGTAAAAATGATGACAAAACACTGGAATTGAATTCAAAACATGCATTCAATGTGCATGATCCTATGAAGTCTACTTAGGCTGCAATCCTAAAGACACTTCCCTGGGAGTAAGCCCCATTTAACACTCTGGGGCATACTTCTGGGTAGACATGGTTAGGATGCTGCAAAGACACTTTCCTGGGAGTAAGCCCCATTTAACACAATGGGACTTACTTCTGAGTAGACATAGTTAGGCGACTGCAATCAAAGACACTTTTCTGGAAGGCTTACCTGGGCTGCTGCTGGAGGTTCAAAGTGGTTGGTGGGGGCACTTGGGGGCAGTTAGGGGCAGCTGCCTTTGGCACCCCCAGGCAACTGCCCTCAAATTGGGAGCAGTTAGAGGCAGCAGTGCTAGCTGGCAGCCCTTTTAAAGAGCCTCCATGCGGAGTGTAAGGGCTTCATAGCATGCGTGCCCATAGCATGCTTGCTTGTTAAGTGAAGCGGAACTTGTTATATGAAGCAAGATTTCTTGGAAAATTTTGCAATGTTATGTGAAAAGCTTGTTAAGCGAGGTACCACTGTATGTATGTATGTATGTATGTATGTATGTATGTATGTATGTATGTATGTATGTATGTATGTATTTAGTTAGTTAGTTAGTTATTTAGTTATTTATTTACTTACTTACTTACTTATTTGATTTGTATCCCGCCTTTCTCTGCAAAGCAGACTCAAGGCAGCTAACAACATAGATTATAAACACTGACAGTGCATTTGATATAGTTCTGAAACAGTTGGAATCTTTTGTTATGTAAAGCAGCCCTGAATACAATTTATTGCAGAAAGCAGTTTACAAATACCAAAATAAATATATAGCATCTTATGGATCTCCAAACCAATATATATAGCATCTTATGGATCTCCAAACCAATACAATTTGTTTAAACAGCATCTAGAACAGAAAAAAATTAAGATTCTCTTTTAGGATCAATTGCCTCTTTCTGACCTTATTTAATATATTCAAACTACAGTGAAATACTCTCTTAAAACTGCAAGCAAAAATGTTCTTTTGATGTGCTGAATATATCTAAAACCTGCTTAAATTGACTACTGACATGGCTCTATAGTGACTCAGCTGTGCTGTAACTTTATAACCCCAGACAACTCTCTACCATAAATGACAGGCTGGCCGTCCAGTTGCTCCCTGAAGTTTACCTACATGAAAATGCTTGTCTTCCACCAAATGGTTTTTTGTTGTTGTTGAATATCCCACAAAAAGGACACCGGAAAAATGAAAAGTGGATTTGTTCCTAACAGGCAAGCAGGAAGTTGTCAAGCGGAAAAAGGATATGAATGAGGTAGCATGCAAAGGTCAGTGTTTGCTTGCTGGATATTTCCTCTCGGTCCACACGACAAGAAAGCCCATCTCTTCCTGCCCTGGACAAATAGCAGGAAAGGGTGTGAGAGTTATTGAATGACATGATCATCTTATAGTCTTGCTAGCGAGGAAGGCTGCTTATCAAAGCTGATAGACGACAATGATGGTTGGAGCACATTGAAGGGGTCTGGCTTCTCTAAAAATGTCTATTTTGGTAAAAGGTTCCTATTCACTGACTGTATTCCTAGATCTAGTTGCTGCTTTGAAGTGTAGTCCATTTTCCTAATCTGAAGAAACCCTCACTCACATGGAAATATTCACTCAGATATTAAGATTTTTGTGGATTCTGTTTGCATAAAAGACCTACAGAAAACAGAAAACTCATCTATTTCCCCATTGTTGGTTTGGGGTGGCCAGCACATATTTGTGCACTGGTTTAGGAAATCCCCAGGTTTAGGATTTCAGTCCCATCCAACCTATACACATAAACATTGATGCACAACTCAGGAGGCATGGATATTTTTGGATTCATGCAGATCAGCCACCAACACAAAATCAAAGATAGGAGATGAGAAATGGCTTGTGCCTATAAGGGGCCGTGACAAAATCATGGTCCTATGCTTTATGAAAATGCTAACATAGCTACGGTAAAGGTTGGTACAAGTATATGTTGAGGAAAGAAATATATGGTGAACATGGGGCTGGCACATTGGGCTGCTATGCCACCAAAAATGGCTGCTGTGATATCCTCTATGCACTTGGCAACAGCCGGTGGCTCCTTGGGACATTTGGGAATCGAGAAGGGGAATCAAGAAACCACGTGTTGGACCTCCAAGCCTGGTATAGGGTTGTGAACTTGGCCTTGCTGGTCCTGCGTCCTTCTGTCCAGCTCTGTCCCCTTATTCTGACTCCTCCCTGCCCACAGTACTGTTCTTGACTTATGGCACATTTGTTACATGCCTTATGGCACATTTGTTACAGTGCAAGCTGGTGGTAAGACCCCCAACTGGTAGCATCCGAAAGCCTTCTGAGGGTTTGATGCCTTCTGAGAAAACTGGAAATGATCGGAGGGAAGACCACAGAGGGGTATAACACGCTTGCAAACATCTGCACCTGAAGTGGCTCAGCTCAAGTCTGAGATCAGTGGACTGCCCTTCTGGAGATCCAGGCAGTGGAGTAGTAAGTCTGGACAGGAGGACACCCATTGGGACTGCCTGGCTGTTACACAGGTTACAGGAGTGTGAGCTCCCTTACCTTGAGTAGCTCCTGCACTGCTTTCCAGCCCCATGCAATGGTCACCATTTGGGTACCGCTGCTGCACTGGATCCTGGAAAGCATAGGATCAGGCTGCCCAAACCCCTTTCCCCTCTGAAGCCTCCCCATCTGCTCTCCCACCTGCTCAGGGTGACAATATGTCATAACCAAAAAAAGAGGACAAGGAATGTCCTCAAGGAATGGCCTCAAAATATTTCTCAGAAGGCATCAGACTCTCAGAAGGCCTCCAAGAAAAATGTAGGACACGATTAAATAAAAGCTAAGAACACTCATATATATTGCTTTCACATGGTTAATTTCAATGCTATACAGTGAAATCTTGGATTGAGAGTAACTTGGATTGAGAGCGTTTTGCAAGACAAGCAAACATTTCTAATAAATTTTGACTTAATATATAAGCAATGTCTTGATAAACAAGTGAAAAATAGTCCTGGCCTAGTACACTCAATGGGGCTCACTCCTATGTAAGGAGGAGCAATGGAAAGGAGCCTGAGAGACCTACCTTTGCATGGCTACTCTAACGTAAGCCCTGTTGTAATCAGTGGCGCTCACTCCTGTATAAGGGGGGAAATAGGCGCCTGGGAAACCTAGCCCTGCATGTCTACTCTGAAGTAAGTCCTACTATAATAAAGTAGGGCTCACTCCTGTGTATGGGGGGCAGATTGCAGCCTGAGAGACCCAAGTGCAGATTAATTTGTTTTATTTTTCTTTATAGTTTGTATTTTTAATTATTTTGTATTTTATTATCATATTGTAATTATTTTTATATGAATATTTTTTGTTGCGGAATGAATCATCTGAGTTTCCATTATTTCTTATGGGAAAATTCTTTTTTAAATTACAAGCGTTTTGGATTACAAGTGTGTTTCTGGATTGCATTTTGCTTGTAAAACGAGATACCACTATATTGCCTATTATTAAGTGTTAAATGTTAACATATTACATATAATTTATCAATTACAAGAAGGTTACACAGTGCCTGCTCACAGGAAAATGGAGAGCAATGAAGATTTTTTCCTGGACACAAGGCTAAAATAGAGGATATGTACTAGTGATGTACCCTACAGTCCAGAGTAACTACGGGAGCACTTTAAGATACATTATATGCACCTGTAGTTACTGCACCACCTAGTGAAAACCTATTGGAAATTCATATTGCAATCCAGAGCAAATTGTTCTTACACCAGAGCAAGGACTCCCCGTAGTTACTCTGGATTGTGCCCTACGGCCCATATCCTAAAGTCAAATTAAGCCCTTTGCTCCGGAGCAGTTAAGATGACTTTCCATAAGATAACACTAGAGGGTGATGTAACTGTGTGGACCTGTAACTGCTCTGGATTTTGCCCATATTTATTTATGGGATTTTATCCTGTAAATTATTTATTTATTTATTGGATATGGTCACCCTGCTGGATATGGTGCCAACTTTTTCAGCATGGCTGCGCGGGGACGAGGAAAAGGATTAAGGTCTAAGAAATGTGTATATTCATAAGGTGATTTTGGAATGATAATCACCTCCTGTAGAAACAAGAGGAAGAAAGGTTAACTGTATGGCCACTTAATTTATCACCAAGTTTCCCCAAATTTACAGTACAGCCGGTGTATTATTACCCCGAGAATCAAGACGACAAGGTTATATGTTTGAATTAAAATTCCGAACCTCATTTTAATGATTGCAAGCGATATTGTGAGTCAGTTAATAAACCCATTTTTGGCAGCTAATTAGGTTAACAAATTGATACAGTTGTTAGTAAACGATGGGTTGACGGTTCCCTTGCATTACTGCAGACTTATTTTCATTTACTGCATGCTAAGTGATGAATTTGGAGGCAGGTTCATTAGGCATATAGGCGGCAGACTCGATAGATTTATTTTTTTCCCCTCATTTTACATTAATCTACATAATAGCAAACACAGATACTTGAGAAAGTTGCAGGCTGGTTTGTTCATTTACAACAGATGGCAGAAGGCAGGGACGTGATGAATGGTTTTGTGGGCCCTGAACTAGCAAGCCTATAAATAAAGAATCCTCCAAGCTCCTTTGAGGAACTCACTTGTTCAAAGGAAGGAAGGCTCGTCTCTTGTACCGAAAGCCGTCAAATCCCTATTTTGTGCCGAGAACCAGCCCTACGATCCTCATCGTAATTTTGTATATTGTCTAATAATCAACTCTTAGTTGCCCTTTCATTACTTCTCCCACCACTGCTGCACTTCTATTTTTATTTGTGCAGATATATTCCGAGATCCCTAGATAACTTTTAAGAAAACCCTTTCATTTACATAATGGATATCTACTGTATAACAATGAACAATACCAACCGCTTTTATACATGTAATGAAATACTACCAGCAACTTTGAATTGTGCATGGTGTCCATAAGGAAGAAATCAGACATTTCTCTATTGTTCTCTAGGTTAGGAATAAAGCTCACTTAAACAATCTATGGTTCATCTGTGTGCAATTGTTTGCTTCGTATTTGTGTTATGTTTTTACACATTTGCCCCCACAAAATATGAAAATAAAAAAAAACTTTGATAAGTCTTCAGATCCTCAGTTCCAGGTCTAATTATAAACCTTTAGAAATTAAATGAAAAGAGGGCATATCCTACAATCCAGAGCAACTACGGGAGTACGTAAGAGACATTACGTGACCCATAGTTACTGCACCATCTTGTGAAAACCTATGGGAAATTCAAATTGCAATCCAGAGTAAATAGTTCTTACACCGGAGCAAGGACTCCCCATAGTTACTCTGGATTGCACCCATATAATCTACCTTTATCCCCTGACATGGACCCAATTGGGCTCCCAAATTCTTGATGCGATATTTTGTAGATGTCCCAGTCAGTGGCGTAGCTAGAGGGTGCAAAGCACTAAGGGTGCAATCCAGAGTAACTACTGGGAATCCTTGCTCCGAGGTAAGAACAATTTGCTCTGGATTGCAATATGAATTTCCCGTAGATTTTTACTAGGCTGTAATGTCGTAATATCGACGTAAATGTTTCTTCCGTGTTCCTGTAGTTACTCTGGATTGTACGGTAAGTTTCACAGGTATCTGAATGTGTTGTGCAAAAGGGTTCTCAATTGAGATTCTCAACTTGTTAAGGCTGGTCAGAAATTTAAAATTAAGCAAGAAGCAAGAAACAAATTGATTCAGTATTGAGAATCACCACATATTTTTAAAAAGAAAATTACAAGGGTTTCTCTAGACAACACCAATAAATATTCAATTTACAAATTTTGTATTTTGTTTTTTAAAGTTTGTATATCTTTAGATGCAGTGTTTGATTTTGGCTGCAATCCTAACTCTATTTAGGCTGGCATAAACCCCAGCATAAGGCCTGTGTTGGCCTGGGGGTGTCACAAAAGTGCCATAAGTCACTTCAGGGCCACTCCTGGAGGGTTAGGCCACTGCACAGGCATACACCAACCTCCCCATACCACCATGGAAAGATATGCCATGTGCGTTAGGCTGGTCTAAATTAGGATTGAGCCCTTTCTTACATTTTTCTATGTCTGTGTTAGTAATCTGATGCCTTGTAGTCAGTGATATAGGTAAGGGGTGCAGGGGGTGGCAACAAGGTTTAGGGGTGCAACAAACTGGTGTGGCCAGAATTGTGAAAACCTTAGTAATCGTGAATAATGACATCATTTGGAAGGTAACTTAAAGGTAATTTTAATGAATTAAATGAAACAACCAAATGCAATGAAACAAATTGTGTTGAAATTTTTGTATTCTGTCTAGAAATACAGCCAGTTAACCAGAAAATACTTTAATTAGTCATGAAAATCTTGATAAGTACAAATAATACCAACTTGTTATTTAGCATTGGAATGGTAATTTAATGCTGAACGTAATGACACAAACCACACTGGAATATCTGTATCTATATATATATAAAAAAGAGAAAAGTCACTGATTGACTCACTGACAGACTCATCACCGCCCTGCCAAAACCGCTGGGCCTAGAAGTGTGAAATTTGGGGTGGGTGTTCCTTCCGTGATGGAGGGGTGCACTAAGAACCGGTTTTTGGAAATTCCAACTGGAAGGGGGTGAAAAGGGGCGCAACATGTTTTCCTCCCTATACTTTGCATTGGAGAATTGATGACTCATCAACATTCCGCCCCAACTGCTGGGCCTAACAGCTGATGCACTGGGAGGGAGAGTGCATGGGGGAGTCGTGCACATAGGAGTGGTGGTGCGCATGGGGGGGATGTTGTATGGGGTGTGTTGAGAATGGGGTAGATGCGCATGGGGTGATGATTTACATGGGGGATGATGTGCATGGGGGATGATGGACATGGTGGTGTGTTGCGCATGGGTTGATGTGCATGGGAGAATGATGCTCATGGGGGGATGATGCAAATGAAGGTCTGTTGCTCTGGATTCAAGCCCTGCCACAAAAATAATACAGACTTCTATTTCCTGGTCAAGTAACTGTAAGTGATGGATGATCCCAGAGCTGCTTTCACAGGACTCTCAGGGGCTGCAGAGGGTCTGTGAAGCAAGAGCTCAAATACTGTTGCAATCCTGTTGACAACTACATGACGCAAGTTCCTCACTAAGGACACTGTGAAGTTCATGGCTGTGCAGTTCTGCAGCTATCCAGTGCAGGGCGTGAAACGTGGTTTGTGGAACAGCAGTCCTAATGCCTGCTGCAGGCCTGACATCACGAAGCAGGTGATGACCAGAAATAAGCCCCTTTGCTAGAGCTGGTTTGGAAATAAGAGGGACCTCTCTCTGCAGGGAGTTGCTGGATCCCCCCAGAATCCTCCAGCCAATCACTCTACTTTAGACAAGAAATGAGCTGTTATTAACAGCTTAATCACTGCAGCCCATTTCATTTCTCAGGCAGAAAATCTTTTAACTCTGGTATGAAGTGCAAACCAAGGATGAATGAAAATAAAACTATATAGACCTTTTTGAAATAGCTCTCTACTCCTTTCATCACTGCTTCCAAGGCAAGGGTGAGCCAAGCTGGGCTGCAAGGCACTGAATCCCATGTGAAAATCTGCATGCACCACCACTGGGCAGAGTGGATCCCCCAATGCTCCTGAGTCTGCCCCCTGGGGCTGCCCCCTCCCCCATGGTTGGTTTCCCCCATCTGGTTGAATTTTGTCCATCTGGGCTGTTTCATCCCTTTCCCTTTAAGGAGAAGCTTGTGATTGGCCAGTGATTTGCATAACCCCACCCATCTCCCACAGTGAGTTCCAGCACTGTTAACCATTTCACTGCCAGGAGACTCTAAAGGGGAAGTTCTGCCTCTCACTGGCAGCTCTTGACTCAGATACACAGAGAGAAACCACTGCAGGTGGGCAGAAGTCTCAGCCGAAAAAGAGGACACCCCCCAAAATGGAGGACATCCAAGAAAAATGGAGGACACGACAAAATAAAACCCACACCCTAGAGTCGGTCACAACTGCGGGGGACGCCTTTACCTTTCAATGCACCATCAAATCTCATGCACTCCCTGGTTTTGGAGACAACGTTTGGCAGAAAAGGGTGAGCAGAAGATTCGAGGAAACACCGTCATCCACTCTATACACAGAACACTGAAAAGTCACTCACTCATCACCGCCCTGCCAAAACTGCTGGGCCTAGAAGCGTGAAAATTGGGGTGGGTGTTCCTTCCGTGACAGAGGGGTGCACTAAGAACCAGTTTTCGGAAATTCCAACCGGAAGGGGGTGAAAAGGGGCGCAATGCGTTTTCCTCCCTATACTTTGCATGGGAGAATTGCTGACTCATCAACATTCCGCCCCAACTGCTGGGCCTGAAGCATGGAATTCTGGGAGTTCCTTCTGTCCCCTGAACACCCACCAAGAACCATCTGGAGAAATTTAACCCTTCAGGGGCTGAAAAGGGGTCAATGTGTTTCTCTCCTACACTTAACGTGGGAGACTGAACAACATCCAGCCAATTTGGTGCTCAGATCCTGGTGCACTCAGGGATGTTGTTCGGAGGAAGAGGTTGCTCTGGCAAGGATGCTCCGCAAGGGGGGAAGTTGCACATGGGGGAAGTTATATAAATACTGTTATATAAATATAAGTTATATAAATACTGTAGATAGATAGATAGAAGTTGCGCATGGCGGGAAGTTGCGCATGGGGGGATGATGCACATGGAGGAAAGTTGCGCATGGTGAGAAGTTGCGCATGGGAAAAATTGCACATGGGGAAGTTGCACATGGGGATGATGCGCATGGAGGAAAGTTGCACATGGGGGAAATTGTGCATGGGGAAGTTGCGCATGGGGAAGTTGTGCATGGCAGGATGATGCACATGGAGGAAAGTTGCACATGGGGGAAGTTGTGCATCGGACGAAAGTTGCGCATGGGGAAAGATGCGCATGGGGAAAGTTGCGCATGGGGGAAGTTGTGCATGCAGGATGATGCGCATGGGGGGATGATGCTTATGGAGGATGATGCGCACGGGGGATGTTGCACATGAGGGATGTTGCACAAGGG
Organism: Cryptoblepharus egeriae; assembly: GCA_030015325.1. Lineage (NCBI taxonomy): Eukaryota > Metazoa > Chordata > Lepidosauria > Squamata > Scincidae > Cryptoblepharus > Cryptoblepharus egeriae. The sequence continues at coordinate 6,718,944 of JAREYC010000001.1, forward strand.
GGACTGATGCAGATGGGTGATGTTGCATATGAGGAGTTCAGGCACATGGGGGACTGATGCGCATGGGGGACTGATGCGCATGGGGGACTGATGCAAATGGGGAGAAGTTGTGCATGGGGGGAAATTGCGCATGGGAGGAAAGTTGTGCATGGGGGAAAGTTGTGCATGGGGGAAGTTGCGCATGGGGAAGTTGCGCATGGGGGGATGATGCGCATGGAGGAAAGTTGTGCATGGGGAAAGTTGCGCATGGGGGAAGTTGCGCATGGGGGATGATGCGCATGGGGGATGATGCACATGGAAAAAGTTGCACATGGGGATGATGCTGAGGTTTCCTGCAAAACTTTGTCCTTTGCACCCCCTCAGGCTATACCACTGCACCAACTGCATCAAATTCTACTAATGGACAAGGAAGACCACTCCAAGATATTAGAAACAAGGCCAAAGGATTTAGGGCGCAATCCAGAGTAACTACGGGGAGTCCTTGCTCCAGTGTAAGAACAATTTACTCTGGATTGCAATATGAATTTCCCATAGGTTTTCACTAGGTGGTGCAGTAACTACGGGTGCACGTAATGTCTCTTAGGTGCACCCGTAGTTACTCTGGATTGTAGGGTTAGCAAATTTATATATCAGTTGCTTTATCAAGTATGAACACGGCTATGCTGGACTCACTGATTGTTATGTTGCCAAACTTAGCAAATGGTGGAGTCATTTGAATATGGCATTTTGAAAGAAGAATCAATCAGACACAGATGGGTTCTATGATATAAGGGTGAAAGGAACTCGGATGAGGATGCTGTGCAAGATGATATTTAACTTTCCAAGAAGGCAGTGGCATAGCTATAGGGGATGCAAAACACTAAGTTTTGCATGGAGTCTCATGGTGGTGTGCAAGTGGCCCATCACGTTCAGAGCCATTCAAGGTGATGGAAGCAAATCTGACGTGAACACCTCGCTCCAAGGGAAGGGGTCCCTTGCATGCTGGGGAGAAGCTCCCTGCAAAACATAGTGCTTTGCCCCCTCAAGAGATATCACTGATCTTTGCTGGCATTCACCATCTGTGACCATATGCAGAAGCCATGGAAGGGCAAAGTAGTAGGGCAAACTATACAAGCATATCCAAGTACTGTACAAGGAGGAAACTGACACATTGCTTTGGGAAGTTATCTACTCATATTTAAAATCCTTTCATGTTGTTAATTTAAATAATGTATTACTTGTTAAATTAAAAACTTATATAATGTATTAAATAAAATTTATTAATTGCAAGAAGGTTACATGCTGCCTACTCACAAGGAAAAGGAGGACAATGAAGACTTTCAGGTCAAAAGACAAAAAAGAGGACATGACCTGGAAAAAGAGTATAAATACTCACCATCTCTGTGTCATATCTAGAGCTGGTTAGGAGGTGGCTGCTACATAACTTGGAATAAGGCGATACTAAGTTCCTCTCTCTGCATCATGGGCCAGCCACTGTGATGGGACTACTGATTTTTCTGGTAAAGATCTGAGCTGCCCAATGTATTGTAGGGCTAGCCCATCAACCCACCCCCTAGCTTCCACCATTCCACCTATGGTGTAGTAGTTAGGGAGTTTGAATGAGATGTGGAAGATCCAGATTCAAATCCCCCCTTGGTCATGATGCTTCTTAGGTGACCTTGGGTGACTCTCAGACTCACCAACCTCAGAGGACAGAAGGTCAGTAAGTACTAAAACTTTACAAGCCTTGAATATTTTGTGTTGGCATGGGAAAGGTGGCAGTAAATCCCTTAAAATCAATCAATGACATGTTTTACGTCACTTTTGCAGCACTCCTGGAAGCCCATGTCTGGTCCATATGCTCTACTGGATTATACTATCAAATACCAGGTTTTAAAATCCCTTCAAGACTTAGGGCGCAATCCAGAGTAACTACGTGGCGTCCTTGCTCTGGTGTAAGAACAATTTGCTCTGGATTGCAATATGAATTTCCCATAGCTTATCACTAGGTAGTGCAGTAACAAAGGGTACACGTAATGTCTCTTACGTGCTCCCGTAGTTACTCTGGATTGTAGGGTTACTGATTTACACCCCATCTAATATGCCATTGCACAGGCACATTGTGTTCATAGTAGTTGAAACCAGTGATATTGCAAGGGAGGTGCAGGGGGTGCAGTTGCACTCAGCTACAACTTTTAAGAGGGCTACAAGCTGAGCTTGACACTAGTGACAAAAATTGTGAAAAACGGGGTATGTACGAATGATAATCTATATATATATAAGAGAAAAGTCACTGAATGACTGACTCACTGACTGACTGACTCGTCAATGCCCTACCAAAACCTCCAGGCCTAGAAGCGTGAAATTTGGGGTGGGTGTTCCTTCCATGATTGAGGAGTGAACTAAGAACCAGTTTTTGGAAATTCCAACCGGAAGGGGGTGAAAAGGGGCGCAACGCGTTTTCCTCCCTATACTTGCATTAAGAATTGCTGACTCATCAAAATTCCGCCCCAACTGCTGGGCCTGAAGCATGGAATTCTGGGAGTTCCTTCTGTCACCTGAACACCCACCAAGAACCATCTGGAGAAATTTAACCCTTCAGGGGCTGAAAAGGGGGCAACGTGTTTTTGTCCTATACTTAGCATGGAGGACTGACCAACATTCAGTCAATTGAGTGCTCAGTGCCTGGTGCACTGGGGGGGATGTTGTTTGGAGGAAGAGATTGCACTGGCGAGGAAGTTGCGCATAGGGGAAGTTGCGCATGGGGGAAGTTGCGCAATGGGGAAGTTGCGCATGGGGGAAGTTGCTCATGGGGGATGATGCGCATGGGGGATGATGCACATGGGGGAAGTTGCGCATGGGGGAAGTGGTGCATGGGGGAAAGTTGCGCATGGGAAAAAGTTGTGCATGGGGGAAGTGGCGCATGGGGGAAGTTGCGCATGGGGGAAGTGGCGCATGGGGGAAGTTGCGCATGGGGGATGATGCGCATGGGGGGATTTGCTCATGGGGGAAGTTGTGCATGGGGAAATGTTGCACATGGGGAAGTTGCGCATGGGGGAAAGTTGCGCATGGGGGAAGTTGCACATGGGGTGTTGATGTGCCGTCGGGGGATGGCGTATGGGAAAATGTGACTCCCGCAACGCGTGTATGCTTTTTGCTAGTACTATCATATTATATATCACTGGAAAGGTAATTTTATGCAGAATGCAATGCAACAAACTGCACTGAAATACCTATATTCTATCAAACATTATGGCTAATTAAATAAAAATGAAAATACATAAACTGATGGAACAAAAAGTGGATTTTAAAAACTGAAATGTTTCCTTGATACTCATGGCTCTCAGACCCAATGAGATGTAAATCTGATCCTGGATGGAACTAACAAGATGTTAATATAAATCAGCTCTCATTTCCATATATGTATATCATAATACAGTTACCCAGGTTAACTGGGTGTACAGGCTCTTCAAAGTGGTGCTCCTCTTACATTTAGCAGGGAAAGAAGAACCCTTCCTCTTTGCCCCACCACAGTTTCCCTAACCAATAAAGGACACAATTTTCATTTTTTTTCCACTCAATTAAAATTGGATTTTGTTGTTTTTTGGGGGGAACAATTTTTTAAAAAATTCAGTTAGCAAATAGATGCTTTAATTCTGCCAATGGCAGACCAAAAGAGTGATGAGAAAGAGGAGGCAGGTTTTCCCCCAATTTTCTTTTTAAAAATACCCGGGGATGACATCACTTCTAGATGTGACATCACTTCTGGGGCCACATTTTGAGCTTTGCACTAGGCTACATGATCATTAGTTATGCCACTGGTTGAAACAACCTAGCCGGTGTTAACATCTGCCCTGTCACACTGATCCTGAAAGCGATACAGCAAATGGTCCAGAGTACATCCTTGACAAAGTGACAGATCCTGAGCAGCACAGCATCCATAGTGATCCCCTAGAAAATTTCCCAATTGCATAGACCCCAGAAACCAAAACAAGGAATTATTAAGCATTGACTATCAAATGCCTACCAGAGAAGAAATCTTATCCAACCTTGCCAAGGAAAAAAATATATTCTCTATGCTGGATGCAAAAGATGGATACTGGCATGTCTTATTAGATGAAGAAAGCAGCTATTTTACTACTTTTTGGACTCCAGAAGGCTGTTACAGATGGCTGAGGAAGCCTTTTGGAATAAAACCAGCAGCAGAGGAGTATCAGTGCCGCCAATGGGATGCGTTGGCAGGTCTCACAAGAATCAGTGTCACACCAGATTGACATTTTAGTGTATGGATGTGGAGACATCATAGAGATATCTATAGCAGATCATGACCATAATTTCATCTCTCTCTGAAAGGGCCAGACAAGTCAATCAGAAGTTCAACAAAAATAAATTGAGGCTGTGTCTTATATTCATGGGAAATGCAAAGCTCTTGGCAAAGTGAGTTCTAGTCGTAGCAAATCACTAGAATAGTTACTAGGATCTGTAAGCTGCCAAACCAGTTTGTTTCTACCATCTAGGTATATAGATATACACGAGGTGTGAACCTCCGATGTTGCACTCTTATTGTACAATCCAGTGTGTGGTTAGGATTACAGCCTTACCCCCAAATCCAGAGTAACTACAGGAGCACATAAGAGACATTACGTGTACCCGTAGTTACTGCATCACCTAGTGAAAATCTATGGGAAATTCGTATTGCAATCCGGAGCAAATTGTTCTTACACCGGAGCAAGGACTCCCCATAGTTACTCTGGATTGCACCATTAAACTCACTTACTAGGGAATTAGGGCACAATCCTATCCAACTTTTCATCACTAATGTAGCTGCACTGCAGTGGCAATTCTTGTGCATTCCCAGAGGCATCTGGTAGGCTACTCTGAGATTGAGGAAACTGGACTACATGGACCTTTGGTCTCATCCACAAACATTTCTTTACCTTTCCCCCCACTATAGGATGAAGCCCACATCCTGTTGGCGTCACCGCAACAGCACTGGAAAGTTGGAAAGTACTGAGTCCCACTTAACTCCATATGACTTGCTTCCATAAGAAGAAGAGCCTTCACTGGATCAGGCGAAAGGCCCATTTAGTCCCACCAGATGTCTTGGGGACCACATATGGCACCTGCATCCAAGTTCCCTCCTCCATATTGTACTAGGCTGTACGACCATTAATAGATGCAAATATAATTTGGATTTGCCAAGTAATATGAAAATTTTGCTCATGGGGAAAAACAGTAAACTTCTAACTAACTGCAACACATATCTTTATATACTCCCAAAAATATTCTGATGAACATATCCAAAATCTACCAAACTCCAAGTGGAGGAAGGTTGCTCCTGCCTATCTTTAGAGAAGGCCATTCCAGGACTGGAATAGCCAATAGGACTGGAATAGCCAATAGTGTCTGCTCACATTTAATTTTGCATTAGTATTCAGTGAATTGGATCAAGACATCCAGAAAAAAACCTTTCTAAGCATATCAATTCACAAGTAAAGATAAAGATAGCATCTCAAAATGGAGATTTTAGCAATGTTGATTTCACGTAAACGCACATTCTGTGACTATTTAGCAGATTTTATTTTTAATTCTCTAAAGTCAATTATTTTTATATTGTTTATTATCAAGAATCTGCACACAGATAAACATATATACCTGATCCTGGCATGTCACCCCAGCATAGCTTACAAGATAATCAGAAATCAGATCACAAAGTATTATAACAGATGCCAAAATAATCTACACAACAATCAGACCATTTTGCACACAATTTGAAAGAGTACCTTGATTTTTCCATTTCATTCTCTATCATCAGGAATACTTTGCCATTTTTATATAATCAGTATCTGCTTCTAATTGCCTTTAAAGACACATTGGTTGAATCTAGAGTATGTTAGTTGTGTTTATCCCGTTGAAACAAATGAAATTGAAGTTAATTGCAACTAACTTAGTCCAGTTTATTTTAATGGTAGTTAAATGCAAACTGACTGAATCAGAGGAAAATTGTTCATTTATTTAACTGACTTAAAATATTTACTTTCAAAGAGAAAAGGCAAACAAGCTAGGAAACCATCCAATCACAGCTCTGTCCCTAAAGTAGAATTTGCTAAAATATCTTGTAAAATATGAGCAGAATATTTTAAAGGTCGGCTTATCTACCAAAATAATAGTTGTCTTCCAAAGACCTACAAAATGTTCTGTAATAACTAGAAGATGACCTGATACAAAAGGCCCAAATTTCCACATTTACAACCATATACTACAGATTTGCTTCTTACATTCTTGTCGATTCAGAGCAAACACCTTTTGGATATGGTGCAACCTTGTTTACTCCCTACTATCCGTCAATGTATTTATTAATTTGTTTGCACAGAAGGCAATTAGATAAGCAGAAGAAAGCAATCAGTCCATCAGGCCCATGGTTTTGGCTCTGGCGGATGCACTGCAGGCCCTCGATAGCACGTGGATCTGATACTGAACTGATTGTGACCCTGTTCCTTTCCGCATCCTACAGTTGGGTAGGCTCTATCAGGGTAAAATGGCTTCTGTTGTCCAAAGATTAGGGTGCATTACCAATGGGCTCAGAGGAAAAAAATATCATGTATAGAACAGCAGTTTAAATTTGCTTCCCAAAGGCCCATCTTCATATATACTACAAAGACATAGGAAATCTATCCATTTTCTATGCATAGAGATCCATCTCCTACATGATATAGGAATATACATAATATAGGAAAAACAGGTGATCTCAATATCCTTATTAGTCCCTTTGGTGTATCCTTTTGTAGTAGAAAGGCAGGATATGAATGAATGAATGAATGAATGAATGAATGAATGAATGAATGAATAACAATTCTCTGCTCTGGAATTGCTGGCTGGATTGAATGACGGCCACGAGCTTTAATTCCCATCACATCTCAAATATTCACAATGCTTTTTTGAGAGCATACATAGCAATGACACTAGGATTTGTGTCATCCATTGTGGGAGAGCAATGTGTCATCCTAGGATGGACCTTCTCCCATGCATTGTTCAGGGCAATGCTTTTGGTGATGAGAATGGTGATATCAACCCATCCCTGCACGTTTTGAAGCTATAATATTTGATAGAATAGATATATTTTGACTGTTTCATTGTGTTCTGCATGTGCAACATCCCCCCAGGCTCATCAACCTCCCATGTGCATCAACCTCCCCATGTGCATCAACCTTCCCATGTGAGACATCCCTCATGCGCATCCACCCCCATGCACAACATCCCCCCATGCGCATCACCTCCCCACGTGCATCACCTCCCCACGCGCATCACCTCCCCATCTGAAACGCCCCCTATGTGCAACTGCCCTCCCATGCTCAATCGCCCCCCCATGCGCAGCATCCTCCCCAGTGCAACCCCTCCCTCTGAACAACATCCCCCCAGAGCACAAGGCACTGAGCTGGAGGTTGGTCAGCCTTCCATGTTAAGTGAAGGATAAAAACACGTTGCCCCAAGATGGGCTGCAAGGCACTGGATCCCATGTGAATATCTGCATGCACCACCACTGGGCAGAGTGGATTCCCCAATTCTCCTGAGTCTGCCCCCTGGGGCTGCCCCCTCCCCCATGGTTAGTTTCCCCCAACTGGTTGAATATTGTCCATCTGGTCAGTTTCATGACTTTCTCTTTAAGCAGAAGCTTGCGATTTGCCAGAGATTTGCCCCTTTTCAGCCCCTCTTTTGCGGCTCAGACTTCTGCCCACTTGCAGTTGTGTCACTCAGCCCCTGAAGGGTTAAATTTCTCCACATGGTTCTTGGTGGGTGTTCAGGTGACAGAAGGATCCCTCCCAGAATTCCATGCTTCTAGGCCCGGCGGTTTTGGGTGGGCGTTGATGAGTGAGTGAGTGGGTGAGTGCAGTGGTGGGCCGAGCCTCCCCCAAGATCTGGTTCGCTGGAAGTTGGGGGGCGGGACCGGGTCAGGTCCCTTTTCTAAACCATCTCTAGCAAAGGGGCTTATTTCTGGTCATCACCTCCTTCATGATATCCCTTTCTGTGTTATAATGTCTCTTCCAGTCTTACAGTGTCACTGCCAGGCCTGCCGCAGGCATTGGGACTGGTGTTTTCCCTGCTCCATAAAGCACATTTTACGCCCTGCACTGGACAGATGCGCAACTGCAGAGCTGTGAACCTCACAGTGTCCTGAGTAAGGAACTCGCATCATGTAGTTGTCAACAGGATTGCAGCCTCTTAAGAGGGGCAGAGCATCCCTTAGTCACCGATTCTCTAATGCAAAGTATAGGGAGGAAAACGTGTTATGCCCCATTTCACCCCCTTCCGGTTGGAATTTCCAAAAACCGGTTCTTAGTGCACCCCTCCGTCATGGAAGGAACACCCTCCCCAAATTTCACACTTCTAGGCCTGGAGGTTTTGGCTGGCCATTGATGAGTGAATGAGTCAGTCACTTTTCTCTTTTATATATATAGAAGATAGAAGATAATGACATAACCTCATCTACTTTGTAGCAGTAGATATTATGGGATGTGAAGCATCCAATTCCATCCTTGGGCCATGCCTTCTTTTAGCCTGATTCTGTAGCGCTATCTGACTATATACTATATGTAGATACTGCAGTACTTTCTTCATGTGTACAATACAGAGCCCTTCACTGTAGAGCACAGAGTGGTCCTGTAATACCGGTTAGTATAAAGGTACTTGTAGATTTTAAATGCTGTTTCTATACATCCAATTCATGATTATCTATTAAGTTATGACAGCAGTAATAGAGATTATTTGTTTGATGAGGAATTGACAGATACCTTATGTAAAGAAGTTCTGAAAACTGTAATTGGAAATAATTGGTCAAATGGATGAAACGAACAACCAATCCCCCCAGTCAAATTGTTCTTTTGGTTAGCTTGATCCCTCTGTGAAACAGGTAGTGGGATAGGAATACTACCACCACTAAAACTACTATTGATTACTACTATAGCTCTGTATTAAGCATTTGGCTAGCTATGCCAAATTCCTGGTACAAGCTTTATCTAGAGCATTAGTATTCAAACTGGGGGTCATGACACTTGGGGTTTGCAACCTCGTTCCAGGGGGCTGTGAATGGTCAGGCACTGCCATCTTGGTCTCCTCCCTGCAACTACAGTATACACAACCTCGGGGGAGCTGCTGCAACCTCAAGGATGCACAGCGTAATTCTCAGCCTTGAAAGCTTGTCCTCTCCTCACCGGCAAGGATGTTGGGGAGGGTTAGAGAGAGTTGGGGAGGGTTAGAGAGAGAGAGAGAGAGAGAGAGAGAGAGAGAGAGAGAGAGAGAACGAGCGCATGGGGTGAAAGGTGTGTGTGTATGAGTAGTGTGTGTGTGTGTGAGAGAGAGAGAGAGAGTGCATGGGAATGAAAGGCATGTGTTGTATCACAGGCTACACTCCCAATCACACTTTCCTGGAAGTAAGTCTCTTTGAACACAATGGAACCTACTTCCAAGTAGACATGAAGGAGCTTTGGCACCACAGCGGCATCACTTTTGGTCATGACATCACTGCCAGGTTGATGACATCACATTCCCATCACAGAAAAATTGACAGGGGGTTATGGACAGGTTTTTAAGTTTGAAAGAGGGTCCTGGGCTGAAATGCCTGAGTACCACTGACTTTGGCCACAATGTGATCAATGAGTTTTACTCCCAGGAAAGTATCTTTAGGATTACAGCCTTAGTCGGGTATCATTTACAACGTTGCAGATGAGAAAAAATGCATGTTTTTGCATCTTTCCTAATCACTAGATGGATAGATATGGGATACAGATAGCAATCTAGGAGATATATGTACTTTGAGTTAGATCTTCTATTAGTGATGGATGCTATAAAATTGATCCACAGAATTTACTTCATTAGTAACTATGGACTTGATCTAGGTAGGATATTGCAGTGATGTCCAAAAACATTTTCTCCTTGATATTTGAAGGATTAATGTACGCCTGCTAAATGAATAGCTGTTCTATGTTGATTTAAGAATACATTTTTCATCACATTGCAATATATATTTACTATAGACTCTGCCCCAATGCAAGATTTGGTCTATGCCATGCATATCTTTGACAGATATTGCTTTTCAGGAAGAGCTAGGTAAAGGTAAAGATAAAGGTGTTACCTATAGGCTGCCTTGCTTGTTGTGACTGAGGCTGCAAAACTAAAGATACTTTCCTGGGAGTAAGATCCACTGAACACAATGGGGCTTATTTTTTTGAGTAGACATGGTTAGGATTGTGCTCTGACTCAAAGGGAAGAACCAGCAGCCAGCACTATCCGAAGACGTCTCTGTGATCAGGTGGCTGGAATGATTAAACAACAAAATTGCATGGAACACTGTTATCTTCCCACTGATGTGGGACCTATTTATTTACAGTGGGAGCTTAATTCGTTCCAGAGCTTAATTCGTTCTGGAGGCATGCTCTTCAAGTGAAATGCTCTTTAAGTGAAGTGGATTTTCCCATTGGAAATAATGGAAACTCAGACGACTGGTTCCACAACCCAAAAATATTCATATAAAAATATTAACTGTATGTAAAAATGATGACAAAACACTGGAAATGAATTCAAAACATGCATTCAGTGTGCATGATGCTATGAAGTCTACTTAGGCTGCAATCCTAAAGACACTTTCCTGGGGCTTATTTGGGGCTTACTTCTGAGTAGAATGGTTAGGAGGCTGCAATCAAAGACACTTTCCTGGAAGGCTTACCTGGGCTGCTGCTAGAGGTTCAAGGTGGCTGTTGGGGGCACTTGGGGGCAGTTAGAGGCAGCAGTGCTGGCTGGCAGCCCTTAAACAGCTTCTGCACGAGTGTCAGGGCTGCATAAGTACTTGTTAAGTGAAGCGGAACTTGTTATGTGAAGCAAGATTCCTTGGAAATTTAGACTCGTTATGTGAGGTGCTTGTTATGAGAGATACCACTCTCTTTGCATTTTCATGCTTTCAGACTGCTAGGATGGCAGGAGCTGGGCAAGGGGTAGGAGCTCACTCCATCTTGCAACACTTGGATCTTGAACTGCTAACCTGCTAATAATCACAGTGTCTTTAACCACTAAGCTCCCACAACCCTTTTTAACAAGGAAGAAGAGCTAAAATGAGTCAAATTCTTTAATATTTTTTATTATCAAGACAACCTGCAGGGGACACCTTTACCTGTTGGTTGTTTAAATGCTTTTAATCGTTAAGGAAACTTATTCCAAATGTTTGGTTTTACAACACAGGAAAGAAAAGTGGCATGAACAATCCATATGCCATGATCTTGGTGGGTATAATGAACTATATGACTGGTATAGACTATATGACTTATATAGAGTAGTGAAAAAGAATGGTAAATCTTGGTAAATGGATTTTCCCAGCTGGGCAACCCAAACCACCATAACTCCCCACTCAGCAGTGCACTAACACTGGTATAGGTTCCACCAAGTGGGTGATTTTCCCTTCACTTACACTGCTGTAAGTGGATTTCTTTCCCTTTCCAGCACAAACAAAATCTCTGATTTGCAGTGTGGTTCTCTGAAAATGGTTCTGGTTACAGCAAATTCTTTTTTATTGCTCAGCTATACCTCCTCAGGCAAATCATAAAACAGACCTTTTAATTACCCTTAATTCCCATTCAAATGCTGTATTTATCCTTCAATAAATCATGATTACTAGCCGTACAGAAGGATTGGTGAAATAATTAAGATAAATATATTAATATGCAAGGTATTAATTGAAGAACACCTTTCAGGTGATGCTTGGAGATAAAATTAAAGTACATTCAGGAGATCTGGTCATTTTCTTGTCATAGGGCAGTGTTTTTCAATCAGTAGCACTTGAGGTAGTCAAGGTCTACTTGAGGAGGTAAGGGACCCCCAAAATCCAACCACTTGGCAGAAAGACCAGCAAAGAAACACAACAAACCAGTAGCATCACTAGTGTTGGCATCACCTGGTGTGGAAGACCAGCATGTCACTCCTATGATGGACTTCTTCTCATGCAGTGGACAGGGCAATGCCACATGTGGTGAGCATAGTGATGTACCATTGCCCTGTCCTTGCTTGTTTTGTTTTTTATTGGCTATAACTTTTGTTAGAATGGAAATATTTCAGCATGGATTGTTTTAATTTTATTCTTAATGGAATTATGCATCAATTGATATATAACATGATGGGTTTATTAAAAAAATACCAAGTTTATCAAAATTTGGGCAAGTAATAGTGGCACCTCTCTAGCAATGCCACTCAACAAGCAGCAGTGTGCAGCTTGACTCAGCAAATAGAAGTCCAGCATGTGCTTTCTGCATGCTTGAGACATCCCTCCTGAAACTCTTGCATTGCATCTGGCTTCCCAATTTGGAAGTAACTGGTGATGACATAGTTGACAGTTATTTCCAGTAGTACTTCCAGTAAGGGGATGATGTGAAATGGTATATCAGGGAATAACTATTGTGAAACATTGTCATGGGGCGGGGGTGGCCAGAGCTATCCCAAAAAAATTTGCTGGGAGGATCTGAGTCTGGGGCAAATCAACCAGTGTAGTATTATAGTTGTATGTTGGGGTACTATCCAAGGAGTGGATTTCATGATAGCATTTAAGCCATGTTCAAGAATAGCTGGCCAACCTTGACACTGCCACCCTTGTGTCCAAAGGATACACTACGAATTCAGGAATACAGACACCTTCCTTCCCAGGGGTGGGCTGACCCTCTCCCAACAACCGGTTCGTCGGAGGTGGGAGGGGCCAGGCCGGGTCAGGGGGCAGAGCTGGGGTCAGGGGGCGGGGCGAGGGGCGGCCCCAACCCTGGCGCACTATATGTGCGCCAAGGTTGGCGCATGCGCAGATGCGTCCTCTTCAAGATGCACTGCACTTGCGTCAAAGCTTGCGTCAAGCCTGGTGGAGGTAGAGTCGTGTCCTCAACAGGATGCGACTGCGCTTGCGTCAACCTTGACGCAGGCGCAGTGGTGGGCCCCTCGGGGGCGAACCAGTTTGCCCGCGTTTTGGCCCACCACTAGCAACCGGATCGCTAGCGGTGGGCCAAAATTAACTACCGGTTCTATAAAACCGGTGCAAACCAGCCTGGGCCCACCATTGTTCCATCCCCACATCTGCAGAGAGAAGATTCTGTTGTGACTACACTGGAAGATACTGGAAACCGCAAATAGTGGCAAACTCTATAAGTGGTCCATACATTCTCTCTTGTTTCACCATTGTGTAGTTTCAGCCTCTAACCACTACCTAAAAGCTCATTGTGCTTCATGATAGTGTTTGCAGGTAGCATAGAGGCAGTGAGACAGATGGACCGTGGATAACTGTAGATATAGATCCTGTGGATACAAGAGGGCACCTATCTACTGTTGCCAATGTTACCCCTTACAATAACAAGCAAGGATTTACCTGTCCTGAATCCCCTACTAGCCCTAAAAAGTGCCTTTTATTCTTATCTCATGCCCTGATTCTGGAAGACCCAAGCACAATCTTTTCCACTGATCCACTGGATTTGCTGCAAAGGAAACACATACAATGAAAAGTGAGAGAAAGTGGTTCAACATGAAGAATTTCATGAAATATACCATGTGCCAGGGGGCCAAGGCTGATTTGCATATTTTATTTACACTTAATTAGCCATCTTTATGGCATGGCATGAAAAGGGTGGGCAAGTTGCACTTTGTCTGCCCATGCCTCTGGAGCCTCTGCTGCTGGGAGACTCTATTCTGGGAAAGGTATTTTGCTGATGTTTATCAGTTAATTGAAATCACAGTTTACTTTTATTAAGGTTTGCAATGAAACTGTTTGCTCATAAATGTATTTGCAGCTTTAAAAAAGGAAATGAAATAAAATAGATTTAGATACTAGCTGAACTTTCTAGCTAGCTTTGGTGTGTCAAGGGTTGCTCAATGCATGGGGATGCAGGTGTAGGACAAAACATGCACGTATATGTACTGTGACATGTAAACATGGATACATTGGCTTTGCTAGATGTTCATTTGAAAAAAAGCAGCAGTCAACTGTTGTTTGACAAGTGTGAAAAATAATACAGGTAGAGACTCCCCAATTGCGACATTTGGTTCTGAGTTTCAGAAACTGAAACTATTTTTGCGTTTTACAAAAGCAATTATTTACCATAGTAACTAATGAATCAGTTAGTTAGGATCAGTGGTAGGCCCTGCTGCGCCCAACAACCAGTTCGCCGGAAGTTGGGGGCGAGGCCATGTTCAGGGGGCGGGGCTACGGGCAGACCCCCAACCCTGGTGCACTGCGCATGCGCCAACCCCCGGCACACATGCAGTGCATCTCCTTCAGGAGACACACTGCGCTTGCGTGCTGGGGGTTGGCGCATGCGCAGTGCGTCTTCTCCAGCATGCGCTCCAGCAGTGCGCATGCGCTGAGGTTGGCGCACGTGCATTGTGTCTCCTTCTCCCAGCGTGCCGAACTGGTACACCGGGTTTTCTGGCCACCCTGCCGCTTCCGGTTTGGTAGCGGCAGCGTGGCGGGAACAACCGGTTCGGGCGATCCAGCCTGAACCGGCTTGGGTCCTCCACTGCTTAGGATTCATTAGATAGGGAGGCAATAAATCAGTTTCCTTTTCCCTGGTTTAAAATAACTCACACTCATCTCTTTATTCAGATGCTACTGGGAGGCAATTAGCACTACTTGGGAAGGGAGGAGTCGAGGGAAACCTGATCTTTATGCAGACACAGAGTGGAAGATTTATTCCCTGCCCCCAAGGCAAACAGGCTGTTTCTAATCAATAACTGCTAAAGAAACATTATTTAAGAGCCAACTTTATTCACTTTGAGACAAACTCCCAAATCCAGAGTAACTACGAGAGCACATAAGAGACTTTAAGTGCACCCATAGTTACTGCACCACCCAGTGAAAACCTATGGGAAATTCATATTGGAATCCAGAGTAAGTTGTTCTTACACTGGAACAAGGACTCCCCGTAGTTACTCTGGATTTTGACCAAAGGCTGCAATCCTAAAGACACTTTCCTGGGACCCCTTGAACACAGTGGAGCTTACTTTTGAGTAGACATGATTAGGATTGTGCTCAAAATTGCATATAAATAATTTGCATGTAAATAGGTTACACCTGTATGTACTAAATAAATGTGTTTTTAGAGCATTTATAAAGACATACTTTGCTGAAACATGGGTTGTGAAGTTTAATGCATTTATAAGGGCATATTGTGCTAAAACAAGGATTATATTACAACAAGGATTTTATATAGTTGCACAGTCCTAACCATGTCTATTCAAAAGTGAGGCCCATTGTGTTCAATGGGACTTACTCCCAGTAAAGTGTGTTTAGGATTGCAGCCTTACATACACATCTATCTGCAGGGTGACCAGAGGCCAAACCTGAAATTCCTGAATCCCAAGGCCAAAATTCCTACCCCCCCCCAAGTCAAAATTCCTACCTGCTTAAAAAAATTACCAAAAAATGTATTTTTTTGTTTTTATATTTTTGTTTTTTGGTTTTTTGGCCATACCTTTGGATAGGAAGGAGATATCTCAAAACTGATTTTTGCATTGCATTCTGCTCTTCAATACAAATCTAACAACATATGACATGATGGGGTACTGCAAACCATCGCAAAGTTAAAAATTGAAGCCAAAATGTAGGACAATGAAGCCAAAATGTAGGACACCCAGACAGGAGGCTAAAAATCCGGACAAATCTGGGTTTTTCTGGTCATATGGTCTATTGTCTATCTGTCTGTTTGTCTGTCTGTGGCCAGTTCCATATAGTGTCCACCGTCACTGAGAAAGCTGCAAAATATCCCATCGCAAGTACATGGAAACATTGATGAAAGATGTGCTTTGAATTCACTCTTTTGATTCAGAATCAAAAAACTCTTATTTATAAAAAAAAGATTCAAACAATCTTTAGCCTGCAGGGGTTGCTGTGACACAAGGATAATTCTGTCTGGTTGCCACCCACAAGTCAAAATTAAAAGCTTTATTCCCCCCTCCTTTTTGTAATTTTATATATATAAAGCTTGTGTTTATGTCCTGCTACAATAGCAGGCCTGCTTCCCAGCTACCGCATCTCCTTTTGTGCAACACTTGGCTCAGGGCGGCTTCCAGAACGCCAACATTTACTTTACGACATGCTGGGATCTCGTATCTGAAGGGATGTCCTGTTTATATTTGGAGCCCCAGCAAAGTGATTACACGACATGAGTTCTCCAGAAGTGAGACGAAACAATAAGAACCCAGAGTACTTGAAAGGGATTTTCACACAAATTTGAAGAATGACACTTGGGTGACCCCTGTCATCACAAAGTTCAGAACTAGTGGTCTGCGGGTCCATATTTTAAAGGCGCACTGCGCACAGGACTGGAGGTGTGGTGGCATCTCAAGAATGCTTTTGTGAGCAGCAGGCAAGCTTTTCTCCTTAGCAAATAAAATAGAAACAAGCTGATACTTGGCCCAGAGCCAGGCTTAGAAAATGATCCGTGTAGGTAAACCATTGCAGATAACTGAATTTCATCATAGCAGATTATGCACTAAAATGATTGATACATGGACTGGGCCAGCCACTCCTTTGATAAGGTGCTCATGCGAAAGGAGCATTAATTGAGCAGGAATGCTTTGGAAGGGGACCACAGTTTACTTTGGTGCGCAGTTGTGTGAAAAGCAGCCTCTTTTGGGAACATAACCCAGATTTCATGTTCCCAAAATCCAATCATGGGATTTTTATTCATGAAACATCAGAGGAAAAAGATTTTAGAAAACTTTAATTGTTAAACTGAAGGTCTCCATCCACATAAAACATTCCCTGCTTAATTAAAAAAGCAGGCCTTCGTCAGTCTTGAAAGACTATGGTAACGTGCTCGGCTGCATACGCTGCATGTGAAGCATGAAAGCCTGGGTTGGATTGTTATGGAGGATAGGCTGTTACCCAGTGATGGGCTTCAAAGAAATTAACAACCGGTTCTCTGCCCATCCGGCAGCCACTTTTAAACGGCTATTTTTAAACTTTATATGTCCTATCGTTGGTTAACAACTGGTTCTATAGAGTAGGTGCGAACCTGCTGGAGCCCACCACTGCTGTTACCCAAGCAGCAAATCCCCCTCTCCACTCCACTGAATTAGTCCAATGGTAAGGCAGAGCCAATACGATTGGATCCAGCTGCGTCGCAGAGCTGGGCTAAGGACAGGAGCTCACCCTGTCTTGTGGGGCCGACCCAGGTCTTGAACCCTGGCCTGCTGGTTAACAAGCACAGTGTCTTAGCCACTTGCGCCACCCACAGCCCAATTAAATGAAATTAATTAATTAATTTCTTAATTAAATGATTAATTAAATGAAAGGAAAATTCACAAGACCAGAGCAAATGCATAGGGCTGTTTTCAGAGGATTCAGAGCCTGATCCTGAACACTTTTGCTGGCTTTCTACTAGCATGCTGTAAAGTAAATACTTACTACCTGGCCAGTCTGGGCTAGCACCGAGAAAGTGCCATTTAGATGATGGGTGACCACCACCTGGAGTTCCGGGCTAGCACTGGGTGAAACATAGGTTCCACAGGGAAATTTTCCCCTATGCATGACTGTGCAGTGGTGTAGCTAGCACGGTGCAGGGGGTGCAGTTTTACTGGGCAACAATCTTTAGGGGGGCTACAAGTTGAGCCTCTAGTGGCTAAAACTGTAAAAAATGGGGTGTGAATGAACGATAATACCATCATGTTGTATATTGGAGAAATAATTTAATAGAAAATGCAATGAAACAAACTGCATTGTAATATCTATATACTATCAAAAGTATATAATATAATATCAAAATATAATATAATATAATATCAAAAGCCCATTAACCAGAAAAAGAAAACACAAAAGCCTATGGAACAAAAAGTGGATTTTCATAACAGATAATGCAGATATTTCGGAGAGGTATGGCCCCTTATCACAATTACAAGCATTACACTCCTTAAACCATATATTCTATTCCACTAATCTTATATATGGGATATGGAAAATATTGGGGTGTAATAGAGAACTCGGGGAGAAAATAAACAACAAAAAACAAACATTGATTCTATATTTACATCTTCGAACAAGCTCACTTTGACTCATAGTTCCTTAATTAGAGGCATCTTCATTTTCTTTTCTGTAGGGCATTTTTTTTACCCTCACAATGCAAGCATACATTTGGTAACTAATACCAGCAATTAGCCTCATCTGCTATGTAAATGAGTGTAATTGCAATTAAATACTTTAGTGGGCCCAAAGGGAAAACATGCAATCATTATGAAAGTAAGTAGGAGTACATAGTTAAAGGGACATTTAGGAGTGTTAACAGAAGTGCTTTTTCCCCCTTGGTAACTTCAATCCCTTTGTAAAAATTTCCTTATTTCATCAAGTGGTTTGGAATATTTAAATTAAAAAAAATCAGATGTGTGTTTCTTAGTGCTGTATAATGTACTTTAAGCAGACTAGAAAACAGAAGGTTGTCTACAATAATATTTATGGCAACATAAAGTATTCTGGTTATTTTCACATCCCAATCAAAAATGAAATATTGGTTGGATTCAAGTGTCTGTGGGGGATCAGTTTCTAGATCCCCCTGGGTGGATAATTATACCAAACATACCAATTTCATGGATCTTTAAATATATACGGTCCCCCCAAGGGACCTCTGGATATAACCAGAAATGTTTTCTGGTCATGTCCGCAATTGTTCTATGGCAGGGGTCCTCAAACTTTTTAAGCAGGGGGCCGGTTCACTGTCCCTCAGACACTATTGGGGGCCGGACTATAATCTGGACTTTTGGAGGACCTTGTCCTACAATTTTAAAAATGTAGGACACCCTACATTTTGCCCTACATTTTAAAAACACTCCCTGGGTGTTTTTGGGGTCTGTTGGAGCCTCTGGCGTCTCTAAACCCCCCCCCCAGCCAGCTGGGGGGGGGAGGCAGCAGAGGTGCAGAGGACCAGCGCGGGCACCCCTGAACCCTCCCCGCTGGCCGGGGAGAGGCTGCTGCTGTGCGGTGGTGCTGCGCGGGCGCTCCTGAGCCCCCCCAGCCAGCTGGGGAGAGGCTGTTGCTGCACGGTGGTGCCGCGCAGGCGCCCCGGAGCCCCCCAGTGAGGAGGAGCCTCTGGGTATGCAAAGACACCACATGCCCTGGTTGTCCAGCGGGGGGTGGGACAGGAACAGGAAGAAGCTCCTGCAACCACCTCGCTGCGGCGAGGAGGAGCCTCTGGGCGCACAAAGATGCCACGCACCCTGGTTCTCTGCCTCCCGCACAGCTGAGGGCAGAGCAACCCTGCAAGGCTGTGGGGAGGCCACGGGCTGGATTGAGGGCCCTGGCGGGCCGGATCTGGCCTGTGAGCTGTATTTTGAGGACCCCTGTTCTAAGGTATGAGAAGGTTGTGGCTGCATTCCTAATTCCCAGCTAGGATAGCACAAGTCCTGTGCGGGACTGGGGACATTACAAAAGTGCCGTAAGGCATTTCTGCACCACTTCTGGCGGGTGCAGACATGTGCCGGCTCTCCACAGCACCATGGGTACGGGGAGACTGGTGAGTTGTGCTGGTCTAAATTGATTAGGATTGTGCCCTGTGTGAGAGAGAAGGCCTTTGAGAGTCAGTTCTGTTTTTCTGGCAAACCAGAAGTCCATCTCAGAGTGGCTGACACCCTGGGGAGTACCAACAGCACTGCATGCCCATGCAACACATGACATGATGTCATCATGTCATGATGCCATCATGCACATGGGCTCTCTACAGCCTGCCGGAGAAACCCTTGGACCGGCTGTGAGTAGTGCATGCTGTACTGGAGCCATGCATGTGCCCTTCTGAGCTGGGCGGGGGAACAGTCTCTGGTTGGCACAGAAGGGCGCATGCACGGCTTAGCTGGAATCACGCATATGCCCTTCTGAGTCAGCAGGGAATGTTCTCCAGCTAACATAAAAGGGTGTTGCGGTGGGGGAAGTGCTAAGTGGGTGGATGCACTTGCACCAGTGCATATGCACCCATGGAACAAGACACCTCATGTTATGTAAATGGTATGCCGCAGTCGGCACCACATCACGTGGCAAACATTTTTCCCCAAAGTGCTTGAAATTATATTTCAGAGATGCTGTGGTTGGATTAAAATGAAATGTAAGATGTATGATGGTAAGTTTCTACCCCACTTTGCCATTGACAATTACTGTTTTGAGAAAACAGATTTTCATGCATGAATACGCTGCTTCTTGGAACGGCGTCTCTTTTGTATGAACTAACACTCACCTCTGCATCATGGAGAACGGCTCTTTTCCCTCCAGCTGCAGGACCTGGTCTGTTTGTGGTCTCCCTGCCAATGGAATTGTTTCAGCCTTTTCCCTTCAGAAAGCAAAATATAAACAAGAGGCGCATTAAAATGGAAACAGGATCTTGGTCCTCAGCTTCATAGTTTTATTTAGCAATGACCTTTAACCCTCATTAAGGTACTCTGGAAAAATTGGGGGCCCTTTAAAAAATATTCTTTGATGGGAATATTCTCATGTCATTCTGCCTAATATGTTTTCTATGGTTTTTTTTAGCTCAATTGAAATTGTGAAACAGACAGACAGACAGATGATAGATAGATAGATAGATAGATAGATAGATAGATAGATAGATAGATAGATAGATAGATAGATAGATAGATAGGGAGGGAGGGACGGATGGGCGGATGGGCGGACAGGGAGGGCGGGAGGGATGGACAGACGGACAGATATGGAGGGACAGATGGACAGACAGATGGATAGGGAGGGAGGGAGGGACGGACAGACAGACAGACAGACAGATGATAGATAGATAGATAGATAGATAGATAGATAGATAGATAGATAGACAGATAGACAGATAGACAGATAGATAGATTATTGATGTGCAGGAATATACATTAAACTTAATATAACCCATGTTTCATCACAAGATGTCTACCAAAGCACTAAAATACATTTACTTAGTGTTTAAGTAATAAACACATTTATTCAGTACAGTGGTACTAAGGGTGCAATCCAGAGTAACTACGGGGAGTCCTTGCTCTGGTGTAAGAACAATTTACTCTGGATTGCAATATGAATTTCCCATAGGTTTTCACCAGGTGGTGCCATAACTACG
Source organism: Cryptoblepharus egeriae (assembly GCA_030015325.1). Taxonomy (NCBI): domain Eukaryota; kingdom Metazoa; phylum Chordata; class Lepidosauria; order Squamata; family Scincidae; genus Cryptoblepharus; species Cryptoblepharus egeriae. The sequence continues at coordinate 6,740,006 of JAREYC010000001.1, forward strand.
GATGGACGTAATGTCTCTTATGTGCTCCCGTAGTTACTCTGGATTGTAGGGTATGTGGAGGTTGGGACACCCTTGGGGGTTTGTGTTCTTCGGTCGGGGGGGGGTTAAGACAGGGTGGGATCCACCATCTTGGAATCTGGCACTGGGCTTTCCTGGGAGTAAGTCTCATGAAACACAATGGGACTTACTTCTGAGAAGATATGGAGGAGCTCTGGCAACACAGTGATGCCCTGGTAAATTTGACAAGGAGTCCTGGACACTGATTTAGTACAGTGCGCTCCTATCCCAGATTTAAGTAGATTTAAGTACATATTTAAGTACATATTTAAATAGTAGATGTAAGTATAGATTTATGCTGACATAGATTTAAGTAGGCTGATTGAGGTACTAGGCTCGCTGGGCATCAGGGAGTAGAGGAATAGGTAAATATAAAATTCCTTTACTCACCTTTACACCAATGCCTGGTCACTGATTGGCCCATAATATACTGCAGAGGCTGTATCTGCATCATGCTTGGGTATTTCAGTAAGGTGTTTCAAGCAATTTAAGTAGAAAGTAATGGCTAGTGGTTCGTTAGTAGCTCTTGAAGATGAGCATGATCCTAGTTTTGCGCCAGTGATTCCAAGCAGCTTCATTAGGTAGACTTGGACTCTACACAATGGTAAATCTTCTAGACAACAGTTCCCTGACACTGAGGAGACCACCAGCCTGCTCAGTTTTAGGGCTGAATATGATGCGGGTCCAGCAGCTCCACTGTGCCAGTACTGAATGGGCCATCCAACTAGTTAAACCCAATCAGAGCAGCCCCACACATCTTGGGATGGCCATAATGCTACAGGCTCCATAGGCTACAATCCAGAGTTTTTACACCGTCGTAGCTGGTGCCACCTACGGGAAATCCAAAGTATGTGCCTCTTAGGTCTTCCCATAGCTACTCTGGATTTTTAGGGGTAGTGTTGTTTAATGCTTAATGTTTAATGTAATCCTTCCTCTTTTCAGGTTTTGATTCTACAGTCCTGACCTTCTCATGCTTCTGAATAAGAGGGGTAAAAATGAAACCTGCTTCCTAATCATTGTTTCCAGGAAGACCAGGAAAGCAGTTTCGAGTGTGTGTCCCCCACCCCCCTGCAATTTCCATTTTTAGTTTCTAAAGCCAGGAAATAATAGAAGGAATCATGTATTCATCAAGAATTCTCCTAAGTGTATTATATTAAACTGACAGCACTGATACCACTACTCATGTTGAAATAATTAGCAATTCTGAGGCTATTAATAGTATGTTCTTCCACTGTTATAGCCAAGGAAGGATGAATGAAAAACCCTGTTGGTGACTTTTGCTCCTACTAAAGTTTAATTAGCCCAAGTTATTGACCTAATGTTTAATGCAAAAGCACACTCCAGAATGATCGAGTAACGAGCTATCAAAGCGAAGAACTTTCCAAGTACAGGTATTATATTTTCTTTATCCTACAATAGCATAATAGGGCTCTGAGCATTTAAACGGCTTTTTTTTTTGCAAAGTATTCACGTAATTGCGAACATCACCTGCGGGACTGAAAGGCTTTGTCTTTAATGGATGCCAAAGTGCATCGCTTTGACAAGGTCAATTTTGCAAGTGGAGCATTGTAGGCATTTGATTCTTTTGGAATTAACTGCGATCTATAAAAATTATCAATAAAGAATAATACCTCTGTCATCAAATATTAATAATGATTACAATTGGAATATTCTAACTTTAATGTACATAAAAATTATGGGTAGAAATTATCTGTTCTGGAAAGCAGAGTTATGCAAGGAGACGAAGAGTAGAAAGGAAATGTTAAACAGCCAAGCAGAAGGTTTGAATGTTCAAGAGGAATTCACGTTCCTCACAGCTGTTTGGATACACGCTGTACCAAGATAGTGTAATGCTAAGCATGTCTACGCAGACGTAATTCCCATTGTGTTCAATGGGTCTTACTCCCAGGAAAGTGTATTTAGGATTGCAGCCAAAGGCTACAACGGACCCAAATGGTGATAGGGACAGTTTCTCAGCACGATAAGCACAGTCTCCCCTCTCCCCAAGCAAACATGGCAGAAAACTGTACCCCCAAATTTTCACTTCAGCTACGCCACTGTCTGAAAATAGTTTTCCTGAGCCGCAATGGCTCCAGATTTAAGGTTATTAATTAAGTTATTAATTAATTACTTAAGTGTCAAATTTATCTAACTTTCCAGTCCTTATCTAGCCACAATACACTTTGCCTTACTTTGGGAACTCTGTGGCTGAAGGATGCAACACAGGCTGCATCAGTGCTGGAAAGTTGGAAAGGATTGGATAATTAGAGCACAATCCTAACCATGTCTACTCAAAAGTAAGCTCCATTGTATTCAGTGGGTCTTACTCCCAGGAAAGTGTCTTTAGGACTGCAGCATTAGTGATTAATCTGCAATCCTAATCTCCAGTTAGGTTGGCCTAAACCCCAGCATAAGTTCTGAGCTGACGTGGGGATGTCACACAACTGCCATAAGACATTTCTGCACCAGTTCTGGGGAAAAGTGAGGCCAGTGCGCAGACATGCGCTCACCTCCCTACATCACCATGGGAAGTCGATGTGCCAGTGTAGGTTATTTCACCCTCAGATTATTAGGGTGCAATCCTATGCTTGTCTTCTTAGAAGTAAGTGCCATAATATTCAGTGGGGCTTTGTGTTGTATATATTTTGTATCTACTCGATGTAGTAGATATTACATAGTAGATATGTAGATATTTATGTAGTTGTTTATGAATTTTCTACAGATCAGCTTTGGGGAATGAAAAACTTCTCTCTGAATTGTTCTGATTCCTCCACTTTCCAGAACAAGCCGTTTGACCATTTTCAAATAGTCTGGAGACACTTGCCATTAATTGTCCATCTCAACTTTGTGCAGAAAGGGTTTGTGTTCAAAAGATGCATTTATCAGTGATGGATGCTACTATAATTATAACCTGTGAGACCAAAGTCTTTCACTGACAGGGCTGGTGTTACGGCTGACTGCACACCAAGTTCTCCATAACGGTCCTCCCACAGGCAATCTTCTTACATTAGAGGAAACACTTCTGTCAGTGAAAGCTTTGCCAGCCTGAGAGAGCCTTCAAGTATGAACAAAAATGTCAGGCAGTACTGAGGCCGATCCTGTTTTCAGATGGAGATAACCACTCTCTGGACTATAGTGGTGGTGATGTTTTTAGCCGCATCAGTGGTCAGTCTGGTTCCATAGGTCTTCCTCAATCAGTTTGAGCCATATCTTTATCGGTGCTGCTCATTGAACTCTCCAGAGGACACGTCACTCTCCAGGGTGAGCAGATGCCTGAACCTCAAAAGGAGGTCAAGGTCTTGGATTCCTCTCAGCGTGGTCTTTCCAGCTGACAATGGCACATTTGCCTACTCCCAAGTAAAGCTGTGATATTGGGCACTTTCACTTTCCCATAGAGCTCAATCTATATTTTTGATTTTTAATTTTTTGGCCATAACCTTTGATTGGAAAAAGATATTTCAAAACTGATTCTTGTACTGGTTTGCTCTTCAATACAAATCCAATGACATATAACATGATGGGGTATTGCACATCATTGCAAAGTTTCAAAATGAAGCCAAAATGGAGGACAATGAAGCCCTTTTGGAGGACACCTGGACAGGAGGCTAAAAATAAAGACAAATTTGGAAAAATCCAGTCTTATTGTCACCCTGATTATATAACAGCCGATTGGTATTTATTCGAATGTACATCATGACCAACCATCTCAGTCTGCATTTTTGGATCAGTTCTTCAGCTAAGTGTTTATGGATACACCCAGTGATGGGATTCAAATAAATTAACAACCGGTTCTCTGACCATCTGGCAGCCATTTTTAAATGGCTATTTTTAAACTTTATATGTCCTATCTCTCGTTAACAACCGGTTCTATAGAGTAGGTGCAAACCTGCTGGAGCCCACCACTGGATACACCTTTTCTATACTGTCTTGTTACAGTGGCTACTGGTGTCCAGGGACTTGGAAACATCACCCTCTACATCTGTGGATTACCTCTACAACACCCTCTGCATCAGTCTTTGTGCCCATGTGGGGAATGGGGACTATTTTTATCCTTCATTGGGATCCAGCCAAGGTTTGGGAAGCCTTGGAGAAACCAGCAGAGCATTTGCAGTGTTCATTGCACTGGAACATTCACTGTTTCCAAGGCAAAGGGAATCTTCAAGTGGTTTTCAAAGCTCCCCAGGACTCCTCAGACCCCCCAAAGCCTGGAAGGACCCCTGGGAAAGCCAAAATAGCCCCCCCCCCCATTCTCTGTCAGGGGCACAGTCATGGGGATTGTTCTGCTGCTTCCCCCATTCCCCACTCCTTAAAAGAAGCAGGAGACATATACACGAACTGGGAGGGTCTTGACACACCTCCCCCAGGAAGAGTAGATTATTGCGTTGTCTCTCCACACTCTGCTTCTGGAATGACTCCATTTCAATCCAATCCAATCCAATCCAATCCAATCAATCAATCAATCAATCAATCAATCAATCAATCAATCAATCAATCAATCAACAGTATTTATATGCTCCCTTTCAATAAAAGTTCATAAAGTGGTTTATATTTAATTTATTTTATTTAATCAATTTATATCCCGCCTTTCCTCCCCCACAAGGGGGAGCCCAAGGCAGCTGACAATAGCAATAAAACATCATTAAAACAGCATATAAATAAAGAATTAAAACACCATTAAAATATGATTAAAATACAATTAAATTAAATAAAAACAAGCAGATTAAAAATATTTGTTAAAAACAGTAAAAAACAATAAAAATAACTGTCCCCCCACCTCTGCCCCATTTAAAATGCTTTTTTAAAATAGAAGGTTTTTAGGCTCTGCCTGAAGCTCTGTATTGAGGGAGCTTTTCTCAGTTCAAAGGGAAGGGAGTTCCAAAGCCGGGGTGCCACCACCGAGAAGGCCCTATCTCTGGCTGCCACACCTCTCACATCTCTAAGTGGCGGCACAGTCAGTAGGGCCCCCTCAGATGACCTTAGGTGACAGGTTGGACTGTACAGAAGAAGGCGGTCCCTCAGGTACCCAGGACCCGAGCCATTTAGGGCTTTAAATGTCAGGACCAGCACTTTGAATTCAGCCCGGAAACGAATGGGCAGCCAGTGTAGTCGCTGAAGCAGTGGCCCAACAGAGTCGAACCGACGAGCCCCAGCAACCACACGGGCCGCCGCATTCTGGACTAATTGCAACTTCCAGACCGTCTTCAGAGGCAGCCCCACGTAGAGCGCATTACAATAATCTAGTCTCGATGTCACTAGGGCATGGGTCACCATGGCCAGATCCGAGCGAGTCAGGTATGGTTGCAGCTGGCGGATCAGTCGAAGCTGAGCAAAGGCTCCCCTGGCCACAGCCACCACCTGGGACTCCAGGAGCAGCTGCGAATCCAGGAGAACCCCCAAGCTGAGAACCTGCTCCTTCAGAGGGAGTGCAACCCCATCCAGAACGGGATGATATTCCAATAACCGAGTTGAGGACTTCCGGACCAGGAGAACCTCTGTCTTATCAGGATTTAATCTCAGCTTGTTCACCCTCATCCCGGGCCAATCTGATTAGCCAGGCTGGGCAAGAGTCTAGCGGGCAAGCAGATGGTCCCACACTACAGAGAATCCTGTCCACATCCTCAGGTTCTACAAGCTGAAAAGAATCCCAAAAGATGGACAAGACAGGTGCCCCGGGGACATCGTTGGATGTTGCTAAAGTGGCATCCAAGTCATGCCGGAACTGATCAACCTTGTTCGCAAAGTGTTGGGCGAACTCACCACAGCGAGCCTCCGTGTGCTTTACCACATCATTGTGGGGGGCCAGATGGTTTACATAGAAAATGTAATGGTTATTGGAGCTATTTGGACCCAGGGAGGGCTAGTGAGCCCAATTTACAGCTCTTGTCTCTTCCAATGATGTGAGGTACACCCAGGGGCATACTGACAACACTGTGCACCCATGGCATGCATGACATGCTGTCTTCACTTCATGATGTCATTATGCACATGGTCTGTTCACAGCCAGCTGCGAGGAGTGCTTGCACCGCTCATCTGAAGTTGCACATATGCCCTTCACAGCCAACTGGAGGGTTTCTTCTGCCAGCTGCCAAAAGTGCATGCATGGCTCGGCAGCGGAGCTGCATATTCGCCCTCCTGAACCAGCCGCATTCCCCAGCTGGAGCCATGCACATGCCCTTTTGAGCCAACCAGGGAATGTTCTACAACTGGCATAGAAGGGTGCTGGGTTGGAGAAATGCAAGGTGGGTGGGTGGATTTGCGCCTACCAGCATATATGCGCCCAGTGCACAAGACAGCTCATGCTACATGGGGCACCCCCTAAATTATTTGCCCAAGAAAAGCCCAGAGTGGAGGGTAAGTGCATTGCCCTAGTCTCCCCCAATATGCCAACAGCCCCTCTGACATCTCCCTGTGACCTGGCACCAGAGTCTCCCCATCCCTGGCCACCCACATTGTCCCGATCCTGCAACCACATGCACTTTGACCTTGGGTGTCACCAAACTTTCCAGTCCAGGAAAATTATGGGCTGTGGTGTCAATGACCCAGTTGGAACTGAGAGTAATTCAACTCTGTCCTTTGGCCCTAAAGACCCAAGGAGCATAGTGCTGAAGCCAAACACTCCTGGTTTAAGCTAAGCAGAGCCTCCAGCATTACTGTTTGGCCAAAACTGAAAGGAGATTAGCTTGAAAACTGGCAAAGAAATATGATCGTCTCTTAGATGCTTAATGAACTGAGCATGCATTGAAGAAACCCATTTTTTCCAAAAGTACTTTCTTGATGACTTCCAAGCGCTTTAATTATTTGGTGTGGTCATTAGGTTTTAGATATGAGCCAATTATTTATTTCTTTTAAAGGAAAAAAATGGCAAGCACTGACAAGTAAGATTAATTACCTCTCCTAGTCTTTGTTATTTACTGCCTAGACCCCCCCCCCATGTCAAAAGGGAATTGTTAGCATATATTGGGGAGGATGTCAACAGTGCGTTTCACCCTTTATTGCCTATACAGTTTTAATACAATGATGACAATAAAGTACTGTAGCTTTTAATACAGTCACCCTAGAGATATGTACAAGACTGTGAGCCCAATCCATACCGACTCAGAAGTAAATCCCATTGTAGTCAATGGGGCTTACTTCCTAATCATTATGGATAGGATTTCAGCCTCACTTGCATGCTTGTGGAAATACAGCAGTTGATCCTGTGTGCCATGTGTCTGTTGTAGTCCTATTTGAAAAAGCTTCTGCAATATAGTGCATACTTTGACCACTGGCTCCATGTCAGTGTCACCTGGCACTTGGCACAGGTGAAGTATCTCCAACCCATTATTCAGAGTCCATTCCTTCTTTCACTGCACCCTATTTGAGTGAAGGTGACTTCAATAATGGTAGCATTCACTGTGCTGTACATCTATGAGAAAGATAACCTATGAGGAATGAATTTCAATAGACCAATACTGTGAAAAAACCCTATGGGAGTTTAGAAGAGCCTGCCATTTAAACTGCTTTGAATAAGTCAGATGGAAATCTGATGAGATTATAGCACAATGTCATAAATAAAATCAATATTTAAACCTGACAGCCCAGAAGGTTGGTGATATCGTGATGATGTCATCAACGAGCATCTGGCCCCTTTGGCACCCCTGGTCTAAGACTTCTTAAAACTTATTTTTTAATGTTCAAATCATTTATGAAATGCTTAATTACAGGTGCAATTCCAATCAAGGCTGGGACAACTCCTTGGTCTTCCCATGGTGATATAGGGAGTCAAGTGCATGTCTGCGCATTGGCATAACCCCTCCAGGAGCGCTGCAGAAGTGTCTTACAGCACTTTTGCAACACTTTCCGGGCTAGCATGGATCTGGTATTGGGGGTTGTGCTGGCCTAACTGGGGATTAGGACTGCAGCCTTATTTGTTTAAAATATATTTAGAAGCCACTGTGAAAAAGAGATCTTAAAATGAGAGGGGAGCAATAGTGCAGCTAGAGGGGGTGGCAATGTATTAAGTTCTGCAGCAAGCGTCCCCATTTTGTGCTGTTTGGCTCCCCTTGCCCAGAATGTCTCTGAAAGGGAGAAGGATGAGATAATTTCTCCAAAGTGATGTGGAAAAATGTCTAAGATTATCCTAAAAAGTGATGGTGCAGTGAAGGTTCTACTTAGGATGGAAAAGCATGTTTATCACCACTGACAGTGCAGTCCTGGGCATGTTTTGGAGGAGGCATCAAGAGTACCTATTTATTTTCCAGGCAGTTAAGATGGTAAGAGGAGTCATGCCTAACTCAGTCCTGTTGGGTTAGCCGTTCAGTTTCCATCGCTGCTGGCTCCACTGAATCAAAGCTTGTGCTTGGGGCTGGACAAGCAAAAGGAAGGGCTGATTTCAGTGGGATTAATACATCTGCTTAGGTGCATTGCAGAAAATACACATCTTTTTATGTAATGACAGGAGACACTTTGTTTTTTTTCTTGCAGACACAAGACTCTTGTTTATGTGGAGGAAGAATATATGCAAACTAAAAAAAAAGTTGGCAGTGAGATAAATTCATATGAATGACATAAGTGAAAAACAGGTCTTATTTGGATTTTTGGCAAAAACAAAAGCTAAATTGTCCAGAACTGTCTGTATGTGCCCCAATGTAAAGGTCTCCCACCCTCCAAAAGGTCAAAGGACTGAAGAGGGAAAGCCTGACTGCATAATGTTCTGTGCTGGACTATCCTTAAGAGCTGCAGGGCACACTTGGAAGCTGCAGGGCCCACTTGGAGCTGCAGGGCCCACTTAAAAAATTTTTAATTTTTTTTTTGCAGTGCCCCAGGTTCACATCCAAAATCTGCAGAATTTTAAGATAAACACACAATTTCTGAGAATTCAGGACATAAAAACTATTGCTGTTCTCTAGCAAATCTCCAATGTGGTGTTATATTTTTATATATTTATATATTATATTTATATTTTTATATACTATATTTATTATATTTATTTTATATATTGTATTTGTGTATATATATAAATATATATATTGTATTTGTATATATATTATATTTTCAAATTAACCTGGGATCCTTGTGCTGGGGGTACATCATTCACAAAGCGAGGTGGGTGGGTGCCAAGGAGAATGATGGAAGTTTTCTGGGATCTAAGAAAATGTTTACATATATTCAGTGCAGATGAGCATTCACAGTTTGTGTCAGCCAACATAGTTTTTTTTAAATATATTGTCATTGATATAAATTATAATCCAAATATGATCCAATGGAGATGGGAAAGGGCCAAAAGGAACGTTGTGCCCTCTGATAAAATTCCTTGGCCCTGGTCTGTTGCAATATGTTGTTGTGTGTATTTTGCAAGGCTAGAGTGGATTTCCGTCACGTGGGTCCCCCTTAGACTTACGGCCCATTTGAGAGCAATTGGTCCAATTGGCTTAAAGGTGGTCCTGATTCTTTGCTTGAATTAAGAAGTCAGGAATGACTCAATTTCTAGGCTAGAGTGATTGTGAATCAATTCCCCGCTTTGCAAGCAAGGTAGGAAAAACGGAGTTCATCTGGCACGTTTCTTTCTTCGTCATATGGAACTGGGGCTCTCTCGATCCCTGTCTGTAGTTCCAAACCAAACATTTGGGGATGAGTTCTGGGGGTGGGGAGGGGGAGAAGAAACATCTCGCCTGGCCCAACATGCTCGCAAGCTTATAACAAGTATCTATCTGCACTGTGATTATGAACGGACAAGCAATTTGTTAACTGATGCGGCTTCTGGCAAAGTGAAGTTGTGCCAAGATTGCAATCGCCTCGGAGGAAACATTTTCAATTTCAGGGCTCCTGCTGAGATGCAGCTGTGCCAAGGCGTGCATATTTATTGGACCTGGCTAGGAAGCAAATGTGGAACTAATTAAACTCTAGCAGTGTCAGCCAGAGTGGCTAGGATTTTGTTGAATTGGCTGGTGGCCTCTAAGGAGATCTGAGCATTTCCAGAAACAATTTTCCAATAATAAAACCGACAAATGCGTTTTGCTGATAGAAATGTTTTATTTTCACAAAGGATAAATGACATATTATTCAGCAGGTGTAAGATAGTTCAACAAAGGTCCCAATCCTATTGGGACCTTCCATGACTCTCCAGCGGGCATGGCGGCACCCAAAGGAGGCTCTTTCGGTGCTGGTAAATTGGTGGCAAGTATGGATCATGGGCAGAGAGAGGGAGTCCCAGAGCATTTCAAGGGAGGAAAAGGGGGGTGTCTGGGGAGAGATGAGTAAGTAAAATGTTATTACGTATAAAAATTAAACACCATATTTACTTACTATGTTTAGGAATAGAAATGTGCCGGCCTCCTCACACCACCAACAGAATGGGGAGCAGTTGCGGTACGCCAGCCTAAATTGGTTAGGATTGTGCCCTGAGTTTTGCAAGTGCCTGAGGTGACTCATGCTCCAATACTAACTATATTTTCCTGGGAGTAAGCCTGATTGATGTGCACAATACTAAGGGCACAATCCAAAGTAACTACGGAGAGTCCTTGCTCCGGCATAAGAACAATTTGCTCTGGATTGCAATAGGAATTTCCCATAGGTTTTCACTAGGTGGTGCAGTAACTACGGGTACACGTAATGTCTCGTACTTGTTCCCGTAGTTTCTCTGGATTGTAGGGTTATTTCTGAGTAGACATGAATAGGTTTAGGCTCTCAGTGCTGCAGTTGACATTGTACTGGTCATGTCAGGACTGTATGCACCAAGTCACCAAAATGAGGGGATGCTCATGGAACCTAATTTGTGCTCCAACAACGTACAATCTTAGAATTCATTTGGAAATTGTACAGGTTTACTGTTCTACTTATGTTCCTTTGCGTAATTCTTTGATTGGAGTCTTGCAGATGTTGGAAATGTTGGAACAAGAATAATTACAATTCAATGCAATAATGAAAAGGATGGGGGAGGAGAAGTAAAGAGGATGGGGATTTTGGGAAGTGATACAGATTTGAAGGTTAAATAACCTTTACTGATTAGGCATGAAATGGTCTAATTTATCCATGCTAGCCTGTGTCATACAGCCAGAGCGCAGTGCCCTGTACTGGATCCAACACTGGTTAGGAATAAGCTGGAACTCACATCTGGGTAAGTGGATCTTATCCCCCTAATGCTGTGTAACACTCTGCCTACACTTTGGGGCTCAGATTTGTATCATCTCAACCTGTTTAGGGCTTTGAGGTCTGGGAGATGGGGCTAGAATATGAGGTGCACTTCTTCCAATGATCCTGCCCACTTCTGGGCTATATCTCCACCCTGATCTACCCTCCGTCACCCAGAAATGCCCCCTCCCCACCCTTGGAATTCCCGCCAGCTGATTCGGCTGGTCCAGATGAGCTGGCACAGGCCTCTATGCCACCCTGCTGATTCTTGAGTCAGCACAAACATGTCTTATGGCACATTTGCAACACTTAACAACTAGTGCAGGATGCCTTGAGTTGTGCTTAGGATTAGCTGTGTTTAGGATTAGTTATTTTAATTTATTCAACGATGAATATATATCCACCAATTCCCTATATGGATTTTCAGCCTTCTGAATAAGAATGTGCTTCTCTTCCTTTTTGTGCAACCCATTGCAGAGCATGTCCCTCTGACTTATGCGCTCAGATTTTTAGATCCTTATGTCTCATGCTCAGTGTAATATACTGAGCCAGACTTTCACCCAGTGTACTTTAAATAAAAAATTGATTAATGAAGGAAATTCAAACTGTGAGCACCAAGTATGTTCCTTCCTGGCTGGTCCCAGTCTCCAAGGTTGTTTATTTAGTGTCACCCATAGTCTGTCAGGGCTGACCTAAAACTATCAGAAACAGCCACAATTGCGGCCAAGCATAAACAAAAATCTGAACTGAAGGTGCAGAGGGACCCACATTCTACAGATAAGATCTATTGCCATAATAGCCCTTGATTATCATGACCAAAGGAAAAGGCTCCAAATATACAGACACATTTGGGTTTATTTACACAGGAAAGGAGGGAAGCAAATCATTTACAAAGAGGAAGACATACAGGGAATAAGGTTGCAGCGCATGTCAACCTTTCTCAAGAGTTTATAAAACAAGATTGGGTCAAGATTTTGCCTTTGGTTGTCATTGGTACCCTTTTGACATTTTACAATGTGCTAAAATCAGGTACTGTAAATAAATATGTGGGGAGGCAAAGAAGGGAGTGACCGTATTTACTCGATTCTAATGCACCTTCAAATCTAACGTGCACCCTATCCTTATAATCAAAATAATGTATTAACTCAAATCTAATTCACCATTGAATCTAATGCACACCCTGATTTTGGAGACTGAATTCGGCTGAAAAAGGTGAGTGTTATATTTGAGTGAATACAGTATATCTCTGGTTGTCAGATGGCCCTTTTGGCAAGATTTGGCCAGATCCTATGCCTGGCACCTGGGCCTGTTTTAAGGCATTTATGGGTGCAATCCTAATATTGTCTACTCAGAAGTAACCCCACTGTGTTTAATGGGTCTTACTCTCAGGAAAGTGTCTTTAGGATTGCAGCCTAACCCTACAATCCAGAGTAACTACAGGAAGGCATAAGAGGAACTTACTTTGGATTGCTCTATGCATTTCCCATAGGTTTCCCATAGACGGCACCATAACTACGTCGGTGTAAAAGGTCCCATAGTTACTCTGGATTGTAATCTCAGCTTTCTTTTCTTTTTTCTTTTTTTCTTTTTTTCTTTTTTTCTTTTCTTTTCTTTTCTTTTCTTTTCTTTCTTTCTTTCTTTCTTTCTTTCTTTCTTTCTTTCTTTCTTTCTTTCTTTCTTCCTTCCTTCCTTCCTTCCTTCCTTCCTTCCTTCCTTCCTTTATTGATTGATTGATTGATTGATTGATTGATTGTCTGCTGGGATCCACCTAGGTTCATGAGACTTTAAAAAATATAGAAAGAAATAACTTTATTTATATGTAATTATTCTCAGAAAAAAGATGTACAAATGCTTATAATCTGTAGGAACGATTTGCAGTGCAGTTAGTAGCAATCTGATTTCTGAAAAGCCTCAATGCTTGTGGCAGTTAAGTTATCAGAACCTTCCATTATCTTGCTGAACTTTGCTTGGCTCTATGGAACCCACCAAAAATAGGTCACAACCATCCTGTGGGTCCTAACCTAGCATTTGGGAACCACTGGTCTAATAAATGTTGCAAATAATTCCTCTGACCGACTCTGTTGCATGTTGCTGGATGGGTTTTTTCTCCAAGAAAACCAGTTTCCAATGAGAGATGGACTGCCCTTCAGAGTGGTTCCTTGCTGCTTTGCTATTTAGCATGCTTGGCCACTTGTCGAAGCTAATGGCACAACAGTGCGCCTTTTCAGAGCAGCTCAGAAATGTAACCAGAAGTGATTCCTTCTAGTTTGCCTAATGGAATCTTGCCCTGACCGGCACCGTTCCTGGAGCAAAGCTTACATCTTCCAGATTCCCTGCTGCCCTTGGCAATCCTGAACCCCAACAGTCTTTGGCCTGAGAGTTCCAGCATATTCAAAAGCTCAAGAGGAATTTAGCTGGCAAGGTACTTAACATTAATACTTCCATTCTTTTGTGCACAGCAAAGAGTACATTGAATTTTCAACAAATCACAGCCACACTATTAGGAATTTTCATTTGCTCTTTTCTTCCAGTGTTAGACGCAGCAGATTTAATTCAGTGGAGGCAAAATGCAATTAGGGAAAACCATTGCCAGACTTTTTGGGGACATGACTGGATGAACCTTTTAGTTGCTTTCATCCCCAACTTTGGCTAACCTTTCTCCCATTTTATATGTGCAAAACACATGAAGATGATAAACAGAACTAAGACAGAACAGAACAAAATGGGTCAGGTACAGGCCCCCCCCTCCAATTATTTGTGTGCCTTTCTTGGATATTGCAAGTCATGCCTATATATAGCACCAGAAGTTATCATATAAGTTACTTGTATATGATAAACTTGTATGCAGCCTCATGTTTTCAAAAGAAGTTCCTTCTACATAGTTTAGGGGTTTAGAGGTCATAGTGTCAGGAGTGTGGGAAAATTATCCTCCTTAGATATCATGAGAATAACTCACATACCTAAGACAAGAAGTAAGGAGTGTGATAAGATAGTTGAAGAATGGAAAGGCACTCAGAGTGGACCAAGTCATTGCTGAAATGATCAAAGCCAGAAGAGATATCCTTCTCCAGCGGCCCCATGTCTGGGCAACAGCAGTGTTTGCATCACTCAAATGCCTTTGGAATATCTACACCAACACCAAAACTCACCTCTTCTGAATACTAATCCTGCCAATTCTCCTGTATGGCTCAGAAACATAGATTCTGCTCAAATCGGATACAAACAAGCACGAGGCCTTCTAAATGTGATGCCTCTGACAGATCCTGAGTGTCTCTCTTCACGATTTCCACCATAATGAGACAATATGGGAAAGGTGCAACCAAAAACCCTCAGTCAAAAAATTAATCCAAAAATGCAGACTGAGATGGTTTGACCACATCTACGGAATGAACATAAATTGGTTGGCACATAAATCGCCTCTGGTGTGAGCGACCTGGACACTTGAGAGTTCAGGGAGCAGCATTGAAAAAGACATGGCTCAAACTGGTTGTGAAAGACCTAAAGAACCAGGGATGATCCTCTCCCCAACTGATGATCCTCTCCCCAATTGCCAGCTAAGGAAGGAAGGAAGGAAGAAGAAGAAGAAGAAGAAAGAGGAGGAGGAGGAGGTGGTGGTGTGATGATGTGATGATGATGATGATCTAACCTAGATTTCCCATATACAGTCTGTTCTTGGTATCCACAGGGAATAGGTTCATGAAAATTCCAGAGGATACCAAATTTGTGGATCCAGAACCATTGATCCTATGGGATCTATAGCATTTGGGCAGCCATTTTCAACCACTGCACCACAACTTATTGGTGTGCCACATCTGAATGTGCCATGGAAATTTGGGAGAATGTTATTTATTAACATGACCACTGGGATAAGTGAGCCCTCTATTGGAGTTCCTTGTAGTTCTTTAAAAAATCTGATGGCATGTCTTGACAATTTTAGCAGCTTGTCAGTAAGTCATGAGATGAAAAACATATAAAATAACTTGATGTACAAACCTGAAGTAACTTTTTATATACTCTTCTGTGCCTGAAGTGATCCCAACTGATGAGAACTTACCTGTCAGCCAAAGACACACCTATTCTCCAGAACACACGCATACAAAACTTTGAGTTTTTATATCACCAAGAGCTGTGTTTCTGTCTCAAATTCTGTTACGGTGTAATGGCTCACCAAAAAAACTGGAGACCATTATAACTCATCCTCTGGATTGTTTGTGCTGCCAGTTCAAGGCCCAGCAAAACTTCCCTGTAACCATTTTCTGATAAGAGATGATGCATACATGTGCCTGTGCAATGAAACATCTGCAGCACATCCAGTAAAATATAAGGATCAAAACTGTTTTCAAATGGATTGATACTAGTAGGATGTGCAAATGGGTAAGCAATAACCCATACATGACTTATGGGCTGTGTTCTGTACCTACATTTTATTTCTATAATTTGAGAGCTGGTTGTAGCCCGAGGACAACAAACTTTTCTCATTTTCATTTTTGTCCTTTTTGGCACGTTTATAGTTGTAAACAAGTTAAAGATATGGCTGTTTTTCTTGTAGGTGTTTTGTGCTTCATCTAATCAAACTGAGACAAAATCTCCCCCCCCCACTTCCCTCCCCCCCAAAAAGTACCAAGAAAACTGGTGCTTTCTATTATAACTATTTTCAGAGGTATTATTACTTGTCTGCAGGAGAGAAAAAAGGCTTCAGGCTGAAACTCTGTAGACAAAAAAGTCTCCGCCTAGGAGCAAACATTTTGTATGATATTTCAAACACAGAGATAGTGTTGTCATAATCAAATGGGATCATAAATCATAATAAAACCTAGTTAGACTGAAACTTCTTGTCACACTGACATATTACAGCAAGAATATAATATAGTGGGGAAAGTAATAGCTTGATCTGTCTGAATGGGAAATTGGTAAAGGGGTGGGTTGGTGGAAAAGCTATGTAGTTCTGGACTTTCAGTCTGTATTTTGAAGATAAAAATATAAGGAGAGCCCTCTGGTCTGGCCAAGGACCCATCTAGTCCAGCTTCCTGTATCTCACAGTGGCCCACCAGATGCTACAGGGAGCACACAATATAACAAGAGACTTGCTTTCTGGTGCCCACCCCTGCATCCGGCATTTTGAGGTTGCCTACATCTAAAAACAGAGGTTACACATATCCATCTCAGCTTGTATCCTGTGATGGGCTTCTCAATTTGTCCAATCCCCTTTTAAATGCATGTAGGTCATATGCCATCACCATACAGGCTACACAAAGACAAATTTTATTTTGTTTCTCTTAACTTTCCTAATACTCACTTTGGCTGCAATCCTAAAGACACTTTCCTGGGGTAAAATCCATTGAACACAATGGGGCTTCCTTTTGAGTAGACATGGGGTGCAATCCAGAATAACTACGGAGAGTTCTGGCTCCGGTGTAAGAGCAATTTACTCTGGATTGCAATATACATTTCCCATAGGTTTTCAACAGGTGGTGCAGTAACTGCGGGTGCATGTAATGTCTCTTACGTGCTCCCGTAGTTACTCTGGATTGTAAGGGATGGTTAGGATTGTGCTCTTTGTGTTTCTGGTGTTGTGTAGAGGGAGAGGACCATCTCTCTGTCCACTCGATCCATCTGCTGCCTAATTTTTTTATTTCTCAACCATGTCCTCTCATCACGTACAGGTATCCCCCACTTATCGGATGGCTTAGGGCAGGATTCCTCCACCTCTAGTCCGCGCCAGTCTGTGGCGACTTGCTCACTGGGCCGCGCTGACACTGTGTCCCAGACCAGAGGCAGGAGCCCTGGTGGCACTCAGCCCCAGCCCAGCCCAGTAGTCCCACAGCTGGGTGAACTGCACAAATGCAGTCTGGCTACTGGGCTGCACCTGCATAGTTCACCCTGTTGGTGGGGCGAACTGTGCAGGCGCAGCCCAGTAGCTGGGCTGCGCCTGCTCAGTTCTCCCCAGCGGTGAGGCGAGTCAGGCTGTGCCTGCCCAGCTCACCTCACAGCCGAGGAGAACTGGGCAAGCGTGTCCCAGCTTCTGGGCTGCACCTGCACAGTTCACTGTGGCCACAAGATGAACTGTGCAGCAGCTGGACTGTGCTTACGCAGTTTATCCTATGTCCAGGGCAAACTGCTCAGGCGCAGCTTGGCATAGGGGCCTGGGCAAACTGCGCCTGCGCATCCTGGCCGAGCCATGGGAAATTTTTCCTCATAGTACTGGACTGTGGTCCTCACAACGTTGAGGACCACTGGGTTAGGGAATAGAGCACCATCCAAAAGTGAAAATAGTTGAAAAGTGGGACCTCATCTTTTTTAGTTTATAAATGTTGCTTCCAGTGCTTTTTTTAGTTAGCAAATTGCACATGCCCCTTTTATCTTGCAAATTCCTGCTGCCACAGAAAGATTCCTGCAAATGGATTCTCATTAATTCCTTCTGGAATGGGATTAGGCCAGGAGCTCCAACATGGGAGAGGGAGGCTGAAAGAGCAGAACATGCATTGAATGAATAAGTTCTGGGTATAACTGAAAGGTGATGAAAGAGTGGATCATCAGAAAATGAACTGTCAGAAAGTGGGGGATACCTGTACCTCTTTTCTAGACTGAAGAGCTCCAAATGCTGCCTCTCCTCTCCAAATTGGTTCTACAAGAGATCTGATTTTCAGGTACACAATGATGACCTCCCTGTGCAGACCAAGGCATGGAGCACCTATTTTCAACTTCTGTGTCATGGCATGGCACATTGATGTGAGTGGGTCCATTGGGGACGTAAACCACATCCCGGCACCACAGTGTGATGTCATTTGTCAAAAACCTGAAGTTTTGCCATGATCATTTTAGCGCCTTGAGATGGAAAAAAAAAAATTGAAAGTCCCTGGCCTAGAGTCTCAGGAATCTCACAATCTTAACTTACTCCCCGCTTCCAATGCAACTGCATTTGCAGAGTGCATGCTTCATCTTGCAAGGGAGGGGAAGTCCTGGAGACCTCCTTGAGGTATTGGGACTTTTGATCCCTTATCTTAGTATAAAACTCTGCAGTTTCCTTATATCTCCTTGGATCTGCACCAACAATTTAACTGGTTCAGAACTGACGGATGAAGAAATAGAATGTTGGCACACACCAGTGTGGTGGGAATCCCACACTTCATCCCTGCTTCTCCTTGCCCAGAGACTATCCAGTTCCCCTATTAGATTTTCCCTACAATCCAAAGTAACTATGGGAAGATGTAAGAGGCACTTACTCTGGATTGCTCTATGCATTGCCCATATGTTTCCCATTGGTGGCACCATAACTTCATTGATGTAAAAGGTCCAATAGTTACTCTGGATTGTAGCCAACTTTGACAATCTTAGGGATGGAGGAGAAAAGAAAATACAGTGGTAAGTAATAGGGTTTACTTCAAAGTAGACATGCATAGGCTGGTTTCAAGGAGAGGCTGTGCAAGTGCTGGAGGAGCGTCTAAACCAGCCATATCCTGGCTGGGACTATTTTTTGCTTGTATTGCAAGACAAAATTTATTAGAAATGTTTGCTAGTCTTGCAAAATGCTTTCAATCCAAATTATTGTATTAGCATCTGAGACTACAGAGCAGTTTGGCATTAGAGCATATCAATATTATGGAAGATCCAACATACATGCAGAAGAATGTGGATTGTCCTTATATGTTCAGATCATGTACACCACTCACTGTACCCTTTTCCCACCCTTCTCCTTTTTTGAGGCAAAGGATTACATGATAGTGCAATCCTAACTCCTGGTTAAGATGGCACAAGTCCTGGCAAAAATCCCATGCTGGCCTAGATGTGTTGTAAAAGTAGTATTTCTGTGCCACTCCTGGAGGAGTTAGGCCAGTGCACAGTCATGCGCCAGCCTCCCCACATTTAGCTGTAGTTTCTATATCTCTTTACTAAGTGTGTATGTGCATGTATGTGAGTGTGTGCACCAAGGATGTGTGGTGGAGGGGGAAGCAGGTGAGCCTGAGCCTCTCCACCGGAGTTCTTCAAAAAGCAGCACCACTGTTGTGTGAGGTGCATAAAAACTCACAACACACGTACGAGAGTTGTGCGAGAGTGCATTGATTGTGTTTTTTGCAAGCTTCACACAATAATATGAAGGATTCTGGTTGGGAGGCAGTGCCTCACCTGGCTCCCCGTCCCTATGCACGCACACATACACACATACCCCCTATGTAGAATTCAAAATAAAATCCTATTCTCCCCTTTGTAACTCTGGCCTAAAGCACATCATTCAAATTCAATGCCATTTAATAATCTTTTCCGATCTTGCTCCCCCTCCTCCAAATTTTATGCTTCAGGCTGCTGTTTTGATAAATGTGTGTTTCCACAGCTTTCGATGATACTGTATCATTGTGAGGTAAAATGTCAATATGGGTAATGTCACAACGCAGTGAAAACACAATTTAATATTCAAAGAATTTGTGTAATTGTAAATTAGGCAGTGCCACCCAATATCATAACATATTTCATGAGAAAAAAGATGCTAAATTTACTTGACCTACTTTCATCTACATGTTTAGGAAACCGGGTATGATAAGTAAACAAAGTAGTTGAGCCTCATATATGAGATGATTATTGTTTGAATTTATGATTCATGCCTTGAGCAACATTTTGTTTGTGGCCTCATTTGCAACCGTAATTTACAACTTTTCGAGGGATAGACGGTGTATTTGGGAAGCTATATATTAGACATGCTTTGTACTGGGACGGTTTTCTAGCTTTGGGTGTAGTATATTCTGTGTTTCTGTTAGCTATAAAAATTCTTGGCGTTACTTTTATTGTAGTAAATATGGAAATACTTTTAAAAAATCGCATTCCCCTCAGGAATGTCCTATTGTATCTACATCAGTGCACTTATTCCAGCTAAATCTAACGGGTATTTAAAGGAATTGTTAATCCTATAAAAATGTGTGCATGAATGTGAGGAAAATTAACAGCTTAAGCATCCCCTAACTACCCAGAGGGTAGATAGTTAGTCAACTTCAACACTGTATAAATAATTTGTGTATATTTTAGGGTGTCAAACTTTCATGGCAAGTTTACCCCTACAGTTATATTTTAACTCAAATAAAAGAATACAATAGGTAATATACTGCCCAGTCCAATTGGGCTTTTAATGCCCTGCTAACTGGGCAAGAGACATTTTAAAGGGGGTATTTCTCTTTTATTTGAGAGTAACTGGCTCTCTTCACCCCAGAGTGTCTTTTCGAGTGGCATCTGCTGGTGTTTTTAGATTGTGAGCCCTTTTGGGATAAGGAGTCATTTGTTATTTAATTTTCTCTGTAAACCACTTTGTGAACTTCTTGTTGAAAAGCATTTTATAAAATACTGTTATGATGATGATGATGATGATGATGATGATGACGATGACGACGATGACGACGATGTTGATAGGGGTGACAGAACAGAGAGGCAAGGGAGAAATTCAGAGACAATGGGGGCAGGAAGGGCTTGGGTTCAATGGCAGTGGCAATCACTGAATCCATGTTCCCTTTCCTAGACCCAATCCCATGGTTGGGTCCACACAGATCGGCCCCATGATTTTGTTGTCATAGATCTTAGTAGATCTCTCTGTGCTATAAACTCTTATCGCCACGTTAGGGAACCAATTTTCCCTTAACCCAAAACCTCCGCAACTATTCTTCCCCCAGCAAAATACAACACAAATGATTTCAAGAAGGTGGCATCAGTAGAAGGAAAAAGGATAGGATTTTAGAACTATAGAGACTATAGAGAGTTGGAAAGGGACTGTACAGATCATATAATCCACCACCCTTCTCATCCCTGATAAATTACCTTCCAGCCTTGGCTAGAAAACTGCTTATCAGGAAGAACTGCATGTGGCAAGCTGCATGCAGCACAAGATGACATGTGAGAACTAAGATGGTGTAGTGGTTAGGGAGTCAGACTGAGACCTTGAAGATCCGGATTCAAATTCCTCCTCAGCCATGAAGCTTCCTTTGTGACTATGGTCCATGGGCCTATATCCTAAAATGAAATTAAACCCCTTGCTCCAGAGCAGTTATGATGACTTTCCATAACACTAGAGGGTGACGTCACTGTGTGGACCCGTAACTGCAATGGATTTTGCTAATAGCCTCACCTTACAGGGCTGTTGTGAGGACAAAAGGATATAAGCTTTGAGCTTTGTAGGCCTCCTTGGGAACTTGTTTTGGTAAAGACAGGTTATAAATCTCAAAGTAAGTAAGTAAGTAAGTAAGTAAGTAAGTAAGTAAGTAAGTAAGTAAGTAACAGATTATCATTTTCTTATGATCACCATGTGCTGAAGTGATGGGAATTGGCCTTGAAACTGGAGTTTACCTGGCAAAATTACAATTCAGCATGATGCCAAAATAAAAATGACGTGGATCTTGACCAAATACAGTATTATTGAATGATGATCAGAGTCAGGATCATTCAGCCTGTCATTAAACCTTTGACAACCTCTAACAGCCATTTTATTAATTAGCATGGAATAATTACAAAGCCATTTTCTTGGGAATAGTGCATATGTCTTTAAAAAAGCAAATAGATAAATAATGTACAAATAAGATTTGTTTGGGATTTTTTTATATTTAACCAGAAAAATATATAATTTAATATTTAATATTTAATTTAAATATGAGGGCTGTAGGTGGCACAAGTGGTTAAGACGCTGTGCCTGTTAACCAGCAGGCCAGGGTTCGAGACCCGGGTTGGGTCCTGTCCTTAGCTTCTGTCCTTAGCCCAGCTCTGCGACGCCAACTAGATCCATTCGTATTGGCTCTGCCTTTCCTTTGGACTAATTCAGTGGCGTGGAGAGGGGGGATTTGCTGCTTGGGTAACAGCCTATCCTCCATAACAATCCCACCCAGGCTTTTGTGCTTCGCATGCAGCGTATGCAGCGCCGAGCACGATACCATAGTCTTCCAAGACTGACGGAGGCCTGCTTTTAATTTAAATATACTGTTTAATAAGAAAATCCCTCCGGGATCAGGCTAATGCCCATCTAAGTCCAGCTTCCTCTGTGGCACACTGGAAGCTTCTGGAAGCACATAAGAAATTAAAATATTTGCATCCTGGTGCCTCTCCCTTCCATCTGGCATTCTGAGGAAGCGTACTTCCAAAACCAGGAGGTTGTGGAGAGCCATCATGGTAATCTCTGATGGAGTTTTCCTCCAGAAATCCATCCAGTTTCCTTTTCAAGGCATCCAGCCCAGATGCCATTGCCATATCCCATGCAAGGAGTTCCACAGATAAATTATATTATATTCTAATATTTTATTCTATCTAATATTTTGTCCAGTTTCCGACACTCAGTTTAGGAGATGTTCCCTGGTTCTGGTGCTGTGTAAGAGGAGAAAAAAAAATATCCACACATAAGTATTTGTAGTTCATCACATCTTAAGGTTCCAAGAAAGGATATACTAACTTTGGATAGATGCAAATATTTTCCAGAGCAATCACAGACCTCCTTCTAGGAAACATTCAAATCACTAAAAGCACTATCCTTAAATACTACCTACACAGTGGGGTATATAACCATACGACATCTAGAGTATAATCCTAACCACATCTACTCAAAAGTAAGCCCTACTGTGTTCAGTTGGTCTTATTCAGTGGTGGGATTCAAAAATAAATTAACAACAGGCTCTATATCATAATAACCTAAATTAACAACAGGTTCTATGTCCCATTAGTAACTGGTTCTTAGAACCAGGTGCTCATTAGCAAAGGGTTCTGTAGAACCTGTGAGAATCTCCTGAAGCCCACTGAGTGTGCAATTCTAACTAATTTAGGCTGGCAGATCTCATGCATGGTGATGTGGGGAGGCTGGGGCATCTATGTGCATTAACCTAGACCCCCAGGAGTGGCACAAAAGTGTGTTTATAACACCCCCAGGCCAGTGTCAGCACTTATACCAGTCCAAGTGGGGATTAGGATTGCAGCCTGAGTGCAGGAGGTCACCATCAAACCCTTCATAAACTGGAAATAGTCATGACTTGGTCTCATGTCACAAAAGATTAGAATCCACTATATCCCAAAGAATGAGAGTAAAATACAGTGCAGGCTTTGATACTTATTTTGTTTTTATTTTTAATTAGTTATACATTCAGCTATCATTGTCCTTGTGCCCAAAATGAGACACTACAACTATTTACTAGGAAAGGCATTTGCTGCGTCTTTACAAATACATTTCTAAATTGCACATTCTATAATCAAAAAAGGCTAATATGAGGAAACAGCAATATAACAATCCAAGGCATTAGATGTAATCACTGCTATTTCCTTTAACAAAAGGAAATTGCAGCATTATCTTCAAAAATGACATGTTTAACAGTCCAAGGTCAAAATATAAAATTCTGATTTTAGCAGATAGTAGACTGTGGAGTTATATAGCAAAAATGGTTCTCTGATTTGGTATAATTTCCAATACTGGGGTTCTGCTGGTGTTTCAGGAAGATCTAGGGTGGATCTTTGGAACCAGATGGGGTGCAAAGCTCTGACATTTCAAGCTTCTATATGTTTCCTCCTGGGCCTTGGCCCCTGCTCATGTTGAATCTATGGAGATGGTTCCTCCTTTTACTCCAAGGAGACCTCCCATCCTTGGACTAACTACTAGTACTGAAAATTGTCTTGCCTGTGGACATAAATTAGGTAAATTCAGCAAATCCTAAGTGTTGTTTGGACCATGTTCCCTTCTGAGTTGGCTTTCCTTAATTAGGTTCCTTACCCACACCAATCCAATGCACTTAATGCCAAGTCGATACCTAAAGGAGAGATGGCATCAGAACAGGGCAAGTTTTGAACTTCTTGTATTCTTTTTCTAAAATCCATCATATTTTTTATTTGCTAGTGGAATTAAACCATTGTTATGTAACCATCGGTACAATTTCAAGAATATTTGTGGGCCCTGGGCACTGGTGGGCTCTGGAGGGCACCAGGTGGTGGGTACCTGGCAGTGGGTACCTGGCAGTGTGCACCAGTGGATACTGGGCACTAAGAGGCACCAGAAGGTACCAGTGACAGTGGTGGGCAGCAGCAGACACCTGTACTGGGCAGTGGGCACCATCAAGCAGTGGGCACCACTGGGCACCAACATCAGGGTGACCAGATGCCCAAATCTCAAAAGGAAACAAGGTCTTGGATTTCTCTCAGCCTGGCCTTTCCGCTAGACAATGGTATGTTTGCCTACTCATGAGTAAAGCCATGATATTGGGCACTTTCACTTTCCCATAGAGCTCAATGCATATTTTTTATTTTTAGTTTAGGCTATATAGGCTTTGATAGGAAGCCTATATATAGGCTTTGATAGGAAGGAGATACTTCAAAACTGTTTTTTATATTGGATTCTGCTCTTCAATACAAATTCAACAACATATGACATGATGGGGTACTGCACACCATTGCAAAGTTCCAAAATGAAGCCAAAATGGAGGACAATGAAGTCCTTTTGGAGGACACCAAGACAGGAGGCTAAAAAAGAGGACAGATCCAGAAATTTCTGGTCAAATGGTCACACTGACCAACATGCAATGGGCACCACTGGGAAGTATGAACCACTGGACACCACCAGGCAGTGGGCACCAATGGGCACAGGGCATCCCTACTGGGCCATCAGGCACCACTTTGCAGAGGTCAGCTGACAACAGTCACCAGTAGGCACCACCAGGCACCAATGTGTACTGGGCACCAGCAGGCACTGGACAGTCCTACTGGGCACAAGCAGGCACCACTGGGCATTAGGCATCTCTACTGAGCAGTGTGCATCCCTGCTGGGCACCAGGCACTAAGCACCACTGGGGATTGGGAATCAATGGGGACCAAATAGTTTCTTAGGGTCCTTGTATCACAGAAGTAATATGCATCTCAAATTTCATGCTCCTAAGTTCAGGGGCTGTGGCTGACTGTCAATCAGTCAGTCTTTAATGTTAAGTATAGGGACAAAAACATACTGCACGCCTTTTCACCCCTTCCAGTTTAAATGTGTAAAGATCGGTTCTTATTGGGTCCCTCCCCAGATTTCATGCTCCTAGGTCCAGCAGTTTTGGCTGGGCATTGATGAGTGTGTCAGGGAGTCAGTCAGTCAGTGATTCTTCAATTTTATATATACAAGTATATCACATTTACTTGAATCTAATGCTCACCGTTTTCAGCCAAATCTCTTCTCCAAAATTGGGGTATCCATTAAATTCAATGGCACATTATATTCGGGTAAGTACAGTATTTTGATTATAAGTATAGGTCAGTATTAGTTTAATAGTTTACTACCGTATATTGTAATTAAAATGTAACATGAATCCATGTTTGTATGAAATTGTGCAATTAGGTAAAAATAAACCCATTGACGTATTATGTGCTATTTCACAGTCACCAGGTGTTGGACTGGAATTGGCTCTGTTGTGATTCGGTTCCTATCCAAGGAACTTGGAATCATGAAGTTATCATCTCAAGATGTGTGAAGTTCCCAGGAGTGCTGCTTTTTGTAACTGGGCAGTTGTGATCTTCTGGAGGCCCATTAAGTTTAGATGTTCCTGGAGACTTGATGGAATCACTCCAAGAGCACCTATTATTATTGGAATAACAGTGGCTTTCTTTTCCCAGATCCTCTGAATTTCTATCTGTAGGTCCTTATACTGCATGATCTTCTTGTGTTCTTCCTCCTGAAGCTGACCATCTCTGGTTATTGCAATGTCAATGATCCAGACCTGTTTTTTCTCAACCAAGGTGATGTCTGTATTATGTTCCAAGTGGCGGTCGGTTTGAATACATAAGTCCCACAGGATTTGAGCCTGTTCATTCTGGACTATCTTTCCTGGTTTGTGGTCCCACCAGTTCTTGGTTGTGATGAGGTTGTATTTTTGGCACAGATTCCAATGTATCATGGTGACCACTTGGTTGTGTCTTTCCAGATAGTCCATTTGGGCGATCTTTCTGCAGCCACAGAGGATGGGTTCCACTGTTTCTTTGGCCACCTTGCACTGCCAGCACTTGCTGTCTTTCTGGCTCTTGTCTATCTTGGCCTTGATCGCATTTGTCTGCAGTGCTTGTTCTTGGGCTGCTGGTATCAGGCCTTCTCTTTCTTTCTTTCATGTTCCTTTCCTCAGCCATTGCCATGTTGCTTTGTTATCAGTATTAGTATTCTCTTGAATGTTAAGATATTGCCCATGCATTGCCTTATTTCACCACCTGTCCCTTCTGTTCTTAACCATCTGCACTTTGTTTCATCACACTTTAGAATGCCTTCTTTGTGAGCCTCTTTTAAGTGTTCTTGATTTCCCCTTAAATACTCTGCCTGGGATAGTTTTTCCTCTTCCACTGACTGTTGGACTTGAATCATGCCCCGTCCTCCTTCTTTACGTGGTAAATATAATCTGTCTACATCACTTTGTGGGTGTAGTGTATGGTTGATGGTCATAATTTTTTGGGTTCTCCTATCCAAGTTCTCAAACCCTACAATCCAGAGTTACTACGGGAGCACGTAGGAGACATTACGTGCACCCGTAGTTACAGCACCACATAGTGAAAACGTATGGGAAATTAATATTGCAATCCAGAGTAAATTGTTCTTACACCGGAGCAAGGACTCCCCGTAGTTACTCTGGATGGTGCCCTAAGTCAGTTTGAGTCCATTCAACTATGCCAGCAGTATATTTTTAACCACTGGTACAGCCCATGTATTGATGGCTTGGATGGTATTGCCAGTATTGAGTTTTGATTTTAGAATTTTCCAGACTCTTCAGATGTATTTCTTGGCTACCCTGGTCTTGACTTCTCTGTGTTTAATGTTGTTATCTTGGTGTATGCCAAGGTATTTATAAGCTGTTTCTGGTTTAAGACTTTTTATTTCACTATTGTTTGGCATCTTCACTCCATCCATAGACATAAGTTTTCCTTGATGTATTGCCAAAGTTGCACACTTTTCTAAACCAAATTCCATTGATATGTCGGTAATATAAATCCGAAGTGTATTTAGCATTGATTCAATTTCAGATTGTGACTTCCCATACAGTTTGAGGTCATCCATGTAAAGTAGATGGTTAAGCTTTGTTGATGACTTTGAAACTTTGTTGATGACCTGATATCTGTGGTCTGTTTAACTGAGTATGTTGAACAATGGTATCAATGCAATCGCAAAGAGTAATGGGGAAAGTGAATCTTGCTGGAATATGCCTCACTGGATGTTGACATTGCCCAAATTTTCCCCATTTAACATTTTGTTTTCCATAGAACCACAGATTTTTCTACAAACTGTTTGATATTGTTGTTAATATCAATCATTTCTAGGGACTTGTGTATCCAATTATGTGGAAGTGAATCAAAAGACTTTTTGTAATCAATCCAGGCAATATGTAAGGTTGTTGTTGTTGTTGTTATATTGCTTGTTGTATGCAGTAAAAAAATTTAACACCTGCTTTACAGCTGCATATTATAATAGCTAGTAAACATTTTTTTAAATCTCAAGCCTTATAAAATAGGGGTGTGCATTAGATTCAATAGCACATTAGATGTGAGTAAACATGGTTGTATAGATTTGTATATCCCACCTTTCTTCCTAAAAGGACACTCACTGTATGTAATGAGGTGCTTCAGTGAGAAGGAATTGCTTATTTTCCGTAGCAAATCCACTTTTGGGTTACAATCATCTGGTTCTCAAAAATTTGTATGTTACTGTTTGCTTTCTGTTGTTATCTGTATACGCGTAGGCATCTTATGTTCCAATACAATATGTATGAGCTGGAGAAAGGGGGAGGGAGAGTTTGCAGGTGCCTGAAAGCGCCATGCAAGTGTCTCCCCCCTTCAGTGCTTCCTGGGCAATGGGAGCAAAACAGAGGAAAAGGGTTCCAAAGGGGAGGGAGCTGCTTATAAGGCATATTCTGGAATCTGCAAAACTCCGTGCTTTGCATCCCTCTAGCAATGCCACTGTTGGGGAGGAGAGAGAGGCGGCATGAATGGTGATTGTGGGCAATTTTCTGTAAGAAAGGATCTGTTTAATTGTGCAAAAGTGTCCTCGAGTGATCTGGAATCACACAGTTTGTAATTTCTGCAGCATCCTGGGTGGCTGTTTCATGATCCTAATTAAATTATAGATGATCGTCAAATCCTATAGATTGGAATAGGCACTCTCTCTGGTGAATTAACCGTTTGCAGGCACCTGCGTGTGTGCCTCGAGTCCGCTCCTCCTCTTCAGATAATGTTATTGTAATATTTTGCCTAGAGGTGGCAGCATTGGAAGGTTTTGCAGTTAGAAAATAATGATTTTTCTCAACTCTTCAAGGCTCTCCTTCCTCCCTCCCACATACTATGTCATCATGACTTAGTTAACATCATCTCACAAATGCGTTAGATAAAACACAGTGCACTATAACTCCAGTATCCTCGTCTTCACTTAAATTAGACTCTCTGCTCACTAATTTTTCTTTTGATTCAATCTTTGATCGTTTCATATGTTTTGCAGTTTTGTCCTGTGATTTTGGCATTCAGAAATTCAGCAAGTCTGGATTCAATATGAATCCAATGGAAACAACAGCACTGCACAGAAAAAGCATTGAAAGGTCATATACATTCTTTTAGGATTAGTCAGAAACTTTCTGAAAGTAAAATATATGGGTGGAATCCTATGCCTGTCAGAAGTCCCATTGAGTTCAATAGTGCTTACTCCCAGGAAATTGTGTTTAGGAGAGTGTGTTTAGGATTGTGTTAGGCTGGTCAGGAGTAAGGCCCACTGAAGTACTTTTGAAGTAGACATGGTTAGGATTGTGCTCTAAATCTGTCTTTCTTTCTGTCTATTGGTCTGTCTATCTGTCTGTCTGTCAGAGGAATTAAGGGAACATCCTTCCCACATGCTTTGTGAAGCAAGCATTGCTATGGATTTTTATATGAGTGGTCAGAAAAGAGTATGAGCAAATTTATTTATTTGTTTGTTTGTTCGTTCGTTTGTCCGTCTGTCCGTCCGTTCATTCATTTGATTTATACCTCACCTTTCTACCTAAAAGGGGCACTCAAAGGGCATTGGGGTCCCCAAAGATTTGTCTAAATCAGATCCTCACCGGATCTGCTGGCCTAAATGTAATAGCAGTTATAATAACTAATAGAATAACAGGGTACAGTCAGATTTCTTTATCTGCAGATCTACTTAACTGCATGGCCATATCTCATTATCTGCGCCATTTCCCCCCCCCCCCCCAAGTCTAATAGTGGATAATGAAAACTATGGATAACTGTGTGTCCCAATTGCAAGTACTCTGTTACCTGGTTTGTTGTTATAATCATGGACTACAAGCGGACTGGTGAGGTTCTGATTTAGATTGATCTTTGTCTAAGGTCAGACTGGTAACCTACTGGGCTAGTGGTTGCAGCTCCTCAATAGGGCTACGATTCTATATATTGTATAGCAGTTGTGGTGAACCTATGGCCTGTGTACCAGAGCAGTCATGGAGAGCCCTCTCTGCTGGCATGTGAGCCAAGTTGCCCCAATATTGTTCCTAAAGCACTGCACACTGGCATGGGCCTGTGGCTGGGCACAAACATGCTCTACTCTGAAGGGGAGCACCCTGCTCCTCTTCAGAGCAGAGTGCACCAGGAATTCGGGGCATACACGCTGGACACTGGCATGCTCATGGTTTTGGGCTGCAGTTTGGGCACCCACATTGTAAAAGGTTCTCCATCACTGTTGTATAGGTTGATCTTTTAATGAGGATTTCATGGTTCCCCTGACTGATTTCCATGGCTTTCTGGAGAGCCTTGGCTAAGAGTTTGGGAACTGCTGCCTTGGGGTGAAATCCAGAGTAACTATAGGGAGTCCTTGCTCCAGAGTAAGAACAAATTACTCTGGATTGCAATATGAATTTCCCATAGGTTTTCACTAGGTGGTGCAGTAACTATGGGTGCACGTAATGTCTCTTACGTGCTCCTGTAGTTACTCTGGATTGTGCCCTAAATCTATTAAACGAGCAGACTCATGACAGATAAACGAAATTAGGTAACTCTCTGATTGTATAAATGTTACTAAACCTCAAAGTTTCACGTCTTTACTACTACTGTCATTTGCATGATGTCTTTTGTGACATCAGAAATGAACTCATCCCGAGGTCATTTGTTGCCTCCTACCCAAGGAACAGATTCTGTAAAGAAGGTTCTGACAAAATTGTTTAAGGATTATTGAAAATACATATAAACCAGAATTGTTTCCTCGATAAATATAATTAGCTGTATATATTGCATTTTCAAGAGGAAGTACCGATGTTGGGACCAGCTCTTTAAATAAAATAGGACCTCAGTGGTCTCCAGAGAGAACATGCATAAAGTAAAGTAAATGATTTTCTGTCACCACTAAGTAGACAGGTGCTTACATCGAACAGCATTCTAATATGTCTCTGAATATTTATGTCTTCTTTTTCAAATGCATTGCCCATGAATGTCACAGCTGTCAAACGTCTGTATACAAGAAGATAAAAAATGAAATTAATAAAAGGCAGATCAACATTTCGTTTGTTTGGAACACTTTTTTCACTGCTGCCCTTTTTATTGGTTTATTTTTATTTTTGGAGGTTAGCAATGTTTTTGTTCCTTATCATGCTACATCTCCAGGGGGAAAAAAAGCAACTGAGTAAAAATGGGAGATTATATTTGACTTTGAAGTCAGAATATTTTGCATTATTTTACAACAGCAATAACAGCACAATCTGGATGAGATGTCGCAGAGCTAAGTTAGTTAAATCAAATTTCTTCACATTAACAGGTTTCTAGCATGGACTGTGACAATTAAGGCACAGTCTTTACCTCCAGTTCTTTAAACACCTTTGTGCCAATTTAAGGTGAAGTCGGCCAGCGCATGGATATGCACCAACCTCATGCTGATGTGGACCCATGTAGGATGAGGTTGTGCCGGCTGAGCTCAATTGGTCAAGGGATCTAGAATGTGTGTTGGGAGGGCAGTGAGGAGGCAAGCAGGATTGGCGAGGATTGGGAGTCAGGGTCAGGATCCAACATTTATGGATCCTGACCCCATTTCTGGGCATCTTGCAGAAGTCCCAAGCTGCTTGGGTTTACACCACCTTGGTAGGTGGGGCAGATCTAAGTAGCCCCGTTGCTCGCAGGATAAAGGGAATAGTTTCTGTTATCATGGGCTGATCTTCAGCAAGCCCCAAACTTTTGCTGGATACAGCACAAGTGCACTGCCTGGCAGTGCAAAATAGGATTTGGCTGCCTTCGCCATCTCTTATAACTTATATCACATAGGTTAAATCACTGTATCAAGTCACTCTTTTATGTGATTCTGGATCCAATCCTAACCTTTCTTGTGCCAGTGCAGCCATGCTGAAAAAGAACATGCTGTATCCAGCAGAGAGAGAGAGGAGGATCCATAGGTTTTGGAGGGGAAATTGGAATTATTTCCCCCTTATCCCTCTATAAATGCCCCATACCACATTGGGTCTCCTTGAACCAGAGCTAGCTCTGGAAAGGTAGAGAAATTTTCCTCCACGTCATTCATTCAGAGGTCTAAGACTTCCTCCTATTGGTCCAGACTCCAGAGCATTGCAAAGTTCCTAGAGGAGTCTCATTGCAATATCTTGTGGGGCACAATTTCTGAGCCCCAAGTTTATCTTCCGCCATATGAAGATACATGGTTCCTCATACATGGAACCTCATACATGGTTCCAAGGGTGTGTTATAAACTACTCTCAAGATACTTATTCCTTTCTTCTATTGGGAATGTAGGAAGTGAGTAGAGGAGAAGTACTGCAAAAAGTCATGCTTGAGTCTGAAGCAAGGAGTAGATCGATGTTGTTGTACACAGTTTTAAACACACAATCCTAACCATGCCTACTCAAAAGGAAGCCCCATTGTGTTCAATGGGTCTTCCTCCCAGGGAAGTGTCTTTAAGATTGTTGTCATAAGCTGTAATCCTAAAGTGTTCTCACCACTGAGAAAACTAAGGAAATTTCCATTAAAGAAAAGGGAAAGAAGAGTCCGTTCAGTGTTGTCCATCTAATTTTTAAGCATGCAGAGACATGGAGTAACTTGAATATTAATGAAATCTTGTTCTCTCTATTGTGATTGTCATCAGAATAGAGAGAAGCTTCCTTTTCTATGTAAAATTTTCTTGGATCATGTTTATTATGACATATATGATGTCAAAGGCATATTGGAGATAAGAAATCATTGTTCAGTCTAAACAAGGACAAGTTTAAGAATTAGCAAATAATATATTAGCAAAAATTATAATGCTTTGGAGCTCCTAAGTTCTTGGCGAGAATTGAAACCAGTAATATTCTAAAAATATCCAGTGTGAACACTTGCTGGACGCTGGAAGTGATGTTGATGATGATGATGATGATGATGATGATGATGATGATAAATATAAAGATTTGAAAATTTAAGTTGAATGCCTGTAGTTGAAAAAAGCTAAAATTGTAGCTGTGAGCACTCTTTGTGCAATTCCAAAATATTGAAAAATATCTGAATGCCCGAGGTGTAAATCAGTCAGTCAGTCAGTCAGTCAGTCAGTCAGTCAGTCAGTCTGTCTGTCTGTCTGTCTATATCTACAGTATTTATATACCAGTTTTCAACTAAAATGTTCACTAAAAATGAGATTTTTTTCCATTCCAGCTAGAGTAAGCACCCTTCCTAGGAACACAACATACGTTAAAGAAATACCTGTGAATATCCAAGATCTTTTGGAAGGTTAGCTAACATTCAGTTGGCCAAATGAAGTCACCAATGTCAGGTGGAGTTTGTATCATCATCATCGTCATCATCATTGTCGATATCATCGTCGTCGTCGTCGTCGTCGTCATTGTCATCATCATTTTCCAGCAAAGCTCTTTACATAAATTATCTTGATACAAACTTTTTCATTAACTCATTATGGTAAGCATTGTTATCTCCATATTGCAGCCGGGGAGCCGGAAGGGAGGGACTTGAGAAAACCACATTGACAGGGCATTACAGGGGAGAGATTTGAATCAAGGATGCCCTGCTTTGCAGCTCAGTTTATTACAGCCCTATCCTTACCCTGTCAGCAATGACGCAGCTGTGCCAAAACAGTTTGCTCTGTATCCAGCCTCGTCTCAGGAAAAATGGGATATGAAATAGACACAGTGGAAGAAGAATATAGAGTTTTGCCTGACTGTTAGATATCTTAGAGATCAATAATTCAAAATAAAGAAGTACCATCACTTTAGGTTTTTTGGATCATTGATATTCTGCTGCAGGGGGATCTATGATGTAAATCTGAAAGAAAGAAAGAAAGAAAGAAAGAAAGAAAGAAAGAAAGAAAGAAAGAAAGAAAGAACGAACGAACGAACGAACGAACGAATGAATGAACACTTTCAAACAGTAGCATAGCTAGGGGTTTGTGCAAAGCACTCAGTTTTTCAGGGAGCCTCACTGCAGCATGCTATTGCTCCCACCCCATCCCTTTGGAGCCATTTTGGACAGGGAGTGGAAAATGGAGGAATACATCTCATTTTGTTCCCCCCACCAAGAATGGATCCCAAAAGGCAGAAGGAAGTGTCACTTTCACACTGTAATGAGGCTCCCAGAAAAACTTATGCAACTGCTTTCAATAACAGTTTCTAATAAAGGGGCTTTTAGTTTAGCTTAGAAGAACTTTAATGTCCCACTCCACTTGGTGTTTTTCATTCACTCTATTAATAGTGATGTACATTTAGACTGCCTTGTTCCCGTCATCTTCAAATCTAGGGTGGTTTTTTGCTGGTCTCTGACTGTTAATAAAGGTCTTATCTAAACTAGAGTGGAATTAGCACCCAGTTTGCTACGAATCCTTCAACACACCATCCTTCAACACAAATCCTTACACACAGGGTTGCGTACATGTGACTGGGAAAGGATTCTCTGTATGTATGTATGTATGTATGTATGTATGTATGTATGTATGTATGTATGTATGTATTTATTTATTTATTTATTTATTTATTTAAAATTATAATTAAAAGGATTTGTACACAACTTTCTCATGCCAACAGAAGTGCTTAAGGCAACTTACAAAGCTTTAGTACTTCCTGCTTTCCTTGCAACAACCCTGTGAGGCAGGTGATGCTGAGAGTGATTGAAAGGCCCATGGTCACCCAGAATGCTTCATGAATGGCCCATGGTCATCCAGAAAGCTTCATGACCAAGCTAGGAGTTGCCACTGGTTAGCACAGTCACCTTTGTACATAGGTCCACATCCTTCATGATCATGTATATCTAATGCTACACAAAAAAACTGTTGTGGGACATCAGATTTAGGGTCCCCTTAAGTATGGGATCTAGACTAGCTACCGTTTTCTTTTGCATCTTTTTAGACTGTAAGATCTTTTGGGACAGGGAGCCATTATCCACAGTTATTTCAATTTCTCTGTAATCTGTTTTGTGAACTTAAAGTTGAAAAGCGGTATATAAATACAATTGATTGATTGAGCTATTGATTTACTGATGATTGATTGATTGCAGGCCACCCACTGGATGGCAGTGAAACCACATCACTACAAATGATGGTAAGACACTCAGCTTAGATGACTGAGCTCCTGAATGGCATTTTGGTGCTTTTGGAAACCCTCCTGCCCTAGTCTCTTATCTATTGCAGCTCTGGTTTGATGTCTCCAAACCCAGAAGTAACAGCAATTATCACCAGTTACTCTGAAGATCCGCGTGCTATGTTTCCAGTGAGAGAGCAAACTGGGTTCAGAAAGTCCTGGTCTAGGGGTTCCTGGAGGTATCGGCAGACCAATCCTTTCTATTTTTAAGTTTATAACATACACAAATACACATACACAATACAAAAATACAAATAATTTATGTTTTGCATAAAATGTATACAAATACTATACATTTTGCACCCCCTCCACCTTCGGAATATCTTTTTGATCATATACATTTCAGTTTAAACTTCCTTTTACACCCCTTATCGTCCTACTCTGCAAACACCCTTTCTCTCCAAAATAATCAAGAATTAACATGCAGACCAATCCTAAGCTTTATGCCCATTGGAACAGCAGCTCCCTGCCCACCTTCCCCTTCCCTCCCATCCTGCAATGCCTCCTCCTCCAAAAACATTAAACCTTTTTGCTGCCCTGAATCTATTCCTTGCTCCAAGCAATGTGCAGCTGGCTTGAGGCAGGTGCTGGCTCATTATGGATTGCTGCTGGTGGCTACCACTGAGTGTCTTGGGCATGGCTTATGGCCAGTGGTGGGATTCAAATAAATTAACAACAGGTTCTATGTCCTAATAATGTAAATTAACAACGGGTTCTATGTCCCATTAGTAACTGGTTCTCAGAACCAGGCGTTCATTAGCAAAGGTTCTATAGAACCTGTGAGAACCCCCTGAAGCCCACCACTGTTTATGGCACATTTGCAACACAGTGCTGGTGTAAAGCTGATGTGATGACCTGAGAATCAGGCATCCATCAGTCTTGAGAGACTACGGTATCGTGCTCGGCGCTACATACGTTGCATGCGAAGCACGAAGGCCTGGGTTAGATTGATATGGAGGATAGGCTGTTACCCAAGCAGCAAATCCCCCCTCTCCGCACCACTGAATTAGTCCTATGGAAAGGCAGAGCCAATATGATTGGAACCAGATGCATCGCAGAGCTGGGCTAAGGACGGGAGCTCACCCTGTCTTGTGGGGACTGACCCAGGTCTCGAACCCTGGCCTGCTGGTTAACAGGCACAGTGTCTTAACCACTTGCGCCACCCACATGTGACAGAAAAACTACACAGTGCCTGATGGGGATTGCCCTTGCAAAGCATATCATATGAATGTTCAGACTATCCACCCATGAGAGACCAACAATTCTGCTGCTGGCCAAACATTTTGGCAATAACTCTTTTTTTCTGGGAGAGGTTACGGAAGATCAGAGGATAAATTGCAGAAAGCGGTGCATATCCAGTTCGCTTTCTGCCATGCTCCCTCCTTCTGAAGCCGGGATGATGAGATCCTTGGATTTTCTGCATAAATGGCCCAAGATGAAAAAGCAGATGTTGGTGACGTTTGGCTATGATTAGGACTGGCTTGTGAATTTGAAGGTTCAGAAGTTCATTCCAATTCAGACAAACATCCACATGTTTTGTTGCTTATTCAAATGCAACCATTCCTCTTTAAGTTGGGAGTAAGGCTGGAAACATCATACTTCTCGATGCAATTCATGTCAGTAACACTCTTGAAAACAGAGGCTCATCTGCTTCTGATTAACAAAACCAGAAAATATAGAAATGCATAAAAATGGGAGAATTCTTTGGATGGGCCTTATTATTTAATCCCCCTTTTCAATGTGGCGGCATCAATGACTTTCCTTTTGATCCCAGAATATGGCTACAGTTTGCAAAATGTGTTTGCCATATTAGAAGAATTGAAATGTAGAGGTAATGGGAAGTTTTTTCCTATAGTTTCTTTGCCACAAACAAGCACTGACTGTTTTAAGTGTACATAGAAAGCTTTTGTGTGGTTTCCGACAGAACGCAGTCTAAAAATGAGGGTTCTCTTCTTTGTTTCTCAAGAATATATAATCAGCCTTAAAGAAAGGGTGACACCGAACTTAGTGAGCCCCGTTTGGTCTAAGCTCATTTCCCTCCAGATGCACATAGAACGGACTCTATGGGATCACCTTTCGGTGATTTGAGATGCAATCCTAAAGAAACTTTCCTGGGAGTAAGACCCATTGAACACAATGGGGTTTACTTTTGAGTAGACAGGGTTAGGATTGTGCTTTTGGGCTCTCTCTCTTCAACATTTGGCACTTAATTTAGAAGTAGATATTGACAAAAGACAAAGAACTGCCACTGAAGAACTGTCGAAGTCTTGTGATCCTCTCCTTAGGATCACATTGTGTGATATGACATCATCATGTGAATTTTCCCATTCCCTTTCCACATCATTGGTTGCCACAGGAAGAGATAATGAAAATCACATTTCAGTCAGTGTGTTGAATTGCAGTAAATATATTATGGGAAACTTGGGTGCAATCCAGAGTAACTATGGGGAGTCCTTGCTCTGGTGT
Organism: Cryptoblepharus egeriae; assembly: GCA_030015325.1. Classification (NCBI taxonomy): domain Eukaryota; kingdom Metazoa; phylum Chordata; class Lepidosauria; order Squamata; family Scincidae; genus Cryptoblepharus; species Cryptoblepharus egeriae. The sequence continues at coordinate 6,777,160 of JAREYC010000001.1, forward strand.
AAGAACATACTCTGGATTGCATATGACTTTCCCATAGGTTTTCACTAGGTGGTGCCATAACTTTGGGTGCACATAATGTCTCTTACATGCTCCTGTACTTATTCTGAATTGTAGGGTATGTTTGAGAGAGTTTATTGTTGCATTTACTCAAATCTAATAAGCAGCTTTTCAGCCAAATTTAGGCTACAGTCCAGAGTAACTACGGGACCTTTTACACCGATGTAGTTACAGTGCTACCTATGGGAAGCCTATGGGAAATGCATATAGCAAACCAGAGTAAGTGCTTCTTATGTCTTCCCGTAGTTACTCTAGATTGTAGGGTTAGACTCTAAAATCAGGATGCACATTCGTTTTTATGGCACATTAGATTTGAGTAAATTCGAGTAAATAAGTATAGGTCAGTATATAGTTTACTATATTGTAATAAAAATATAACATAAACCCATTATATATATCATAACTCATATGCAGAAAAACTAAATTTTACACCTGCTTTGTAGCTGTGCATTACAATTCGGCTATTGGGAATAAACATGCTAGGTAACATAATAAGCAAACTACTACAACTCTTATCTGTTCATATTTACAGTATATTGTATCCTATATCTCCAGAATAAAAAATCAGTTTTGAAATATCTCCTTCTTTTCAAACGCTATGGACAAAAACCTAAAAATAAAAAATATGCATTGAGCTCTATGGGAAAGTGAAAGTGCCCAATATCGCAGCTTTACATGTGAGTAGGCAAATGTGCTCTTGTCTGCCAGAAAGGCCAGGCTGAGAGGAATCCAAGACCTTGTCCTCCTTTTCAGTTCAGGCATCTGCTTATCATGGTGGTTATGGGAGCAAGAACTGTGCACCATGTCAGATGAATATATTCTGTGCCCATCTTGGGAATTTCACTAGAGCTGAGCCGAAAAAGCATATAGAAGCAATTCTGGATTACTGTTTTGGACCAACTATTGTCATAGATGAGCTTAATAATTCAAAGTTATAAAAGTAACAAATTGTTCAGCCTGGAGAAGAGGAGGCTGAGAGGAGACATGATTGCCCTCTTCAGATACCTGAAGGGCTGTCATCGGGAGGAAGGGGCTCATTTGTTCTTTCCTGCTTCTGAAAGCAGAACTAGAACCAATAGGTACAAACTGCAAGAGAGGAGATTCTGGTTGGATATCCAGAAAAAATTCCTGATGGTTCGGGCAGTTCAGCAGTGGAACAGATTGCCAAGGGAGGTAATGGACTCTCCCTCACTGGGATCTTCAAGCAGAGGCTCGACGAGCACCTGTCAGGGATGCTCTAGGGGGAATTCCTGCTGCAGGTAGGGGGTTGGACTAGATGACCTACTAGGTCCCTTCCATCTCTATGATTCTATGATGTGAATATGCTTTGTATCAATGGAAAATATAATGCACCATAAAATTAAGGGCCAAACTATATGTTACAACAAACTGCAGGGCAACCTTAACCTTACCTTTAACCAACCTTTTAACGGAAACACATTATATTTGTCCTTTAATTTTCAGATTTGTTTCACTGGGGAAAAAAGGATGTTGGTTATATTTGATACAATGTACACATCCTCAGAACCCCAAGTTCTCCTTTTAAATTATGCCATTAATTCTAAATGTTTTGGATTGCAGGATGAAGGATATGGATAGCTGCATTATAAAATGACATGTTAAAGGAAGTAAGGTTTGCAAAACTGAGGAACTACTATAATTAATGTTGTCCCACTGGGGATTCTGATACCGTCTGTCTTGTGTTTTCTATGGGACACCTTCTCTATTCTATGCGCAGGAAGAACACACTGGGAAGCAGGAATTAAGGTTGTATGGTCAACTATAAATCTGACATTTCCCAACTTTAATCTGCAAACCAAACAACATCCTTTTAAAGGTTTTTATTTAATAGCAATCATAAATTTAGGAGCCCATTTGAGTGGAATGATGCCAGTTAGTACCAGCTGATATATTGGTCCTTTTACCTTATCCCCAGAGGACCCAAAATTACTTTACCCACCCTCGCAACTGAAGACATATTTGGTGTTGAATGAATATGGCACCTCTTCAACAGAGCTATTTGATGAATATGGGCTATACAGTGTTCAACAGGTCACAGGAGGAAAAGGAAAAGGAGACACAGCCAAATCAGCAGGGGAAATGTTATTATGCAAAATATATCACTACAAATGGAACGTATCCAGAATACCACATTAAAACCTGTTAAAACTATTTGCAGAGTAACTACACTGAAAAGTTCTAAAACTGTTCCATATACATTCGGCCAGTGATGATACCATCATTGATTCCAGTGTAGATTGCCACCTTGAGTATCAATCAATCAATCAATCAATCAATCAATCAATCAATCAATCAATCAATATCAATCAATCAGTTGTGTCTGTTCCTTCATAATTAATTCCTTATGCAACTGAGGGTATAATCCTAAACATCTTTTAAGCACCAACCCTTATCTGTGTTTTCAATATCTATGAGTGTGTTGAGGGGCCGGGAAAGGAACGTATCCCATATATTGGCATCGTATTGCGTATATTCCGTGAATATGTTCTGGAATATATATATATATAGAGAGAGAGAGAGAGAATATATATATTCTGAGAATATATATAGAGAATATATATATTCTCTTTTTATCCTCTTATCTCTGCAGCAGCTGTCATCAGCCTTGGAAATAAGACACTATGAACACAATGAGGCTTACTTTTGAGTAGACATGGTTAGGATTGGGCTCTCAGACAGAAAACCAGTAACCATTCAAAGTGGAAATTACTGTTTCACCTCTGTGTAGGGTTGCCATATTTCCCGGAAAACTGGGACCGTGCTGGAATTTCAGGGGTTGCATTCACATACTAGTAAGTTTGGCAGGGGATCCTATCCCAGTTTTTGTGGGAGAGAATTGTGAAACCCTACCTCCAAACTGCTAATATTCTGAGTAGATCTGGGCATTGGATCCTCTGGATCCAATCGAGCTGTGTCTGATGCCTGACATCCCAGGAGGCTGTACAGTAGGATATCCAGGGTATCCAATTGATGTAATTGCCCATAGCATCCTGGTGCCCAGATCTCCTTGGAATAAGAGCAGCATGGAGGCAGAATGATAAGGTCCCTTCATGGAGCAGAGGAATTTCCCCTGGGCTGGGGTTTGGAGCTGTGGGTTTGGAGGAGAGGCTGAGCAGTGTTGGCGGAGCACCAAAACAGGACTATTTTTTTCACTTGATTATCAAGTCAAAATTTATTAGAAGTGTTTGCTTGTCTTGCAAAACGTTCTCAATCCAAGTTACTCTCAATCCAAGGTTTTACTGAGCTCTCTTTATAATATTCTTCAAATGACTTCCTATGGAAGAAGGAACATATTTGTTCTCAACTAACACCGAGAGCAAAACCAGATCAAATGGGCGCAAACTGCAAGAGAAGAGATTCCGGCTGCAGATCAGGAAGGTATTCCGCATGGTCAGGATGGTTGGTTTCTGGGACAGATTGCTGGTGGATTCATTGGTGATCTTCAAGCAGAGTCCTTACAGATGCTGTAGGACAGTGGTCCTCAATGTTCTGAGGATCATGGCCCGGTTCCATGCGGAAAAATTTTCCTACAGCCCAGGAGGACGCACAGTTCTCCCTGCAGCCAGAGAGAACTGTGCAGGTATGGCCTGGTGCTTGGCTGTCCCTGTGCAGTTCTCCCCAGCTGCAGAAAGACCTGTGCAAGCGCAGTTCACCCTGGCTGTGAGGTGAGCAGGGCAGACACAGCCTGATTGGCCTAGCAGCCAGGGCAAACTGCGCAGGTGCAGCCCATCTATTCGGCAGGGTGAACTGTGCAAGATGGAGCCTGGCAGCTGGGCTATGCTTGCGCTGTTGGGCCAAGCTGAGGCTGAGAGTCTTCAGGGCTCCTGCCTCCAGTCTGGGACCCAGTGCTGGCATGACTCAGTGGGCAAGGTGCTGCAAACCACCAGTGGGCCGTGGACTAAGTATTGAGGACCCCTGCTGTAGGATGGTTGAAGATGACCTTGTGAGTCTTTCCAATTTTATGATTCTATGATAACTTCAAAAATCCTTACTCACAGGAAACAAGAAAGAACACCAAGGTGAAATCCTTCCCCTGATATGTAGTGGTAACCGCTGCTAACTGGTCAAGAGACACTCTTTCAAGTGGGTGTTCCTCTTCTATTTAGCAGGGGCAGAGTAACTGGCCCTCCACACCCCAGCAATGTCTGTTCTAGTGGCTTCTGCTGATGTTCTTTTTGCATTTTAGATTCTGAACACTTTGGGACAGGGATCCATTAGCTATTAATTAGTATTAATATTTTTTCATTTTCTTGTAAACCACTTTGTGAACTTTTATCAGTTGAAAAGCCGTATAGAAATACTGTAGGTGGATAGATAGTGTATGTGTGTTTTGTGAAAATAATTTGTAATTATTTATTTTGTAGTGATACAGCTTTCATTTGCCTATTCAGTTTTTAATCCATTTTGGGGAATAAGAGACGAATCACAGCAGATCCTTGTATCCAATGGTTGTTTTGGATCAACCACAGATTTGTCCATGGAGAACAATTTAGAAGAAATTATCAGGCTCATGGAAGTGGTGCATGGCTTCCCCAGTACTCAAGGTGCCTTTGGCTGCAATCCTAAAGACACTTTCCTGGGAGTAAGACTCACTGAACACAATGAGGCTTACTTCTGAGTAGACATGGTTAGGACAGTGCTCTATGAATTCCTTTTATGGGCTGAATATCAGCACTCCTGGTTTTTGAATGAAAACCCAAAGTGACCATTTTAACCCATAAAAGGCATTTTGAGGGGCAGGGAAGCTGTAGGTGACCTCTATGGCTCTCAGAATCCCTTGGGGGGGGAGGCAGTGATCATGGGGTGTCATGTCCAGGTTGGATGTGGCCCCACTGGAAGTGTGGCTCTGATACCACAGTGGCTAGGAATACTAATGGCTCAAAATAATGTATTTGCACACAATAATGTATTTGTTAAACCCTTGACAAGAGATGGCTTGGGTTTAGCAGTTACTAGTATTACGCTCATTTTTTAAAATAAATTACTACTCATCCTAAAGGGCTGCATAGGGACAATTGTAACAGATTACTTAGCAATTTGTGGAAGAAATTCATGTAGTTGGATATAAAATCTGAAAAGCTAAACATACTGTATATTCTATTTAGGAAATATTGCTGATCATGTCTGAAGATGAAAAACCATTCAGCTATAGTAACCAGCTGGCAAAACTCTTTATTTAATACTCTATAAAAAGTATTAAATGTCTCACAGACTAGATCTTTGACTAAGTAAGTAAATGAATTTACATTTTCCTCCATCTGCTTTATTTAACCCAAAGGGCCATAAAGTTTCAGCTGACCAGTCAGTCCAGAACTGCTCAGAAAAATGCTTTATCTTTCCTGGTGATTGAAACAGATGTAGCCTTAAAAAGGGGGCACTATTGCTCTGAAAATTCTATTTTTTCCTCTTTTCTTGTTATGATTTTCCTCTATCCAGACTGTTGGAGAGAAGTCTCTAATAGGCACCAAAGGAGAATTTTCTGTCCATTATAATGATGCAGCTTGGCCTGAAGAAATGTAAAAAGGCAAAGGGATTGTGTTTCGGATTTTGTAAACTTTTATTCTTTTCGTGCTATTTAGAAACTACATTAATAAATGCGGTTTTGAAGTTTCTTTTTACTAATCTGGAAAAAAACTTTGATAAATATGGGAGATTTACATTGCTTGCATTGTTACTACATTTCCATCTCCTTTTTATTGCTAGGATCTGGAGTAGATCACAATTTCCAGAGTTCAGTTCCATCCATCACATGGAGATGTGTGCCTACTACCTAGAGGTTCTACCCTACACTCAGAGTTACTTAAAAGGTCTTGTGATAGCTGTGGAGGCCACATTTGGCCACTCCAGCCCATGAAAGACTTCTGTTTGGAAGGCACCAAGCATGACCAGTGGGAACAGTGGAATGGCTGAGGACATTGCTGCCTCCTGACATGCAGCCAGAGGTCACTTAGGGCACAATCCAGAGTAACTATGGGGAGTCCTTGCTCCGGTGTAAGAACAATTTACTCTGGATTGCAATGTGAATTTCCCATATGTTTTCACTAGGTGATGCCATAACTACGGGTGCACGTAATGTCTTACGCTCCCATAGTTACTCTGGATTGTAGGGTTATGCCCCTGCACCTTTCTATGTATGCCACTGACATTAGGGTTGCCATAATTTTCTTCCACACAATCAGGACAGGACCCTCCATCCCATTTGCCAGTATGTGAACACAATTCCCCAAAATCGGGATTCTCCCTGTTTTTTTGGGAAATATGGCAACCATAACGGACACATTTATAATTCAACATGCCTGCACATTGCCATTATCTCACAGAAAGACTCCGACAGTGTGTAGAAGGTGCTGTTTTCATAGCATGTTGCAGCATCTGCAGTATGTACCATGCCTCTGCCAAAGGCTCTACCACCAAATGGGAAGGGGTGTTTACATGTTGCATTTTCATGGTTGCTGTTCTTACTATTTTGCATCCCTACACTACTGGCAGGAAACCCATTCATTTCAAAGGAGTGTCAACCATTTGAATTTGTGCGTCCACAGGCATGTGTTTTCAAGTGTGATGTTACTTTATTAGCTGAACTAGGGAATCCTTATGAATGGGGGAACACCAGATCATGCACTCTGAACTGCAGAATCAGGGCAATGTCGTGGGAGTAGATTCCCTTGAAATTAACTAGCATTCATTTTAAATCATCAGAGGTTGGTACTTTGGTTAGATACACAGTAGAAGCAAACTGGATCCCACTCTGCTATGAATATAGCAGGTTTTCAATACTCAAAAGTAAGCCCCATTGTGTTAAATGGGTCTTACTCCTAGGAAAGTGTCTTTAGGATTGTAGCCCTAGTTATTGTTGATTATATTTCTTTATCTCTTGTTTTTGTCTAGTACGATGGCTGCCAAATTTGTGACTGCTGTGCACTGTAAACATGGTTCAAGTTTGGACTGCAGCTAACTATTCCTGTCCCATGCAGTTCATCTGTGGGTAGATCTGGGCTTTGGGATACTCAGCAATTGCTGCTATTGCCTTGCTTCCATCTGGGCTGATAGGAGTATCAAATGATAGGAGTATCAATGTCTAAACATGACCTATAAGTGGCAATCTTAGCACTGGTGCATCCTAAGCAACAATAGCAAATTGCTGTCTCCCTACCCAAAAGATGAGCCATGCAGTGCTGGAATGGAGTAGAAGGCATTATTCCCCAAACCCCAGATCTGGCTTCTGGATTGGGATTTGAAGGTATAGAATATATAGAGGTATAGTGGGTTGTGATAAGTTTCCATTTTAAAAGTGGGCCCCACTGCTAAAATGTTTGGGAAGCAATGGGATAATCCAGATTCTGGGGTAGAAAGTATGAGGGATTTCTGGATGGAAAATTGGAGTCCATCCATCATTCAGCAAAGTGGAACAAGTGGTTTTGTGAAGCCCTAGTTAGGACACTTGATTATATATGAACCGAGACACCCTTAAAGCAATCAAACACCATTTATGGAAACTATGTGTTTTAAATAAATGCATGCACATAGCTTTTTCTTTTTTTAGTGGCTGCACATCATTATTCCCAGAAAAAATCCACCCCACCCCATCCAGCCAGCACACTCTTCATTATCTGCCTAAAACACTAACAAAATAATGTATCCTCTCCTCAGGACTTATATTGATTCATCCTGCTGTGAATACAAATTATAGGACTTGACAATAAGATAATAAAAGACCACCAAAAAGGGAGGAAAGCCTTAAAAAAGAGAGAATTTTCCCTTGTTTGCAAATGCAGAGCATTAATTGCATTCCTATGTGGCAATCTGGGCCGAGCTTCTGCTAAGCAAATTAGATATAAACTGAAGGTGAGGGCAAGAGGGTCACCCCAGCAAGGGAGCATCGAGTGACAGGCGCAGGGACCTCCGATGCATGGCTTGCAGAGCAGATGTTCACAAGGATGCAGTGATTATTGAACTGGTAATAAAAAAGCATCAGCTTACAGGCAGCCACGATAGATGCTGGTAATTATAAAGCATCCCCTGGGAAGAGAATGACACAAGTCAGCCGCATCTCTGCAATCACAGGGGCATAATTAAAGCTCCAGTAACAGTTGTTAATAGGGTGCAAATAAAACAGGGGGAAAATTTGAACGCTGTCTTTTTTTAGACAGACGGCAAAGGGCAATGTAATTACAGGGACTGCACATTTTATAATTTTACTATAGGTAGTAAAACAAAGAGTTTTAAATATATATTACACTCCGAAGACAGCAACACGTACCGACGCACACATGCACAGTGTGTAAATAATGCCAACAAACATTTTAGCTCCATGTCGTTGGGATGCAAAGAACAGATTTCGAAACAGAATGTTTATGTATTTAATTTTTTTAAAAATCAAACTAAACAAAAACATAAAGAAAACGGTATCTTCGTAAATATTTGGCCATTGGATCTCACTTGGAAGATCTGTAAAGGTGCAATGTGCCAAGATACATAGCCTGGCCATTCAAATGAGCATCCGTGACTTAGGGCGCAATCCAGAGTAACTACGGGGAGTCCTTGCTCTGGTGTAAGAACAATTTACTCTGGATTGCAATATGAATTTCCCATCAGTTTTCACTAGGTGGTGCAGTAACTACGGGTGCACATAATGTCTCTTACGTGCTCTCGTAGTAACTCTGGATTGTAGGGTTAGACCTGATTTAAATAAGAGGTTAGGAAGGCAAGAATTATATACTCATCAAAAGCCCAAAACTTCGTTTAATCTGATCACCTATCCTGTTGGTACCCTGTGAGCTAAACAGGGATTCCTCCCTCGTTCAGGTGTGCTCACTGAGTGTTCAGTAGCATAGCTAGAGGGGGTGCAAAGCACTGTTTTGTAGATACCTCACTATGCTTTCCACATGTCCTTTCCTTAGCACCATTCAGGACCACTAGATCAAAACAGAGGTGTTCACATCTGTTTTGCTGTAGTGGCTTTGAATGGCTCCAAAGTGAAAAGACCACGTGCACAATGCAGTAAGTCACCTGAAAAACATCATGCTTTATATCCCTCTAGCTATGCTACTGATGGTACGCTTCTTTTGCTCCGTCTATGTCACTGATTCCCCCATGTCCTATATAAATTGAACCTAAATTTGTGTTCCCACTAGTTAGTAGTTTTTATTAGCCTTCACCCTCTCAAACATACATGTGTGAGAATTAACAGTGACAAAACAAGGTCTTCATGTAGGGCTACTTTTTGGCATTGTCACATGTTCTATTCCATAGCAATGTGGTTCCCAAACATTTCAATATCAGGACCCACTTTTTAAGACAATACAGGTCCAAGCTTGTTATACACTGATTTTTTTTAACACGGATCTGACTCAACACAAATGGCCACTAAAAATCACAGTTTAAAAAACTGCTTTTCTACTGTTGTAGATAGGTAGTCATGAAAGCAATCATTCCATTTTTCAGTTCCAGAATCAAACCCCTGCAGATATTGAGGCACTACCTTATTAAATTTGCATAATGGAGGAGCAGAAACCTGGAAGTAGGTCTTTAAGCCTATTTTTCCATAGTTTTCTTTATACACTGATTTTTGGAATGGAATTCTAGTGGATAATTAGGGATGGTAGGGACTTCCTTCTCTAGACCTAGTTTGGATCTCCATTCATTGGATCGGGCCCTAAAAACAATGGACTGATTAATGAATGAATGAATGCCAAGGGATATGGCATTAGGGCACAGTGATTGCCCCAATTAGGGATTAGGGATTAGGGCACAGTGCTGTCCCCGAAGTAGCAGTTTATTTAAACCTTGTTGCTTATAGGCTAATCTGTGTGGTCAGTTTTGCAACCCAAAAAATAAAATCCAAAATATTAACTATCCCAAAAATAATACCTGAGGTTTGCCTGTTTGAGATCACAGTGAGATCTGATTTGAGATTGAAGAATGGTGAATTTACAGTTCTGAGCTTGCCTTATAATTTTTTTTAATTCCAGGTATTTTTTTTAATGTTCTTCTTTTCCTCTCCATAATATTTGTTGCTTTGTTGCTGTTGTTTTTTGTATAATTTTTTTAAATTGAAAGAATAGAAAGATCACCGGAAGTTTTCATGAGCAGCAAGATACCTGAGAAGCTCAGATGAACTTTTCCACCTGTTGTTTGGTGTGAACAAAGAAGTAGTCCTGGCCACCCTTCAAGCGAATAAAGAAGGTGCAGTTTGTCAGCCAGTATAGGATACTAGCCGGAAGTGTATGGGACACGTACTATGGGATACTCTAGCCAGAAGTGATACCAGAAAATTGAAAGTTCCATCTGGAATACTTTGTTTCTTGTTTCATCATAGAACTTCTCTATGATGATGTAATTAAAAAAAAACCCTAGGAGGAAATAAGGAAAGCCTTTTCCTCCCCAATTTATAAATTGGGAAACTCATTCCCCCAATTTTTTTTTATTATAATTATTCTTTGAATTTTTATCCTGATGTTCACTCCAAAAAAGCACCCCAAATAGCTTTCAAAAAATAATAACATAACATTTCAAACATTCAATGTAACTAGAGTGCCCAGACATCTGGGTTTCCCCAGAGACCCCTGGAAATTGGGCCTTTGGACTGGGGGTCAGGGAAGAGGACCCCATCCTCCAGAAAATGAGGGGTTCTGGGGTCCTTGGGGTTTCCAGGTGGCTTCCCTGGCAGGTGTATTTTTATATATAGATAATAAAGTATATTATAGTGTTGAAATTAAGTACAGAAAAAGCAATACAAGTGTTTTAACCTTTATTTTAACATCTCCTACATTTGTCCTACATTTCTGGGGTGTCCTACATTTTTTTAAACCGGGTAGGAATTTTGGCATGGGGGATAGGAATTTTGGGGAGCTTAGAGGGAATTTTGGGTTTGGCATCTGGTCACTCTGCATGTAACATCTATATATATAAAATTGAAAAGTCACTGACCGACCAACCGGCCCACCCACTCACTCATCAATGCCCAGCCAAAAGCACAGGACCTAGAAATTTGGGAAGGGTGTTGTTCCTTCCATGATGGAGGTTGTCACTAAGAACTGGTTTTCAGAAATTCCCACTAGAAGGGGGTGAGAAGGGGCGCAACTTGTTTTCCTGCCTATACTTTCCATCAAGGAATCCCTGACTGAAGGACGCTTTGCCCCAACCTTTGGACCTAGAAGTGTGAAATTTGTCCTTCTGTGACATCAACACCTACCAGGAACTGATATTGAGAAATTTAAACTTTAAGGGGCTGAAAAGGGGTGAAATATATTTTTGTCCTATACTTAACATTGAAGACTGATCAATACCCAGCCAAATCCTGAACCTGCCAGAAAGGGATGCACACCATTGTGAGGATGGGGTGTTGTGCATGGAGGGTTGATGCGCTTGAGGGATGATGCACATGGGGGGACGATGCGCATGGGGATTTATGCTCTGGGGGTGATGTTGCACCTGGGGAGTTTATGTGCATGGGGGATGTTGCGAATGGGGTTTTGTTGCGCATGTGGAGTTGTTGCGCAAGCGAAGTTGTTGCACATGGCAGATGTTGTGCATGGAGGATGCTGCACATGGGGATTTGTAGTGCATGCAGAGTTGTGCTGCAGGTGGGGTTGTTGTGCGTGGGCAGATGTTGTGCATGGGGATGTTGCGAATGGCTGTTTATGCACAGGGGGACGATGCACATGGGATGTTGTGCATGGGGGGGTTGATGCACATGGGGGTTGATGCGCATGGGACATTGAAGTGCGTGGGGTGATGTTGTGCATGGGGGGGATGTTGCACATGGGGGATGTTACGCATGGGAGGACAATGCACATGGGGTGTTTTTGCTCATAGGCGTTGATGCGCATGTGGGTGTCAATGCACATTTTTTGATAATACACATAGATGATGATGCCCATGGGGGACGATGCCCATGGGGGAGATGTTATACATGAGGTGTTGAGGCACATGGGAGGATTGATGTGCATGGTGGGATGATGCGTATGGGATTTTGATGCCCATGGGGGTTGATGCGCATGAGGGAAGTTGCACATGGGGCGATTTGCATAGGGGGACAATGTGCATGGGAGATGTTGCACATGGGGCATGTGGCATGGGGGTTGAAGTGCATGGAGGGTTATTGCACAGTGGGGGGAAGGTGTACGGTGGGGATTTTACTCCTGCAATGCAGGTATATTTTCTCTAGTTTTAAATAAAACCTTTAAAAAACTGCAATATCTTTACGCAAGATACATGTAATTGTTCATGTAAAGACAAGGTACTTAAATCATGATACTTCCAAAAAGAATAGCATTTACAACAGCTGTCCAACTAGATTCTATAGGCTGTTTCTATTACATAACAGGTTTTTTTTTCAAATTAAGATCACATGAAAATATCACCTGAATGTAAAAGAAAGTATAGTAGCTTCTTACCTGAAACTCAGATGCAGCTGTTATTCCAGTTAAGGAGTGTCCCTTCCTGGAGATGAATAAAGAGGTAAAACTGACACTTGTATTTTCCTCAATGACATCTCATTTTATCATCCAGTTGATTTCAGCATCTACTTTGCTCCTTGGTGCTAATGGGGCTTAAATGGCACATATATTTTTGGCAGCACATTTGGATCTATATTACCTACATGATGTATTAAACCATAATGTATCCAAGCTCATTAAACACCTCATCAAATTCTTTGAGAATATCTTCTCCATTCTTTTCAGGAGACAAGTTATGTATTCATTTGACCATTTCCAGACGGCCCTTTCAACATTAGCAAACATGAAACTTCAGCTGCAATCCTAAACACACTTTCCTGGGAGTAGGTCCCATTGAATAGAATAGGACTTACTTCTGAGTAGACATGCTTAGGAGTGTACTGTTCCTTTCCCAGTATTTCACATACCATTGGGTAGTAGCAATTCTTTTATAAATATGCCATTAGGATTTTGCTAGTGACCTCCTGCATGTTTAGTTTTATATGATATATATTTGGGAGTAAGTAATCTTCATTGTACTGTATTCTAGATCCATTTTGAAATTAAATTTTTCTTCTGTATCTCGTTTCAAATACTATAGTAATTATAAACACAATCCTAACCTATGTTGGGAAAGACAACCTGACTGCCCTATCCCTAGGATGCCCAGGTTTTTTCACTATCACCTGGGTCTGTTTGGGCGAATTGCCAGAATACTTCCGAATACTGTAGTTTGGATAAATGTTGCTTCAAATAATGGATAAATGTTGCTTCAAGTTTCATTATAACTTTGTTTTTTATTAGGAAGTGTTGTGGAACAAAGAATTTTGATTTATTACACCTTGCAAAACAGTGATTAACCATATATCTGACATAAAGGTTATAATAAGCATAACTTCCATTAGACCAATTCTGGATTTCTGCCCGCCTGGGTGCAATTGGTAAAAATTTGATTTTACAGAAAAAAATAAAAATGTCAAAGCATTTATGATTTCGGATTTAAAACTGTCTAGGGATATGAAAAAAGTCACAAGATCTTGTAAAATTATAAGCATAACTTACATTAGAAAAAAAAGAAAATCTAAACCAGTTCTGGGGCTCTGCCTGCATGGGCATGCTTGGGCTACTCTATATCCAGTGTAGGGTTAGAGGTGGTTCTAACACAACATGTATATATTTACCCTTACCCTGTCATGTGCATTCACCTCAGTGAGACTATTCAGATCAGCGCCAGTGATTAACTGGTGGAGATCTGTGCAGACCTTTATAATGCCAGGATACCCAGGAGTGGGTTAAGATACAGCCTATGTATCTGGGAGCCAATTTTCAATATAACACCATATGGACTACCCAACATAAAAGAGCAATCAGTTTGGTCTGCTGGCCGTGACAAGGATGAAGACATCACAATGATGAAGACATCTCCATGATCATGTGGTCTGCATGATTGAACATCAAAGTCACACAGAATGCTGTTAACTTCCCAACAAAGTGGTACCTATTTATTTACATGCATTGACATGCTTTCAAACTGCTAGGTTGGCAGAAGGTGGGCAAGTAACAGGATCTCACTCAGATTTGCAATACTCAGATCTTGAACCTACTGATCTTCAGGTTGACAAGCACAGAATCTTTACCCATTGAGCCACTACACTACAGCACTTTAAACTTGATGGTTACAGTTAAATATAGGCAGATGACTGTTTATTGCTACACTCAGACAAGTCTAGAGGACCACCGTGCTTTCCTAGATTCAGAGCCCAATCTTACAGAGATAAACTCAGAAGTAAAGGCGAAATCCAGAGTAACTATGGGGAGTCCTTGCTCCAGTATAAGAACAATTTACTCTGGACTGCAATATGAATTTCCCATTGGTTTTCACTAGGTAGTGCAGTAACTACAGGTGCATGTAATGTCTCTTACATGCTCATGTAGTTATTCTGGATTTGGTTGAATGTGTCTCATTATTCTCAGTGACGCTTACTCCTAGGTAAATATGGTTATTATTGCCCCTGCAATCAGGTTTGTATTGAAGATCTCCTGCATATGCTTCTTTACTTTATGTTTCTCTACGAGGAAATTGGCACCAAATATTTGGACTTAACCTTAGCAGGATAAGGAGAAATATCCTGAAGCTGTTAAAATACAGTATCTTTTAAATGACTCTTTCCTAAGGACAAGGTACCTCTATTAGAAACAAAATTATTTGTTAGCAATTATCAATCTTTTCTGTCTCAGGTCAAACTGATAAGATACTAAAAGGGCCAAAGGACACCATCAGTTTTTTGACAGTTGACATCCCCCCAAATCCAGAATAACTACGAGAGCACGTAAGAGACTTTAAGTGCACCCGAAGTTACTGCACCACCTATTGAAAACCTATGGGAAATTCATATTGGAACCCAGAGTAAGTTGTTCTTACACTGGAGCAAGGACTCCCTGTGGTTACTCTGGATTTTGCCCATCATGGTGGAATGGGGGCTCACATTTCTCAATCTCCCAGTCACAGCACACCAGTGCCTATGGCACAATGGTTGAAAATGGTTGGTCTGCTATATATTTTGGGTATAAATAAGTGGCTTTTCAAGCATTCCTGCTGATTTATATATTATAGGTTTGTGTTTGTTGCCTCTGGCAATAAAGAATTACTAACTACTCATGAATAAGTGCTATTTAGATTTAAAAAAAGGAAAATGCTACTTCAAATAAAATATATGGCTTGCAGGTTCAGTTTCTTTTATTGCTTCTGTGATCCACTTGTGGGGCTTACTGATCACCACCAATCATTAAAAATCACTAATTGCTAAAATTTGCCCTGTTAATAACTTCTTTGTCCTGTCAATAACTTCTCTGTGAATCACTCTGTGTTGGTTTCTGATCCTGGAGGTGAGGAATCTTTCATTATTAGTTTTTCCTCTAATTTTTGATTAATACTGAAATCATACTACCAGGAGCAAAAGAAAGTCCCATTAAATAGCAGTGCAGTTATTCTCCAGTCTACTCCATATTAGTGTAATTCTGGATGGCAAAGTAGATTTGTTCCAATATTGATCGCTACCCATCTCCTGGAACAAATGTTGACCATTACTAGGTGCAGCATTCCCTTTTCATTCATTCATTCATTCATTCATTCATTCATTCATTCATTCATTCATTCATTCATTCTATACCACTTTCCTAAAACTCAAATCTATATATACTCAGCTATTTACATTCAGACTATAATAAAGAGAAATTATGAGGTGGATCTGCTTTTGAAAAGTCAAGCTTTAAAGCTCCCTTTCCTTTATTATTCCTTTGTTATTATTATTATTCCTTTGTTATTACAATTCCTTTGTTGTTGTTGTTGTTGTTGTTGTTGTTGTTGTTGTTGTTGTTGTTGTTGTTATTATAGCAGCTCTTTACATGTAGATGCTTTGCCACGTTAATTTCAAACTTAAATATTAAATCATGTGCCGTTTGGATGGCTGAGAACCACAGGCGTTGCACCTCTTGTCTCAGCACAGCTAGGGACTGCAATTAAATGTTGACTTCAGGTAGTAGAACTGGATAGTGTCCTTGATTTAAATAATAATAAAAATACAAGGTAATAATTATTTACCTCTGTTTGAAAATGCATAGCTGTTTTTTTAACCATAGAGCATGCATGTTTTATTAAAGCCATGCGTTGAAAAGAAAAACTCATTGCCAGTGGCTTTGGGTTGCTTGTTAGAAAGCTCCTTCAATATCCTCCATCAGTTTAAAGGGCAAATCATTGTTGGGTTGGGGGGGGGGGGAGTGGCAGGTCATGGCCTGCCTGTTATTATTGTTTAACCAAGTGCTTGTTCTCAATGGAAGTCTTCATAATCCCGGCTTCTTACCAGTACTTATGTGGGACATCAGATGTTAACAGCATCATATTACCTCCAATTTGCTTTGTTTGATATCCTCATTGTGAGCCGCAATCTCTTCTTAGAGCACAGCTTCAATATAGTAGCCCCACAGCAGGGAAGTCTAATGACACCAGGTGACTTTTCCTATCTGTACTTTTCCACCCTCCGTGTTTCAACCAGTTCTGTGAGGTTCCAGCGGCTTTCCCCAAATACATAACGGTCACCACCCGCTGAGATCTAAGTCAGCCCTCATTTCCTTGGATCCTGGCCAGATTCTCACTGCTGAGAGTGGCACTTTGCTTCTTCCTCTGATGTGGAAATAGGACTTTAGTAGTCAGCAAATCTTCCCCAATTGAGTCTCTTGCAGTGGGATACGCGGAAACATCCCTTAGAAGAAGAAATTGTTCTCATCTCTGTTTAAGTGAAACGTCGAAGCCGAGATCTGAAAGGAAATGTTAATAACCAGATTAATAATTCTTTAGAGCTTAATAGGCAGCCAAATTCTCAGGGTTCCACCAGAGTAGGTCCGGTTCGTTAAATGTTAGGTTTTCGTTAGTAGTGTTTTTAAAATGTAAACCGTGACGGTGCCTCCTCATGTAAATCCACATAAATCATTAACTATTTTGTACCTGTGAGTGGTCCAGGTGTGCAGTACTTAACTCTCAGCACAGGCAATAAACACTTGAATGTTCCTGTTATTGGTTCAGGAGCTGCATATGGACACCTGTTGAAAGAAAGGAAAAGAGAACAGGCCAAAATAATGTTATTTTTCCCAGTTTTTTTCTTCTACTCTTCTATATTATGGTATTACTATAAAATCACATCACTATTATTTTGGTTTGTTTTCCTTTATTCTCAACTACAGTTATATCTGATGTATTGTTTGTCTGTCTATAGTTGGAAATCCCATATTTTGGCACCTTCATCCTCGAAGACTTTTTCAGTTTTGTGGTCCCACCACTTTCATGCTTTTTTTTAAAATAGATGTTCCAATTTATCATGATTGCTACCTTGTCATGCCTTTGTGATATGTTTGTGTGAAGCATGTTTGTAAAGCATGTGTAGAGCATGTGCTAAAGCTGTCAAGCATGTTTGTACCTCCTCAAAACTATGCGCCAGACTTTAGAGGATGATTTCCATTTTCCACAGCGGCTTTCAGAGAGACCTCCACACTAGCCAACCTTCACCAGTGATGCATATTGGTGGAGACCAGAGAAAATAGTAATAGTTACCAATTAAGCAGAGATGGTTAATTAACTTTCTGTGACAAATCTGTGACAAAACCAATTTTGATTTTACAGTTTAGACCTTAAGAGGCCACATGCATGTTGCATTTGTTTATTAACTATCCAGGAGTCACAGTGCACCTATTTATGAAATATATGTGGCAGTTCCTAGAAGCGCACTGAACCCGTCCTCAGATTTGTGAGGCCTCTGGCTCTGGTTTTATTGTGGCATGCATGGCAAAGCAATTATGAAATGAATAAGCTCTGTCATGAATCCTTCCATTACTTACTCCAGTACGCAAACTTTCCTTTTTTCCCCTCTTTTTTTTGCATTGCCGGCTATGGAAAAAGAGGATTATAAAGCAACACTCACATTTGACAAAGCAAAAGAATGCAGAGCCTATGTGGCTTTATTTTATTTTGTTTTATTTTTTAAGAATTTTATCACCTGTATGTGGCTCTCTTGTGGCTCACAAAAATATGTCAGGAAAACGAAAAAATTTCATTTGTGAAAGGAAGTACCGCAGGCAGGCCTTGAAATTATCCCTTTTAGAGCCTTTTAGGAACAAGTACCTTTTGTGGGAGCTGAGTATTCAACTCCAGTACTTTTCCAGCCATTCTCTAAATGATTTTAATGTCATTTTTACTGTCAGGAGGCAGCTTTCATCGCCAGGACAGAGCCCTCCGTTCCGCATTTTTAGAGCAGTCAGGGGCGAGGTTACGGAATTCCCTCGCCGTCCTTAATAAATTGCACGTTGGCTGTTCAGGACTATCCATGGCTCCCTTTGCAGTGACAGATCATGGATTGATAGTAAATCAGGACCAGTGTGTTTTCTTAATTTCAGGTTTGGGTTAAGTTAATCTATTGAATAGTAAAAACATCTGGCCAAGCTCTGCTTTTATTCTGTGCTTTACCATGGGAACCTCATCGCCCTGGGACCAGCCGAGTCAGACAAGGTCAACATTTGGTAGTATACCTGCATGTATAGATGTGAATAGTGAGCAGCTGTTCTATATTTCTATTTTGCAGGCATCACATTAACGCTGAAGAAGAAGAAGACCTGGAAGAAGAAGATCTGCAATCAGTTGCAGTCCATTCAAGCTGGGTGGAGAAATTGTATCTGAAACATACCAGAACAAATGAAATTTGGGGCACGAGCATCAAGGCACTGGATATAATATAAATAGGTATTTAATGAAAGAACTGCAAAGGATGGAGGTATCAATGTAAACAATGTGAGCTGTACAGTCGTCCAGTGGCTGTTCAATTTTATACTGTATTTATGCCTCGTAGTAAAAATCACATATTATATGGACATTGTCACAATGATGTACTGTATTTACTCAAATATAATGTACCATCGGATCTAATGCGCACTCTATTGTTATAATTAAAATGTTGTGTTTAATCTAATCCACACCCTGATTTTGGAGACTATATTTGTCTGGAAAAAGTGAGCATTAGATTTGAGTAAATACAGCATATTGTTGATGGCCATTTCAGTGATCACTAAAGCTGCAATCCTAACCACACTTTCCTGGGAGTAAGTACTATTGAATACAGTGGGACTTACTTTTGAGTAGACATGCTTATGATCGCACCTTTGGTTTAGAAATTCTATTTTTCCGTTAAAATGCATTCTCAAGGCTCCTTGGGCCTGATTGCCTGAACAGGAACAGGAAGGTTTCAATATGTTACATGCATACTCTCACTTTACAAAATCTCATCCTCCTGTTTGTGTTAGAGACTAGCAAAATGCCTTTGACTGCAAGCATTGCCTTTGATCATGTGCAGAACATTGTTCCTTAACTGAGTCACCAAATTCCATGCCCATGCATGGCGCCACAGCTTCCACACCATATATTCTAGCCGGGTTAAACCTCGTCATCACTCATCTTTTTTCAGAAATTCAATATTTCAGGAAGAAATGCCACTTGGAAGGATGGGTTCTTACCAGTGGTGTAGCTAGAGGGGGTGCAAAGCATTATGTTTTTCAGAGAGCCTCACCACTTGCAACCAACTCCTCATCCTCCCCTTTGGAGATGGGGAGAGTAAAACGGAGGCAAATGTCTGGCTCTGAAATGGGGGAAATTGCGTATTGCAGTGAGCGTTCAAGTAAAACAGTGCTTCCCCCCATCTAGTTACACCACTGTTTCCTACAAGTGAAAAATGTACTATTGAATGTTTGAACAAATGTGAACCTTTTCTTGGAACAAACTGGTGGCAGTGTTATGCCATGAGACCTTTTCCACTGTCTCCTTCCTTGGCCTTGTTTTTCAGATCCTGTGAACTAGACTCGGGGTTATCACCGAGCAATATGGAAGAGCAGAAATAAACTTTCATCTAGCCTGGGGGCTTGAAAAAGCCCTTCCGAAAACTGCAGTATGTTAGGGGACTTCAGCTCCCTAAAGTAATGCGACTGTTTATGCATTCCTGACTCAAAGTTCCTTTTAACTGGGTCTTCGGGAGGTGTGCATAAACAGCAGCATTATTTTAGTCAGCAGGAATTAATTATTGAAATCAATTATTGCTTCTCTCAGACTGCTGAAGTCAGTCTGCAATAAAAATCTTGCCTTGTTTGCTATTTTGGGGAACACCGAGGAACATCAAATGAAAAAGGAATGGACAGGAATATCCTATGGAGCATTACTTGAGTAAAGGGGAAAATACCTCCTTACCCTTAGGTGATCTCCAGCTTGCTCCTATCCTGCATCGGATACAGTGCAGGCCTTGCAGTATCAACACAAGTTAGGATTAAGCTGTTTGTTAACACAAATGCTACAAAATGTATTATTGCCTAGCAAAATTCTGAGCATACGTGTATGTATGTGTGTAAGTCCTGTGTGTTGCAAGGATCTTTAATAGAAAAGTGGGTTCTTGTATCAGCAACGGGTGTTTCTTATTTGTGTCAGACTGTAACAGCTGGTATTTCCTACCACCACCAATGTATTCCTGTGAGTATTACTCATTTAGGGTTTTTAGGTTTCTTTAGGGCTCGTGGTTGACAGGAGGTGCAAGGGGTAACAACAGAAATGCCGTCACCTTGGGAAATGCAAGAGATCAGAACTCGCTTAACAGCTGGTCTCATAACCTCTGGATGCTATGAAAGAATTTCATTGCAGCAAATATATTAGGTCTTGATGCTGGATGTTGTTTGCTGAGTAGATCCAATATACACACTGGGACATTGGCTTGGATATTTGTATATTACCTGCTGTTGTTCCTCTTTATAAAAAGGCAATCCAGCCAGAGGTTGCCAAATGTCCAGGAAAACTGGGACAATCCCAGTTTGGGGGGAATGTGTTCACATACTGGCAAGTTAGACAGGGAGTGCTGTCCTGGTTTTCTGGAAGAGAATTATGGCAACCATATCCCAATCTGATGCCATATTAAATATCTGTTAACATGCTACATAAGGATTTATCAAGATGTTAAATGGTTGGTTAAATGGTTGGTTAAACTGTAAATATACAATGGTTTCTTTTCAAGTGTGCTTGCTTTTTTTGCAACTTTCACAGCTTAACTTAGTAATTAAAATAAGTTAACAAAATGGGTCTGAACATTATGTCATAACATCTGTTATGACTCGTGGGTGACTCAAGTCAAAGGCGGCAGAGTCTCAGGACTGAATCTGAGACTTGATATTCTGATTCCATTAAGTCCCTGGTTAGAGCTTTAAACAAAGTTTCATCATTTGGAGTAGGAATAAGGAGCAGAATTAAAAACAATCCTAATAAACAAACTAAAAGTTTTATTTATTTATTCAATTTATATCCCGTTTTTCTTTCTTTGGATCGTTTTTCATCGATCCAAAGTCGATGTTGTGCAGCCTGAGTAGGTTGTGGTTCTGGGTTGTCAAGATGAGTCTCTTGAACTTATAGAATTAACTCAACCACAACTTTTGTTTCACACTGGATAGTGCAGTTAGTAATTCTTCTGCAAGGTTTCTTTTGATCGATGACTTTACACCTAGTTTGTGCTGGCCCTGCCTCTGCTTCCTGTAGTTCTGCTGAAAGTGCTGGATTAAACAAACATCATACATCATCTCCATACCATCTAAGATCTGACAGAAGAAAGTAGGTATGCTTGTTCTACAGGAGGTGAACAAGGGTTCCATAGTGTAGCAGTTAGCAAATCAAGGAACGAGCCACTTCGTTGCCAGTTAATGGCACAGTGCCAAGAAATTTTTGAACAAGTAAGTGCACAATAAATATCACCGTATTCACATTTTTTTGCAATTAGAGTGGATTTTTAGAATGAATAAAGATTATGCAATTAAAAATTTAGCATCCAAACATTTGGTTAGGCCAGCGTTCTGACCTACAAGTGTTACAAACGTGCTGTAAACATTCATGACTTGAAGAACAGTGCAGGCTGTAATAAACCCCCATCCCTGGCCCACATAGTGCCTGGATTTGCACTTACAATTTTGCTGACATAGATTCAGATAGATGGAATTTCATACAGGATAACACATGGTGATATCTGCTTATCCCAAGTTGCTCTCCATCCACTTTCTAATATGCATTAGATAGAGAGCAAACCACTCAACCAGGTCTGAGCTGCCCAAAGTCTAGTATAAATCAGAATGGTTCTACTGTTCCACTATGAGATCCACTGTCCAGTCCTATCCCCCACCATGCTATATCATGTGGCTACATCAACATAGCACATGCTTCATGCTATGGTGGCATGCAGGGGTATGTGTGAGAGTGACAGTCAATCCTATTTGAAAGGTCTTCTAATCTTCTAATCTATTAGCTCTAACCACTTACTATACTTCCGTGTATCCTTCTGGCTGTCCATGGACTCAAAATTTGGACTCAAACCAATTTTTTTGCTTGTGCACATATGAAAAAGTGTGTGGAGTGGGGTGGGCTAGATTAGAAAGTAAAAAATAAGATCTGGCCAGCACTTTTGCCACTGAGATCCTAAATCTTCAGCCAGTGGCTAGGAAGTGCAACAGTTTCCCTGCCTTTGCTACCACTGCAATACCCCATACCTGGCTCATTCAAATAGGTCCATTCAGATGGGCAAATATATCATGCCATATTAATTAAAAGTTAATTAATAGTGAAAAATGGGGATAATATATATTCTGTAGGCACAGCTGCCTGGTGCCTTTATGGCCTATTGAAGCTACTGTATGTTTTCCTAAAGTGCTTACAAAGATTTTTTACAGATCTTTTTACAGATTCACTTCTCATAAGGAACATCTACTGCAGTGGTATTTGAGCATTTCAGTCCAGAACCCCCTTCTGAGAATGATAATCTATCTGGGACCCCCCAGAAGTGATGTCATGGCTGGAAATGACATTAATGGAGCCTAGTGCCAAATGCCAAGATGGCTGAATCCAGCTTTCGTGATCCCCCTGAAATGAAGTTGTGACCCCCCCCAAGACCACTGATCTACTTTGTCAGATAACTTATACAAAACAAGAGCTTACACCTCAAAAAGTGGAACTCTTTAGCAGTTTCTCTGTGTACTAGTTGTAGGAAGAGAGACTGATTCATAATGTTCACATCTTCTTTTGCACAGCACAGAAAGCCTGCAATATGATACAAGAGCCATATTCAGCCCAACAGAGCCAGAGGAAAGCTATGTATATAATTCCCCCTCCTTTCTGAAGACAGATTCCAGACTGATCCCTTGTAAATTTTGGTTCAAATTAATTCTGAGAATTATTCTGACAGAAGGAAACACTGAGGATCATACAATCACTCTGCACTGTCTTCCTGTTTGTAATTTTACTCAGTTCAGGTTTACTCAGTTCAAGGATTTACGTACCTCGTAAAATCACCAAATGGCTTGGATCTGCCTGAGGAAACATCTTGCTTTCAATTTCCCTTTGAACTGACCTATGAAACTGTTTCTATGATGATCAACCAGAGCCTGATGCTTTTTCTTTAGGAATTTTATTTTGTCTGACTAGAGACTTTTCAATAATCAGTTGGGGAAAGTTTCATCCTTGGCCTTTTTAACTTTTGCCTCTCTCTTTCTGTGCACATGGGGCATGTGCATGTATGTCTGACTCATTTATGAGTCTTAGGGCAAAATCTAGAGTAACTATGGCGAGTCCTTGCTCCGGTGTAAGGATTCCAGTATGAGTTTCCCATAGGTTTTCACTAGAATCATAGAATCATAGAGTTGGAAGGGACCTAGTAGGTCATCTAGTCCAACCCCCTGCCTGCAGCAGGAAACCCCCTAGAGCATCCCCGACAGGTGCTCGTCGAGCCTCTGCTTGAAGATCCCCAGTGAGGGAGAGTCCACCACCTCCCTTGGCAATCTGTTCCACTGCCGAACCGCCCTCACCGTCAGGAATTTTTTCCGGATATCCAACCGGAATCTCCTTTCTTGCAGTTTGTACCCATTGGTTCTAGTGGTGCACTAGGTGGTGCAGTAACGACGGGTGAATGTAAAGTCTCTTATGTGCTCCCGTAGTTGCTCTGGATTTGGGGGTTATACAAGACTACTTATTTTTTACATTTTATACCACCCTCCCTCCAAGGAGTTCAAGTCAATATACATGGTTCCTTCCCTCAGTTTGTCCTCACAACAACCCTGTGAGGAAGGTGACGCTGAGACCTAATGACTAGCCCAAAATCACACAAGAAGCTTAATGGCTGAGTGGGGATTTGGGGTCTTCCAGGTCAAAATCCAATTCTCAAACCTACTACACTATCCAGACTTCCCTGTTTCATATCCACCTAAATATTTATTTCCATATGAGAATTTCATATCCTGCCTTTCCAATTCTGAAGCAAACGCTGAAGGTAGCTTGCAATGTTCCATCATAAAGTACAGAATATCATATGCAGGAAACATTAAAAACATTGATTTTAACATTTAAGTGAAAACATTAAAATCAAAGCCAAGCAAGACACATAATCAACATTAAAACCAAAACCAAGCAAGACATATATAACACATATAAACAAGCCATTGGAGGAACCAATTCATCCAGAGAGGCGAATTCCAGCAGTATTTCAGAGTCACAGAGGACCAATGTCTACTCAGCAGATAAACGGCAGACAAAATGAGTATGGGCGCAATCCAGAGTAACTATGGGGAGTCCTTGCTCCGGTGTAAGACCAATTTCCTCTGGATTGCAATATGAATTTCCCATAGGTTTTCAGTACATGGTGCAGTAACTATGGGTGCACGTAATGTCTCTTACGTGCTCCCATAGTTACTCTGGATTGTAGGGTATGTTTCGAAGCGCATGCCAAAAAGCCATAAGACTTTCCACCTCAATAGTGTTCAAATTTAGTATTTGATAGTATTCAAATTTCAGTTTCAGTTCTGATTTCTGTTTCTAAACAATTTACTTCCCCCCTGCAAAGTACCATATAAGCCTGAATTATTTTTCAGGAGCATGAATGGCCTTGATGTTGCTATATTAATGGTCATTGCCATTTCCACAGATGCTGGCCTCTTAATCAATAGGCATGCTTAGCTGCCTGTCATTAAAATTGATCTCTACTACCCTTCCAATTGACGTCACGTTCAACTGTAAATATCATCAAATAAGCTGTCACCTAATTTCCCTTATCTGTGTGTGTGTGATTATTTTTCTTTCAAAAGATAGATTTCTCTGTAAGTCCGAACAGTGGAATTCTTCTTAATTATTTCTGACATTTCACCAATGGCATCTTTGGGCTTTTCCTCTGAGTATAGACATGTCTGGCCTCTGTCCTTTGGAGGGGACGGGCAGGATAAATACCGTCAGCCCTTTTCAAAGCAAAACACACCTCAAAAATTAACACCGACAATCAGTTTTAAATAAAACGAGGATGGAACCAAATGCATGCAAACTTTTAATTGCATGAACAGATTTAGCATGAATCATATGTGAATGTTTTCTTGATTATTCATCACTCTCATCTCTGTATGTGCTGACTTAGATAGGACAACATAAAGGTTGTCACATGAATCTGGCCTAGAGATATCAGGGCCAGATAAGCTGATTCTTTATCAACATTATGGCAAAATCCAGAGTAACTATGGGGAGTCCTTGCTCCGGTGTAAGAACAAATTACTCTGGATTGCAATATGAATTTCCCATAGGTTTTCACTAGGTTGTGCGGTAACTAGGGGTGCATGTAATGTCTCTTACATGCTCCCTTAATTACTCTGGATTTGGGGGATAGTCTCACTCTTAACGAGGGTTGTCATAATTCTCTTCCATAAAATTGGGACAGGAACCTCTGTCCCATTTGCCAGTATGAACGCAGTACACAAAAATTGGGATTGTCCCTGTTTTTCGGGCCATATGGCAAACCTACTCCTAAACAACTGCTGTTTCATGATAACCGAGGTGGGGATTTTTTTTTTTTCTAAAATCAGTCATGGCCTCTCCCCATATCTGTGTAAATCTGTAAATTTGCACCCATATCTGTGCAAATATTGCATATCTGTGCAAATCATGGTCTCTTCCCATATCTGTGCAAACACTAGATCATGTTGTAACACAATCATCAAGATAATTCCATACATAGGAAAGGATATGCAAAGGGTTCTATTTAGCCACAGGTTTGAAACCTGTGGATTTGATACACCACAGGTGCAGATGGGACCTTCTGGTCATATCTAGGATGCTTTCTGAGCCTGTATGCAGCCTCAGAACACCTCCTGGAAGTGTCAAAAAGGCACTTTTGGGCACAATCCAAACTTCTCCCTGGGAAATTTGTGTCTCCTTTGAAGTTAGTGCACAAGGTAGAAAATACATGCTAGAGAAATTGTTTCATTTTGGGAAAACTGGCAATCCCAAGGATACCTCTAACATTCTCTTCCCACTTCATGTCCTTATTTTCCAGTATTACCATGTCCATCATCAAATTTGGACTATAAGCGACTTGCAGCAAGGATCCCTCTTATCCATTAGTTGCACGTTACATAGATTTATTTAAATATGTAAATAAATTTAGAGATGAACAGATCTTGCTTCAGGTCTGTTTCCTCTCCAACACACACTTTCCTTGTTTTCAAGAGTAGTGTTTCTCAATGTCTGTCCCCTGCTGTATGAATTCTCATAGTCCACCTATTGGTAGTAAATTACAGTAAATTGCAGTGATATCATTACCGGGGCTGTGGGTGGCGCAAGCGGCTAAGACACTGTGCTTGTTAACCAGCAGGCCAGGGTTCGAGACCCGGGTCGGCCCCACAAGACAGGCTGAGCTCCTGTCCTTAGTCCAGCTCTGCGACGCCAGCTGGATCCAATCGTATTGGCTCTGCCTTTCCATTGGACTAATTCAGTGGCGTGGAGAGGGGGGATTTGCTGCTTGGGTAACAGCCTATCCTCCATAATCTATCTATCTACCTACAGAATTTATATACCGCTTTTCAACTAACAAGTTCACAAAGCGGTTTACAAAGAAAATGGAAAAATAATAATAGCTAATTAAAAGCTAATGGGTCCCAGGCTTTTGTGCTTCGCATGCAGCATATGCAGCGCCAAGCACGATACCATAGTCTTCCAAGACTGACGGAGGCCTGCATTACCAGTTATCATTGGTGGAAATTGGTGGGAAACAACGCACCAGTATTAGGATCTGGCTTACTCATTCATTGTGTACTTAAGTTTAAATTTAAGGCTGTGGCATTACTAGGGTTTGCATCGCCCAGTGAGAAAGGCCATTAATTTGCTGGCATACTTTTCCATTTCTAAACATACTACAATATTTCAGTTTGTAACCCTAACAATTAATAAAATTATGTTAAAACACCCACACACAATACATTCAATAAAATGCATTGAAAATGCAGTCAGATCATTCCTGCTTTCCACATTTTTTTTATTATAGCAAGAAGGGTTAAATCTTATGCAGTGCTTTTATTATGATTGTTTTTTTTAATCAGAACTGGAACCCTATTTTAGTGTGGTGTTTAATTCTCTTTCACATTGATAAACAATCTAAAGCTTCCTCTGCTGGTTTTATGTTGAATTTTTTATCTTTATTTTTCTCTAGTTGTGAATTAATCTGCCCTGATTGCTTTTATCCATTCTCAATTAATGTATTAATTGACAATAAATTAATTAATCCCCATCTGAGAACTGTTTTAGGGTCATCACAACTCATATTAATGGTGGACTGCCCATTCTAATTAAAATCAATACACAGACTTTAATGCAAGTACTCCTATCTGTTTCCTACAAAAACTAACGCACCAGGAAAAAAGTCATTTACTGAATGATCCTATCCTTAATCTGCACTGCCAGAACTCATGTACCATCAATGCAGTGAGATTTGAGGCATTGCAAAATTAGAAGTGATGCCATGTAGGAGTAGCAGGCGTGATCTGGTGCTGAAACAGTGGCCTTCCAGAAGACTGCTAAGCAGCAACAAATGGTGTTCATTTTTGGATGGGAGACCGAAAATCATGGGACAATAGAGCCAGAAGAAATTAGTGTTGGTTGATCTGAAACTGCTCCTGCTGGAGGATTGGGAGGCATTCCCGGATGCCAGATGTGATGTCCACGCTGTTATGGATTACATCTGGAAGAATTCTATATAACAATTACTGACCTCACAGGGTTGTTATGAGGAGAAAAAGGATGAAAGCTATGTACGCTACCTTGGGCATTTGTTGTAGCATGGGAAATGAAAGAAAGAAAGAAAGAAAGAAAGAAAGAAAGAAAGAAAGAAAGAAAGAAAGAAAGAAAGAAAGAAAGAGGGAGGGAGGAAGGGAAGGGAGGAATGAATGAATGAATGAATGAATGAAGGTGCTACTAGACCAGTGCCACAAATGGGGAGCAGCATGGGCTCCTAGTATGATTGCAGTGGCTCAGTGGTTAATTGAGCTGTGCCCATTGACTTGAAGATTGGTAGGGCAGCAATTTGAGACTCAAGTGCTGTACAATGGAGTAAGCTCCCATTACTTGTCCCAGCTCCTGCCAACCTAGCAGTTAGAAAGCATGCAAGTAGATAAATAAGTACCACTTTGATAGGAAGGCAGCATCCTGGTGACAGGCCTGTGTGACAGGCCAGCCAGTTTTCCCCAATGTCACATCAACCTTAGTTTTGATGACTCCAATCCAGAACAAGTGGATCCACCACCACACAGGACAAATGCTGAACTTGCCTTTTTGCAAAGAGTGGGTGGTGGGTGGACACAGGAGACGTAACAGGGCAGAAAGAGGGAGGATGAAGAAGAGCATTGGGGCTTCCAGGTGGTGTATCCAGGACATTGGACAGCTATTGGTGGCAATATCCTCTGCACACCACTCTGCTTTGCCCTTGGGCTTATTTGGGTTTGATCTAGCCAAATTGCATAGGAGTTTTTCCTGTTGGTAAGGGAACAAAATTTCCCTTAGTTTGAGGAACCTTCTGATCACCAGTAGGATGCAGCACACCTTCCAGGGCTTGGCTGAAATGGTGCAAGTGCCCAACACTTATACCAGTGCAGCCATGCCATGCCGCGTGTGTTGCATCCTATTGGATCTGATCAGATTCAGGCATTCATCACTGAACTGGGATGATACATACTTTCTAAATGGTGAGCAGCCAACATGTTTGAAGATCAACTTTGCAGTTTGCAATACAGGTTCCATGCAAATTATACATATTATTGCATTATGCAATACAGGTTCTGTAAAAGATGTATTGCAGGAAAAAAGTTAGAAATAATTTTTTTCTTCTGATTCTTCAACAGATATTTGATACGGACACTGATCCCCAAATGCACTTGCACTCGTATATACACACATATGGGTCTCATTTCAGTAGAGCTTGCTGGCCTGCGCTTTTGAAGCGAATGAGGGTCAAGTTTCTTGATTAAAATAAATGAAGAAGCTGTCTGAGACAGTGACCTTCCTGCACACATTTTAAGCTCTTGCATCTAGGAGAAGAGATTGTGGGGTTGGAGTATATCCATCACATAAGAATAGATGGAGTCTTGACAAGAATCTGAGTTAATTCTCCATGTAGGTATGATTTTTACTCAACTTGTGATATTTTTTTTCTTGAAGGAGAGCATGCTCGTACACACACACACACACACACACACACACACACACACACACACACACACACACACACACACACATCATACAAACCCCTCAGACTAATTGTATTTTAAAACAGTATGGGCAAAATCCAGAGTAACTATGGGGAGTCCTTGCTCCGGTATAAGAACAACTTGCTCTGGATTCCAATATGAATTTTCCATAGGTTTTCACTAGGTGGTGAAGTAACTGCGGGGGCACGTAAAGTCTCTTACGTGTTCCCGTAGTTACTCTGGATTTGGGGGTTTGTTTAGAATGTTTAATATTGTAAGAAACATTTTAATGCACTTCAAAAAGCATCCCCTGGGCAAATTCTGTTTTTAAGACTTCTTCTTTGACTTACTTAAACAGTAAGTAAATTTATTTGGATTTCATTTATTTACAGCCCCATCCGGAGCATCTCAGTAACTCGGTGGCGTAGGTAAGAGGAGTGCCAGGGGTGTAGTTGCACTGGGCAACAAGCTTTAGGGGCAACAAGTGAGCTTGACACTAGTGGATAAATTTATGAAAAAGGGGAAGGTATGAATGATAATACCACCATGTTATATATTGTTGGAAAGGTAATTTAATGCAGAATGCAGTGAAAGAAACTGCACTGCAATATCAATATTCTATCAAAAGGTATGGCCAATTAACCAGAAAGTGAAAACAGAAAAGCCTATGGAATAAAAAGCTGATTTTCATAATTCAAACTTTCCCATGATAGTGATTCCTCTAAGAGCGAATAAGATGTAATTCTGATACTGTATGGAGCTAATAAGGTGTTAATATGAATCAGCTCTAGTTTCCCTACACATATATCATAATACAGTTACCTATGTTAACTGGGTAGACAGGCACTTGTAAGTGGTGCTCTTTTTCTATTTTGCAGGGAAAGGGTAACCCTTCCTCTTTTCCCCACCAGTTTCCCTAATCAATAAGGGACACAATTTTCATTTTCATTTAATTAAATTTGATGTTGTTGCAGAGGAAGGGGGGGCTACAAATTCTTTTTTGACTCCAGATAGAAAATAGGTGCTTTAGCTATGCCACTAGCAGAGCAAATGGGTGGTGAACTGCTGAGGAATGATGATGATGATGATGATGATGATGATGATGATAATAATAATAATAATAATAATAATAATAATAAGAAGAAGAAGAAGAAGAAGAAGAAGAAGAAGAAGAAGAAAGCAGGCCTCCGTCAGTCTTGGAAGACTATGGTATCATGCTCAGCGCTGCATATGCTGCATGCGAAGCACGAAAGCCTGGATTGGATTGTTACGGAGGATAGGCTGTTACCCAACCAGCAAATCCCCCCTCTCCACGCCCCTGAATTAGTCCAATGGAAAGGCAGAGCCAATATGATTGGATCCAGCTGGCCAGATTGGTCACAGAGCAGGGCTAAGGACAGGAGCTCACCCTGTCTTGTGGGGCCGACCCGGGTCTTGAACCCTGGCCTGCAGGTTAACAGGTACAGCGCCTTAACCGCTTGCGCCACCCGCAGCCATAATAATAATAATAATAATAATAATAATAATAATAATAATAATAATAATATCGTGAACTGGACACAAAAGGAACTGGATGACTTGGACAGGAAAACAAGGAAATTAATGACCATTCACTATGCTTTACATCCACGTACTGATGTTGACAGGCTGTACCTGCCTAGAAGATCAGGGGCAGAAGACTTTTGCAAGTGAAGCAGTCTGTTGAAGAAGAAAGACATGCCCTAGCAGATGATGTGCGAGAGAGCCAGGAATCTGCTCTGATTGAAGTCAGCAAGAGAAAGTTGTTGAAAGTGCAGCAGACCAACTATGAATATTGCAATAGTGCAATCCAGGCTCGGACTGCCAGTTGGCAGAATAAAGCATTGCATGGCCAATTCCTTGCCAAGATTGAAGGAAAGGTTGATCAGGACAAGACCTGGTTGTGGCTCATGAGTGGAACACTGAAGAAGGAGACGGAAGGCCCGAGACTTGCTGCCCAAGAACAGGCAATCAGGACAAATGCTATCAAGGTCAGAAATCAGCCCATGACCCAAAATACTGACTCTGCAAAGAAGTGGATGAAACCATCGACCACATTCTAAGTGGCTGCAAGAAGATTGTGCAGACTGACTACAAACTGAGGCACAATCTGTTGCCCAGATGATCCACTGGAATCTATGCCAAAAGTATCATCTGCCAGTGGCAAAAAACTGGTGGGACCACAAGCCTGAAAAGGTGGCTGCAAATGAGCAGGTGAAGCTTCTGTGGGACTTCAGAATACAGATGGACAAGGTCTTGGAACACAAGACTCCAGATATCACCATCACAGAAAGCAGTCAGGTGTGGCTTGTTGACATCGCCATTCTAGGTGACAGCAGAATTGAGGAGAAACAACTGGAAAAGATCTCCTGCTACCAAGACCTAAGAATCGAATGACAGTGACTCTGGTGTAAGCCAGTGCAGGTGGTTCCAGTGGTAATTGGCACACTGGGTGCAGTGCCCAAAGACCTTGGCAGGCACCTGAAAACTATTGGCACTGACAAAATATCACTCTGCCAACTGCAGAAAGCCGCTCTTCTGGGATCAGCATGAATTATACGCCCCTACATCACACAGTCCTAGACTCTTGGGAAGGGTCCAACTGGTAATGTGAATGAAACCAGCACAAAATTGTTCGTTGTGTATTTATGTTTGATTTTCAATATAATAATAATAATAATAATAATAATAATAATAATAATAATAATAATAATAATAATAATAAAGAAGAGGCAGGTTTCCCCCCAATTTCTTTAAAAAATACATGGGGATGACATCACTACCAGTTGTGATATCACTTTCAGGGCAACATTTTGAGCTTTGCACAGGGTTACGTGATTATTAGCTATGCCACTGTAGTAACCACAGCTAAGGTGGTACCAAAGCAGCTACTGCTGT
This sequence comes from Cryptoblepharus egeriae, assembly GCA_030015325.1. NCBI lineage: Eukaryota > Metazoa > Chordata > Lepidosauria > Squamata > Scincidae > Cryptoblepharus > Cryptoblepharus egeriae. Next base: position 6,809,691 of record JAREYC010000001.1, read on the forward strand.
GTTCAGGAAGCACTGTGAAGCTGTTGGGAGTCTCCTTGGGGTTGACCCTTTCCCTTAGGAAAGTCCCAACCCCTGCAATGGGGCTTCTCGAGTCTGTGCCCAGTGCCAGCATACCCACCTCTTCAGATGCTGAAGTTGTCTCATGGCATGCTTGTGGCACTGGGGACTGAAGCTCAATATTGGCACTGAGCATGTTTGGACTGAGGTCTTAATCAGTAGTTAATCCTATTGTTTTCAATAAGTTTCCATATGATGGCAGCCTGAGACCCCAATCCTGTCTCTCACCAGCAATACTGAAGCTGCCACACCAAAAAGGCATGTGTGGCCTCTTATGGCGTGGATGGAATCAGGCAGCTTGCAGAAGGTGGATAGGTACGTATATTTTGTATGGTAGGTTGCCTGATTGCCAATGTCCTTACAATCCAGAGTAACTACGGGAAGACTAAGAGGCACTTACTCTGGATTGCTCTATGCATTTCCCATAGGTTTCCCAAAGGTGGCACCATAACTACATCAGTGTAAAAGGTCCTGTATTTACTCTGGATAGCAGCCTACGGCTGCAATCCTAAAAACACTTTCCTGGGAGTAAGATCCATTGAACACAGTGGGGTTTACTTTTGAGTAGACATGGTTAGGATTGTGCTCTATGTCTCCTTGGGCATATGCCACCTATTTTGTGCCAAGGGGAGGCCTTGCCACCAGCCTCACACATGGGGGCACCTCTGAGGACCCCATGTGCTAACCTGCAGAAGATATTCCTTCTCCATGCTGACGCCATTCTTCATTTAAAAGTACACAAGCAGTAATGGCACAGTAAATCTGAAGGCCAGTCTGGCTGGTGCTTTGAGTGAGATATACTGAGGTAAGAAATCAACTTCTTAGGTTTAGGGTCCTCCTGAGCTTTCTCTTTTTAATCAGAGTATTGATTTCCCCCCAACATTCATTGTCTAAAACTTGATCACTGATACACATTTCACCTCCATACAATGAAACACTTGGGAAAGGCCCATGAAATGCCTGGAAAATGCCCACTGAAAACACAAATCTACCATTTGGAGTTGGAAAAAAAATTTCCTGTCTCATAGGTAAACTATGAGAATTGAGAAGTACATTGCTCTGACATTTATGGGTTCTTTTATGTTGCTGTTTACTACTACAACTAGCAGAAAATATAGGGTTCTGGCCATTTAAAATGTTCCGTTTGCCTTGTTTCTTATATAAAAATGTTAAAAGTTACATTTCAGAGGTTTGTATTGTAGTGCCAAGTACTGCGCAAGCATCATGGAATTCGGTGTACATAAATGACTCTTGCTCTCTCTAATGGTGGCTCACAACTTTTAACAGAATTGTTCCTGCTTTTTGGTAGCTCTGCAGGGAGTCAAATACACAACATAATAACATGTGACATCAACATAGTTCTGGGCTCTGGGAAAGAAGCAAATCATGGATTTGTCCAGTATACAAGTAATATATGTTAACACAGCAATCCTGTGAGGTAGGCCTGATTGAAACACAGTGATGTTCCCAAGTCCTCTTGCTGACATCTGTAGTTGAATGGTAATTTGAAGACAGGTAACCTTGAACCAAGTCTGATCCATCTATATATATAAAAGGCATCTTCATCTTCAGGGCTGTGGGTAGCGCAAGTGGTGAAGACGCTGTGCCTGTTAACCAGCAGGCCAGGGTTTGAGACCCGGGTCGGCCCCACAAGACAGGGTGAGCTCCTGTCCTTAGCCCAGCTCTGCGACGCCAGCTGGATCCAATCGTATTGGCTCTGCCTTTCCATTGGACTAATTCAGTGGTGTGGAGAGGGGGGATTTGCTGCTTGGGTAACAGCCTATCCTCCATAACAATCCAACCCAGGCTTTCGTGCTTCGCATGCAGCGTATGCAGCGCTGAGCACGATAACATAGTCTTTCAAGACTGACGGAGGCCTGCTTCATCATCATCACTGACTCATCAACACCCAGCCAAAACCACAGGGCCTAGAAGCGTGAAATTTGGGGAGGGTGTTCCTTTCATGATGGAGGGATTCACTAAGGACCAGTTTTCAGAAATTCCAACCAGAAGGGGGTGAAATGGGGTGCAACGTATTTTCTTCCCCTATACTTTCCATTGAAGAATTGGTGACTGAAGGATGCTCTGCCCCAACCCCTGGACCTAGAAGCATGAAATTCTGGGAGGCAGTTCCTTCTGTCACATGAACACCCACCAAGAACCAATGTGGAGAAATTTAACCCTTAAGGGACTGAAAGGGGGGCAATGTGTTTTTGTCCTGTACTTAACATGGGAGACTGACCAACATCCAGCCAATTTGGTGCTTAGCGCCTGGTGCACGGGGGGCGGGGGGGTGTTGTTCAGAGGAAGTGGTTGCACTGGGGAGGATGCTGCGCATCAGGGGGTTGTGCATGGTGGGTTGATGCGCATGGGGGAATGATGCTCATGGGGGGTTGATGCGCATGGGAGACTGAAGCACATAGGGAGATGGTGCGCATGGGGTGATGGTGCGCATGGGCGTTTGACATGCATGAGGGTTTGATGCTCATGGGGAGATGGTGTGCATGGAGATGTTGCACATGGGGGATAATGCGCATGGGGATAATGTGCATGGAGATTTGATGCACATGGGGATGTTATGCATGGGGAAATGATGCGCATGGGAAAATGATGCACACGGGGAAATGATGCACATGAGGTTTGATGCGCATGGGGTTAATGCGCATGGGGGAATGATGCGCATGGGGGTTGATGTGCATGGGGATGAATAGGGAATGTGGCGCATGGGGGTTGTTGTGCACGGAGGATTTGCACATGGGGTTGATTAGCATTTGCACTAGTCTGCACATTTCACCTACGTACTCATTTTATGTACATTATTTAAGCTATGGAACTTGAGATGTTTAATGGATGAATATATGTTATGAAGTGTTTGAGCTGATAAAAATGTTACCAGCTTAGGGTTCCTACCTGCTCTGTAACCATGTTTTACTACTGAAAGAGGTAAAACATAAACTCAAGGGAGAGCTTTGGAAACTCCTGTTATGACTTCATTAGAAATTATTGTTTTATGATGTTAATAATAATAATAATAATAATAATAATAATAATAATAATAATAATAATAATAATAATAATAATAAACCTTTATTGGCATATACAAAATAATAGATTATTGTTACTTATGATGTTTTTAATTGCTGAAGTTTACATGAAGGTGGATGTAATGGTGTTTTTAATATTGATTTAAGGTATGTTTACTGTGTTGTGACCTGCCTTGAGATTGTAAGAGGGAGGGAGGATATAAATAATATGAATGAGTGAGTGAGTGAATGAATGAGTGAGTGAAAGAATAAATTGCAGGGAGAGGGTGAGGAATGCTATTATCTGCATAGAAGGAAAGCCTCTTAGGTAAGATCCTTAGTCCTCCATCACATCTACTGTACAAATTTACTTGGTGCTGTTGTCCTATGTTCTGGCAAATGTTCACTGATCTATGAGTGTTCAAGATCGAGTGTTCACATATTCAAGACCGAGCTCCATGTGCACAAAGTTTTAAAGAAAAGGAGCCAGAGCAGTTATTAGGTGTTTAGAATTATTTCAGAGCCCTAATGGCTTGTGTCAGCTGTTAAGACCACAAAAGGCATAGGGAATAAGGCTTTGGTAAAGAAAAATAGATATTTACATTTCTTTTGGGCACACAAGTTGAGCACCTCTCGTACGAAGCAATGGAGAATCACGAGATGGTAATGAGCTTCCCAGCCGACAGAAAGTGCCAATTTACAGAAGGAAAAGACGCAGATGAAAGGGAGACGTAGTCTATTGAAGAAAAAAAACACACATACATTAAAAATAAGGAATACAGAGGGACTGTCAGCTTACGCTGATCAGGTTAGACAGATAGAAATTAATTATATTTTGTTTAAGAGGCTGCCTCTGCAGCCTTGGTCAATTTTAAAAAGCACATTAGAAGATTTTTCAAACTTGCTTTCCAATTACGTCGGCTGGCAGGCAGAGCGCTTTGAAACCAAACTCATTTTAAATTGGTAAATGCGGCCAATCCCAGCTGACAGCATTTTTAAAATTCATAACATTCTGCTAGTGGTCAGGCTAATTCTAAAGGGGACACACAGCCTAACAGTCCTTTATGAAGGAGAACATAGAGGGGCCAGCAGAATAGAGGCATGGGCAAAAATATTATTTAAGACAGATTGGTGTGAAAAGGAGAAAAGGGCGAAACGTCTGCTGAGCAGGAAACTATTTTTGAGTCTGACGCAGGTGGAACAGTGGCATAGCTAGAGGGGATGCAAAGCACTGTGTTTTGCAGGGAGGCTCACTGCAGCATGCAAGTGACTCCTTTGGACACATTCTGGACCATGGGAGCAAAATGGATATATTTGGCTCTGTTTTTCTTCCCCTCCTGAGTATGGGTCCAAATGGAAAAAAGGGGCCGTTCTGCCTCTTCTACCTACACCGTTGCTTGTGATGTAGCTACACTCAGTTTTGGAAACACTCTTCTAAATCAGTGGTCCTCAACCTTGTGATGACCACAGCCTGGTATTGTGGGAAAAAAATTTCCCTTGGCCTGGGAGAATATGCATGCACAGGTCTAGTTCGAACTATGCATGCACATCAGTGTGGCTGGATTGCACATGTGCAATTTGCCCTGCAGCTGGGACAAACTGTGCATGTGCCGCTCAGCAGCTGGGCAGCATGTGTGCAGTTTGCCCTGGATGCTGGGCAAACTGCGCACACACAGCCCTACTGCTGAACTGCATGTGCGTAGTTCACCCCACAGACACGACATGCTGGGCATGTGCTACTCAGCTGCTGGGTCGTGCATGCCTAGCTTGCCCCAGCTGCGAGGTGAGCTGGACATGCACTGCCCAGCTGCTGAGAGGCAAGTGTGCAGTTCATCCTGCAGCAAGGGTGAGCTGAGCATGTGCTATCCAGTGACTGGGTTGCGCATGCCCAGTTGGGGACAGGGATGGGGCTCAGCAGAGCAAGGCTCCTGCCACCAGTATGGGGTCCAATCCTGGCTCAACCCGGTGGCTGAAGCACCGCAGACCGGCACGGGGCTGTGGACTGGGGATTGAGGACCCTGCTCTAATTATGCTTGAATTGGTTACCAGAACCATCAAAAGAAAACCAATACAGGGAGATATTTCATAACTCTGAAAATCACATCTTCAGATCTTTGTATAGTACCATGCATGTTGATGGTGCTATAACTAGTAATGTTGTCATATAAAATATGAGTATAACAACATTCATCATCACCCCTTTTCCAGCATCTCAACTCCCCCCTTTGCCTCTTCTCTCCCCAATGGCTCTCGTCAATGGCCCCCTTAACAGCCCTTTTGTCACCTCTCTCCTCAATGGCAGGGTGACATAGTCCTCTTTTTGTAGGACATGTCCTCTTTTCTTAGACTTGTGTCCTGGAAAAAAAAATCTACATTGTTCTTTTCTTTGTGAGCAGGCAGCATGTGGCTTTCTTGTAATTGTATGTAATAAATCATGTGTAAATAGTTTTTAAATATAGTGTTTAAATTGACCACATGAACAGAATATAGATGAGTGTTTTTAACTTTTGTCTGGTCATGTCCTAGATTTTTTTTCCCATATTTACACAAGCCTGCAAATTGCAAACTTTTTGTGCAATTAACATATACAATTTTCTTCATATGCTAAATTGCTATCCGTGAACTTGCTAATCTGCAAGGGCACAATTGTCACAAATGTCACCGATCTCTCATTATCTGTGACTTTATATTCTCATTGTCAGTCAACACTGTGTCAAGATACAGCTCTGTTTCACTCCTTTGTTAGTATGAATCTTTGTTGTTGATTCCCTTGAACATTTAATATGGCAAGTTGTATTCTGATGCCATCTCCTGATGGGAATTAAGAGAGTCTTACCAATTTGTAGCTGAGCCAGCTTTGCCAGAGTAACTCCATCTCCACTTAGTAAGGCATGTTTGTCTACTCGCAAGTAAAGGCATGATATGGATCCATTTCGCATTCCATAGAGATCATGCAATTATCCGGGACTTCCTTCTGGGGTGATTTTGGAGACTGCGTTCATTGGATCCGGACCATTCCGGTATCCTTGAATTTCCCCCAGCCTGCCCTTTCTGGCAGACTATCCTTACAATCCAGAGTAACTATGGGAGCATGTAAGAGATATTTACATCGACATAGTTACGGCACCACCTAGTGAAAACCTATGGGAATTCATATTGCAATCCAGAGTAAATTGTTCTTACGTCGGAGCAAGGACTCCCCATAGTTACTCTGGATTGTGACCTATAGCAAGTTTGTCTACTTGTGAGTAAAGCCATGATATGCAGCACTTTCACTTTCCCATAGAGCTTAATGCATATTTTGAATTTTTAGTTTGTTGGCCATAACTTTTGATAGGAAGGAGACTGTATTTCAAAAAGGATTTTTGCATTGGATTTGACATAAGACATGATGGGGTAGTGCGCAAAGTTCCAAAATGTAGTCAAAATGGTGGACAATGAAGCCCTTTTAGAGGACACCCAGACAAAAGGCTAAAAAATTCTTAAGGTATTCAAGGTATTCAAGGTATTGTATGTTTTGTTTGATATTTACGTGTTGGTGTTTGTATGTCCCGTTGCCGAAGCCAAATTCCAGGTATGGAGTTCATACTTGGCCAATCAATCAATCAATCAATCAATCAATCAATCAATCAATCAATCAATCAATCAATCAATCAATCAATCAGTCAGTCAGTCAGTCAGTCAGTCAATCAATCAATCAATCAATCAATCAATGTATTCTTAATGTTAGCCGCCTTGAGCTCCCTCTTGCAGGAGAGGAAAGGCGGGATATAAATAAAATAAATAAAATAAATAAATAAAATAAAAGAGAAGTCAGGAAATTTCCGGTCATATGGTCACCTTGATGGTCACTTTATGGTATCATGAAATTTTTTAAGATTCAACCTGGCAGCACCCAACTGAGTTGAGAAGAAGATGGAATGTAATGGGAAGGTACCAGAGATTCTTGTAAGTGAGGAACTGCACTGAAGCTGCTGGGTCTGAGTTTTTGCTTGAAGGTATTTTCCCATGAAACCCATAGGAGGTTCTTTTATAGAATCATCCCAGTCCAATAAGGGAAACACATATGAAAATTGATGCTCAATGCCTATTTCCAGGCCTTAGAACCAATGTTCCAACCTAGAACCAATGTAGATTACACATGTACGACCTTTGTGACATCTTAAAAATTATTTTGGGAAGAGAGTGAGGTCTAAATCATTGCTCCCATCCCCCTCAATCATATGGTTTACATCAGTGATGGTTTAAACCAAAGCCTAAGTGCCCAAACTGCAGCCCAAAACCATGAGCATGCCAGTGCCCAGTGTGCAGGCCCATGAGTTCTGGGCGTAAGCGCTGGGTACCGGAGCTGTCAGTTGGCATTGCTCCTTTTTGGACCAGGGTTGGGGTGATGGTAAGTCAACTTGGCTCGTGTGCCCACTATGGCATGTGTGCCATAGGTTCGCCATGACTCATTTATACCAACAGAGATTGAACCTTTCAGCCTTAGTTTGAAAAATGCACATGGTTTTACATGCATTTTCCCCCTGTTGGATTGGGGCCAATGTATTTGGGATTGGGGGAACTATTATGTTTTAAGCTATACAAGAGATTTTCCCATTTTCTAATTTACTCATGTTCCAGTAGTTAATAGGACTCAGTGAAAACAACCAGTTTTTCTTAATGTTAATTAAAGGAGAATTAAGGTCAACTCCATTTTATTCAACTGTCACTACCAAGAAACCAACTCTTCTTCATTAATCCAAAACATCCTAGACAGCTTTCTTCCCTATTAATATAGGTATATATGAAGTGCTTATCATTTGTAACCAATCACTGCCTTCTCTAATGGATATTTGAAACCCTTATTGATTTGGGTAAATTTGTTTCAACTAAGGTCAATAATGATAAATGACTTGTGTTCTGCATGAAGTGGCTTGGGACTCTGAATTAAATGATTGTAATTATCTGTAGTTAGTCTGTAACTGCAGTTCTTACTGGGAGTGACACAATGTCCATCTACTTGTGACGGGGACATTTTCTGACCTTTTACCCAAGTTACTGCAAGACATTGAAAAGTTTGGCAAGAGCCAAGCAAACATTATGCACATCCCAAAACAGTGGCATAGCTAGAGGGGGTGCAAAGCACTAGGTGTTGTAGGGAGCTTCAGGCATTCACCTTAGAATTTCTTTCGCCACCAGCAGAATGTCTTCAAAGTGGAACTTGCAGCAGCAACAATCCTTGCAAAACTTGGACTGCAATCCTAAACACACTTTCCTGGGAGTAAGACCATTGAACACAGTGAGGCTTACTTTTGAGTAGACATGGTTGGGATTGTGCTCTTAGTGCTTTGCACTCCCTCTAGCTATGCCACTGTTTTGGGATGTCCCAGAGCATTTGGCTAACCATGATTATTTGGAAAATAAGTAGCCAAAACAGGCAGCACAATCCAGAGCAACTAATCTGTCCACATAAGAGCCCTTGGGTTGCCCTATCTATCACTAGGGTGGAGCAACTGCAAGATGCTCCAGCCCAGTTACTCTGGAAAAGGCTTAGGGCAGAGCAAGGCAAGACAGGGTGCCCTAAGAGAGGTGGACCTGCTCTGCCCTAACTGGGGCAGCCTAAGCAGCTCAGGAGAGGCAAGTTGAGGGCATGTTCAGCATTGCCTGGGGCAGAGCAGTTACTCTGTATCCAGAGCCTGTTTCAAGGCAGAAATGCCCTCTTCCAGCTCCTCAGAGATATACCACCTCAGGAGCAGGTCTAGTAATGAGTAGACCCATAGGGGTCCATGATAAGGCCTGAGTAAGAATGGCAGTGCTGACCAAAAATCTGAGTTCTTGGCCCACCTAGCTGCAACCCCGACTCTCAACCTCAGGATATGGAACAAACTACGGCTGCCCACAAACCTCAGGATACAGCAGGCCACTCCAAGAAGCCCCTTGTATTCACTGGAGAATGTACTGGCATCTCATCAGGGACTCCTTATAAGGCAGGCACCCAGTGGCGTCACCAGACTGGTGCGGCTGGTGTGGGCTGCATTGGGTGATGTGTTCCGTATGGGGTGATGTGCCAGAGGAGTTTGTCCTTTAGCAGGCCCTGGTCATCAGCGCGCCCATTCAGGCCTGTTCCAAGGCGGAGCAGCAGCCCAGAAGCTGCCACTTGTCCTCGGAGCTGGCCTGAACGGCCAGTTGAGGTGCACTGGGCAGTAACACACTGAACATGCCGAACAGCTTCAGAGGAGACTTCTTTAGAGCTGAGGAAGTCCGTGCCTCTGCATGGCCATTCGGCCTCGCTCAGGAGGCGGAGCGGCAGCCGAATGGCTTCAGAAAGAGTACTGCACAGGCACCAACTCTGATGCCTGCACAGTCTCCCCCGAAGCCAAAAGGCTTCAGAAAAGTGCTGTGTGGGCGTCAGAGATGTGCCTGTGTAGTACTCTTTCTGAAGCCAGTTGGCTTCAGAAACAACTGCACAGGCGCCAACTTTGGCAACTGTGCATTCCAGGTAGGGGGGTGCACGCATCCCAGGGGTGACGCACAGACTTCCGCACCAGGTGATATGCAGATTCATGTAGGCACCACAGCTATTCCTTGCTCAGTGTGATCTGAGGGGTGTCTCCTCAGGAGCAAGTCATCTTCATGTGTCAATTACTTAGCATGCTATGGAGCTGTTAGGGCAGCCCAGACTTCCCGACTCTCTGGATGCAGCATAACTTTCTGCTCTGGATACAGAATAGTTAGGAGAGAACAGTTAGGGCAGAGCAGGCTGAACTTGCCCTGGATTGTGCCCTTATTTTCCGTTTTTACCCTGAATACAACACAGATATGTGTGCTGACTGTGAAGGGGCTATCCAGTGTTTCTCAAACTCTGGGTAGGGAGGGACTCAGTTAGTGGGTCACGAGCCAATTTCAGGTGGACCCCCTTTCTTTTCAATATTTTATTTTTAATATGTTATACTTGATGCTACAATGGAATTTCACTACATCTGGAGAAATGTTTCAGCTCAGTACTTTCCACAGGCTCCTGTGTATATACTTTTAGCATTGATAATAAATAGGATTTACTCCTGGGTAAGTGTGGGTAGGATAGCATCCTGGGGCTGTTAAAAGATTTCCCTGCTTGATGATGGCTGCAATCCTAAACACACTTTCCTGAGAGTAAGACCCATTGAACACTGGCTTGCATAGGATGTCACTTCTGCTCAGGACATCACTTCTGGCGGGACTTGAAAGATTCTCATTCTAATTGTGGATCCTGGTGTTAAAAAGTTTGAGAACCACTGGGCTATTCTTATGTGCTTATTTTCTTTCATCACTTCATCCCTACTAATGATTTACTATCCCCAAAATGTAGGACACCCAAGCAAAACGGAGGACATGACAATATATCTACAGTATTTATATACTGCTTTTCAACTATAAAGTTCACTAAGCGGTTTACAAAGAAAAACACATGAAAAAATTAATGGCTAATGGCTTTATACAACATAAAAGCTAAAAACACTCACATATATTATTTTCATATGGTTAGTTTGAACTCTGTCTTGTGTATTATTAAATTTAAAACTATTACGTATAATTGGTTGTAATTGTGAATTACAAGAAGGCTACATACTTCCTGCTCACAAGGAAAAGGAAGACAATGAAGTTTTTCCCTGGACACAAGGCTGAAGAAGAGGACTTGTCCTGGGAAAAACAGGACATCTGGTCATCCAGGTAGAGGATAAATAATGATAAATACAGATAAATACCAGATAGTGGCTGGAAATTGCACTTCCTTGTTAAGGGTGAGTGTTTAATGAACAGGTTTTCTAATAACCTCTCAGTCTTGTTTCCCAAACATGCTACATCAGCATATTCATAGTTTAATGAATTCAAATAATATGGACTTATTCTTTCATCAATGACGTAAATGAGATGATCATTAAAAAAATTAAATTCCTATTACAGCCACAAGTATTTGAAAATTAATTTCCAACCGTCAAAGGTTCTAACTTGAAGGAAAGAATTTATTTCTCATAACTGGTCAGTTGAGGAGAATGAAATTGAGCGAGTTAAATCATTTACTTTTCTAGGACTTTTATTTTTTTCTCTTGTAACAACTGGAACAAACGTCATTATCTCTCCAAACTGAAAACAGAACGTAGCCTGGATTGTGTTGCAGTTCATATAAGGGCATGATGGATGTTCTGGGTGTTCATATCATCAAGGCTAAAGCCTTGTAGGGTGCTAAAGTATAAGATGGTGATGCTCAAACTGTGGGTTGGGGGCCATTCACTGAGTCCGCATTCATTTCAATGTTTATTTTATTTTTAGTCTATTAGATTTGATGTTCCCACGGGATGTGACTGCATTTGGGGACATTTTTACAGATCTGTATTTTTTAACAGTCTACAGTTAAATATATGTATATTTATACTAGATGCCCTTTTTATTTTTTCACCATACAGATATAGCATTAGGGTGAGAGCTAGGATGCTTAGGATATACAACATGGGGTTTGTTTCCCAGTTATAGTTTATTTCAGGGGTCGGGGAACTTTTTTACCTTTTACCCCAAAATATATTGAGATAGTCCGATGTTACCCCCTTGATTTGAAAGGAAGGAAATGGTCACCCCAAAGTCTGGATTTTCAATTGAAAATCTGGACTTTTAAAAAAATGTAGCACAGAATGTAGGACACCCTACATTTTTGAAATCAGGAGTAAACGTAAAGTAAGTTGTTTACTTCTGAGTAAACATAAAGTGGCTTACTTACCTTGGCTGGGGAGGGTATTTGGGTACACTGGGGGGCAGTTTCAGGCTGCTGTAGCTCGGTGCGTCTAAGTCCAGCCAGCCGCAGTAACCATTTTAAAAAACATTACTGTGCACATGCGCACGCACTCTTCCCCTTCCAAAAGCTCTGACGGAGAGTGCTTCTCCGTGGCAGAAGCGGTAGCGCTCTCCATTGGTGCTTTCAGAAGTTAGAAGAGTGTTCGCACCAGCGCGACCGTCCCTTACCCCCAGGAATTTCATTTTTACCCATTTTGGGGTAATTTACCCCTGTTCCCAGACCACTTTATTTGCTTTACAGTATTTTCATGAAAATCTCAGGCTGGATGTGAATCCTAAAATTAAAAGATACACTCAAAGGATGGGCCACCTCCATGCAGGTGGGGAGAAAATTAAGAAAGCCCCAGAAATTAAGAAAGTTTTCTTAACAGGTTTTTTAAAAAATAAAAATAAAAAGTCAAGTAGTAGGGCCCTGGAATATGTGATATTGGAAAGACAAGGTTTGGGACAATTTATACAATTCTCTAGTTCTTTACCAAGCTGTGAAGAAGGAGGTCTCACCTGGTGAGTCTAATTTTATACTTATTTACTCAAGAGAGTACGGGGGTTTTCTGGACTCGTGGATACCACAGTGAGATAAAATCTTGATTTTTGTTCTTTTTCCAACTCTTTTCCTCCAGTTTTTCCAACTCTTTTCCTCCAGTTTCCTTACAGCCCACCCTGGTTTTGAGGATAAACAAATCAAGACAAAGAAAATAAACCAATCAGAAGTTCTTGCAAGAACCATATTCGAATCCGCTGAGGCCTCAAACGCTTTGAAAATATACACATTATTCCTAGTGAGAAAAAATTCTCTTTTGACTTGCATGACATATATAGCTATATTTGCAGAGTTCAGCTAGGACTGACTGATGACAAGTGATTTGAGTGACATTAATTCAGAGGATCACAGCAGTATGACTGAATTGTATAGTCTGGAAGATACGTATTTAAAAAAAAAAAACTGCCTAGAAGTCAAATCTTATACATTCAGGGCTTACTTTCAGGTAAATGTGCACAAAAATTGAAGATATGGCACAATCCTAAATGGTGGGCCTGTGGAACATGCATTCTGTTTGTGTGCATGGCTTTTACGGAGTCATAAAAGCACCTAAAGCATTTTGTGACATGTATTTGGAGGAAAAACAGAGCATTCCTGCCAGAGCTGATAATTCCAGTGTAATTCCACTGGTAGTTATGGGGCAGGGGAGGAGACGATAGTGTAGGATGGGCAGATTGCGCCGAGGAGTGAACAGGATCAAAAGCATGAGTACACACCATTCTTCTTCTTGGGCCTCCTTGACCTGATCCATCAAAATGGATCTACCTGAGCTTGCATCAGCAATATAAAATATGTCACCCTGAGGTCAAAATATGTCATTCCAGCAGCCAAAATTCCCCCACAGCGTAGCCCACACTGGCACCATTGCATTCATTGGAGCAAAGGAATTCAGTGAAGAGTTGACGTCACAAGCGGTGTGTGCACATGCTAATAAAACTATTGCTATGGCATAAGGAACAGGACCACCAAATCGGGACAGGACCTTCTGTCCCATTTGCCGGTATGTGAACACAATCCCCCAAAATTGGGATTGTCCTTGTTTTTCGGGGACATATGGCAACCCTATCTTACATACTATTTTGGAACTGGTATAGCATTGAGCCTAAAGATTTTGCTACATGGCATGTGACAGAATTTGATCATAAACCTGCATCTGTGCACAGTAGATTCCTTTTAAATCATGCGTTCATTGATTGCCTGCAACGGGGTGGATAGAAAGCAACAAGAAGTAATATTTGGAAACCATTGTTTGCTTCCAATAGGGACAGGGACAAAAGAAAACATATAGCCATGTCAATTATACATTTATGCCTATACATTCGTATATAAAACGTTCAGTGGGACAACATACACTAATGAAGCACATGTGCTTTTCAAATATCTAGAATATTTTGAACACAGTGACATGTGCCTGTCAGCATCAACGCAGGCTAGTTTTGAAATCAATGAGCCAGAATTCCTCCAATGGGTTGCAAGCCTCTAATCACAAGACACACTTAATTTTATTAACCCAGTTGGCAGTCTCTGCTCAGCATGAACCTTGTAATGAAATCAGAAGCAATAACACAGCCCTTTCCCCAGAGATGGAGACCCTTCAGGTCAAGGTTGAAGTCTCTGGAAGGATGAGGTCAGGGAGTTGATGTTCTAACCATTGCTGTGGAGTCTGATTGAAAGAAGGAGTTTTCTTACATTCCTTGGATTGGCCATGTACTAATCTGTCACTCCCATCACATGTACATACAATGGTAACAAATTTTATGCATTCCGGAGGCATGTTTGTTACATGAAACATTCTTTACGTGAAGCAGATTTCCCATAGGAAATAATGGAAACTCAGACGATTGGTTCCAGAACCAAAAATATATTCATATAAAAATATTAAATGGATGTAAAAATGATGACAAAACACTGGAATTGAATTCAAAACATGCAGTCAATGTGCATGTTCCTAAGAAGTCAAATTAGGCTGCAATCCTACAGACACTTTCCTGGGAGTAGGACCCATTTAACAAAATGGGACTTCTGGGTAGACGTGGATAGGAGGCTGCAATCCAAGATACCTTCAAAGTGTCTCCCCACTTTCTCCTTCTCTCCATCCTGAGCCTCTCTCTGCCCTGCTCCCTTCTGGCTAGCCCTGAGCTGCTTCCCTCTTCTCCACTGCTCTTCTATCCCTCTGCCGAGTGAACGCCCGGAACAGCGTGGAAGTGTTGCTTTCGCTATGGGCAGGCGCACTAGGCAGCCCTGACGCTTTTTAAACAGGCTGCTGGCCAGTGCATCTGCCCCAACTGCCAAGGAGTGTGCTTGTTAAGTAAAGCAACACTTGTTATGTGAGACAGAATCCTAGAGAAATTTTTGTTTGTTACATGAAACATACTGTACATGAGGTGCTTGTTACATGAGACACCACTGTATATATAATTTAAACCCTCTCAAGAGCATTTATGCCAATTGTAGGTAACATCCCTGTAGGATGAGACAAGTAAGCTGTGACTTATAGAAAGGATAGTTTTATTGTTACTGTTATCTCTGCTTCTCTTATTTCACAGTATAGATATGGCCTCTTTATTGGAATGTTCAGCTGGGCACAGGCACTACATCAACACTATCTATCTATCTATCTATCTATCTATCTATCTATCTATCTATCTATCTATCTATCTATCTATCTATCTATCTATCTATCTGTCTGTCTGTCTGTCTGTCTGTCTGTCTAATCTACAGTATTTATATACTGCTTTTCAACTAAAATGTTCACAAAGCGGTTTACAAGAAAATGAAAAAATAATAGCTAATTAATAGCTAATGGTTAGTCTTCACTTAATCTGGACATAACTGGAACTATAATAATATAATTATTATTTTTATAAGCCATAGCTTACTTGATCCACAACCAGGTGGCTTTCTGAAGACTGGGAAGGCTGCATGCTGCCTCTGTGGACATCAGAACACATCTGGACATGAGTGGATGGTGCTTCCAGTCACATCTGAAGGTCCTCAGATGGCCTCCACCTGCAGATTCCATTATCCATAGGTTTTTGTATCAATGGGGGTGTGTATGTATGTGTGTAACCTCATGGTTACTGAAGTCCAACTGTAGTGCCATCACTTGCAAGATTATTGCATTTCATATTCCTCAAAAAACTCATATGAATATTGTTATAGAATATTTTTTTTATTGATCTCTTTTACTAACATGTGAAGAGACCAAGGCTGGCTCATTCATGTCAGTCCTAACTAAAGCCCTTCCATTGATTCAGCTACACCAGCAGAATGTACACAGCATCCTACAGATGGTCAATCAGGGAGGTATCCTCTATGTAACGATAGTTCTCTTACGCTGGGGAAGCTTCTGCTGAATGGGTTTATAGTGGGCCTTCAGTTTCCTTGGATAACCCATGGATAACAAATTCTGTGGATAATTGAATCTAATCAACAATTGACTGCATGCTGTGACTGAGAAGTTCTCCTGGACATGACTAGAGACACTTCTGGTTCACATCAGTTACTTCCTATCTTGTCTGGAGGTATTCTGTGCTGGCAAACTGATTGGTGCAAACTAGAATTGCCTTCTGGTTGCATCCAAAAGGTCTTCTAAGGCCAGTGGTGGGCTTCAGGGGGTTCTCACAGGTTCTATAAAACCAGTGGTGGGCACCAGCAGGTTCGCACCTACTCTATAGAACTGGTTCTTAACAAGAGATAGTACATATAAAGTTTAAAAATAGCCATTTAAAAGTGGCTGCCAGATGGGCAGAGAACCGGTTCTTAATTTCTTTGAAGCCCATCACTGTTTAAAACCCTTTGCTAATGAGCGCCTGGGTACTGAGAACCGATTACTAATGGGACATTATTAGGACATAAAACCTGTTGTTAATTTATTTGAATCCCGCCACTGTCTAAGGCCTTCAGACTGTGGGCTAAGCATTCACTGATATATATGCAGATTATGAGCCTCCATACGAAGAGAGCTTCCTAAATTTGGATTTACAACATTTGGATTTTCAATATTTACAAGATTTGGATTTAGAAATTTGGGTTTACAAGATTAATTACAAGAACTAACTCTTCTTTGGGTGGGAAGTGGAAAGGGAATAGTAATAGTATCCTGGTGTATACTGACTCCCTTCCCTACGCTGCGTCCCAACCATCCCCCTCCCTGCCCAGACACTCCCCTGTTCCTCCACCTTCCTGTTTCCTCCTACTGTCTGCCTCCCATCATGGCTTACCTGTGCTCTTGCAGGTATCCGGCTGCAGTAGAGAGCTGTTGACACTGTCGTTTGCAGTAGCATTTCCAAAATGATCACCAGCAGTGCACTGCAGGCAACCAGCAAATGGCCATTTACTGTGTTCTGCTGTCATAATTAGGACTGGGCTGTGAGGCAGTCCCACTAGGTGGCATTTGGCAGGTCTACCAGCCTCCATCTGTCCACTCCTGCTTAACTGAAGAGGAATGTAGAGTGAAGATACTGTGATATTGCAAGGGCAATGTAATCTTTCATTTCTTCCCACAAATGTATCTTTGGCGGTCTCTTCTTCTGTCTGTATCCACCACACACCCCCAGATTTTATTCCTTATGCATGAGAAGAAAGGTCTTGAAAGATCTGGAAACCAAATTATTGTTCGTGTTTCTCATACTGTGGATCTTGACTGATGTGCAGTTCGTTTCAAACCAAGGTGCTGGATTCTCTTGGGCACGAAAATGCCCTGGGAGCCCCTAGAGGTTGCTTCCATGTCATGTTCAGCTTGCAACCCACTCCACTGCTTCACTGGCTTCATCATCATCATCATCATCATCATCATCATCATCATCATCATCATCATCCGCTTTCAGGCCATTATGGCCAATGGACTTGGTTATGAGTATAGCTTGACCCAGAATGAGTTTCTGGGGACTCCCAAGAAATCACTGTGGCACCCCAGTGAGCATTTTGTGTGACCCACTACAGGGAATGAGGTGGGTCATGGCACCCAAAAGTTTGGGAACCGCTGATTTCAGTGGGGCTACCAGCAGAAGAACTAAACCCTGATTTTTAGATGCCATGTTTGTGTTTGTCTTCCTCACTGGAAAGCCTCCTAGAATTTCTATTCTGATCCGATGATAAAATTAGATGAATTCCTGATTCCTATGAGGCTGTTTTCTTGTTTTGTGTCACACTAGTGATTTCGCTCAGAGATAGGACACTTTGACATTCGTATTCTCCAGTGAAACAACCGGAAATGAAAATCACATTAAATGCTGCAGCAGCACATGTGTTATACACTGCCGATATTTCCCTAATGAGAGGCAACATAGGTAGGTTATGACATAATAAAGTACCATAAAGTACATTAGAAATACAGATGAGTTTAATTTTTTATATTTAATATATTTTTTTCCCTTTAGGAATGATATTGAAAAGATTTCATGAGATGCTGTTCACTGTTCAGTAGCATGAGATGCTACTCAGAGATACTTTAGTTTAGATAGTATTTCCTTTATCTGAGGGTGCAATTCAGAGTAACTACAGGGAGTCCTTGCTCCGGTGTAAGAAAAATTTACTCTGGATTGCAATATGAATTTCCCTTGGTTTACACTAGGTGGTGCAGTAACTATGGGTGCACGTAATGTCTCTTACATGCTCCCATAGTTACTCTGGATTGTAGGGACTGAAAATTAACAGAAAACTTCCATCGTAATTTTAATCAAATGCAATTCAGACAAGATCCAATTGTCATTTGGGGAGATTACAGCAATCCACGAAATAAGGTGTATGGAATTGCTGTAGTTCTGCACACCTTTTCCATCTCTTCCTTGTAACACCTAAGAAAGACAGCCTATGCAATGTCCGCACTGCATGGTGCATGTTCCTCTCAGTTTAAGTGGCTGTTTGGAGAAGGACATGTCACTTGTGTTTTTTCTGGCCAAGCATTTATTTATTTTTAAAAATGTGTACCCCATTAATATCTCCCAGAGAGCATCAAAGCAGCTTCAAACATATAGGCTGCAATCCTAAAGACATTTTCCTGGAGATAAGACCCATTTAACACAATGGGGCTTACTTTTGAGCAGACATGGTTAGAAATGTGCTCAAAATTAAATAACTTAGGGTGCAATCCTAAGCATGTCTACTCAGAAGTGTCCCCCAAATCCAGAGTAACTATGGGAGCACGTAAGAGACTTTACATGCACTCGTAGTTATTGTACCACCCAGTGAAAACCTATGGGAAATTTATATTGGAATCCAGAGTAAGTTGTTACACCGGAGCAAGGACTCCCTGTAGTTACTCTGAATTTTGCCCGAAGTCCCATTCTGTTCTATGTGACTTAGGATGCAATCCTAACCACACTTTCCTGGGAGTAAGTACTATTGAGCACTATGGACTTACTTCTGAGTAGGCATTCTTAGGATTGCACTATTACTCTCAAGAAACTGTTTTTAGGATTTGCAGCTTCAACCCTGAAATCTTCTTTCTCTTCCCACCATACATTATAATGAAGAAACATGTAAATAGGTTTGTTTGATTTTTGGGAGTAGCAGAAATAAAGCAATTTTTAGTTAACAAAATTAAAGCTTTTTTGTATATTTCAAAATATTACCATTTTCCCCCTTTGCTGACTACTCACCCATTCCCTGGCCACTTCCATGTACCTTCCATTGGCTAGAAACGTGGTTCTTAAATATAATTGTCAAAAAATAAAATAAAAGAGCCAAAACCTCTTTCAGAAAGTTGCCTTCCAGGACTAAGATTGAACCACTTGTCTGGGAATGCTGTTTGCATTCACTCTGTTTCTCTTCAACTTGGAGCATATCTACTCAGAAGTAAGTCCCATATCATCAATGGGGCTTACTGCCAGAAATTTACAATAGGATTGCTGCCTGTATTAAATTTTAATTTTAATTTCTTCAGTTGTTTTGATTTCCAGGCATTTCGGTTCTTTGGAGTGCTAGCAATTTAGATAAAGAAATTAATCAGGCCAGATTGGACACCTTCAGATTCAAGGGGTGAAAGTTTAAAACATTTATGGCCAGACAACCAGCAGGCATTATTCTGATTAGCTATAAGGAACACCTGTACTGACTGCTATTGCACCCTGTTCTCTTTTAGCCCCTCTCTTTCTTAAAAACTCCTTTCTAACCAGAGAGTGGTTGCAATTTAGGGTAATTTTATACAACCCCTGTAACATTTCAATTTATAGAAATAATTAGAGCAAATTAGATCATGGGAAAGTTTAATTAACTGGGCATAGTTTTGAATTAAAGTCCATTTCTTTTCTGAAATTGGAAAAGCCTCAGCAATTCGGTACTTCATTATAGCATGATTTAGCATCCCATTGGAGGGGGGGGTGCATGATATGCCAGTGCACTTGAAGTAGCAGTTTGACTGGCTCTACTTCCCCGTGCAACGCTTGGAGGCATAGCACATGCGCACCGGGATGCCCTAGGGATTGATTCCGCAGACAGCCATTTCAAGAGTTCTTGAACCAATTGCTCGACTTCTGAACACTCAGTTAAGCTATATTTGCATATTTAGGGCAGTAGAATAAAGTGTGTATAGTAATTTCCCATATAATTATGTATGTATTGAATTTACTGCCAGTGCTGGGAGGGGGAATTCCATCACCAAAGATATTTAATTTAGCAATGCTTAAACTGCCCCCCTTCAAAAAAAGTCACTAATTATTGTTAATTCTATCGGTATATGAAATTTCATTTATCATGATGACTTAATTTGGATTAATGTGGATATAATCTTCTAATTTCCTGGGAATGCAGAACTAATTTATTATCAGATATTGTATAGAGTTTTGGTATATATTATAGGAAGGTCTCTTTTTTGGCCTTGTATATTAGTTACTTTCATACAAGTTGCCCTTTAAAAAGTGTCAGTATTGATCATAACACCTATAAATGGATCAACATGAATGGAATCACTCAGGGGAGAAAAAACTGGTGATGTTGTTCTGTCTTTTATGGATTTAGCTTGATAAAGTGTAGCGATATTCTTCATTTTTCTGAAAGGTAGTTTTGAATCAACCAAGAATGAAGGTATACCAGTGTGGCCATTGAGTGGCTCTTTAAAGTGAGGCTATAGAAAGTATCAGTGCAGTAAAGTTGCACTGATGCAGGCGGGCTGACACCCCTGCACTACATCTTTATTGTAGTTTACTGGGATTTAATACTTTATTGGGATTGCTGCCACACTATGGTAGGGCCTGGGTAAGATTTTCCTCTTACAGAGCAGGTAAGAAAGCAGCAGCCCCAATGGATCAACTTGTATCTGAGCAACATCTGGAGGTGGCACAGATCTAAGCTGATGAAAGTATCCGAAGGCTGGTCATGCATGGAAATGGGGCTTGGATCTGGCATAACTGCTGAATTTGAGCATTTCCTCCTGCCTGTCCTACAAATTAGAGGAGCAGAGAGTGGCAAATCATTGGATAAGGAGTGACAGAATTTGGCACACCATGTTGGGAATCTGGAAGTCTTTGTCTAGCCCTGTTCCCCAACCCTTTACTGGTGTATTTCCATTTTGGCTTACAAAAGTTACAATAAAGCAATCAGAGTTTCCTAAGAAGTTGCCTTATATTGCGTCAAAGCCAAGATGTCTACCTTATTCACTGGTGACTCTTCTGATAGGTTCCAGGAATCTATCCCTGTCCAACCTGAAGGTACCAGTGATTGAACAATGGACCTTCTACTGTGCAGAACATGTCCTATACAACTGAAACATGTACATGCACAAACATGTACTCTGTGGTACTTTCCCTATCTTTTAGTTCAACTGATGCACTCATACAGAAGTGCTAAGACCAAGTTGATTCTCTTCCTGTCCTGTGCATCATTCAGCATCTGCAGAACATTTCAGGGACTGTTCTTTCTGACGGTTTTTGAGTGCTAACTGACTTGTGTTTGCAAGAATGCACTACTTTCTGCATGCATGCACAGACCCTGGATCCTGACTACTACTGGACATAGTCTATCACTCAAATGTTAAATTTGAAGAGGGTTAAACCGTTTCCCCTGGGCTAGTTTCTTGCTCTAAATTGCTCTTATACTGCCATATAGATTGGAAAAATATACATTCAGATCAGTGATGGGCTCCAAAGAAATTAACAACCGGTTCTCTGCCCATCTGGCAGCCTCTTTTATATGGCTATTTTTAAACTTTATATGTCCTAACTCTCGTTAACAACCGGTTCTATAGAGTAGGTGCGAACCTGCTGGTGCCCACCACTGATTCAGATACCTACATTGTGGTGGTATTTTTTTTCCACTGCAAGGCTAATAGCTATTTGGCAAATGTGTATGTAAATCAGGAAAATGGAATAAAACCAGAGCTATGATTCACCTCAACCTCAAGTGCTGCCGTTGTGACCCAAAACAGGCCACCAGACACAACCAGAACTTGCATTTCTGAAACTGGAGGTCATTCAAACTGAAGTCATTCTCACAGGCATTTGAGGACCATGGAAGCCTGACATAAGGGAAAGCTTTTATCTCCCTTATATAGAGGTGTTGTAGTAGAGGTGGTGGATTCTCAAAGGAGGTGGTGGACTCTCTCTCACTGGGAATCTTCAAGCAGTGGTTCTACAAGCATCTTTTGGAAATGCTGTAGGAACATTCCTGCTACTTCTAGGGTGTTGGACTAGATGATCCATTAGCTCCCTTCCAACCCTATGATTCTATTACCTTTACCAAAATGAGAACCCTTCCCCAGAATTATGTCGTTTATTTTTTAGAATTATTTTAATATAAATATTAAATATTTTAGCACAAATAAAAAAGACATGTAAACATGGAAGCTTCCCATCCACTGTATTTTTTCAGCCTCTGAAATTAGGGTCAAATTAAATCATTGGGCAACGGGAGACCTGCATAGGACTGCTCAAGACTAGGATGAGATTTCAACCTTTTTGCATAGTGCCAATTACTCAGTGAAAATTATACCCCCACATAGCTGCTATATGCATTAAGTTGCAGCTTCCAGAGAGACAACTTTAATCAGGAATGCCACATGGAGGAAAAGATATAGGGCACAATCCAGAGTAACTACGGGAGCAATACATGCAGCATAGTTACTGCACCACCTAGTGAAAACCTATGGGAAATTCATATTGCAATCCAGAGTAACTTGTTCTTACTCTGGAGCAAGGACTCCCCATAGTTACTCTGGATTTCACCCATAGTCCCCTGCTCCCCTCCATGTCACCAATTATAGTTAATAACAAGAAATGGCAGATTTTGAATGTGGGACCTGAAAGCACATGAAACTTTCCATCAATTTGTCACTTATAAAATGTCCCTGGGAAATGAAATATTTCCTAGTCCCTATAGTTCCATAATGTCCCTAGTTCCTACTGTCTTTTACCTGGATGTCCACATCCAATGGAGTAGCTAGAGGGTGCAAAGCACTAAAGCTGCAATCCTAAAGACACTTTCCTGGGACCCACTGAACACAATGGGGCTTACTTTTGAGCAGACATGGTTAGGATTGTGTTCTTTGTATCCAGCAGCAGGGCATCAATGATGTGCCCATTTAACAACAAAACAACAGCAAAATCAAAATTTCTGTGGCCAGAAACCGGAGGGACCACAAAATAAAAAAACACATTATTAATGAAGATATTATGAATAAATGCAGTATTATATTAAGGGATTTCCAACTACAAACATCCATTGTACAATACACCCAATATAAATGTCAAGGAAAATAGGTCAAAACATTCAATATAGCAATACCAGGGAACAGCAGAGTAAAAGAGGAAAATTGGAAAAAATAAAATTCAAAGATTTACAGATTGAATATAATTAAATGTAAAACTATTACATATAATTTATTAATCTATTAATTACAAGAATTCTACTTGCCGACTGCTCACAAGTGAAATGAGGACAATGAATATTTTTTTTTCTGAACGCAAGACTAAGAAAGAGGACATGTCCTGGAAAAATAGGACATGTGCTTCAAGAGCATTTGAACAGCATCAGGACTATATCCATCAGGACTATATCCTATAAAAAATTACCTTTATAGGAAACAGCTTATAACAATATTGATAACAGCAAAATAAGATAAAAACATCCCAGGTCCTTGGGAAGATTTTGATGTCTTGGTAAAACAAACCATTCAATAACATTTACCTGACTGTACAAAAATGTAATAATAGCCATCTTTTCCCATAGATTTGGGTTTTCAAAGGTATGGGCAAAATCCAGAGTAACTACAGGGAGTCCTTGCTCCATGAAAGAACAATTTGCTCTGGATTGCAATATGAATTTCCCATAGGTTTTCACAGCACCTATGTGCAGTAACTCAAGCAAGCAGGCCTCCGTCAGGCTTGAAAGACTATGGTATCGTGCTCGGCGCTGCATACACTGCATGCGAAGCACGAAAGCCTGGGTTGGATTGTTATGGAGGATAGGCTGTTAGCCAAGCAGCAAATCCCCCCTCTCCACGCCACTGAATTAGTCCAATGGAAGGGCAGAGCCCATATGAATGGATCCAGCTGCGTCGCAGAGCTGGGCTAAGGACAGGAGCTCACCCTGTCTTGTGGGGCCGACCCGGGTCTCGAACCCTGGCCTGCTGGTTAAAAGGCACAGTGTCTTAGCCACTTGCGCCACCCACAGTCCCCGTGCAGTAACTTTGGGTAAACGTAATGTCTCTTATGTGCTCCTATAGTTACTCTGGATTGTAGGATATGTCTGTTTAAGCCTTTTGTACTGCCATATTTCTCACAGGAAAAATAACTTTTTTAAAGGCATGTAAACATCCTAGAAATAGTGTCAGTTTCATGAAACTGGGCAAAGTATGTTGACCGTATTTGCTCTTGGCTGACAGGTACACCTTTATACCATTGCAGTTAGTTGGTGTTTTGTTTGCTAGATAGCCCCACATCATGCTGGATATACATTATTACTAAGACTGCCTTCTCCTGCCAAAGGCTTGCCTCAGAGAAAAGTCAAATATTTCTCTTAAACTGGACATCCAGATTAGCAGGTGACAAGTTTGAGTCTCTGATGCTTGAACAGTGAAACAGTCCCTGCAAAATATTTTTTCCTATTTTGCCAATAGATTAAAAAATATCCCAAACTTTGTTTTCTTTCATTCTTTGTAGGGGTGAGATGACCCTGAAAGAATTTCCAAATTCTGTTATCGCTTATTTTAAACGCGGGTCCCCAATCACTTCCAAAACGTTCCGGATTAATTGGGAAATTCCAGGTTCTTGCGTTCGACTCCAAGCGATGGTTGTATCGTAATGCAGTATGGCAGTGCCACGGAGGACGGATAACACAGCTGCCAGCTGGAGCTGTTCTGAATAAGTGACAAATCATTAACTGCAAGTCTGGATCTTGGTGCACGAGGTGGTTACAGCTGGAGGGAGGGAGACCAGACAAGGCACTGTACAGATCTGAGTAGGCAGATGCTGCTAGATTAATGACTGGCGTTGTCAGTGCTCAGCTATGGGATGACTAAAACAGCTTCAGAGGCTCATCCCTACTAGTGGGTGTTGCTATGGGTACCATCTCAGAGATGTCATATGAAACAAGGACGGGGAGAGAATGATGAACAACAGAAAGAAATAAAAGATCTGCATGGCATAACAATATAAAGACACATCCTTCCTACACAACAAAAATGTCTTACATTCTGTTACAGGAAAATATGAAAAAAAGAGTGCAAGATAGAATTGTTGCATTCCCTACAAATTATCGAAGGCGCATGGGACCACACGACGTTTTAAAATGCACAGGTTGGAGCATCGTTGACGGCAGATGAAAAGTACATGGCGGTTCAGAACTCTCTGCCTGTCACCATCTGAAAAGGAAAAAGAACAGTTTAATTGGTGTTAAGCCTTTCTCAGAGCCTGTGCAACACCAATGAGAAAGCTGCTCAGTAAATATATATATATTTTGGGGTCGGAGGTAAGAGAGATCAATTAAATATCAGAATAATGAAGCTTGGATATCGTTTCCCCCTGACTTGATAGGTGATGCACGGTAGTATAGCTGAAGCAGCAGAACTGCTTGAAAATAATAATCTCATCTGCCATTCACAGATGGCCGTGGAAATGAATGACACCTGAACGTCATTCCATGGGACACTTGGAGACAAAGGACAGGTTGACAATGGTCAGTGTTTTGAAAATGTTTCCATAATCTGCTCGGACTATGAGAAAAACTAATATTTCCTTTATCTGACAACTTCAGATTCTGTCTTTTAGTATAGAAACTTGTTCCACTAATCATCCAGATTACTCTGAGTAGTTAAAACATAGAAACTAAAAATCTATTCATTTTTCCCAAATGTCTTGTCTTCTTGTCATATGATTAAATAAGTATTAAAAGTAGAGTCGGTCATGATGAGCAACACAACATTTTTATGGGACATCTTTACCTTTATGGTGGTGCTTTTCCATCTTACAAGGCTGAAGGACCAGTGTTGTCTGAAGACATCTCTGCTCTCATGTGACCAGCATGACTAAATGCCAAAGGTGCATGGAATGCTGTTACCTTCCCACCAAAGTGCTACCTATTTAGGGAGTTCACTCCATCATGCAGTACTTGGGTCTCGAACCATAGATCTGCCAACTTTCAGACTGATAAGCACAGTGTCTTTAACGGCTGAGCCACTGCAGAGTAGACCTCAAAAAAGTATTATGGGAATGCTCAGTGAAGGACATCCTCAGATTATATGTTTGTACTCATGTGAGTGAGTGCAAACATGTACTCTTGTGAGTGAGTTACAGCAGAATCCTACGGTACTTGTAGAGTGATTTCTGCGACTGTAGGATGTCATAAACATGCCGTAACACTAAGACATCATAAATGTCGCTTTGGACATTTGTGTTAGCAATGGAAAGGTAGGGTGTAATTCCCTTAAACAAACAAACAAACAAACAAACAAACAAACAAACAAACAAACAAACAAACAAACAAACAAACAAACAAAGTTATTCATTTTTTTTATTGGGGGATGATGTTTGAAGTGGCATTGAGTAATCTATCTACTATGCTTCATTTGCTGTCTTTTTAATTAGCCCTTTGCTTTAATTACTTGTGTTCTGATTGGGTTTCTTTGTTTTGTGTTAAGCAAGCAGTTTCTTGATAGGCAAGAAAGAGGGAGGGATTTTTAAAAAAATAAATCAAGAGAAACTGATAATAATAACAATGTGGGGGGTCTTCATCCTTTCTCAAGTGATGATCCCCTGTAAATAAATAAGTAAATAAAGAATGAGTAAGGCCCCTAATTAGCCTCTACAAACACTCCCCCATTTACTGTCTTCAATATGCCCTCCCAGCACTTTTGACTTTTACCAAATAATCTTACTAAAGGGATCAAAAAATTTTTTTTCCAGGAAATCTGACAATAATGGAGGCTGTTTTAGAGCAATTGCTAAGATCTGGGACACAATCTGAAGAGGTACTTGACCCGGTGCTTGGGTGGTCCAGTGGTCTTCCTCCTTTTATATTCTTGCTACTTTGTGTCTACAACTAAGACGTTACGACCCTATAGTCCACCAAGGCTTAGGAACAATCATGTAGGTGATATAAATAATAGAACATCACTGGAAGAATTTGTCATTGAACATTTATTTATTTATTTATTTATACACCACCACAGGATGATATGCCAGGTGACTTAGGCTGGCTTAAATTTGTTAGGATTGTGCTTAGTCATGAATAAAGTTATCTCTCTGGCAGATGGAAACTGTTGCGGCTTTGGAAAAAGGAAAAAGGCTTTGTTTATTTATTTATTTGTTTGTTTGTTTGTTTACATTAAATTATGTAAATTATTTACACTTTACTCCTGAAGGCCCATTTTTATTTGAGAGGGCCTTCCCAACTGAGAGTCTTCCCAATGAGAGATAGTCTTCTCTGTTGAGAGAGGTTTCGTTCTTTGCCATAGCGCATGCGTGGCTCAGTTTCTGTTTATTCACTTGCCGAAGAAGGACCCGCTTTCGTTCCAAAGATATTCTGTTTTTTCATTACACCCAAATTTACCATCTTCCTCTGCGGCAGACCAACAGCTTAACGTAATAGATGGGACATTCTCCCAAAAGCTATATAAACGATGGACTGCACAAAATGGATTTCAGGGGACACATTCGCTGATAGCTTTCTGCAGTTGAACATCAGGTGATAAAACACTCATGCAAGAGGCTGAAAGGATTCTTTTTTAAAAAACTCTATACCTATTTCTTGGGTTTTCTAAGGCTGCAATCCTATCCTCCACTTAGGCTGGCATAAATCCCAGCATAAATCCTGTGTTGACCTGGGGGTGTCACAAAGGTGCCATAACTCCTGGGGAGGGGGGGAGTTTAGGCCAGTGCACAAGCATACAGTGACCTCCTCACACCACCACAGGATGATATGCCAGGTGACTTAGGCTGGCTTAAATTTGTTAGGATTGTGCTTAGTCATGAATAAAGTTATCTCTCTGGCAGATGGGGTCATCTACATAACTGTTGCGGCTTTGGAAAAAGGAATAAACTATTATCTTTAGTACTGCTTGTTTTTAAAGGGAAAGAATTTTTCCCATGTTGATGCACAACGCTCAGATATGCAGACCAAATTAAACACACACACACATACCCACACACACATCCACACACACAGAAAGCAGGCTATACCTTTGTATATCATGCAGCACTTCCAACCATCACAGCAAGATGAAGGTGATAACAGACAAATCCCTCCGGCTACTGCCTCTTCCCCTCCGCCTCCCTCTTGAGTCGAGCGAGAGACCATACCAGGGAAACACCGCCGAACTGCAAATTACTGTACTGCACAGTTCCTACTTAATAATGACATTCCATAAGTTAGCACAAAATCTGCCAACATCTGCAAGCTCCTCCGCACCGCTGTGAGCCAAAGTTAAAAATCATGTGTGACAGTGCTGTGGAAAATGCCATTGATTCCATTCTGATTGTGTCAGTTCCAAACACAGACAATATTGATGATGCCATACAGTAATCTTATTGGGCTTGGACCCAACTGAACATTGGTCTTTGTCAACTCATTATTCCTCTATCAGAGGGATCTCGGTGGATTGATCTTGCCAGAAGCTCTTGATGTGTCTCACAAATCACTGTTCTGCTGTTGGCAGGCAGATTTGAGTACTGCACAGTAATTGCTGTGTTTTTTTACCTTCCCCCAGAAGACGGTGACTCCCTCTTGTGAATCATTTTCATAAGAGAGACTATAACTCCCCCCAACAGATAATGTAGTTCGCTCTGTGCCTTCAACCAGACCAACATAGGTGGTCATACTATTGACGCTCCTGAATATCACAAGCATTTCTTCCTGCCTATTAATTAATCCTTTAGCTTGATTTGAGGTTTCAAATCCATTTGCATTAGAGTCATCGTTTTAAAGTGAAACCCAAATGAACAGACGCTGTCATGTTTTGTTTTCGACAGACACATTAGGTATGGAACATCCATACAAGACATCTATGACCATTAGTGAATGCTCTGACCAGCATCAGGGGAAATCCATGTGATATAACAAGATCAACATTAAAACTATTCTGACACATGCATCGTCCAGTAACAGCATTTAGTATAACAGTGGCATCTGAAACTGCCAGGGATGGTCAACTTTACACATATGATCTGATACTGAGAGGTGATGTGCAGGGAGAGCAACTGAATCAGGAGCGATTGTCATTCCATCAGATACAGCAGCATTGCCAAAGGTTAGACATCATCCAATGTGGGGCCCATTAGGCGTGTGGGGCCCAACTGGAAGTATTTAGTTTTGCAGGTTTGCAGCTAACAGCACAGAATCTTAGAGACATCAAATTTATTATAGACTTTTTATCTCTATGATAGAACGGAAAGCAATTAAAATGTGTACTTAGAAATAAATGTGAGTTAAAAAAGGATCAAATGCATCTAAGGACATTTTAATATAAATTTGCATATTAGACAAATAAAGGCTGCAATCCTAAAGACACTTTCCTGGGAGTAAGACCCATTGAACACAATGGGGCTTGCTTTTGAGTAGACTATGAGCACAATCCTAACCATGTCTACTCAGATGTAAGCCCCATTGTGTCCAATGGGTCGTACTCCCAGGAAAGTGTCTTTAGGATTGCAGCCATGGTTAGGATTGTGCTTTTCATTACCCTAGCAATCTATCACAGTCCTCTGCTTAAATTTCCCCACGGTGAGTATTTAGAAGGGCTTTTCTGGGAGGTCGAGGGGAAAGTGAGGTGGCTCTCTTCACTAATCACTATGGCTGCAATCCTAAGAGCACTTTCCTGGGAGTAAGCCACATTGACCCCAGTGGAACTTACTTCGGAGTAGACATGAATACGATTGCACTGTATGTTTAAAATCAGTAAGCACACCTGTGAAAATCTGGGCTGGATGAATTGCAAGCCAGAATTAAGATTACCAGGAGAAATATCACTAAGCTCAGGTACGCAGAGACCACTCTAATTGCAGATAGTGAGGAAGAACTAAGGAACTTCTTGGTGTGGGTGGAAGAGGAAAGTGCAAAATGTGGCTTCAGGGTGACCCATGTAGAGTGGAGGACAGAATATGAAGGGTTAATGGTACCCTTAGCCATTGTATAGAAGAGAGAATTTAGGAAGGTTTAGCTCAACATAGCATGTTTTAAAAAGCAGCACCTGCTGAAACTCCCTTTTCTATACAATGTTTAAAGGCAGAGACATTATGTCCTCCATTCTATATGGTCACCCTGCTTGAAATGTAACATTAAAAAAAGATCATTGCATCTGGTCCCATCATCTCATGTCAAATGGGGGGGGGGGGGACATAATAATAATAAACCTTTATTACGGTCTTAGACCAGCACGGGGGGGGGGGGGATGAAAGTTATAACAGAGTTTATTTGGGGGACTATCACAGAAGATAGTGAATTGAACAAAATAGAATAGAGGGTGGTGAAGGCTGGCTGGTGGCTCCATGCACACTACGTGCACTCCGGGGCAAAAGGAAAAGGAGACAGTGAAGGATGACGTGGTTAGTGTAAACAAAACTAAACTTGGACAAATTTTGGAAGTTACTGAAAGGTAGGGGGCCTGGCATGCTGCAGTCCACGGAGCCACAAAAAGTTGGACATGATTTAACGACTAAGCCACACCACCTGCAACAAGCACATTCCAATAACATTTCTGATGTCTCATAATTTAGTCCTGGCACCTGGAATGACAACTATTGGCATGGCTTTTGGTTCCATAATAAACTCTATGCTCTGCTGTGCAGCTGGCAAAATGTTTCACAAGACAAGAATGATGGGCAATGATTTTCCCAAGCCACACTAACTCTACAATCCAGAGTAACTACGGGAGCACGCAAGAGACTTTATGTGTACCCATAGTTGCTGCACTACCTAGTGAAAACCTATGGGAAATTCATATTGCAATCCAGAGCAAATTGTTCTTACACCAGAGCAAGGACTCCACGTAGTTACTCTGGATTGCGCCCTAAATCATTCTCTGTAAAAAATAACTATACAGTATTTACCATATATACTTCTTTTCAACAAAAGTATTTATATACTACTACATAATACTTACATACTACTATATACTATTTAAATAGCATATAGTAGTATGTAAGTACAATGTAGTAGTATATAAATACTTTTATTGAAAAGAAGTATATATGGTAAATACTGTATTGTTATTTTGTACAGAGAATGGTTTATTTTTCATTTTCACAACAATTTTATTCAAAATTTGAAATCCACCACAATATTTTAACATAAAGACAAAGAATTCAAATGCATAGTAATACATCATCATATTTCTTAACATCTCTTATTTCTTATTTCTTCAATGCCTTATTTACAAGCTCTATATCCTCATTTGAGACTTCCTTCAGCAACTCTCTTTTTGCCGCTACACAACTATATTTCCTTCTAATTCTCAAACGACAAAACTAAACTCCTTATATCCTTTTTTTCTCTAAATAAGTTTTGAACTTTTGTCAATCCATTTGGAATTTCTCTACCATTTCTTCCTTTAGGCTTTTTGTCAATTTGTCCATTTCTATCATGTAAACCATTTTTTGTACCCATTCTTCTTTTTCTGGTATTTTCTACAGAGAATGATTAACCTTACAATCCAGAGTAATTTCGGGAGCACATAAGAGGCATTACGTGCACCCGTAGTTACTGCACCACCTAATGAAAACCTATGGGAAATTAATATTGCAGTCCAGAGCAAATTGTTCTTACACCGGAGCAAGGACTCCCCGTAGTTACTCTGGATTGCGCCCTTAGAGTGCCTTATGAAAATCATTTCAACAAACGTTTTAACAAAAGGTTTACAAAATGTTTTACAGAGAAACCAAGTAATTAATGTAGTAGTAAGCATGGCTTTTTCTCTTGGGGTACTCACCAGTACTCAGGACCGGCACCTTTTTCCACCTACCCCCAGGCAACTAATTTATAATTAGGCTAAAATGCAAAAGACCCTTTCCTGGGAGTAAGACCCATTGAACACATGTTGACATGGTTAGGATTGTGCTTGTAGTCATATGAGTCATATGTAGTCATTCTGAGTTGACATGGTTAGGATTGTGCTTGTGGTCATATGAGGATCAACTGTGATGAGTACCAACACTTTTTCCCCCAGAAAAAAAGCACTAGTAGTAAGCAAAAGTATGTGGCTGTTGAAGCATAGGTATGTGGCACTATTAGGGAAGTATGGAGGCAGAAAATGCCATATAAGTACTTTTCCTAAATATTTGCTGCAGAAATTTCAGAGGGGAGACATGTGCTGTGGTTGCCTTTAGATCAGATTTACAGCAATGCTTGGATACATCCTCCCAAAATTTCAACTGATCAAAAGAAACACAATCACATCTTGTAGACAACACAGAGCCTAGAGTATGTCTTCAGCTGGTAGACGTTAAGACGGCTATAGCCACATCATGACTGCATACATGTGAAATTTTGCTTTGAAAATCTTTACTTCTAATTTAACCCAGAGAAAACGTTTTCCTTCTACTGAGTGTTCCATTGCTCTTTTCATGGCTAAAGTTCTGCTTTGATCTACATAATGGATCTGTTCAACTCTTCTCTGTTCCCCAGATGTGTGTCAGAGCCTTTTCAGTAATGTCAAGGTCATTTGACTAGGAGCTTTTGCAAGGAACCAAAGAAAAATACATATTATTTTTCCCAAAGTTAAATGACAAAACTACTGTTTTGCTGGTGTAAATTTGAAAGATCTGGCTCCATTTTCTAATTTTACCTTTTGGGCAGAACTTGAGATAACCCTGGGATAATTCTTAGTGCACCTGGCAAACAGACAGGCTAACCCTGGAAGAAGCACAGCTAAAAAATAGTATATGCTAGCAATTTTCCACGAGTGTTAAATAAGACTGGAAGAAACACAACAGTGCCACAATAATGCACAATGTGTATAAATTCCAGTAGAGAATTTATATTTTCAATAAACATAGGAATATATAAAAATATAAGGAATTATATTTTTAGGAATTTATAAAAATATAAATTATATATAGAATTTATATTTTCTATAAACATTTTCTATAAACATATTTTCTGAGCACTTGTTGGAGATGCTCTAGGAGGATTTCCTGCTGCAGGCAGGAGGTTGGACTAGATGACCTACTAGGTCCCTTCCAACTCCATTCTTCAATGGTTGCCATAATTCTCTTCCACAAAATCTGGACAGGACCCTGTGTCCCATTTGCCAGTATGTGAACACAATCCCAAAAATCAGGATTGTCCCTGCTTTTTTGGGACATATGGCAACCCTATATAAACATCGACCATAGCTTCGTCATATAAGATGTGTTTTCCATCTTGGTATCTGTAGTATCTCCAGATAGGGTAGGAATAACCAGGTACTAAAACCCTCTGCTTTTTTCTGATATTTGCCATAATGCGTATATTTGCCATTATATTCACTATGTGAAAAGCAAACAAATTCTGGATAGAAATGTGGCCATGTCAGGCTTTATAGTTCCTCTAAAGTATGAAGCCAGGGAAACAAAATGAACAGTTGTCTGGTTGACCCTCAGTTTTATATTCCCATATACAATGGACATGTTCCAACTGACAGCTGTGATAAGTGATAATAAGAGAGCGGCACTAGGCGTAATGTCCCCTGCTTCTCATAACACACAGCCAGCTTTAAGTGGGTAACTGGATAAACATGGATAAGACTTTCATATGACCGGCTCTTCATATTTTATTTGCACAAGTATTGATAGCAAAG
This sequence comes from Cryptoblepharus egeriae, assembly GCA_030015325.1. Lineage (NCBI taxonomy): Eukaryota > Metazoa > Chordata > Lepidosauria > Squamata > Scincidae > Cryptoblepharus > Cryptoblepharus egeriae. The sequence goes on from JAREYC010000001.1 coordinate 6,843,322, forward strand.
CTTGGCACATTTTGGGAGATGTTGAGTTGACAGCAAGCAGTGTGGTGAAAGTCATCTGGTCCAGAGATGAAGCTTATTATATGCTGCCTCAATATCTTGTAAGGTATCTTAAGGCATAGTTTCAATTTTCTTTATCACACCTGCAAGGAAGGTTGCTCCACATGATTCCCCATGTTCCTGATTGAAACTGGTTTTTGATAATACTGTACAGTACATTCTGTAAGTTTGGCTTACTTTGTATGGTTTATGTTGTCTGTGCAACCACTAAATCTAGCCCATATCTGCTTGAAACCTGGCTTGGGGTTTGGATCTGGGCTTCAGATGAAACCATCTGCCTGAGGAATAGACCCTTTTGTTCCACCTCTGTGCAGCTCATTCTTCTGATCGGTCTGAGCAGCACCTCATGCTCCACCGTAGGGTGCAATCCTGAGTAACTACGGGGAGTCCTTGCTCCGGTGTAAGAACAATTTGCTCTGGATTGCAATATGAATTTTCCATAGGTTTTCACTGGGTGGTGCAGTAACTACGGGTGCGCGTAAAGTCTCTTACGTGCTCCCGTAGTTACTCTGGATTGTAGGGTTAGTTACACCACTGACCTATAACATACCCATCTTGTTATTTTTGAGTATGGGAAATGGAGAAATGCATTTGGTGTTTATTTATGAATTCTGAACTGACCAAAGGCTTCAAACATGCCTTTACATGGTCTGCCAACTGCTGCTTACTCGCTGTGGACACTAGGATTGCTTGCCTAATGTCTTAACCCTTGAAATGTACTAAGAAATCTTGCTTTCAATTCTTTTTGCTGTTGTGTTGCACATTTCCTACTGGATCACATTTCGGTAAATTTGGAGGTTGACGATTTATTACATTTTGAAACTATTTAACTGCAATTTTACATCATTTTCAGAATTTTACATCATTTTTAAAATTTACCATCATAGCTGTCAGGAAGATCTGCAAATTCTATGGGCACAATCCAGAGTAAACTCAGGTGCACGTAAGAGACATTACACGCACCCGTAGCTACTGCACTACCTAGTGAAAACCTATGGGATTGCAATCCCATAATACTGCAATCCAGAGTAACTTGTTCTTACTCCGGAGCAAAGACTCCTCATAGTTACTCTGGATTTCACCCTAAGTAGAACAAATAACAAGGCCTTTAACTAAACCATTGCGAAGACACTCAGAAGAAGTAACTTTGAGCAATATACAGGGAGTGCACAGATCTTTTGACGTTTTAAAAGAGAGTGGAAAAATCTTTCCTGAGAGTAAGACCCATTGAATACAGTGGGGTTTACTTTTGAGTAGACATGGTTAGGATTGTGCTCTCTTAGGGCACAATCCAGAGTAACTATGGGAGCACATAAGAGACACTATGTGCACCTGTAGTTACTGCACCACGTAGTGAAAACCTATGGGAAATTCATATTGCAATCCAGTGTATCTTGTTCTTACTCCAGAGCAAGGACTCCCCGTAGTTACTCTGGATTTCACCATTAACGAATTTTGAATTTGAGGATCAGCTTTTAAGAAATAGTTTTAAAGGATTGTTTAAAAATTAGAATTTTTTCAATGAACGGAATTCATAAAGAGTGACTGTTGGAGATATAGCTGATGTAGTGGTGAAAAATTAGATTTTTAAAATATAAAAGACATAGGGAACACGTAAGAGACATTACGTGTACCCGTAGTTACTGCACCATCTAATGAAAACCTATGGGAAATTCCTACTGCAATCCACAGCAAATTGTTCTTACACCGGAGCAAGGACTCCCCGTAGTTACTCTGGATTGTGCCCATAAGCAACTAGAAGTTTTGGCTTTGCCCAAGCGATGCTTTTAGAGACATCCTCCTTTTTACTCTTTTTAAATGTATTCTTATTGTTTTTTTTTGTTTATTGTTTGTCTGGTTTTTTAATATTAGGATATAAATAAATAAAAATGAAGAGTGGGAGACTGCGCAGGGCTCTTTTAATACAAAATACGCTGAACTTGATGCAGTATTGCTCCTTGAAAGGGCTTACATGATTACTTTATCCAGCTGGGTCCCTGCTTGCAAGCAGATAGCATTAAAGGTGAGGCTGGAAACGGGCAGTGTCAAGTTTCATAGTGAATACTGGTTTATCTTTTACTAACAATCTTCCGCAATGTGCTGTGACCTGCCCTTGGAGTAGTGGTTTAACAACCTTTGCCCAAGCAGACTCTGCCTCTTCTTATATCTTTAATAGTTTACTTGATGGACTATGAAGAACTGCTAGATGACAGTTCTATTTCATTTTTGTCACCACATGGCTCACCGGGTTTTTTTTTTCCCCGTGTCTTTTTCTCAAGGGCACAATTCTATAAGTCAATGTGGCAATATTCAAGATAGGTATTGCTCTTTCAGCAACTGTATTTGGAGGCTGCAAATGGAAGTCAGGGACTTGCTATGATTATAGCCTTCTGAAAAATATAATACGGCAGTGGTTCTCAAACATTTAGCACTTTCTAGAATGGGAATCTGTTGGAACAGGCTGGAAGTGATGTCATGTCTGAAAGTGACATCATCGAGCAAGAAAATTGTTATTTGTTCTAGTATGAGATCCTAGCCAGACTTACCCAGGAGAAAATCCAATTTACTATCATTTTAAATAGCATATATGAAACAGCATAGTAGTACAGTGGTACCTCGCTTAACAAGCGTTTCACATAACAAGCAAACATTTCTAAGAAATTTTGCTTCACATAATGAGTTCCGCTTCACTTAACAAGCAAGCACGTTATGGGCACACATGCTATGCAGCCCTGACGCTCCGCATGGAGGCTCTTTAAAAGGGCTGCCGGCCAGCGCTGCTGCCTCTAACTGCCCCCAACTTGGGGGCAGTTGCCTGGTAGTGCCAGAGGCAGTTGCCCCCAAGTGCCCTCACCGACCACCTTGAATCTCGAGCAGCAGCCCAGGTAAGCCTCCTAGGACAGTGTCTTTGATTGCAGCCTCCTTACTATGTCTACCCAAAAGTAAGCCCCATTGTGTTCAATGAGGCTTACTCCCAGAAAAATATCTTTAGGATTGCAGCCTAAGTAGACTTCATAGGATCATGCACATTGAATGCATGTTTTGAATTCAATTCCTGTGTTTTGTCATCATTTTTACATCCAGCTAATATTTTTATATGAGTATTTTGGGGGTTGTGGAACCAATCGTCTGAGTTTCCATTATTTCCTATGGAAAAATCTGCTTCACTTAAGAGTGTTTCACTTAAAGAGCATGCCTCTGGAACAAATTAAGCTCTTTATGTGAGGCATCGCTGTACTTTTAACACAATACGGATCTATAAAATTTCCCCAAATGTTCACACTGCATGGTAACATCAAATCTAATATATTAAAAATAACATATAGAAATGAATGAGGACTCACCTGTTGTTGGTTTGCAAACCATCTGGAGGGACCTGATCAGCAATTTGAGAAAAACTGTATAAGGCTACAACCCAGAGTCACTAGGGGACCTTTTACACTGATGTAGTTATGGTGCCACCTATGGGAAACCGATAGGAAATGCATATTGCAATCTAGACTGAGTGCCGCTTATGTCTTCCAGTAGTTACTCTGGATTGTAGCGTCTGTGAACATTTTCTAAATTCCAATGGTTTTTCCACTGAAGAAGTGCTGAAAATGAGATTCTACATCTTTTATTGAAAAGGTTCTAGAAAGCACTTCTCTGGGGTGTGTATATATGTGTGTCAAAACACACACACAAAATTTAGTCCACATATTTTTAGAAACAGCTAAACTCCAAGCAATTTATAACTAAGGTTGCAATCATATGCACATTTTCCTAGGAGTAAGCCCATCAACTATAGTGTATATTTCTTCTGGGTAGACATGTTTTGGACTGGGCTCTTACAGTGCAATCCTAACCATTTCTACTCAAAAGTAAGCTCCATTGTATTCAATAGTACTTGCTCCCAGGAAAATGTAATTAGGATTGCAGCCTTAATCTCACTATCTCAAAATATTGAAGAGAATTAAAAATGTAACAATAAAAGCTCTTGAACAGAAATAATGAATAGTATAAAACAGTAAAAAAGTGTAATGTTAGAAGCAAAGAGTGAAGAAAAAAGCTACCAACTTTAATATAAATGGGGGGGAAGTGAGGTCCCATTTTTGAAAGCCACTGACCTTGTATTTGATTATGGTGGACCACCGAAATAAATTATTTTATCTCAATGCACCAAGTATATATTTTATTGATATTAGAGCCGTGGGTCTCAAAATGTTTTCACACACTGGGACCCATAAATCAAGCTGTAGGGACCCACTGGAAGTGATGTTGTTAACCTGGAAGTGATGCCATGGCCAGAAATAGCATTATCAAATAGGAAAATTTTTACCAAATTGATTTAACACAAAATCAAATCAATCAAATAAATTAAAAAGTATAAGTTTAAAAATGTATTTAAACAAAGAATCTTCCAAACTCTCCCAAACATTGGCTTTCCAAAGGATGCAGTACTAATTACACTTACGTGGGACCCAGCCCCATTAAATAGTTCAAAGGAGATATATAGTATTCTTATAAAGTATCGTTCTGTAATATTTCCCAAACACAGTCACATGTTAAAAATAAATACACATTTCAGTTAAATTGGTGTTTACCTAATTATATTTTTGTATTTTGCGTCAAGTTTTAGTATAATTATTTTATACTAATTTTAATTGTGAAATATTGTGAAATTATGAATTTTGATTATAATTTTAGCTAGCAAAATATTGAATAACCAGTGAAGAGCAACATGGCTCCGATGGACCCTACCAGTATTGATGCTATAATTTGAATTTCCAGAAAAATGTAAATTCAAAACATTCATGCTTTTGGATTTATAACTGTCTAATTAGCAGTAAAAAAGTCATAAGTTCTTATCAAATAATAATAATAAATTCAATTAAAAAAACACAACACTACCTTCCGATAGGGTCCCCGGGACCCTGTAGGTAATCACCAGGTTAATGGGTCTTGTGACTCACCAAGGCAGTGGTTTCCAACTCACAGTTTAAGAAACGTTGAGAAACTCTGCATTAGGGCAGAAGTTTACTGGGGGGATACAGTCCTTCACCCCTTCCTTCACCCCTTAAGGGAGTAGAAGTCAGGACCCTCAGGATGTGACACCCCAGTTTGAGAACCACTGTGATGGGGTACTTCTATATACTGTAAGGTAGTGTTTATGATTTAAAACCAGTATTTCTAAGAAGCCTACAGGTTTGATTGAAGTCAGCAATACAGATGATGCAAACACATTTATCAGAGAGAATATTCAACATAATTAATGATTTGAGGAGAGAGAGAGAGAGAGAGAGAGAGAGAGAGAGAGAGAGAGAGAGTTTTCATTTTTTAAAAATTTGAAGTTGTTTAAATAAAAATGGCCCCAAACCCTACAAATCCTGAAATGCCAGCTCCATTTTGGCTTCTCATCTGAAGGCTTCAGAACTGATGTGGGATTGCAGGCTGTATGTTTGAAGGGTGAAAATGAATAAGGGATACTTGAAAATCAAATGGAGCCCTGCAGACAACAGAGGGATGCTTAGGCACCCTGCCAGCTTATTCCCAGTTTCCCAATTGATAGAAGATGTGGACAGTCATGGCTTGAGAAGGAGCCCTGGCAAAATGTTTGTGGAAAAATTTGGGGAAAGAGCATCCCATTAGCAGAGGGACATTTGTCAACCCACATGCCTGGAATTTGCCTAACCAATGAATAGTCTCGGCTTAATATACATTTATTTACAAGTTAAGAAATGTCAAGAATCATAGTGGAGTAGATGGAGCATCTCTTGCCTCCAGACAGTAAGGTGCTTTCCCTGATATCCTTGGTTTCACTTAAACACAGGAGGGTTCTCCAATGGAAGCCCTGCAGATATCTAGGCATACCATGAATGTTACATGTATGGGGAACATACTGATCATCTCCATGTGCTCCTTTCAGTTGCACCTTGGAATGGAGGGTATGAATCCTCAAGTTTTATAAAGCTTATAGGGTTTAAATTATACATATAGTTACTAAGGTTTCAATCCTAACCCGTTAGGCCAGCCCAAACCCTGGCATAAGTCCAGTGCTGACCTGGGGGTGTATCACAATGCCATTAAGACACTTCTGCACCACTCCTGGGGGAGGGCTAGGCCAGTGCGCTGTCATGCACTTGCCTTCCAATATCACCATTGGAATGCAAAGACCAATAAGTTGCACCAGCCTAGGTTAGGATTGCACCTATTGTAATGCACACTTTCCCATGTTGCCGGCCAGATTGTTCCGGCTGATGCAACTGAGTCAACAAAACTAGTTCTTGTTAACTATTGTAATGAATTGTGTAGAGAGAACAAATGTTAGAATCCCACTGTGGTTTATCTGACGCTGAACTTTATTTCTGGAGATTTCTGCAACGTTTCATTTCATGTGGGATCTGCAACTTTCAACATCAGGTTGCACAAAACAAGGGCTCATTTTTACATTCCATGTCCTCCTCCACCATGGGATGAATTATACAGCCTCATAATTTTTATTTTTATTTTTTGGGGGGAGGGGGAATTCTTTAGACCAATATTAAAATGTAGTCCTGGTGTGTGTGATTGAGGATCAATGCCTGAAAATGTTGCACTGCAGGAAGTGAGCCAAATTGAATTGTGTGGTGAGGGCGTGGAAGAGGATTCTTCCACCGAAGATGGAAGCAGAAAGTAAAATACCTATGACAGTAATTTTAAAGTGAAGAACAGTGTATGTGAATGAAGTTATGTTTAATTTATATTTTTCCTCTAAAGTGTGGATTGTAAAAACTTTGTGATGGTGCCTCATTATCTTGTTATTTAGTACCAATAGCTTGCTATGTTCTGAATCAAAATAGGTAGTATGGTTGAATCTTCTTGTGAGAAATTTAGGATGCCTCTTGCCATTCATATGCCATTCACATGCCTCTTGCCACTCACATGAAGCTAGGTGGCCTTTCTTTCATGCAGCTTAAATCCATGATTTAGCACTTTGGTATTGTGAGTTAAAACCTATTCTTTCCACCCCTGTTGAAGCAATGGAGCCATAATGGTGACTTTTTGGAAGAGGTCTCCTCTAGGTAAGGGAATAACATGGTGGGAGTTTGTCCAGAGATAGGAACATTTGGTCATTGATATTAATCATGTATGCCTTGTCACATATGCCTTGGCCCAAATCCTAAGTGACATTCCAGTGCCATTGACATAGCTGTGCCAATGGGACATGTGCTACATCCAGGGGCAGGCCAGGATGGTGAGGCTAGTATGGGCCGCACCGGATGATGTGCTCCAGGGGTGTGACACTCTTCTAGTGACCATAGCGCTCTCTAAGTCCAGCGTGCATGCTCAGAAGTCCCAGCATGTGCACTGGGCTCAGTTCATTCTGCTCCAAGGTGAATCAGCTTGTCCTGCCTTGGAGCACACATGCTCCAAAGTCAGAGCATTCGTGCTTAGCCCAGTTGGCTCAGAGTGCTGCTGTGGAGAGAGGGGCATCTGCCTATCTCTCTCGAGCAGCACTCAAGCTGTGCATGTGCAAACGTTTGTGCATGCGCAGCTCTTTTCTGAAGCCAGCCACTCTGAGTGACTCAGGGTGGCTACCTTCAGAGTGCATTGTGTATGTGCAAAAGTTTCCTGCATGGGCAGTGAAGGGGGTGATGTGCTGAGGTCCTGCACCAGGTGACATGGATTTTGATGATGCCCCTGGCTACATCCTACAGTGGATTGGGGGTCGTAGAGACCTCCTCAAGGGAATATTTGTTCTCTTACCTTGAGGTTGCATTGCCTTGACTTCGGTGCTCGAAAGTTGTTTTGGATTGCACCCTTACTTACATCAAGACTGAATTACTGTAAAGCACTCTGCACGTGGCTGCCTTCTGAATATTTGGAGAAAAACCATATGGTCACCAAATAATGCTTTGCCAGAGCTGCATCTTTAGGAACAGTCTTAGTGATTAATCCATTTGTGGCTGGAGAAGACCCAATGCAATTATTCAAACCCAGTAAATGGAAGAATTCATTTGCTGCCTCCGTCAGTCTTGAAAGACTATGTTATCGTGCTTGGCGCTGCATACGCTGCATGCGAAGCACGAAAGCCTGGGTTAGATTGTTATGGAGGATAGGCTGTGACCTCATTATCCACATGGGATTCATTGCAGGTGGACCCACTGTAGATAAGCAAACCCATGAATCTGTGCCACTTCTAGTTCAACTAGCAAACCAAAAATTGCTTTCTGGAGCTTCCAGTAGACCTTGAGATGTGCATGGACACCCACTGGGATCTCTGTGGGCCTTAGGAAGTCTGATGGAGGCCTCAGAAAGCCACTTCCAGTTTACTCATTGAACTGGAAAAAAGCACATCAATTTACTCATCCCAGTATGTATAGCATCTGGGGTGAGATGCTGGATCCACGAATATACTGTAGGGATATACTGTAAGTCAATAACAGATAAAATAGATAACTCAGTGGAACGACAGATTCAAATCTGCATGCTGGCATATTCTATAAATAAATACAAAATCTATGCAAAAGTAAGACACATTGTGCTTCCAGTGCATCTCGGAGGAGGCAGTTCCATGAGAGAGGGCAAGGAAACATTAGCATATTTCCAGACTTGGGAAATTTATAGCTCAAGTCTGTGGGCCGTAGCTCACAACCACTTGGTTTTACAATGTTTTACATAACCCCCAGGTGTCTGAGAGCTCTAGTTTCTCAGTCAATCACTCTTCATAATATATGGTGCTCTCCCCAATCTGATAGGAATGAGACAATATTTAGCATGTAAAGTACAAAAATACGTATTCATTATAGAAAACGTAACATGTCCTTTCGGTTTGTTCATATCTGTAAGGACACGGCAGCTGAAAAATGGATAGAGCCAGTTAAGTGATGTTCTTGTAGATTCAGTATGATGTGCAAGATAAAAGAGACCCATTTAATAGTATATCTTATTTATGGAGCAACAGAAGCAGCCCCTATGAATTGTCAAATACCCTATGAAATATCACCAGGCATAATCATGTATTCCTGCTAATAGTCCCATTGTTTATTTGATCCCAACAGCAAGATGGATACTAAACAGATTTTTTGTGCCTTTTCTAATCATTACATTTCGGTATGATATGTCAGAAAATTTTTGAGAGATTGGAAGGAGGACAGTCACAGGGAGACCATATAGAATGGAGGACAGAATGTAACAAATCAGCAGATGGATGCAATGTATGTTGAATGTAGAATGGTTTTATTTATAATCTATATATATAAAAGAGAAAAGTCACTCACTGACTGACTCACTGACTGACTGACTCATCACCGCCCTGCCAAAACCACTGGGCCTAAAAGCGTGAAAATTGGGGTGGGTGTTTCTTCCATGACGGAGGGGTGCACTAAGAACTGGTTTTCGGAAATTCAACCGGAAGGGAGTGAAAAGGGGCACAACGCATTTTCCTCCCTATACTTTGCATTGAGAATTGCTGACTCAGCAACATTCCGCCCCAACTGCTGGGCCTGAAGCATGGGATTCTGGGAGTTCCTTCTGTCACCTGAACACCCACCAAGATCCATCTGGAGAACTTTAACCCTTCAGGGGCTGAAAAGGGGGCAACGTGTTTCTGTCCTATACTTAACATGGGAGACTGAACAACATCCAGCCAGTTTGCTGCTCAGTGCCTGGTGCACTGGGGGGATGATGTTAGGAGGAAGAGGTTGCACTGGAAAGGATGCTGCACATGGGGGAAGTTGCGCATGGGGGAAGTTGCGCATGGGGGAAGTTGCGCATGTAGGAAAGTTGCGCATGGGGGAAGTTGCGCATGGGGGATGATGCGCATGGGGGATGATGCGCTTGTAGGAAAGTTGCGTATGGGGGAAGTTGCGTATGGGGAAGTTGCGCATGGTGGGACGATGCTCATGGGGGAAGTTGCGCATGGGAGATGATGTGCATGGGGGGATGATGCGCATGGGGGATGATGCGCATGGGGGGATGATGTGCATGGGAGATTATGTTCATGGGGGGAAGTTGCACACGGGGGATGGTGCGCATGGGGGGAAGTTGCACATGGGGGTAGTTGCACATGGGGGATGCGCATGGGGGATGATGCGCATGTAGGAAAGTTGCGCATGGGGGAAGTTGCGCATGGGGGAAAGTTGCACATGGGGGAAAGTTGCGCATGGGGGACGATGCGCATGGGGGAAGTTGCACATGGAGGGAAGTCGCACATTGGGGGAAGTTGCGCATGGGGGGAAGTTGCACACGGGGGAAAGTTGCGTGTGGGGGGATGATGCGCACGGGAAAAGTTGCATATGGGGATGATGCGCATGCGGGAAGTTGCGCAAAGGGGAATGTTGTACATGGGGGTAGGTTGCGCATGGGTTATTGATGTGCTGTGGGGGATGTTGTATGGGGAAGTTACTCCCGCAACGCGGGTACACTTTTTGCTAGTAAAAAATATATCAACCAAAAAAAATCAACCAAACAACCAATCAATCAATTGATCAATCAATCAACATTATTTATATACCATTTTTCAACCAAAAGTTCCCAAAGTGGTTTACAGAAACACTGGAGCCGGCAGGCTGACATGCCTATGCGGCATCCAGTGCTTCACGGGGGCTTCTCCTGTACTACCCCTCCCCAAGGTAAGCACAGACATTTACTCTTTTCCCAGTAGGGCTGCAGCAGACTCAGTGAGTCTACTGCGTCACCTCTGGAGACAGCGCAATACCAAGTAGACATGATCTGCATTACAGCGGTTGGGATCCAGCATATCTTGGGATCCCAGACCTGTCCCCCCTACTCTCTTTTCAATGAGTGGAAGAGTGATCACTAGAGTGGTTCTGACAGCAGTGCTAGACAACTGAGGGATGTTGATCAGTTGACTACCCTCTCAACCTGTTGCTTGACACTAGCCGTTCAGAAGAATTCATCAGAAGACCAGTCTTGCTCAAGAGTAGTGGCATAGCTGGAGTGGAGCAGTCTTGGAGGGAGATGTGCAAGGGTCCCCTCCCCTTCAGAGACCTTCCAGGTGCGGAGAGCAATGAAATGTATGAACCGGTCCTTACAGAATTTAATGTAAAACTACAGTTTTGTGTTATTGACTGTCAGGGAAACATAGATGGCGAATGGGATTGATTCTCTGGGGTTTGTGCCCAAAAGAAGAATCAAATTTACTGTTTATCTTCACAGCACTTCCAATGCTCTCTTAAGATCAGACCATCTTGTACACTGAGCTTCTTTGTGCAATGAAATATCGGCACTGCTGTTATTTATAACTTTGAGATTTTTATGGGTGTGGATTACTGCCTTTATCCATTGGTTCTGATTAATGGGCTCAGCCCAGATCTTGTGCCAAGTCATGCTTGAAGTTGTGGCCTCTGACCTCTCCCTCTACTTGGAAATGTTATTTCACTGGGTTAAATGTTTGTGCATATTGAGTTATTTGAACAAAATGGTTCGGCAACAAAATCTGGATGGTTATTGCCGATCTCCTTTTCTCTCCCCTTAAATCTCTAGTACTAATATTAATTATTCCCAAATGTAACATTTATCCACCAGATTTTTTTTGTTAGAGATAAGCTGAAACGATGCAACATAGGTCATTGTCAGTCTTAACCTCTTTGAATCTCTTCTCCAGGTTGGTCTCTATCCCAGCTTTATTGATATGCACAGATTCACAATGTGATAAGTTATTTTTTTTGTACCGGTTGACAGACTCACCCATACCTTGCGTCATCCCATGGAAGCAGAGAAGATGTGCTAAATCTATAGAGCCACATCTATGAAGACACTGTTAGTCCATCTTTTAAGAGCTGGGCAACTGGATAACCCTGCTGGATCATACCAAGGGCCCTATCCTATCCCTCCTCCATGAATGCAGTAGTATCAAAATGTTGACCGCTACATCCTTCGGACCCAATGGGGGGCTCCAGCAGGTTCACACCCACTTTATAGAACTGCTTGATATCGAGAGATAGGACATATAAAGTTTAGAAATAGCCATTTAAAAGTGGCTGCCAGATGGGCATAGAACCGGTTGTTAATTTCTTTGAATCCCATAACTGTTCGTCCCCTCTGCACTTGTAGGGGCTCAGTTCTTTGGATAATGAAATCTGCAAGGGAGGACAGAATTGGGCCACCTCAAGGATTCACCTGGGGGATGTGCTAGGTCCTCCACAGTTTGTGCTGGACTTGCAGTGTACCTTCCTAGGTACTAAAGATTCATACCTGCAACTTCCAGTTGCATCTGAGATGCCTTCTAAAGCCAATGGGCCAACTTCACAGAACATCTCCTGGACATAACTGGAAATGGCTTCAAATCGTACCTAGAAGGACCTCTGAATTACAGGCATCTGCACATCCTCAAATATGTGGTTGCTGTACCCATAGGTAAGGTGGACCACTAGTTTAAAAATACCTGGCTGCATTCTGTCCCAGTTTCCATCTTAGAAGCTGGTTAATGTGGCACAGCAATGCCACAACAGTGTTTCTCAAGGTTTATCCTCTGCCATTCCACTTCACATGGCCCACCGTTTTGAAGAACTACAGGAAACAATTGGCATTGACATTATTGCCAGTTACTTTGGGTTGCGACGTCAGATGTTACACAATGAGTAAGAGGCTCAGCGTGGACAGGAGAGCTTTTTCAAGTACATTTTGGAGCAAGTTTGTTTTTTGGAGCAATACCTGCCAAGCCAAGCTTCCAACTACTACTCGTTGGGTTGCATTCTCGATCCTGCTGGCAGGTGGCAAGTGTCCAGGGGTTCTGCAAGTACTATCAGGCACCAAGTCAAGTACAACTGGTTGTACTTGTTGATTGAGAAACTACTACCACTGATCATCAAATATTACCACAGCGTCAAAAGAAATTTGTTATTGAATCAGATCAAAAACTTTCAGAAGTGGTATATACTTAAGTACGATAGGAATCAATGTAGGAAGTGCTGTAGTGTATTTCGTAGGATGTATTTCTCTATGGATCAGTAGGAAACTGATTCAAGCATTGGACTTTCAAGTTTTCTCTTTTATCTAGAGATTTTTTTTCTAAAGTTAGCTCACAGTTAAAAATTTAAATGTGAGTTTCTACACTGAGGAGAAAGATGGTCAGAAAATTCTCTGGGCAACTTTATGGTACTCCATTAGCAGTCATTTTCCCTCCAGATCAATTTTTTTCTGCATTTAGAAACTTCTAAAAATAAAATATCTTTGCATTTTTACCCCTCCTTGTTTTATGGCAATCCTGAATGTAGCTTTTGAGAACATGAAAGGTGGCAGGCAGGCTTTTGTGCCTGAAATGGAGCTGGTGAAAAAAAAATGAAGGAGAAAACATCCTATTGAAAGTCTCTCAAGAGAATCAAAACAGGAAAAGAAAGATTCATGCTGCAAATTTTTCTGTGGAAGTTTACAGATCTGTCAGTAGAATGGCTGAAAAGGGTTTTTCCCAGTTTTGGCATAATGCTGTGTGGCTGATAGGATTTGGTGACAAAGTGATTTGTTTCTCACCCCCAACCTCCCCCCAAAAAACACATCAAACTTTTGGGGAGGTTGAATTAGGGTTGCCATAATTGTCTTCCACAAAATTGGTACAGACCCTCTATCACTCTTGCAAGTATGTGAACACAAATCCCAAAAACCAGGACTCTTCCTTGTTTTTCGGGACATATGGGAAACCTTTGCTGAATTATATAACTTGCCGTTGAGTTCTGATAAAAGTCGCCTTTGATATTGTTGACTGCATTTTATATTGGTTTAATTGTATTTTATAGATTTAAATATATTTTATTTTTTTTTATTGTATGATGTTTTCCATTGATGTAGTCACCTTGGGTGCCCTTTGGGGAGAAATGTGGAGTACAAATGTTTTATATATATATGTTTGTATATATGGATACAGAGTCTAACTGAAATACACACACACACACACACACACACACACACACACACATTCATACCCACCTGACATAATGCCTGTTATTTGGAACAGAAGTTCCAGGCGCCATAAAGTTAAACACAATACAGATTGGAGACATCAGCAGACTGACAAGACACTGTATTTAAAAAAGTCATCCCTTTCCATTCTCCTTTGCTTATTAAGGCCTTCCCCTTGTGTTCCTCCTCTTCCTCCACCCCGTTAATGCTAATTGATTCACATTGCATTTGAAAGAAATCCCCGATTAGCAGTCCTAGAGGATAACCAGTAGCATATTGAGTCACAGGCTAGATAGTCTAGCTGGGCATTGAATCAGAATGGTTGGATCGATGCCAACTTTGAACACTAAATTGGTTATAGAGCTTGGGGAAGTAGGGAGAAGTTTGCCAACTCACTGCCTAGGCCCTTTGCACCATCTGTTGCTGGCAACAAATCTAAGGGAGCTACTCATTCATTCCCTGCATTAACTATAGGCCACAAGAGGTGACTATAAGGTGCATTAGAAAAACTCAAAGTGCATTCGCGTAAATTGACATCATGCAAGTTGAAGCCTTTCATGCTTGTATAAGTACCATCGTATTTTCAGTTGGGAACCTTCTCCTTTTTGGCTTGAGTTTGGCTCTGGTTGTAAAAAGGTAAAGGTGTCCTTGATAAGTTGCCCTGCTAATCAGGACGGACTCTAAGGGTGGTGCTCATCCTTGTTACAAGCACCAATGTTGTCCATGGTCACGTGGCCAGCATGATTAAATGCCAAAGGTGCACAAATTGCTATTACCTTCTCACCAAAATGGTACCTATATACCAACTTGGATTTACTGTACATGTAAACTACTAGGTTGGCAAGAACTACACAAGTAATGGGCACTTGTACCATCTGGCAATCTCAAATTCCTGACCTGCCAACCTTCAGGGTGACCAGCTCAGCATCTTTAACCATTAAGCCACAGACCGTTACAATGGGATTTTAGACTACTTAGGTTGCAATCCTAGAGTGCAGTCCTAAACTAGCACAACTCATTGGTCTTCTCATTCCCATGGTGATGTAGGGAGGCATGGACATGTCTGTGCACTGATCTAACTCTCCCCCACAAGTAGTGCAGAAGTGTACTACTTTGCAGAGCACTTTGGTGACATGCCCAGGTCAGTTATGCTGAGACTTAGGCCAGCCTCACTGGAGTTTAGGTCTGTGTAAGTGGGGTAATGGAAAGGACCCGGCGAGTCTTATAGCACAATCCTAACATGGCTGCAATCCTAACCACACTTTCCTGGGAGTAAGTACAACTGAACACAATGAGATTTAGGATTGCAGGATTGTGTTCAATGCATCTTACTCCCAGGAAAGTGTCTTTAGGATTGCAGTCCTAGCCTTGCAAGTCCGCTCCAAAATAAGCGCTGTTATAATCTGTGGGGTTCACTCCTATGTAAGAGGACTGATTGCAGCCTGAGAGACATAAGGTTACAATCCTAACCACACATTCCTGAGAGTAAGTACTATTGAACATAATGAGACTTACTTCTGAGTAAACCTGCTTGGGGCTACACTGTAAGCGCACTGTTTTATTTTTCTTTATAATCTGTATTTTCTTTATTATTTTGTATTATATGACAGTATTGTAATCATTTTTATATGATTTGATTTTGGGTTGTGGAACAAATCGTCTGAGTTTCCATTATTTCTTATTGGAAAATTTGGTTTGATATACAAGTCTTCTGGATTACAAACATGCTCCTAGAACAAATCACGTTCGTAACCCAAGGCACCACTGTATTTTCTATCCACCTATATTTCTGCAGCAGGTCACAGCTCCAGTAGGCACCACCAGCCTCCTTTGTGGATTAGCATTTTGTTTCCCCAGGATTACAAGAGGTGTGTGTAAATTATTTTTAAAAGACACAGAGAAATGGGCAGTATAGAGAAGTTGAGGTGGGGAGGGGGAGAAGTGGGAATGCAACCTCTTTAATATTAAATGAGGGGCATTAATATTTCATAGGGGAAAAGACACATCTTGGTTTGTGTTACTGCTTACAGGAAAATGGGCTGTGTTAATCTGTGCTGAATTATCCAAGGAATAGTTGAAGTGGTGAAAAGAACTACACTGAGAAAAGCAACAGCAAACCTGCACAAGCACTGGAGATCCCTTCGCCACATCCGGCAGGAGGAAAGATAGAATTTCCTCCCAGTCCAAAGTAATCAGAGGTCCAGGACAACATCTGCATCACAAATTGTGAACCGGGGTGAACATCTTTCCTCCTTTTCTAGGACATGTCCACTTTTTTAGCCTTCTTGGGGAAAACAAAAAACAACCAAAACTTCATTGTCTTTGTGAGCAGACAGCATGCAGCCTTCTTGTAATTCATACATTCTGTATAATATATGTAATGCTTTGAATTTAAACACTATATTACTTATTAAATATAATGCAAGTAAGGCAAACTTAAAAAAAAACAGTAAACACAATTGCAGTATAACCCAAGGCTGTAAAAATGAGATGTCAGAAAGACCAAGAACTCAGAAGGTTTACCAGAAGAAAAGTGTCTTCAAGGCTCTCCAGAGAGCAGATCTGAAATGGAGAAAGAGAGAGTTCCATACATGGTGCCACTACTGAGAAGGCCCTGCTACTTGCTGCTGCCCTGCACTCCTCCCAAGGCAATGGCACATTTAAAAGGGCAGTGAGGACCACAGCCCCGCACTGTGGGAAAAAATGTGCAGGTGGGATGCGCAGGCTCAGTTTGCCCTGGCCCTTGCACAGTTCACCCTGTAGCCAGGGTGGACTGTGCAGGTGCAGCCTGGCTCACCTCGCAGCCAGGGAGAAACTGGGCTGGGCCGGAGCTGAGCACCACCAGGGCTCCCACCTCCTGCCTCTGGTCCGGGGCCCAGTGCTGATGCAGCACGGTGGCCAAGGTGCTGCAGACCAGCACTGGGCCATGGACCGGGGGTTGAGGACCCCTGTTCTATAGCATGAATCCAATCATTCTGGATATGGACATTTGGAAATGCCCCCATCATTTAGCTCTTCTCTTTCTACCAGTTGCAAGACATATGGTCCTCCTCTCTCATAGGGTTTCACAAGCAGCAGGTTAGTTTACATAGTGTATGTATGCAATTGGTAGGCACGGCAGGGTTGCGTTAAGGTTATTGCATCTGCCCTAACTCCAAATTTCCTTGTACTTGTAGGTTTGCATCAGGCAGTCATGTTATTTTAGCAGCTTTTGTGTTAGATTTCAGTTTGGAAAAACAACATTGGGGTTTCCTTTATTTTCTTTTGATTAATTTTGACTTTGCAATCATGCCTCCAGAGAGCTAAAGTCCCAACATGTGGTGCAGAAACTATTGTTGGGAACTGCATATTGACAGAACTATTTATTCAAGAGAACAAAATAATCCTGAACTTGAGATACCTCCTTGCCTTTGTTATGACACTCTTGAGGAGAGCTGCTTAGTAATACATGCATCCAAATAGAAATAAGTTACTGTATTTTAAAATTACTGAAAAATAATTTGAGATCAAAACCCTAGTACATTTTCAGAAGTGTAAATGTTCTGAAATCCCTTGCATCTCATGGACACAATCCTAACCAATTAGGAAGCAATATTGTTGGTATTGGCACTCAGATATCCTATCCCATTTCCCAACCTGAATTACGCTGCAATCCTACTGTAAAGACACTTTCCTGGGAGTAAGACCCATTGAACACAATGGAACTTACTTTTGAGTAGACGTGGTTAAGATGGTGCTCACAGACAATCAAAATCTCCTTACTTACATATACCAGGATCACAGGCCTTGGAGCATAATCCTAACCATATCTACTCAAAAGTAAGTCCCATTGAGTTCAATAGTACTTACTCCCAGGAAAGTGCGGTTAAGATTGCAGCCCTAGTGTCTCAGTCTAATAAGCTTGACCGACCAACCGTTTATGCCTAATAAATGTCAATAAATGTAAAGCTATATATACTGTATATAAAACTGAAAAGTCACTGACTGACTGATCAATGCCCAGCCAAAACTGCTGGGCCTAGAAGCATGAAATTTGGGGAGGGTGTTCCATCTGTGACATCAACACCCATCAAGAACCAATGTTGAGAAATTTAACCCTTAAGGGGCTGAAATGGGGTGCAGCGTGAAAAGGAGTGCAAAAAGACTGACTGATTGACATCCAGCCAATTTGGTCCCGGTGCCTGATGCACTGTGAGGGAGGGTGCACAGGGGGGTGTTGAACCGGGGGGGGGTGTTGCACAGGGGGGATGTTGCATATAGAGGTGATATGCATGAGGGCATGATGCGCATGCGTAGATGTTGCACATGGGGGTAATGTGCATGGGGGATGTTGCACACAGGGGGATGTTGCACATGGGGGTTGATGACATGGGGGTTGAGGCGCATGGGGGTTTACGCGAGTGGGGGTTGATGCGTATGGGGTTGATGCACATGGGGGTTGATGCACATGGGAATGGATGCACAAGGGGGGTTGATGAACATAGGGGTTGATGTGCATGGGGGATGATGCACATGGGGTTGATGCGCATGGGTGATGTTGCGTATGGGGAGATGATGTGCATGGGGGATGTTGTGCATGGGAGGGGGGTTGATGCGCTTAGGGGGAATGGTGTATGGGGGTATTTTACTCCCGCAGCGTGGGTACATTTTGCTAGTGTAAATTATGCTTGACAATCATCCACCACCTATCTACTGCTACTCCATCAACTTCTAACAGATTTATAGGTGGAAAAGTAAATATGAGATTAAATTATAAACAAAACTCAATTCTGCATTTGCCACCTACTGTCATAACTTCTTAATTTAGTGTTACAAATTTGTTCTGTGATATGCAGTGTATATTGATGGAGGGTTTGTCTGCTTTTCATCTTTTGGAATTTAAAGGAGTCGCAGTGAAATTCTATTCATGTCTACTCAAAAGTAAGTTCCATTGAGTTCAATTGGGCTTACTACCAGGAAATAGCTCTTACAATTGCAGCCTTTGTTTCTTAAATGACTGGAATGCAACATCTTTCCTTTTCAGTATAAGTACCTGTCATTGGCATCACTGAGTTTCATAGTGTGTGGCCCGCATCAGGTGATGCCTCCAGAGGGCTGTCGCTCACAGGGGGGCTGTGATACCCCAATTTTGCGATGGTGCAGAAAACCCCATCATGTTATGCACTGTTTGATGTGTATTTGGGAAGAGAATCCAGTACAAAATTTGTTTTGAAATATCTCCTTCCTATCAAAAGTTATGGCCAAAAAATAAAAATATGATTGGAGTGCTATGGAAAGTGAAAGTGACTCATATTTTGGCTTTACTCATGAGTAAACAAATGTGCTGTAGTCTGCTGGAAAGAGCAGGCTGATAGGAATCCAGGAACACATGTGAAGAAGGTGGCACCCTTGGAGTGGGTGACACCACTAGCGACCAACATGATTAAAATTATGGTTTTCAGGAATAAAGCAGGCCTCCGTCAGTCTTGAAAGACTAAGGTATTGTGCTTGGCGCTGCATATGCTGCATGCAAAGCACGAAGGCCTGGGTTACATTGATATGGAGGATTGGCTGTTACCCAAGCAGCAAATCCCCCCTCTCCATGCCACTGAATTCGTCCAATGGAAAGGCAGAGCCGATACGATTAGATCCAGCTGGCGTCGCAGAGCTGGACTAAGGACAGGAGCTCACTCTGTCTTGTGGGGACCGACCCGGGTCTCAAACCCTGGCCTGCTGGTTAACAGGCACAGTGTCTTAACCACTTGCACCACCCACAGCTGAATACTCCTGACATGTTATATACCATGGGATGCGTAATTTACAGCAGAATGCAATAAAACAAACCACTCTGAAAAATCTTTATTCTATCAGAACATATAGTCAAAAAAAGAGCAAATTAAGAAAGAATGGGTCTGTATGAATAGGCAGCCAGAATAGCTGAATGGTGCTACAGTCAGGTTTTTGGTTCACATATTGCATGCAATGCTCTTAGGCAAATGTGATTTGTTTCCCTTTAGCGTTATAGATAGATCACTTGCTTAAGTGTCTGCACACCATAAACAGATGACCTCCATGCTTTTTCAAGTACGAGAGAAACTGTCTACAGATGATACCTCTTGAGGGCTACAGCAGTGAAAACAGTGATGGATACTACTTAATGTTAAGGAGCGTTTTTTTTTTTTCTTTTAAGGAACATAAATCATTTAAGGAACATTAACCTAGTTCAAATGGCCATTCTGCACATGGCCAGCCAAATTTGTTTTTCTAGCCTGGATTATAGTATGCATGTGGCAAAGAGATCATCTGTATCAAATGCCATAAAAACCATGGTTCAATTTGGCACCGCTCCTCTCCGCATATATTAAAGAAGCTTGTTACAGCATGCAAAACCATGTTCTGTTTGTGATTAATTAACAGGGTGACCGCTTCAATAGGACCAATATTTTTTCCTGTCTAACTGAGGCTGCAATCCTAAAGAACGTTCTTGGGAGTAAGACTAACTGAACACAGTGGGGCTTACATTTGAGTAGACATGGTTAAGATTGTGGTTATAATCCAACAGCATCTGGTTTTACACAAAATGTGAAAAGTTAGTCCAGTCTTAATAATGACCACCCCCTCCACAGCCACAACTATTATGAACTTACAAGGTTGTGAGATTGACCATGTTAGGGAAATAACCCTACAAGTTCAGTGGAGACCAAATTATATGGCTGATTGTCATACAAAAGTTTGACAAAGAGAGCAGCATGCAGGTAAACTTGGAGATGGTTGTCATTTGGGGGTTTAGGATAACGGTAACCAAATCCCCTGACACTGTATCTATGAGAGCTGAATCCTGAGGGCTGAGCATGGGACCATGAGGGCAGCTGGGTGACGCAAATGTGTCTTAAGGCATGTCTGTGAGCCATTTCTGGTTATCCTGGTGGGTCAAAACCCACCAGTTTGGAAAACACTAATCTAATAGGAATGTGTTTTGCTAAACTCCAGTATAAAAAGTTCAAAAAATATTTTTGTGAAAAATTATCACTGATAACAAAAAAGATACATTTTAGAGAGCTATCATTCTCTTTTTTTATTTATGAATTATTTTTGTACAACTTGCCTAAGAAGGCAACCACCTTTTAAAATTTCTCTACAACATTACTTTTTGTGTATATGTTTCACTGAAAATATTTTTTGTATTTTAGATTGTGAGTCCTTTTGGGACAGGGACCCATTAGCTATTAATGAGCTATTAATTTTTTTCCATTTTCTTGTAAACCGCTTTGTGAACTTTTTAGTTGAGAAGCGGTATATAATTACTGTAGATGATAGGTAGGTAGGTAGGTAGGTAGGTAGGTAGATAGATAGATAGATAGATAGATAGCAAATAATGACATTCTCCAGTATACAGTTAAAAAGCATGCGCACTGTGCTGTGCACTATCACTGCTTGTTTGATCAGTTTGAACCAATGACAGGTATCTGTCCACTCCGAGGTTAAGAAAAAATGTTGTAATACTATCGTTTTCTACATGTACATACTTAATGTACTATACTACCAATTTCCATCAGGATGTCCCTTTTTTTAAAGGGCTCACTAATCCCAACAAGACACTACAAGTATAAGATCCTCACTGCAAATACAAACATTATATATACAGAAAAAGGAATTTCTTAAAATTTGTACCCAATTTAGGGGATCTCCATTTACAAAATGGTGTTGATTCATGCATACCCAAACCAGAAATATCTCATTAAGATTTGAATGCTGGAAGTGGCAGGAGTCCACATGTTTCTGTGAGAAACTAAGCTATGCCCTTGTATTGCTGAAACAAGGATCTCAGATAAGCATCAGAACTTTGATATTTTATCCTCTTCCCAATTTGACATTGATCCATTAACACAGCCCTTCTTCAGTTGCCTCCGTTCTCACTTGTCACTCAAGAGATTTCAAATAAAACCACTAATGTCTCCGAGATTTCCCGGAAGAATATCAACAAAAGGTCTTCTGACTTTATGAATCATTAAAGTCCAGCCAACATTAGCTGAATAACCATATCTATACAAATTTGGCTTTTTCGTGATCTATCAGCTTGTCTGAATATCCAAACAAAATGAACAAAGGGCACAATCCAGAGTAACTACGGGAGCACATAAGAAACATTATGTGACCCCGTAGTTACTGTACCACCTGGTGAAAACCTATGGGAAATTCATATTGCAATCCAAAGTAACTTGATCTTACTTCAGAGCAAGGACTCACCATAGTTACTCTGGATTTCACCCATAATCAGCCTTTTTTGGATCTTTGTTCATCTCCTTCCTTCTGTATTTTGGCCAACATTGCCAGAATTCTATCATGTTTGGAATGCTGGCTGAAACCCATCCAATAGTAGACATGCATATATATATATGTATATATATATACACACACACACACACACACATATATATATATATGTATACACACACACACACACACACACACACACACACACACACACACATATATATATATATATATATATATATATATATATATATATATATATTCCCTTGCGGGTGCAGATAGTTATAGACAAGGTACCACAAATCTAATATAAGCCACGTCAAATATCTGGCTTATTTTTTTAAGCTTCCACTATTATCTACTTTTTCAAAACATAGTCATCACCTGAGTAGTCAACGATATGCACACATAAAGCTAATTTGTCATTCCGGAATGTATAGAGCCGTTTTGAGTCTTGTAGGATAACACCATCTCTGGTTTTCTAAATTAAAAGAAGAATTTGCAAATGGACTCTGATTAAACTGATCTTGCTATAAAGGGGAGTTATTTCAGAACAGCCTGATTCTCTTTTTTCTTCCACAAAAATAGGGGAGGGGGAACAGGGGGTTTAAGGGATCTTTTACAGGGCTCATGTTCTGATTCTGTTTTTGTTTAGCCATCCTCCGCTGTCAAAGGTGTTCATGCAGGACTGAGCTATGAGTTGTGGCACTCCAGTAAACCATCTCCTTTGGAACATTTTTAGCAGCAGTGCTTTGAAGATTTGGCCTTTAGCCTGGGAAGGTCAAAACACATTTGGGAGCTTATATTATTTGTCACCAGGGACAGTCAAGGCTAAACCTAGAAGCACATTTCTCTTCGGAATCCACATGCTTAAAATTAAAGTAGCCCAGCTCAGTATTTGTAGCGAGGATAAAGAAAAATCACATGGGTTTTCTTAGGTATCTTTATGCCGTTCTAGCATCCAGTAATATGTTTATTTGGAAAATGAACACTTCAAGGAATAATCTATCAATTGTATAGACATGAGATATAAGTGCTCTGGCCTTTTGTAAACACAATCTAGTGCTTGGTTTCCAAATTTTTAACACCAGGACCTACGTTTTTTAAATGACACTCTATCAGGACCCACTAAGGTTTACCAGACTTTTTAAAAAAAAATTAGATGTTTCTAAATAGTTAAAAAAATTATTTCATAAGTAATAGCAACCAGACGAAAGACTCCCCCAACATTTATCTCCCTGTATTTACAAATGCCTTCAAACTTCAGGAGCTCGGCTTATTGAAGGGCAGTTAGCAGTGTTTTTGGCAAACCACAGATTAATTAGCAGCTACACTCTGTGGTTACAATCCAGAGTAATCGCAGGACCTTTTACACCAACGTAGTTACGGTGCCACCTATGGTAAACCTATGGGAAATGCATAGAGCAATTCAGAGTAAGTGCGTCTTACGTCTTCCCATAGTTACTCTGAATTGTAGGGTTAGATTTTTAATAACCTCAGGGCTTGAGGCAATTAGTTATCTAATTTTCCATCACTCTTTGATGACCCACCAAAAATCATATTGTAATCCAAGAGTGGGTCCAGACCCATAGTTTTGGAACCACTGCCCTAGTGCATTTTCTAACACAGTGATCAACAAAACAGACTCACCGTTTAAGGTCACTTTGCATCTGATCATGCAAATCATGTTCCTGTTCCACTGACCATCAGGACACAACTAGGGGATCTTGGAAGTTGTGAAATCTTTTGGTTATCATTCAGAAAATGAAATCCAACACAAATAAGGAACTTGGAGATAATGTTTGTTTGTAGCCATAATTTCTGCCAACATACCAAAAATTCCACAGTTTATTCCATGAAGAGTGTTTGCCAATATTCTAAGATTCAGAGGGATATCTGTGCCTGGAATGCTGGAGAGCATGAAAGTTGCCAAATTGTGGTCTATGCCTGGCAGTGATGAGGAAGCATCATCCTTCCTTGATCTGTGGAACATTTGGCCACAAGCCATCATAGCAAAAGTATAAATAATCTCAGTAAGAAATTATAGAAGTATTGGGGTGGGTTGAGCAAGGAATAAATGCCATGGCAATTGAAATAAACTAGGATGTGGCTAAAGCGAAGTAATTGAATTAATTTAAGATTAAGCTGTTTATTTAAAGGATGTGACTTATTCTGGAAGATTGATGGGCACTCTCTCAAAATTCCTATTTCTAGGGTGCACTTGAAGGAAGCAAAGAAAGTGAAACACTAATAAACCATGTGGGGCACAATGCTAATCACGTCTACTCAAAAGTAAGCCCCATTGTGTTCAATGGATCTAACTTCCAGGAAAGTGTTTTTAGGATTGTATTCATAGGGTAGTGGACCTGTCCAAAGAAGAGCAACATTATTGGCTTCATTGCTCCCTTGATTGCAATCCTAACCATACTTTCCAGGGATTATTGAACACATTGGGACTTAATTTTGAATAGACATGCTTAGGATTACACTGTTATTTAGACGCAAAGGAGCACTTTGGTGATGCTTAGAAACTTAGTAATACCTATGGAGGGTTTTCCATTTTTCTTTTATTTTTTAATCATGGGGACTGTGGGTATTTTCACCACCACCCTGTCACAAATTGCTTTTGAGAAGTTTCAGAATCAGCTTTCCATACCATGGGAAAGGGGTAGGAACAGCCATTGGTGAGACACAAGTCAAAAGTTCTTTTGGGCAATCCGAATTAGTTGCACATCTTGGATCCTGGCCTGCAGTTAAATGAAAACAGAATCTTTCAAAACTTTTTGGGTTGGCTCCAAAACTGCGGAAAGATGGATGATGTGATTAGTGATGTTTGACACATGTATGTTCAAGGATTCAAGGTGTGCCCCCAGGGAGAGAGGGGATGGGTCTATAGGTGTTTTTCACAGTTTCACAGTTCAGCTGGTTGGACATCAACTTGTTCCAGGTTCGCACTGTGGTTCAACATGAGTAAGTTCAATACCCGGTAGTGCTGGCGTCTCTACTCAGTTGTCATCCCCTTAATGGGCCCCACAAGTGGCATAGCTAAAGGGGTGCAAATCACTATATTTTATAGGGAGACTCAGAGTAGTGTGCAAAGAACCCTTTCCTCTCCCCTTCAGAGCCATTCCAGTTGTGGGGAGCAAATTGGAGGCAACATGTGGAATGGCTCTGAAAGGGGGGGCCTTGCATAGTGCAGGGAATGAAGATCCCTTCAAAACCTGGTGCTTTGCATCCCTTCTAGGTATGCCACTGGGACTCACAACCACTTATGGGTTCCTTTACCTTTAGATAAATGTTGGACACTACTAATATAGAAGGTCAACTCTGAAGCCAACTCACTGCCTGCCCAAGTAGGGAAACCCCTAAAACACTAGTTTGAGGGGTTTTTTGGGGGGGGGGGTGGGAGGAAAAACAATTCCTCATTTAAAAAATCAGTTTAAAAAAACCTATAAAATAATAAAATCCAGAATAACACTGCACAGACACTTTACTTCTGAGAGTTGCAAAATGAATGGCATTTCAAACAAGATATATTATGTAGCATTGACAACTTGGGTGTGAAAGGAAAATTCAAGTATTGCTAACAGCTGATTGATAGAAGGGTTTTCTTCAACATAGTAACTGAACCTAAAATACCGTTTCCCTTGTTCTCCTTTCTTCCCAATACTTATTCCTTTAAAAAGTGCAAATCTCAGTTACACTTCCGGGGAAAAAGGTCTAGTGTTCACACTTCATCAAAGGGGGATCAAATACTTTAAACTGCTCTTTTTAAAAGTTAATAGTTTCCAGATCATCATTAGCCATATTTTATTTCTAAAGTGAGGGAAGTCAAGGCTCTGAAAATAAAAGCCATATTCAAAAATTGTTGCTAAAATTGCAGGCTATTCTTTGATCTAGTTATCTGATAAACTGAAAGGCAGACTGGTAATGAGTCTGAATGCTGGCCCAGTGACATGCTTTTATAAACAGTCAAATCTACAGGAGTTCCAGATAATTATTCCTATTAGGGTTTATGAAATGATGTAATAGTCAATCTGATGCTATTCTATGATTGTGATTCTAACCATGATGGTTTGGACAACCTACAACATTTTAATAGGATGACAATCCAAGTTTGAGTTGGTTTATCAGGAGTTATGAAACGTCTTACATGTGAGGAGTCATAGGGTTTCTATACAAATGTACTTGCCCAGCTTTTGCCAAACCAGCAATTTGAAAGCAAGTAGATAAATAGGTACCACTTTGGTGGGAAGTTAATGCATTCTGTACGTCTTCAGTATCTAGTCATGCCAGCCACAGGACCATAGAGGTGTCTTTGGACAACGCTGGATTTTCGACTTGTTAACAGGGATGAGCACTGCTCTCTGAAGTTGGTCACAACTAGCAGGGCAACCTGTCAGGAACACCTTCACCCAGCAAGTCAAGTATGAACTTGCTGGGTAGCTTTGACTGACAACTCTATTTCCCAACCTGTAAAATGGGAATACCTCTTCAACAGCTTATTAGGAAAAAAATGAAAGGGGATGACTGTAAATAAAAATTTGCAATGCTAAGAAATAATAAGGAATGTTTACAGAATCATTAATCCTATGGGATTAATGTGGTTAGGTTCCTGAGGATCTTCTATGCTTTACATATATATTATAGGGTATACATTATACAGTATCGTTAGGATTGTAGTATGTCCTGAATACTGAATACTGAAGCAGAGTTCTTATCTGATTGTATGTTTTGTATGTATTGTTTGCTATTTATGAGTTGGTGTTTGTATGTACGCAGCCATTGCCGAAGCCAAATTCCAGGTATGGAGATCATACTAGGCCAATAAACAAATCAATATCAATCAATCAATCAATCAATCAATCAATCAATCAATCAGTCAGTCAGTCAGTCAGTCAGTCAATCTATCTATCTATCTATCTATCTATCTATCTATCTATCTATCTATCTATCTATCTATCTATCTATCTATCTATCTATCTATCTATCTATCTAATGTCCCCAAAAACAGGAACAAGTTCAATTTTGGGGGATTATATTCACATACTGGCAAGTGGGACAGAACTTCCAATTTTGTGGAAAAGAATTATGGCAACCCAAAGTATAGTATAATATACATTCTATAAGAATCATGCCATGACACGTGTCCTGCATTAATGGCTGTGAATTTTGGACAGTGGCAAACCTAGTGCAGGGCAGACGAGCAAATGCTCAGGGAGCTGAGCCCTGTGCAACTCTAGGACTGCAATCTGAAACACACTTTTAATATAATAATATATTATATTAATATTAATATAATAATTAATATTAATAAAAGAGCCCCATTTAATATAACGGGATTTATTTCCTTGTAGACAAGAATAGGATTGTGCTGAAAGACCGCTGCTACCACCAAGAGGGTTTGGATCTGCCAGGGCCATTGGCCCACAAGTGATAAGATAAGAAAACTTTTTCAGCTTGCATATAGGGACCAATTCCAATTCAGTGTCAGCAAGCGCAGCTTCAGTGAAGACAATAGAGTTGCACCTACTGGGCCTGAATTGAGTTCACAGTAGGACTCGCTGTAAAGCGCATTACGCGACTGATAGCTAGGGCAACACACTGTTTTTCCTGCATGACCTAAATACAATCTCCACTCACACAAATGACTGTCTGACTATTCAAACTATGTTCTTCTTTCATCATGGGGAAAGTTGTTCTGAAAGCAGCCTAAGGCAGCTCCACATTGGCCCCCTCCCTTTTCTTTTTGGTTGACTGGAAGAAACGTGCCGTGCTCTTCTCCATGCGGTAATGCTGTTTGCTTCTCCAAACAGGTGCGCCACTTCTGCTTTCGATTTCCAACAGGATAGCATCACAACTTCAAACCAGCATTGTCATGGGAGATGGGCCATATTCTGATAAAGTTTTGGGGTAATGTGAAAAGTCAGAATATAATACAGGCGTGCCCTGTATCCGTAACCAACTGATCCTGAGCTAGCAGTCTGTAGGTATACCCTTGTTTGTTATACATACAAACTGCAATTTTTGGTTCTGTTTGGTGCACCTTTTGGAACTGCTATCTTTGGAATTACTTGAACTGTGTATGAGATTTGCAAAGATAAGGCTTTTCACCTGCAAGCAATACCCCATTTGGCTCAAACCAAAGATAGTAGAGGAAGTGGTTCCTCAGGTCAGAATATATTTTGACTACAATTTGTCCATCTCATCTGCTGCCCAGCACTCATCCATAGAACCAGGTGGTGTACAATGGCTTCCCTCTAGTGCTGGTTCCACATGGGCTCACACTGTGACAGCAGTGAGTGATGCAGACATGCATTGCTCTGTGCCAGTGGCAGAATGGTATTGATCCAATAGGATTGAGCTCTAACAGTGCAATCCTACGCAAATCTACTCAGAAGTAAGTCCCACAGCGTGCAATGAAGCTTATTCCCAGGAAAGTGTGTGTAGGATTGCAGCCTAACCCTACAATCCAGAGTAACGACGGGAGCATACAAGAGACATAACGTGTACCCAGAGTTACTGCACCGCCTACTGAAAACTTATAGGAAATTCATATTGCAATCCAGAGCAAATTGTTCTTACATCAGAGCAAGTTTGGTTTGTGACTCAAACTCTGAACCATGTTAAGTAGAACCAGCTATTTTTCTAGCTACTTTCTGAATTGAAATTTTTTAAAAACTGAATTTTTCTTTAATTCATGGCATTGGAAGCGCATTAGATAAAGTTGCTGTGAAGCTAGTGATAAAATAATGATGATGCCTGATGGAAATCATGTCGACATTCGATTCAGTACAAACATGGGAAAGACAATGACTTCAGTGCCTTTTCTTATTTGTTGGCCAAACATCTGTTAAGGCAGAAACGGGGACCAGTAAACAATTATTGTTCCATACTAATGATGGGAAGCCCTCTCCAAACAGGGACCAGTCAGAAATGCCATCACAGAACTAGCAGCGATAATATTGATTGCTCTGATGCGTGTGGACATCAGCTCCGGTGATACCTTGCGCAGCCGGTTTTGTTAGCTTGCTCTGTACTGATGAGGCGAAGAGAAACCGCAGATACCTCATGCCGTGTGTTAGCTGTTGAGGTTCATTGTGTTTTCTTTATGTGATTTCCCCCATTCCCTCCTCCCGCCCCAATCCAAAGAAACTATTAGGAGAGAGACAGATTTCTCTAATGAGCCTAGAGGTAATGCAAAATTCATGGGGTTTCACCTGCAGCTTCGGAGGGCATGGTACACAAACAACAATAAAATGGGGGAGGGGAGGAGATTTTGTTGTTGTTGTTGTAAAGTTGCCGTATAGTTGCTGCAGAAGCAGGTACCCCGGTTGCCACTGGGCATCATGACCCACTTGTTCATTTTTAGGAAGAAGTGGATACTTTCCATGGGAGAAGCTCCAGCATCGGATTTGCTCCTTGGAGCATTAATAAAAGGGCTCAGTTAGCTACATCTCATTATTTTACTATGAGTATTGACTTTGGCCTAGAGTCATATATAGATAAAATGGTGCAAGGGCTTGTCCTAAGTGATTACTCAGAATTACAAATCATTTCATGTGTAACTGAATACTGAAGTCTTGCTGGCACCCTGCCCCTTGCCTTTGCCCCCTCTCTCCCCCCCCCCCCCCCCACATCCTCTGCTCCGGTAATAATCCGGTTTTGGTTGAAGAAGCAATTAGTCCTATTCGGCAAGAGATGAATTTTAATTCCAGCAACAAGAAGGCAGCATACATGCCTGTTACATAGAGTTATGTCAACAAAGATTTTTTTTCTGGGGAGTGGGAATAGCTGATCAGGGGTCACTATTGGGCAATGAAACAGCAGAATGTACAACATAACTAACTATACATGTGTCTTCTTCCTCGGCACCATAAACTCCATCAGGCAGGATTTTTTTTCCTTCTTTCTTTTCTTTTAAGGGTCTGTAATTGGCTGATCACATCTGATCATGTATAAAGGTTACCAGCTAAATGTACGTGTTTTAAAAAGAAATGAACAATAAAGTGAGAAAGATAAATTTTAGTAGCAGTGGGATTCTAAAAGCCCATTATTTTTAAGAGTACAGAAAGGATCAATAAAATAACGGGACACATAAAAGCACTAGATACACTCAGCACATCCAAATAAAATAAAATAGAAAGCGTAAAGTTCATCTTATAAAGTGGGATGGGAGATGATGAACACATCGTCTTCGCAAGGAAATACCAGGCCTCCAGAGTGCATCTCTGGTTCTATATATTTTTTCCCCTAGAGCAAAACTCCAGCATTTCTTACTAGTTTTGTTTTCCATCTGCAGGTAGAAAAGGAAAAAAAAATCTTGAAACAGTTTGCTAGTGCAAGAACTTGTGAACAAACCTATGGTTTGGTATAAGGCCATGGTAGATATCCATCAAATTCCTATAAGGTCAAATTCCTATAAGTTATCAATTCCCTCCAGTTTAGTGCTTCCGTAAACCATAAAAATGCTTTCAAACGGAGCCCAGTTCAAAGGCATTGCAAACACACACAGGCAACCTTAAAAGCAAGACAAGCTTGCAGCCAAAAATAGATGGTAATGGATTAAGGCAACAGAAGCTTCCAATGTAAAATAGATGTTTCAAAAGCCCAAACCAACATAATGTTAAATATATAATTTTCTTCACTTTCTTTTCTTTTCTAGGAACATCTAGGAAATCTGAATTAGATCTGGAGGTCTTTGAACCCAATTCTATACCTATCTACTCAGGAGAAAGTCCATTTAGGCCTATATCCTAAAGTGAAATTAAGCCCCTTGCTTCGGAGCAGTTAAGATGACTTTCCATAACACTAGAGGGTGATGTAACTGCGTGGACCCGTAACTGCTATGGATTTTGCCCTGAGAGTCAATGGAGCTTACTCCCAGAATAATGTGGATAGAATTGCACTCAAATATCTTCCTGACTAAACTCCCAAGTTGCTATTTATTCTTGTTAATAATAACTAAGGCAGACAAAAAACAAAAGAAATAAAACCCCTTTTTAAAAAAATTGAATACATTTAAGATACTTGAAGGGGGCTGATTCCCAAAACGGCATTGATTTTGCCTATTTAGATCTAGATTTTGGGGTGTGGTATAGTTCTGAGGACACGGCATAATGGGTTTGATCTCTCATGAGCTAAACCCTTTACTAAACTAAGGAAAAAAATGAAATACTATTAACTTCTCAACCAATTTCAGCACAATCCTAACTTCTGGTTAGGCTGCCACAAGTTCCAGCAGAAGTCCCATGTTGGCCTGGGAATGTCATAAAAGATGTAGCAAAAGGTCCAAACCTTTTAGGTTCGACAAACTCCTCTGCAAGTCACCCCCTAGCGTGTTACCCACCTATGGTGATGGGCACGCCTGCACATTTGGCTTCCTCATCCTAGACAAGTATGACTCAGAGCTGGAGGCTTTAGAGGAACAGTGTGCATGTGCAACTATCGGGCATGTGCAAGATGGGATGATGCTTGTGCACTGACCTCTGCAAATGGTGATGCACACCCTTATGGCACTCTAGGGCTGCAATCCTATAGACGATTTTCTGGGAATAAGATTAATTGAAAATATTGGGCTTACTGTTGAGTAGACATGGTTAGGATTGTGCTCTTGGATGCTGTGGGCAGACACATCTGGTGTTGCCTGGTATCCCAGAATCCTGAAAAACAGGCTGCACAAGTAGATACAACTGCCCAGAGCAGCCTGAGCACAGATCTACCCAGCAGCGATGCGCAGAAATGGAACATAAAAGTCTACGCACAAAAAGGACAGATCACATTGTTCTATAAGGCTGTTGTGTTTTCCTTTTCTGGTTATTTGGCTATAACATTTGGTAGAACATGGTTTGTTCCATTGCATTCTGCATTAACATCCTATCAAATGATGCAGAACACGATAGTATTTAAAAATATCAAGATTTTCCAGAATTTTGGCCAGTAGTGGAGTCATGTGGTAAGGCCCACAGTGCACTAGTGATGTCATTGGGTTGAAGTAATATTACTGAAGTCCTAAAATGATGGACTAGAAATAAGAATGGACCCAGTTTGAAGTATCCAACTGGGTTTGAAATGAGCTATCTTGTCCCTGAAAATGGTCATATGTTTGCAATTTAAATCAAGGGTACTATCAGCATATGTGCCTGTTTTGCTTGTGTGTGTGGTCTGAACACATCAGACTACGAAGGCAGCTGCTGTGTGGCTGAGAAGTCAATGATGACCAAAAGTGACTTGAATTGTTAGAAATGATGAAGCTATTTATAGAGACATACTACGACTCCTTTGAATCAATTTGGCTGGGAATGTCCAGGTTATACAAACATATTCAGGCCCCACAAGCCATGCATGTGTTGTGTAAATATGGTCTTTAAAAACAATATGATGGGCCACAATCAAGGGACAGTGGCAGAAAGGAAGTTGAGGACTCAAGATAATCATGATAGTCTCTTTAATTTCAGTGCAAAATAGTTCTTGGCATCCAACTTGTAAGTAGGACAGTCTAGATCAGGGGTGTCCAGACTATGGCCTGAGATCCAGATTCAGCCCTCGGTGAGCCTCAGTGCAAGACCCCTCTATCCAACCCTTTGTCAAGCCTTGTAATCCATTACATTATTATATGTAAATTTATTCAAAATTGAAATGTAAATTAGTTTTCTGGCCCCCAACACAGCGTCAGAGAGATGATGCAACCCTCATGTCAAAAACCAAGAACTAACAACATGGGATTAATAACGAGGACTGGTTAACTTGAGGAGTTATCACAAGGATACAGCCTCCTGTAAAGCCAAAAGATTCCTAGAAACTTCCAAAATAACTATGCCAAGCAGTGAGAGTGCTATCAGGGTGATGTGGCTGGTGCAGACCACACCAGGTGACAGGTCCAGGGGGAATTTGAGGAATTTGTCCAGTCCTGACTTGAGCTGGCACAATCAGGTTGCATGACCTTTCCTATATTCAGTGAAAATTGGAAGGCAACTGGAAGTACCCTTGGGGTATGGGAATATTTTCCCCCTTACTTCAAGTAATGCCCTAGCCTGCCCTATGGAGCTAAGTTGGATATGCTTAGCTTCTCAAAGATACCGTGTTCAATTCCAAGTTTCTCCTATAGGTCAGAGCAAAGTCCATGTCCAAAACCCTAGAAAGCCACTGCTAGTATGCAGTACTGCTAGTATGCAGTACTGTGTAGGTGGACCAATTATCCAAATCCAGATGTGGAGTCCATTTCTGTGTTTGAGGCAGAAAGTTGCACAACCTACACACTAAGGGCACAATCCAGAAGTTACCCTCTCTATCACTGGGATGACCCAACTGCAAGATGGGCCACCCTAGTTATTCTGGAAAAGACTTAGGACAGCCTAGGGCAGCCTAAGGCAACATAGGAACCCCCAAGACATGTGGACCTGGAATGCCCTTGCTGGACACTTAGGCAGTTCAGGAGAGGCATGTTGAGGGCATGTTTAGCATTGCCTAGGACAGAGCAGTTACTCTGTATCCAGAGCCTGTTTCCAGGTAGAGTAATGAGCAGACCCATGGGGGTCCATGATAAGGCAGAGTTAGAATGGCAGTGTTGACCAAAAATCTGAGTTCTTGGCCAGCCTCGCTTCACACCCTGCTTCTCAACCTCAGGATATGGAACAACTACAGCAGCCACTAACCTGGGATACAGCAGGCCACTCCAAGAACCCCCTTATATTCTCTGTATTGCAGGCCTCCGTCAGTCTTGAAAGACTATGGTATCGTGCTTGGCGCTGCATACGCTGCATGCGAAGTACAAAAACCTGGGTTGGATTGTTATGGAGGACAGGCTGTTACCCAAGCAGCAAATCCCCCCTCTCCACGCCACTGAATTAGTCCAGTGGAAAGGCAGAGCCAATACGATTGGATCCAGTTGGCGTCACAGAGCTGGGCTAAGGACAGGAGCTCACTCTGTCTTGTGGGGCCGTATTAACTCCTTATATTCTCTGTATTAACTCCTTATATTCACTGTAGACTATAGTGGCATCTCATCAGGGACTCTTTATAATGCAGGCATCACAACTGTTCCTTGTTCAGTGTGATCTGAGGGGGTCTCCTTGGAGCAAGCCCTCCCCAAGAGTCACTGACTTGGTGCCTACTTAGCATGATCTGGAATTGTTAGGGCAGCCCAGGCTTCTTGACTCTAGCTCCGGCATAACTTTCTGCTCTGGATTCAGAATAGTTGGGGCAGCCCAGCCAGGGCTTTCCTCACTGCCCTAACTGCGGATTGTGCCTTAAGTAAACCTCTGTGCAACTGAACAGGCTCAGGCTGGTTGAGAATGAAGGAAGGAGGCAGCGACAAGAAGATTTCTAATTAAATCTGAAATGTCTGTGTTGCAGTTGAAAACACAACTCCTATCTTATGCTCAGAGACATCCTTTCAGTTATCACGTCCTGTACTTTGCAAACCCTAAAGGTGGAGGACCTGCTATTCAGTTTCCCTGCCACATTGCTAAATGTACAGTAAGTAGCTCTGCACTCTCTTTTAAAACTTAATAAGACTTTACAACTTCTATCATAACCCCATAATTGAATGTGTGTAATGATTCTTGGAGATGGGTGGTCTATGGTTGGCACAGATGGCCAGTGTGCTGGTGTCGTAAATGACCATTTTATAGATGGATAATGTACTAGAGTCATAATTCTTTATTGTGGATGGTTATTGCTCTCGATCATGACCCTTGGATATTGAGAGTCAGTTTTTAATATCACAACCATTTAGAGAGGTTAATGGACTAGGTTTTTCCGCTTTTGACCTTTGGATGCTGAGGAGAGGGAGGTTGCATTTGTGCAAGAGAACTATCTTTGTATTTATTTTAGATGTCCTAGAAATAGCAGCTTATTTTTAGAGAAAGAAGAGTATTGTATAGGACTTCCTAAAAAAATTATTGGACTTTAACTTTTTATATATGCTCGTATTTACGCAAAGCTATTGTGCCATCAAATCTAATGTGCATCCTGATTTTAAAAAGCTAGATATTAAAAAAATGTTTACTGGCAATTATAATGCACAGCTGCAAAGCAGGTGCAGAATTTAACTTTCAACATACAACAGCAATGATAAAAATGTGTTTATGCCATTATTTTTATATAATTGCACAATTTTATACAACAATCGGTTTGTGTTACAATTTTTATTATGATATAGCAAATGGTTAAACTAAATACTGACCTATACTTAAAATCAAATTACTGCATTTACTTGAATCAAATGCTCCATCAAATCTAATGCACACACCGATTTTGGTGACTGAGGCTTCAATCGTAATCCCCAGTTAGGCTGGAATAAGCCCCATCATAAGTCCCATGCTAGCCTGGGAGTGTCACAAAAGTGCTGTAAGACACTTCTTAACCCATTCCTGGGAAAGGGTTAAGCTGGTGTGTAGTCAGGTGCTTGCCTCCTTACATCACCATAGGAATGGGAAGACCGATGAGTTGTGCTAGCCTAGGTTAGGATTGCACCCTAAATTTGGATGAAAAGGATGTGCATTAGATTTGAGCAAATATGGTGCATGTGTGCAATGGGCTGTGGGTGGCACAAGTGGTTAAGACACTGTGCCTGTTAACCAGAAGGCCAGGGTTTGAGACCTGGGTCCCCACAAGACAAGGTGAATTCTTGTCTTTAGCCCAGCCCTGCGACGCAGCTGGAACCAATCATATCAGCTCTGCCGTTCCATTGGACTATTTCAGTAGTGTGGAGAGGTGGGATTTGCTGCTTGGATAACAGCCTATCTCCATATTAATCTACCCAGGCCTTTGTGCTTCTCATCCAGCATCAAGCACAATACCATAGTCTTTCAAGACTGATGGATGTCAATGCATTATGCTAGCAGGAATATCAACATCAGGCCTGCAGCAACACTGGCTAAAATCCAAAGCACAGGGCTTGGCAGAGCCGTACTGAAGCAAAATGGCACCCGTAGTAAGGACTGAAATTTTGCCCCTATCAAAGCATCTGAAAAGCACCTTTTAACTAATGAGAATAGTGGATTGATGTGGTCCAGTCAATAACATGAAACTGTTATATCAAATGATATCAAAATACAAGTCAAGCACTATCATCTATCTATCTATCTATCTATCTATCTATCTATCTATCTATCTATCTATCTATCTATCTGTCTGTCTGTCTGTCTGTCTGTCTGTCTGTCTGCCTGCCTGCCTGCCTGCCTGCCTGCCTGCCAAGCACTATCTACCTACCTACCTACGTACAGTATTTACATACTGCTTTTCAACTAAATATGGGAGTTTACAAAAAAAAAATTAAAAAAATTAATGGCTAATGGTTTCTTTTCCCAAAAGGGCTCACAATCTAAAATGCATAAATAACACCTGCCACTAGAACATACATTGCTGGGGTAAGGAGGGACAGTTACTCTCCTCCTGCTAAATAAGACACCCACTTTAATAAAAACACCCACTTGGAAGAACGCCTCTTGCCCAGTTAGCCAGATTAGCCCTTTCAAATTTTTATTAAACTTCAATGAGTTTGCACAAACTATTTGCAGTCCTTTCTCCATGAGATGTCAATCCTTCAAGGGACACATCCTTTTACTGTACCAAACACATTTTGCTGTTTAAAATGCACACTATTCTTTGTCCGAGTCAGCTTCATATGTTCCACATCAATCCACTACTCTCTCCATTTAGCTTTGATACTCTTTTCACAATGGTGGCATTTTGTGAAGATGTTTGTTACCCCATTATGGAGTAGCCCTACAATCCAGAGTAACTATGGGAGCACGTAAGAGACATTACATATACCCATAGTTACTGCACCACCTAGTGAAAACCTATGGGAAATTCATATTGCAAACTAGAGCAAATTGTTCTTATACCGGAGCAAGGACTCCCCGTCGTTACCCTGGATTGCACCCTGAGTTTTTTTTCTTGGGGGAGGGGGGAGATAAGTGAGAATATATATGTAGTATTTAAAAGTCAAAGAGGCAAGGAGGACAGAACCCCCCAAGTCTTTAGACCATATTTCAAAATCCCAGCTCATATAGTCAAACAGGAGGAAGCAACAATGTTAGCCAACTGGAAAGCCACGGACCATGAAGATTAAATATATGGGGAGGGTTATAAACTAGGATGACCACATGTAGCCTTTTTGTAATTAATTATATATAATAGTTTAAAATTTAATGTTGTTTAAATAATAGTGTTTAAATTAGCCACATAAAAGCAATATATACGAGTGTTTTAGCATTTATTTTGTCATGTTCTACATATTTCTTGGGTGTCCTTCATTTTAGAGGCAGCAGGATGACTTAGGCTGCAATCCTAAAGACACTTTCCTGGGAGTAAGACCCATAGAATATAATGGGGCTTACTTTAGAGTAGACATGGTTAGGATTGCAGCCTATATGTCATAACCAAAAAAGATGAGAAACCCTTTCCCAAATGAAGGTCACCCAAGGAAAATGTAGGATATGACAAAATAAAGGCTAACAACACTCACATATATTGCTTTCATGTGACTAATTTAAACACTACATTGCTTATTATTAAATTTAAAAGTATTGCATATAATTTATGAATTACAAGAAGGCTCCCTGCTGCCTGCTCTCAAGGAAAAGGAGGACAATGAAGATTTTTTTTTCCAAAGGACATAAGGCTAAAGTTTAGGACATGTCCTGGAAAAGAAGGACATCTGGACACCCAGGATGAGGAACTGGGATGGAGGAGAGAGCGATCTTGGTGCAAAAGTTCATAGTGCAGGATTTTTCTGTTTTGCAAGCCAAACCTTGGGCTTGACTCCCTCTGTATCCTCTCTTTTGCCTCCCCATGACAGAGCCAAAGGCTGCAATCCTAAAGACACTTTCCTGGGAGTAAGACCAATTGAAAACAATGGGGCTTACTTCTGAGTAGACATGGTTAGGATTGTACTCAAAGATAGTAGTTGAAGGACGGAACACCCCTGCTTAGAAAACTGGGAACCCAGTGAGGAAAAAGTGGGAAGAGAAGCAACAAAACAAAAGCAGATGCAAGTTTCATTACAGTCAATGGGGCTTATTCCAAAGAAAGTGTGCAGGAGGCTGCAGCTGAACAGAGCCCACTCCTGTTCCTTTCCACTCAGATGCAAGCCTCATTACAGTCAAAGGTTCTTACTCCCAGGAAAGTTTGCTCAGGCTTGCAGCCTTTAAATGTCAAAGTGCTGCCCCCTGTCACCCATGCAGATTGCATCCCTTGCTACAGACACGGTATGCCAGTGGGGCTAAGGTAGCCAGGGGTGTACATACGGTGGTGCTGCTGGTGGGGGCCACACTAGGTAACAAACCCCTCCAGTGCATCACCCCCTCCAGCGCATCACCGTGACCTCTCCACACTAGTGAGAGACCAGCCTGCTTCTCCCTAATATGGAGAGGTCTCTAACACACCAGCGCAAAGATCACGCCTGCTTGTCAGCCTCAGACCTCTCAAGTCTCACAAGAGGCAGGTGTGCATATATATAGGTGCAGGTCTGCATGGATCTGCTGTGGTGGATCAAGCCTCGGAAAGAGGGTAGGATAGCCTCCTCCTCTAGTTCACCACCCATTTGTTCTGCTAGTGGTATGGCTAAAGCATCTATTTGCTATTTAGAGTCAGAGAAGGTTTTGTTTCCCTCCTCACCTGGCAACAACAAAATCAAATTTAATTAAGTAATAAAATTAAAATTGTGTCCCTTTTTGGTTAGGGAAACTGTTCTCAGGCAAAGAGGAATGGTTATTCATTCCCTTCTAAATAGAAGAGGAGCACCACTTAAAAGTGCATGTATACCCAGTTAGCATGGGTCACCATATTATGATATATGTACTGTATATGGAAATGACAGCTGATTCATATTGACACCTTCGTTCCACACAGTATCAGAATTGCATCTCATTGGCTCTCAGAGTATCATAGGGAAGTTTTGAGTTAAGAAAATCCACAATTTGTTCCATAGGCTTTTGTGATTTCATTTTCTGGTTAATTGGCCATTCCTTTTGATAGAATACGGATATTCCAATGTAGTCAATTTCAATGCATTCTGCATTAAATTACCTTTCCAACAATATATAACACGATGGTATTCTCATTCATATACAGTGATGCCTCACATAACAAACATCTCACGTAAAGTATGTTTCACGTAACAAACAAAAATTTCTCTAGGATACTGCTTCACGTAACAAACTTTGCTTCACGTAAAGAACACATTCATTGGCAGTTGGGGCAGAAGCACTGGCCGGCAGTCCTTTTAAAAAGCGTCAGGGCTGCCTAGCGTGCCTGACCATAGCAAAAGCAGCACTTCCGCGCTGTTCCTCCTGTGGCTGGGCGTCCGCTGGGCAGAGGGAGAGAAGAGCAGTGGAGAAGAGGGAAGCAGCTCAGGGCTGGCCAGAAGGGAGCAGGGGAGAGAGAGGCTCAGGATGGAGAGAAGGAGAAAGTGGGGAGACACTTTGAAAGTGTCTTTGATTGCAGAAGAAAGTATCTTGGATTGCAGCCTCCAAACCATGTCTACCCAGAAGTAAGCTCCATTGTATTCAATGTGTACTATGAATATTTTTGGGAACCAATTGTCTGAGTTTCCATTATTTCCTATGGGAAAATCCGTTTCACGTAAAGAATGTTTCATGTAACAAACATGCCACCAGAACAAATTAAATTTGTTACGCGAGGCACCACTGTATACCCTTTTTCACAATTTTAGCCACTAGTGTCACGCTCAGCTTGTTGCCCCTCTAAAACGTTTTGCTTGGTGCAACTGCACCCCCTGCACATCCTTAGCTACACCACTGTTTTAAACTTATAATCAAAATACCTTATATATAATCAAAATATATACTTATAATCAAAATACCATATTTACTCAAACCTAATGCACCATCAAATCTAATGTGCACCCTGATTTTGGAAACTAAAGTCAGCTAAAAAGGTGAGTGTTCAATTTGAGTAGATATTGTATTTTTTTAGAGAAGCTTGGCTATTGCTAGAGAACTCTAGGACTTTGCTTCGAGGTCTGTATTCTTCCCGTTTCCGTCTCTTTTGCTCTCCTTTGTTTACCCCTTTGTTTGTCCAATGCTCTTTTATTTCTTGTACAATATAACATTTTAGTTCTGGCGATAAATGCCTTCGTGTGGAGCCGTTCGGTGAGGAGAATGTTATTAGGCTGTGCTCTCGGGCAGTGTGCACCTTCCTTCGCACGATCAATACAAATCTGGGGCTCTGCTCATTCCCGCTTTACTTAAATTCCTCGCAAAAGTGCAAGGGAAGCAACAGAGGGGATCATCAATCATGGGCCACCCTGACACACGCCAAAGCCCGACCAACGCCGAGATGTTTTAATAAGACATCCATTAAAATCCTCAAATAAATTGCAATTTAAAAACAGAACATGATACAGACCAAGTTTTCCTCATCCATCTTCTGGCATGTCATGTAATGTAATTGCATTGTTAATTTATCCAAGAACTTTCTCCATACACTGTTTCATCGGCATTGCTTAATTTCCCTGAAGACTAGCGTGTGAGTGCGTGCGTGTGTCTGTGTGTGTGAGAGAGAGTGCGCACGCACATGTGTGCCTGCTTCTGCTTCAGGGGGTAGAGTAATGTTTCTGCTTAGCATGGCATTAGCCAGAGAGCTAATCAAAGATTTGAAACGTCTGACACTTTGTCAATGGACAGTTCGGCTTTGTGTGGTTGCCTTTACCAACTCTAGCCTACAGCTGACTTCCCCCCCATCTCGCCCTTTCCTTGCGGCCCAACTTGCCATTGGTTTATGCCCCTCCAGAGTGGGATCACTCACAGTGCCTGTGGATCCCATCAATACATATCGACAAAAGGGTTTAGGGACCATTTAAGATCGCCAAGCAATGGCACACCAAACCAGACAATACTGATTTCAGTTCCCAAGCTTAGGATATGCGCACGGACTTTTGACAAGAGTAAGGAAAGTGAGAAGCTTTAAATCAATAGTAGAGAATGAAAAAGTGTTGCTATAGAATAATGTCAAAGCAATTGCACTTATATTCCCCCACCTTGCCTTTTTTAAAAACATACAAGGCTCATATAGATTTCTTTGTCTTCCGCGCATAAATCTAAAAATAAGCAATGCAATTCTTCGGGTTGTGTTGCATCAGCAGATTTTTCACTTTTATTTATTCTTCTGGGTTTTTTCCTTAATCAATTCTTTATCTCTTTCTGCGATGAAAGAAACAGTTGAGAGGCATAAAACAAGATTTGCCATGTACATTCAGTTAAAATCCGCGCTGCTGCTCCAGCAGTAATGCCAGCCAGGTATTGGTTTAAATCTAATAAATGTCCTCTCAAGAACCTTGTGGAGCCAAAGGATATGCAGACAAAGGGGAATGGGGATAGTTTTTCCTCCCAAAATGAAACTCATGTTCATAAATCAGACTATAAAAGTGGGTATCAAGGAGCTATAAACAAAGGCAATTAAATTCAACATCACCAATTTGAAACCTTCCACTCCTTTTTTAAATATATTTGAGCCAGAGGTCAAATTTTACACTGCTGTATTCAATTCTGAAGTTGGGGTCAATCTTGTGTCAGAATATGACCGATGAAGGCCTGCTTTTCACAAGATGGTGGTCTTTATTTGAAGCTACCATGTACTGTTAGTTCCAGGACATGTCCTCTTTTTTAGCCTTATGTCCTGGAAAGAAAATCTTATTGTCTTCCTTCTCTTTGTGAGCAGGTAGCCGAGTGACCATATAGAATATAGGACAGAGTGCCTCCACCTTTAAGCATTACATAAAAAGCAGGCCTCCGTCAGTCTTGAAAGACTATGGTATCATGCTCGATGCTGCATATGCTACATGTGAAGCACGAAAGCCTGGATTAGATTGTTATGGAGGATAGGCTGTTACCCAAGCAGCAAATCCCCCCTCTCCACGCCACTGAATTAGTCCAATGGAAAGGCAGAGCCAATACGATTGGATCCAGCTGGCGTTGCAGAGCTGGGCTAAGGACAGGAGCACACCCTGTCCTGTGGGGCCAACCCGGGTCTCGAACTCTGGCCTGCTGGTTAACAGGCACAGTGACCTAACCACTTGTGCCACCCACTGCCCCAAGGTATATAGGTATAGCTCAATATGGAAGGGTTTAAAAAGAAGCACCTACCAAAGTTCCCTCTTTTATTCAATGCTTAAAGGTCCTCTGTCCTCCTTTCTATATGGTCACCCTAAGCCAGCTGTGGCCTTCTTGTAATTAATAAATTATGGCTGCATTGTATGCTCCTGGGGCATCTGGTGGGCCACTGTATGATACAAGAAGCTGGACTAGATGGGCCTTTGGCCGGTTCCAGCGGAGGCTTTTCTTATGTTCTTAAACATGCTTTATGACATGTTTTTGACCTTCTCAGGGTTTTGTGCTGGCCGAAGGCATAGTCAGGATTGTGCCCTGAGTCATTTAAAAACAATTTTCCTCCACCTTTCCAAACTGAAAAGGAAAGTTTGAAGCAGTTCATGTCATCAATACATCAGTTAAATAAAGCAACCACATAGCGACACTTCAGTTAAAAAAGAAACAAAAAAGTAAAGCTGGTACATATTCAATAATTCAGATCAATTGAAGGCATCAAAATGAAAACATTTTCAAAAACTTAATGGAACAGAACAGATTTTACTCTCAACAGCTGGATCTCAATTATAAAAGTGAGTTCCATTGGCTTGATGACACATTTGTAGTGAGTCACCACCACATGTAGAATGGCAATGGTGAAAACCTTGTAAGCAGTCTAGCTGTTGCATTCTATACATTTGCATTGGGTTTACAAGATCTGATTCAACCCTACATATATTTAA
This sequence comes from Cryptoblepharus egeriae, assembly GCA_030015325.1. Classification (NCBI taxonomy): domain Eukaryota; kingdom Metazoa; phylum Chordata; class Lepidosauria; order Squamata; family Scincidae; genus Cryptoblepharus; species Cryptoblepharus egeriae. The sequence goes on from JAREYC010000001.1 coordinate 6,886,307, forward strand.
GTATCTCTGGGATTTAGATATCCCAGAGATACCTAAATATCTCTCGGATATTAGGGGCTGTAGGTGACGCAAGTGGTTAAGACACTGTGCCTGTTAACCAGCAGGCCATGGTTCGAGATCCGGGTCCCCACAAGACAGGGTGAGCTCCTGTCCTTTAGCCCAGCTCTGCGACACAGCTGGAACCAATCGTATTGGCTCTGCCTTTCCATTGGACTATTTCAATGGTGTGGAGAGGGGGGATTTGCTGCTTGGGTAACAGCCTATCCTCCATATTAATCTACCCAGCCCTTCGTGCTTCACATACAGCATCGAGCAAGATACCATAGTCTTTCAAGACTGATGGATACCAAGTTCTGGAATAGTGACATGTCCATAAAGAGACAGAGAAAGATATGTCCATAAAGAGACAGAGACCCTCTTCTGGAGGAGAGGGTGCAGTAAGCAGCCCACCAGTGGGTGAAATAACCTGAAGTAGTCAGGTGAAAGAAGTAATCTGAAGAAAGCCAGGGATCTTCAGGAGAGAGATCTAGAGGTACTAATACAGCATTTCTCAAAGTGGGGGTTGGGACCCCTTTGGGGGTCGCCTGGAGCTTTCCTGGGGGTTGCCTAAAGACCCCTGGTGCAGGGGGCCAGCTGGGAAGACCTGGCAGAAACACTGGAGCCTCACTGCAGAGTGCCAGGGATCTCCTCCCCTTTAGAGCCATTGAAGGAGGGGGAAGCATCCTAGAATGACTCAAAGCAACCTGAGCCTGGAATGGCTCAGAGAGGGAGGAGATCCCTTGCACTGAGCCATTCTTGGACACCACTGATGAAACTCATGCCACATCTGCCTGGCCAAAGAAGGTTAGGTCAGAAGAGAGAAGATCTGCTGATCATTCTGGGCAGTGATGGGATTCAAAGAAATTAACAACCGGTCTATTCCCATCTGGCAGCCACTTTTAAATGGCTATTTTTAAACTTTATATGTCCTATGTCTCATTAACAACCGGTTCTATAGAGTAGGTGCAAACCTGCTGGAGCCTACCACTGATTTTCTGGGGAAGGATCAAGGCAATAATTGGGCTGGACTAGGAGTACAAGGACATACTGAGGGCAGATTGATATGGTATTGATGGTTGGGGTGCCGTTGACATCCTATGACCCCAGCCTAGGCTCACCATGTGCTCATTGTGCCCACTCTGATTTATGTCACCCAAAGATCTGGTGCAGATCTGAGTAGACCATTTTGGATCAGAAAGCAGCAGGGTTGATAAATAAAATTTCTCATTGATAAGTAAAATCAGAAAAATGTCACACTATAACATGCAGGTTAGGCTGGGCCTGCTTTAGATCTTGGTTCTCAAGAGGAAGAGCGTTGGAATGAAAAGTACCTTACAGAGCCACCAGGGAGATAAAGCTTCCTAGGAGTGAGAAATAGACCTGTGAGAAATCTGAATCCATTGCTTAATGGTAATCTAAAACGAGTTAATAAGGAATTGGTTTGGTGATGCACCAAAAATCACCACTATGCCATTAGTCTTTTCGGGCTGCCAAACATGGCTTATTTCAGAGGTCCTGCGAGGCTGACATAGGCACAGCCGATCCGATTAATGCACCTGTTGATGGCAAAAGCTACAAATGGAAGAATGATGAGCCTTGTTTGAATTTATTTTATTTATTTTATTTATATAATTTATATCCCACCTTTCCTCACCTGCAAGAGGGAGCTCAAGGTGGCTAACATCGATCATAATAAAACACCATTAAAATGATCATAAATAGAGATTAAAACATAATTAAAATACAATTAAAATACAATTAAATTTAAAAAGCTAAGAACAGAATAAGGGAGTTAATAGAACAGAATAAGGGAGAATAACCCTACAATCCAGAGTAACTACAGGAGCACATAAGAGACTTTATGTGCACCCGTAATTACTGCACCACCTACTGAAATCCCTTGGGAAATTCATATTGCAATCCAGAGCAAATTGTTCTTACACCGGAGCAAGGACTCCCCGTAGTTACTCTGGATTGTACCCTTAGACAGAATAAGAATAAGGGAGAATCATGCATATGGTATCCCACCTCATTACCCACAGGTGATGTGGGATTGGTAGTGAGCTAGCATGATCTGGACAGGAATTGGTTTGTAGCTGTAGCCAGAATGCAACCTTCTATATTTATCACATCTAACTGATACTTGGGGCACAATCCTAAGCAGGTCTACTCAAAAGTAAGTCTCATTACAGTAAATTAAGCTTACTCCCAGGGAAATGTAGCCTTACCCTACATGTAGCCTTACCCTACAAGATTGTAGCCTTACCCTACAATCCAAGTAACTATGGGAAGATGTGAGGCATTTACTCTGGATTGCTCTATGCATTTCCCATGGGTTTTCCATAGGTACTAGCACCATAACTATGTTGGTGTAAAAGGTCCCATTGCTACTCTGGATTGTAGCCATAATCTCCCTTTTAAAGATTAGTGCAAGAGTGGTGAAAGGTGCCCTTTGGACATCAGCTGACTTTTATATACTCTCTACTTGTAGAACATTATTGTGCTACAAATTATGGCTGTTGTCCTATATACAGTTAATAGAGACCAAGCTTCCCTAAACACAGTAGTGGGATTCTGTTCTGAATTTAATATAACTAGAATTGCTCTGCATCTATTTGAGCTTGAAGTTTAAACACACATTTATTGTGAGCAACAGTTATGGAGCATAGAAAAACTTCATAATGCAAGTGTGTGGATAAGACGTATCTTGTTTCCTAATTTAGAAGTTGGTGTATTTAAAGGATGGACCCTTTATAGTCCATGATAGCCTGCCCTGTTAACCCCTGGTCATTCTTTAGAGTTGATTTGTTTTACTTCTTGATTTCCTCTCTCCAAGCTCTTGAATTCATTTACAATTCTTGCATTTTTTACAGTGTTCTGCAGCGTGTTCCTTAATTTAACCCCCGGTACATAATTAAAGGCTGCTTGAATTTCTTATTGGCTTAAGCTCCCTTCTTAACTTCAGTCTGTGACCCCGTGTTCTCCAGATACTAAAATTGTCCTGGACGTACCATGAATAACCTTGTTTAACCACTAAATTACCTGTGCCTGAATTCAATTTGAAGCTTAAATCTAACGGCAAAAACCTTCTAAGTGTTTACATTTGAACACAAAGTCACGACCTTTCCAAATCCCCCCAATGTGATCACGTATTCCCTAGTGCAGGGAAATCTGTGTGTGTCTTTGTGTGTGTGTGTGTGAGAGAGAGAGAGAGAGAGAAAGAGAGAGAGGGGGGGGGCTGCAAGCCTAAGAGCACTTTTCTGGGAGTAAACCCCATTGAACTCAATGGAACTTCTTTTTTATTACGCTAAATAAACAAAACACACACACACAAAACAATTACATTATTATATTGTTGCATAGATAAGCAATTAGCAATTACACCAATTTTAAAAAAGAAAAAGATTATACATAAGATTATCCCAATCCCATATTTATACTATTACATATTTATTCTATTATATTCACGATCGGCCTCCACATATTCTCAAATATGTCCATCCGCAACTGCCATCGATAAACCATTCTTTCAAGTACTGATAGGTGCAAAATATCGTCCTTCCTTTGAGTACATGTAGGTAGGCATCTTTCTTTCAGAACTTACTTCTGAGTAGACATGAATAGGTTTGCACTAAAAGAAGCACTACATGTACATGGATAAATTGTTTCATATTTCTAATGTTTTTTCCTTTTTACTTTGTAATCCATGAAATCCTATACATGTCTATTTAGATGTTCAATGATGCATGTAATGATGGGTGTAAGCATCACGCAGGAAACTCTATATAGGAGGATTTCAGACTTAAATATACATTTTCAAATTCTCAAGCTTTCCATGTTGGCTGTTGCTTTAAAAAAAAGGTTTCCTGAAGCCCCAGCAGATCCAAGATTCAGCAGGACAGAAAGCTGCTTTTCGTCCCTGCTGCTTTGAAACAATCCCGAAATACGTGCTAGATACGTCCCCTTGCAAGGATATTTTCAAGATAACCTCAAGAGAAAACAATTTAAATTTTGTAGCATAAATCTGAGCTCTTGGCCAACCTTCTGTTCACAACGTGCCAGTGCCAAATCTCATGCTAATTCTCCGCTGTACCTGCAGTTTTATGAAAGCGATATTTTATCTGTTTAGTTATTTGCAGTCACATGAGGGCTGAAAAAGGAATATTAGTACCAGTCACTTTTTACAGTGGGAGCCGTAGTACTTTGATGACCCCGTTTCCCGGCCCTATTGAATTTCCCATACCAAGGAAATGAAAACGTTTTATATTTAATACCAGAGCATACAACAAGAGATTTAGTTATTGCAGGCAGCACTATTGCCATTTTCTACTGTTCTCGCCTGCAAGGAATCAAGTTTTCAAGGAAACTGTTAATGGTTGTTTCATGCGTGCACATGGGACACAAACAAAGGACAGAAAAGTATGCAACAAACAAAAGGAATATAGTTCCACACCATTGCTCAATTTCTTGAAGTCCAAATGTAGTCCCAATCTAGGAGGATTTCCTGCTGCAGGCAGCGGGTCGGACTAGATGACCTCCTAGGTACCTTTCAACTCTAGGATTCTTTGATTCTACGATTCTTTACAGTAAATGACTGGATGATTTCTTGTATGTTTCCAACCAGCATTGCCAACTTTTTTGTTAGCTACTGCTCCTGTGCCAACAGTTTATTGTATTTGTCAGTGGAGAAATGTGTGATAACCTGATGGGCATCACCTATCAGTTTTTTTAATCATCAGGCTGATACTGAAGGTGTAGCAGTAGGACCAATTAAAGATGGACAACCCCGTTTCTGAAGCACTTTGTAAAGGTAGTGCATGACCTGCTGTAATTATACCACAATGCCAAGAGATTGCTAAATGACCCCATCTTCTTCTATGGCTAAAGCTGGGTATTAGTTTTTATTTATTTGTTTATTTGTCTATTTATTAGATTTGTGTTCCTCCTTTCTTCCTGAAGAGCATCCTAGGCAGGTACCAAGTATTGCAATGCAGGAATTGCCACTCTGGCTGGTTGAACTTGTGGAGGTATCTATGACTTAATACCAAACATGACTTAAGGGCTTGGTTAAATAACAGATCCAACCTTGTTATAGACTGATTTTTTTATACACTGATTTGAACGGCCATTGCAAATCAGTTTTTAAACCTGCTATTGCAGAGAGGCAGTCATGAAAGCAATTATTCCATTCTTCAGCTGAACCAGGCAAAGGCAGGAGCCCTTTGCATTTCTAATTGCTGACTGCCTCTCTACAACAGGAAAAAAGCTGTTTTTAGACAATTGTAAAGGGACATGCTTATCAGTTTTATTTAACACAATTATCATCATCATCATCATCATCATCATCATCATCATCATCATCATCATCATCATCATCAGATAGTTCCAGAATCAAACCCTGCAGATACAGAGGCACAACCTTATTCCATTAGGAGCAAATATCAGTGCGGCCATATAGAATGGAGGACAGTGTGCCTCTACCTTTAAGCACTGCATAGAATAGGGAATTTTGGCAGGTGATGCTTTTTAAACCCTTCTATGATGAGCCAAACCTGCCTAAATTTCCTCTTCTATGCACTGCTTAAAGGTAGAGGCACACTGTCCTCCATTCTATAGGGTCACCTTGGGAGCAACGGAGGAACAAGAAACCTGTTATTTCAATCTATTTAAAGACTCAAATAGATTTAAAGTGGGTCTTTAAATCTATTTTTCTTTCTTTTTAATCCACAGGAATAACAGGTTAAAAAATGAAACCTACTGAACATACCTTTCCTCCCTCACCAGTCTGGGATCGGTGAAAAATTGGGCATGCACAGCCAATCTGGATTACAGAAAAATAAGTACCTGGTCCTTATAATGAGCAACCAGTTAATCACAGTTAATGGTACTACCCACCATGGCTTGTAACCCGTGATTGAGTTTCCCACTCCACCTGGAATGGCTCTAAAGGGATGAAGCTCCCTACAAAACTTGACTGCTCCCTTCCCTCTAGTTACCCAAACCAAACAGAAAATGGAAAAAAGGCAAAAGAAGATGGTTTCTTCTGCCCCAAAGCCTTCTGCTTTTTCATTATCTAGATCCTGAAAAGTCCAATGCTCCGACGTCACTCATCCTGTCATTTATATCTAACCACCAAGTGCAGCCACAATAACAGCACATTGCAGATACTTCAGGAAACCAGCCAAAATAGCAGTAACATAATTAAGCGGTTGGGAAAAATCAATAGTCAAGCGAGCAAAACACTAGCAATGCACTTCCTCAAAAGCAAACATCCCCAGCCCACTGGTTCCAATACCAATTCCTCAAAGTGGCATCAAATGCTGCTCCAGGCTTGACTCAGAGCCAGTCCCAATTAGCCATGCCACTCGCTTCCTTTCACATTGGTGGGCAACATATGTTCAGGGGCACTCTTTTTCCACACAGAAAAATATTCTACCCATAAAGTATCTGCCTGTTGCATAGCTTAGTATGGTGCCATCATTTATAAGTTCTTAGCCAAAAAACAGGAGCAGGTAGTGAGACCAGGTACACTGTAAACCACTATTTGAAATACTATAACATGCTCCAAAGCATGTTTTTCCGTGTTCAAAAAATCCCTTGAGCCTTTTACTGGCACATTCCACACATTGAATCTGGCCTTCCAACCCAGAAATAACTGTCAATGGTGTTCCAGTTACTTCTGGTGGTCAGGGGTCTTTCTGAGGTGGTACTCACCAGTACTGAGTACCGCACCTCTGGGTGAGTACTTGAAATCCCAAAATTCTTGTACTGGCAGAGGAGCCAACGGGGTGTGATAGCTAACTAATGTCCAGAAGCGGAGGCAAGGATCATAATAGTCAGCAATGTGAGATGATCCAGGCAATGGAAATAGTGCTCTTAACTCATTCTTGATCTGGACCCGCAGTTCTCAAACTGTGGCTCTGGACTCACCAGTAAGTGACTGGTGAATTACCAGTTACCAGTTTTCTCTCAGCAGAATGGTTCCAATCTGATGAATTCAAACTCTTGACAAGGATGCCTCCGCCTCTAAGCAGACAAAGAACATCTTGAACCTGATGGAAAGCAAGACGAAACCATGTGTGTGTGTTTACTCATGAGTAGGTAACCATGCTTGGGCTTTTATTAAAGAATGGTTCTGATCCAGAAGGTGATTCCCTCTCACCAACATAGCAAAATATAAAAACATAGTTGTGAGCAGTTGATAAGTGAAACTTTTTAAAAATTTTGGTAAAGCTTGGTGGGTCTTATTAGAGTGTCACTTGAAAAAGTGGGTCCCGGCGCTCAAAGGTTTGGGAACCACTACCCTAGAACACATGTGAGCAAATGACTCTGATTTACAGAGGACAAACCTTTGAAGCTACAATAAAATGGTTTACTTTTGTGCCACATTTCATGATGTTGATTTTGACAAAATTATGCCAGGGATGTTAAGGATCAGCAGATTTTCCTTTATGGGGGTTCTTTATGGGTTCTTTTATGGGAAGATGACCTGTGGGTGATCTCTTTGTTTTCCCCAATGAAACAGTAGCTGACAGCACAAAATAAGAATAGTTTTGAAGGGAGGTGGAAGAAACATTTGCACACCATGGTGAGGTGTGCAAAGCTTTGCACCCCCTCTAGCTATGCCACTGCCAGTATGGTTAAAAAAATGGTATCTGTGAACTGAAACGGTGGAAACTACTGGATGGTACACCAGGGAGGCATCACTTCATCAGGTCAGGTGCAAATCCTTTCTTTTAAAAAAAACTGCTTTTAACTATTTATAAAAAAATCTATTGGGTATAGTTTTTGGTTACTATTCAGTATTGCGGCTTTGTTAAGTTATCACAGTAAGTATGAGGAATAATTTTTTCTAATTGAAATGAAGCCTAAATTCAGTATGTAAGATAGTGGTATAATATGGGAATGCGAACCCTTGAACACAGAATTTAGACTCTCCACTCACAGTAAATTAGTGTCTCTGATTATACCGAGTCTGCAGAGGAAACAGACATAAATATTTTGTCTGACATGAGAGACAGTTTGGAAAGAAGTAAAGGAAAATAAAGGTTGCTTGTCCTAGAGATTCTTGGATGTTGATCTAGACCTCCTGTGCCGTTAGAGAAAGGAGATACAGATATATTTAACCGATAAAATGAAGCTTGTAAAAGAGCCATGTTTTCATCACGAGGGAGTATTTTCTAGAGTGACTGGGATAACGTCCATGCAAAGATGGGGAATGGGAACTTGCTCCTAAGGAAAACAGAGCCCCGAGCAGTGGAATCTGAATTGAAAAATAAATTCAAGCACTGGCCAGGCTACTTTAAAAATAAAAATCACATTGAGTTTTGGAAAGCTCACGGATTTTAGGGTTGCCATAATTCTCCTCCACAAAATCTGGACACGACTCTCTGTCACACTTACCAGTTTGTGAATATAATCCCCCAAAATTGGAACTATCCCTACTTTTCAGGACATATGGCAACCCTAATGGAGCTTAAAAAATGAAATTTACTTAGGGTGCACAGCTCATTGGTCTTCCCATTCCTGTGGTGATGTCAGGAGGCAAGTGCATGTCTGTACACTGGCATAACTCTCCCTTATGAGTGGCGCAGAAGTGTCTTATGGCACTTTTGTGTCACTCCCAGGTTAGCACTCAATTTGTGCTTGGGCTTAGGCTGGCCTAACTGGAGATTAGGATTGCAGCCTTAGTCACAAAGAAACTCTCTTTAGCTTCCCATAGACTTAGGATCAGGTGTGTGTGTGTGTACAGGTGGCATAGCTAGCAGGGGTGCAAAGTTTTGCAGGGAGCCGAACAGTGACATAAAAGTGACAAGGGCTGTTTGCATGCCATGGTAATGCTCCCTGAATTATTTAATGCTTTGCAGCCTCTCTAGCTATGCTGCTGTGTGTGTGTGTGTGTGTGTGTGTGTGTGTGAGAGAGAGAGAGAGAGAGAGAGAGAGAGAGATGCATGCATGTAGGCTTAGTACATCTGGCTGAATAATGAATTTAATGACCAAGATTACTAGCAGCCAGATGACTTTGGTACTAGCAGCCTGCCTTTCCATGGGGACACTGACATCCCCATCAATAACCTGTCGTTCTCCACTGGATGTCACAACACAGTGGAGGCTGTAGCTTCTCCTCAATCTTTAATCTCTGCAAATATCTGGCAAAGCAGAAGTGCCAAAAAGAGCACAACAGTCCCTTTATTTGTAGGTCCACAGAAATATTTCATTTGAAGTGTTACCTTCTGCATCAGGTCAGCTTTTGGGGGGTTGTTCCTTTGCAGTCAATCTGATGGCTGCTTATCTTGCACCGTATCACACCATGTTCACACAGGTGTGAGTTATCAGCATGGGAAGAACGAAAGCCACCAGTGAGTCCCATCCTTTGCAAACACTTAGTTACCTGTCGGCACTTGTCTGTGTATCAAGGTGACCTCCAAAAGTCATGCATGGTGAGTGATGTACAAGCTTTAGTGGATGGATAGATCAACACACAGAGACTAATCTACCCTTCAGAGAATTTTATTTTTAAAAGCTTTGCACAGCTGTAACCTGTTGGATTCAATATTTCAGATGGGTCATAAATAGTCTGCTGTGTGTCCACCAACCTTTGTTACTTTTGCACCTTTTCTGGAGGGACTTTCTAACAGACAAAGGGTGCAGTCCTAACCAATTTAGGCCAGCACAACTCACCCACCTCTCCATTCCGTTGGTGGTGTAGGGAGGCAAGCGCATGTCTGTGCACTGGACTAATGCCCAAGTTGCACAAAAGTGTGTGGCGCAACACCTCCAGGCCAGTACAGGACTTGTGCTGGAACTTGTGGCAGCCTAATCAGGAGTTAGGATTGCACTGACAAGGTTACCTAATGTGTATTTAAATATATAATTCTATTCCTCATTTTCTTTAGTTGAGGAATATTTCCAGATGTCTACATTTCCATTCTATTTTTTTATCTAGTCACATAGCAAAGGAGAAAGAAGGAAAACAGAACCACACAGATACAGAAGTCAGAAAAATAAAAATAGCATCCACTGGAGGGCTTTGGCACTCCTGGTCTACTAAGACTTCCACAGCACAATCCTAACTCCTTGTTAGGCCAGCATAAATCCTGACACAAGTCCTGTGTGGTAGCCTGAGGGTGTCACAAAAGTGATGTAAGGCAGTTCTGTGCTGCTCCTGTGGGAGCCAGGCTAGTGCACAGACATCCAATGTCCTCTGTGCACAAGCACAGGAGATGAGCAGGTAAGTTGTGCTGGGTGAGTTGCACTGGCTTAAATAGGTTAGGATTGCACCTCCAGTCACATAACACTCTCCTTCACCAGCCTAGATTGTCTCAGACATGCCACAAAGCACATTTCTGATGACCCTAAAGCAGTGATCTTCATCTCACATCATACTGACAACCTCCCCCTTGGTCAGAGATCCCCCCAAAAAACGTTGTGCCCCCTGATAAAATTCCTCTTGGATTGTGAATGTTTGGCAGATGAATCAGGATCATGATGTCTAGAATGATGGGTGTTTTGAGGTTTAAGGAGAATAGCTTGTAAAATAGATCTGGTTAAAAGAAATCTATTGAACCTGTTCTCAAAGTGGGGGTCATGAATCTCTTGGGGGGTGTCATGCAAAGCTGGACACTGCCATCTTGAAATGGGTCACTGGGCATGACTATCTTGAAATGGGCACTTAGAGCACAATCCTAACCACGTCTACTCAAAAGTAAGCTCCATTGTGTCCAATGGGTCTTACTCAGTGGTGGGCAGCAGCAGGTTCGCACCTACGCTATAGGACCGGTTCTTAACAAGAGATAGTACATATAAAGTTTAAAAATAGCCATTTAAAAGTGGCTGCCAGATGGACAGAGAACCGGTTCTTAATTTCTTTGAAGCCCATCACTGGTCTTACTCCCAGGAAAGTGTCTTTAGGATTGCAGCCTAAGTCTGCAATCCATATTTCTTGGGGTATGTCTCAATAAACACAGTGGGACTTACTTCTAAGTAGAAATGGAAGGGACATGGAAGAGGCATCACAAGGATGTAAGTTCTTGCTTGACATCACTTCCAGACTGATGACATCATTACTGGGTGGGGGGGTTCCCAGACAGACTGCAATTCTCAGAGGGGGGTCCTGGGTTCAAATGCTTGAGAACCACTGGTCTACTTCACTGGGGCAGAGATGAAGAAGAAAGCTCCGTCCTGTCAAGCTGTTTCGAGTGGTAATAACTCTTAAGATTTACTCATTCCAAAGCGTATACATGACCAACGAAGGGAAAAATAATATTGGTGCTTTGGGGCTTTCTGGATAGGGTCATAAAGAAAATATATAAAATAAAACCTAGTGCTTTTCCAGCATGGTGCTTGAAGGCATTATTATTTTTTTTTTTTCCTGGTGGATATCGAAGCGATTTTGTGTAAAGAAACACTACTGTTAGCCTGCAACTTTAATTGCAACAAAGTGACAACATACTGGGTAATGAGTTGTAGATGTGTTTACAATGAGTTGACAATGTGTTGGATAAATGTTCTCCTAAGTTGTAGATCTATTTACGGCAAGCAGTGGGGGGAACGTTCATTAGTTGTCGATTTGTTTGTTTACCGGGCTTGCGATTTGTGATTGCTTTATGAAACAATTTGCAGACTGATGAAAGATGATGGTGCCGTGCGCTTTTAATGATTTACGGCTGGAACTTTTCTGAAAAAGTACTTAATTCTGCAGCGACTGTCAGTTTCCACTGCAAACGGTGCCAGTCACAATAGTTTTATTAGCTCAGCATGGGCCACTCATAAGAACATTATGCATCTACAAATCCTAATGCTTTCCTGTTCGGTGAGTTGTCACTTGGCTGCTTCTAGCAAACAGAGGTCCTATTGCTTAGTAGGAACAAATACCTTTTAAGGTTAAAATGTGAGTCTAGAATCCTCATGCCAAACTCTATAAAGTCTTCCACAGAGCGTTGTTAGCAATTATTCCTTCACCGTCTCCCAAAGAATGTCAAAAGTTAAAAAACAGCCACTCGGTAGCATAGCTGGAGGGGGGCAAAGCACCGAGTTTTGTAGGGAGGAGAAGTGAGCCCCAGTTCAGAAGATGCCCCAGTTCACTTCAATATTGTGTAATCAATTCAATTCAACTTTATTATGATTTCTTTCGAGAATAAAAGTAGTGTACAAGCTTACAAGCAAATATCAGTCTAAATTATACATTGTAGATACTAAAAAGTTAAAGGTTAAAAAGATACAACTAGATACTTCAGATCTAGTCCAGTGCCAGTAAGGGACCTTGTGTTGCCCCAAAGAAGGTGTGCACAAATTAGGAGGCTAGCCCTACAATCCAGAGTAACTACAGGAAGATGTAAGAGGCACTTACTCTAGATTGCTCTATGCATTTCCCATAGGTTTCCCATAGGTGGCACCATAACTACATCAGTGTAAAAGATTCCATAGTTACTCTGGATTGTAGCCAAAGGGGACTTGTAACCAAGAGTATCTTCTTCCTTTACCAACTTTGAAGGCACGCTGATGTCATGATTCTGGAAATTTTAAACTGTATTAGAACCAAACAACCAAGTAATGCAGTGATAAATTTAATAATAAATAATATGTTGTTTAAATTAAAGCTGTGAAATCAACGTGAGTTTTAAGTTTTTATTTTATCCTGCATTTTTCTTGAATGTCCTACATTTTGGGGTTCTTGTCTGGTCTCTCTCTGCTGAGGCTGTCTTCAAAACTCCCCTCCAGCTACATCACCGCAGCCATTCCTACCCAGCTACTGCTACTATTCCAATCCAGCTCTCAGAAAATTTACCATTAGTATGCACTTCATTCCATAATGTAATGAAATCCAATATCGAGACCAATGAAGGAGGCTTTTTTTACAATACGTCTTTCAGCAGTTCCTAGAAGCTCAGTGTAATCTTTATGACGCTGTGCTATAGCAATATCTGGATACCCTCCAACAGAAGCACAAGCCAAAATAAATATTTTTCATTCCTTGTTTTGGTGACATCACAATTTACATGTTATGATCACATTTCCCATTTCCCTGGAATAATACAATTTCCCAAGCTGTCTAGGTTTTGTAATTAATTCCACGGCATTGCATTACAGTCGTGGACTTGCTTTTGAATTTTTTTTTCTCTTTCCGCCATTACTCTTTTCCTGAGCCAATAGTTGCTAAAAAGAGTTGTCTTTCATTCATACAATTATATTCCTTATGGGAAATTTCTTTGAAAATTGCCCAACTTTGAGTTGTTCAATAAATAGCGAGCCTTTATATGGGAACTGAACACCGAAGAATAGATGCCTTTGAATTATGGTGCTGGAGAAGACTCTTGAGAGTCCTTTGGACTGCAAGGAGATCCAATCAGTCCATCCTTGAGGAAATCAACCGACTGTTCACTGGAAGGACAAATACTGAAGCTGAAGCCCAAATACTTTGGTCACACCACCAGAAGGGAGGACTTTATAGACACGATCCAGATACCGGGAAAATTAAAGGCAAAAGGAGGAGGAACGGAAGAGGATGAGATGGTCAGATAGTGTCACTGAAGCAATGAATGTGAATTTGGACAAAACTTTTGGAGCTGGTGAAAGATAGCTGGTCTGATGTGCTGCAGTTCACGGGGTCATAAAGAATATGGGAACTGACAGTACATTATTTTGGTCTGATGTGCATGGCTTTGAAGGAGGTCAGAAGTTATGCTGGTCTCTCTCATTCTTCTGAGCTAGGATTGCCACATGTCCCAGAAAACTGATTTCGGGGATTGCATTCACATGCTGGTAATGTTGACAGGGGATCCTGTCCTGGTTTTCTGGTAGAGAATTATGGCAACTCTATTCTGAGCCTTTCCCAATCTTTGGAGCAAAGTGACAGATGACTAATGGTCCAATCCTACTGAGGATGAGGCTGGTGCATGGAGCCCTTTGCAACAGCAGACGGCACTTCCATGTGTTCTGTGCCATTGGTGGCCATGAACAGGAAAGGTAGGGGTTGGACTGGGGTCTCATTTCCTCCAACAGCAGAATCTCCTCCACCTTTCCTTGGATTTACACCAATGCAAATTTCTAACACAGGTATAAAGAGACCCATTATGGAGGGAAAGATTTAGATCCCATTGGATATAGTGCACCAAGCAAGATTCATTATACATTCCTTATATTTGAGGGCTTTGTGCTCACTAAACCACTTCTTAGTTGAAAACATCACAGGATACCCTCTCTCAGCTGCTTGCGAGCCATAATATAATTGAAGGGCACTCAGGGTTTAAATCTTTTGAGTCTTAAAACAACAGCTATGAAAGAATAATCAGGATAGCATAAATAAAAAGGTTTGATACACTTGTTCAAATTAAACCAATTTGAACTGAATTATATAATTCAGTTTGAATTGAATCAAATTGAATCAGTGAATCCGAAAGCCCGGCCACTCTAATTAGTCAAGGGTAGTGAAAGTATTGTGTTTATTTTTTTCAGAACGAAATGGGAACATTTGGAGTGGCATAGCTAGAAGGGAGGCAAAGCAATAAGTCTTGCAGGGAACTTCATCACACATGCAAGCAGCTGCTCCCCCTCCCCTTCTGGGCTGGGAGGACAAAATGGAAGTGAATGGCTTCATTGCCCACCCCCAACCAGGAACGTTTTCAAAGGGAGCCACTTGCACACTGTAGTGAAACCCCATGCAAAACTTAGTGTGCCATCCTAACAAATTTAGGCCAGTCTAGCTCACGTGGCATATCTTTCTGTGGTTTTGTGGGGAGGTTGGCATGTGTCTGTAGAGTGACATAATACACCACAAGTGGGGCACTTTTTGGCATGCCCAGGTTAGTACAGAACTTATGCCAGGGCTTATGTCAACCTAATCAGAGGTTAGGATTGCAGTCTATGTACTTTGCACCCCCTCTAGCTATGCCACTGAACATTTGTATATGTATTATTATAGAAAATGTGATCGCAAATTGAATCAGATTAATTCTTAAGAAAAGTCATTATGTTATAAACTCTTGCCGGGGACTGTCAGTCCTTTTTGACCTGGCCCAAACTTTACACATGATTTTTTGCAACATTGGTAAAGAAATTTTCTTCTCTATTTTATTTATCAAAGTGCCTCGTAACCTCCAGACCTGAATAATGGAGGCACTTTGTCACACTTGTCTATTGCATCACCCCACTGATGCATCACCACACCAGCCGCACCCCCACAAAGATGCCTGTGGCATGTCACTTGATGCGGACTGCACCAGCCATAACCCTCATAGTGACGCACCTGGCCTATAGTAATGTTACACAGTCAGAAACTCACACAGTGTTGTGCTGTGACAGCAAGTAATGATGTGCAGTGACATTAGCAGCCTCGTGACGGGCGTGGAAATGCCTGTTTATAATAAAAGTTATTTGAAAATTCCTAAGAAAAATATGCCTTCGTTTATCAGTATTTTTATATCAATGTTTAATGTACAATCCAATTTGAGGAAAAACAAAAGTTTTTTACCATGGGGTGAAATTGACTCCATAATACCACTGGTGTTTTACAATTGGGTCGAAAGGACCCGATGGTCCTTTCATGGTACATGGCGAATATAAAACATTGCATACTGAAACCAACATATTTGATCTTGATCTAAAATTCCTCTTTTGTCACACTAAGGGTCCCCACTTGTTGCAAAACACCTTGCCCTTTCTGTTTGCTTCATCTCAAGCATGACTTGGCATTGTGGACCACTCCAGATGAAATGTAGGGCTGCGTAACCAGCTGCAAATCCATTCTGAGGGTATTCCCCACCGTTCATTCAAGCACCCTCTCCAGACGCAACTGTTACTATTCATGTCGAGTAAAGCCAAATCAAAGAGGGTTTTGTGATCAGACGGTGGGGGGTCAATTTTCCAAAGGGTAAACGGCAAACACTCCTACAAATCCCGTTAACAAATAATTGGAGCGACAGGCACACGGCTGCCCTCCCACTCTTTTGGAAAACCTTCTCCCCAAGGGTTAGGACTGTCATGCTGACTGTAGTTTCACAGCTGATGCTGAACTGTCCGCCACTTCATTGGCCTCATCTGGGAAACCCACTACGCACATGTTCTCCCAGCGGATGTCAGTGATATGCAGATTTTTCATTCACAACCAGCTTAACACCATTTCTATAAACATTATTTCAGTCTTATTTTCATGTAACGTACAATTCAATCCTTCTCAGAAGGCAGTAGGAAGTAACAACAGATGCTTTCCACGCAGATGCCGTTTCAGGTCTTTCCTCTTCATATTCATTTTGTTCCAAGGACGGCATTTTTTTCCATCATTGAAGTTTCTGCGGCTGCAACTGATACTCCTTGAACCAGATACTTTCCAAGCGAAAACACATGAAATTTAAGCCAGCTTTTCACTTGGACATTTTTTATGGCGACGGTTTCAGCAAGCCAGAAAAAGCAGACACCTATAAATGTATACAGTGATGGATGAGACTGTAATGCAGTCTGGATGCATATGGAAGCGGCCTTTGCCCTTCAGTGCAAATCCGTTTTTATGATAAAAGGAATCTCTTGGAATTAACAGTGTGTCGTCCAGGCAGCAAGTAACACTGTACATATAATACAGCCGTGTTTTCTCTGAAGCAGGAGCTAATCTTATTCTTAATGTGAAAAATTAATTCCCAAGGCTGGTTTTACTTTGGATTTATGCTTCTGTGTCCAAGCTCCTGATAGGAAAAAAATTGCAATATTGGTAAAGAAAATTTCTTCCCTATTTTATCAGTATAGTATTATGAACCGACATTCATCATTTTGTGAAGCTGTGTAGGTCACACGGCAAATTATTGGTAAACTTGACCATACTGTACTTCTTTTTCTATTAATGCTGGTGTTTAAAATAGAAGAGCTCAGGCAGGCCTATTGATCTGTACATAAATGTATGCAAATCCCTAGGTGTTCACAGTCTATTTGTTGCAATTCTCTGATCACTTATATTTACTTGTATACTTATTTCTCTTCACTTATATCACTTACACACATATACTTATATAAGTATATTCATATACTTATTTACTTTATACTTTTATTTGTCTTTATTTTAGATTAGTTAACTTTTTCTACATTAGTGGTTCCAAAACTGACATAGTTTGGGAAACTGAAACTAGAAAACATCCCCAGTTTCTTCTCTCCAGGTTAGTCGAATGTTACCATCTTGAATGTTAGGAAATCTCATTAAGGTCCAATACCTGAATTGGCCGCCTTGAGTCAGGCTAGACAGCCTGAGAAAGGCGGGATACAAATTTTTAAAATAAAATAAATAAATTATATAATACTTTGTGAGATCCCAGATGGTGGCAGATGGGGAAGTAGGTAAGAGGGACCACTATGGGCATCAAGCGCCATGTCTGTGAGCATGTGATGATGATGCCCGAAGATGTGGTGACACACGCTTTAGTCTCAGGGTGACCATTTAGAATGGTGCCTTTACCTTTAAGGACAAAGTGCCTTTATCTTTAAGGATTGTATAGAAGAGGGAACTTTAAACCCTGCCTCAATTCCCTCTTCTATGCAGTAGTTAAAGGTGGAGGCACTCTGTCCTCCATTCTATATAGTCACCCCAGCCTGGTCTATACCTATTTTTAAAAATTAAAAATTGAGAACCAACTTATAACTGACATGATACAGCAAATGTCACACATGTGCTTGAGAGAGAGACCTTTTTATTGCTCTGCATTTGCATTATGCTTTCTCAATATCTGGTGGCTTAATATGATAAAATCTTAATAAGTCATCATGGAAAGCAGAAGAAGTGAAAAATCTTTATTTTCTATATCAAAGGCAGCCCAGTGTCATTGTGCCAGGACTATCGCAACAGCAAAACAGCTGTTGTGGTATTCCGAGATCTCCTTTGGGAGGGGATTTCAATGGCTGGGATGCCAGTATTCCCGAGTTGGGTCCAATTCCTCAGTTGTAGCCATCAAATTTCTAATGGAAGGAGCCAATGGAGAAGGGCCTTCAAAGATGTTCAATGATGGACAAGATCTCATGAAAGCAGATGATCATTTTTAGGCAGTTTTAGAGGTATTAGTGATTGTAAGCATTAAATCAGAAACAATACATTAAAAATGAAAAGAACATGTGCATCATTTTAGAAGTTCAACCTTTGTTGCCAGATATCAGAGGATTACATCCCAGGATTTAGGCTGCAGTCCTTAAAGACACTTTCCTGGGAGTAAGACCCATTGAACACAAGGGAGCTTTTGAGTAGACATGGTTAGGATTGTGCGCTGAGATTTTACGTGCACCCGCAGTTACTGCACCACCTAGTGAAAACCTATGGGAAATTCATATTGGAATTCAGAGTAAGTTGTTCTTACACCGGAGCAAGGACTCCCCGTAGTTTCTCAGTCAACCAGAATTTTCCATTATAATATGTACTTGATAATGAGTGTTCTACATTTATATCGCTACAATTCTGGAATGGATGGATATAGGGTTTTTCCCTCCCTGGTATTTTAATTGTCACACACATTGAAAAACAACAACATGAAATCTGTTAAAGTACAACAGGTGATGCTCAAGCTGTCTCTTAAATATTGCATTCAGTGGATGCCAATAGGATATTTTGTTCTTTTATCTAAATTGAGCTACACTACTAATTACTGTTGTATGTAGCATTGGGCCTAACTGACAACCAGAATGGAAATGTAAACCATAATTTTGGATGACATTGCATAAACATTTGGAGTAGGGTTATGCAATCAATGAAACATCAACCAAAGGGTAATTCATGGTAATTTTTTAAAAAACCTACCTGCATTTAAGATATATTCAAGCTAGGGTAACGGTTTCCTATAAAAATGGGGTGCTGCCAAATACCCACATTGCATTCATGTTAAAAAATGTATCTGGCTCCATTTCTATCTGAAAATATAGGAAATGCAATGGAGCTCAGTCATAAAACATTAATACCACATGTCAAAGTCAGTGGGCTTTGGATGAACTTTAAAGCGTTTCTCTATTAAGTCTATAGAAGCGAAAGAAACAGAAATATACCCGAAAATGTAAAGCAAAAGAGTCTGGGAACATGTTAAAGTTAGGCCTTGTGGTTTTGACTTCTTTGGGCCATTGTCAAGAGAATTTTTTCTTAAGTAGAGCTGGACGGAACGGATCTGAATTAGGTCACGACTGATTCAAAATGCCAGATTTCCAATGTTTGTCTCTAGGGGCGCAATCCAGAGTAACTATGGGGAGTCCTTGCTCCGGTGTAAGAACAATTTACTCTGGATTGCAATATGAATTTCCCATAAGTTTTCACTAGGTGGTGCCATAACTACGGGTGCACATAATGTCTCTTACATGCTCCCGTAGTTACTCTGGATTGTAGGGTAGGGATGACTTTGTGAGTTTCTTGGTCCCCCCCAAAAATAAAGAGAGGAACATTTGTGAAGGCTCCAAAAAGTGGAAGTTTCTCAATCATATGCAGAAGCAGGTGTTTGGGTGTTCATTGAGTGGTTCTTTTAAAGAAAACGCTTTGGAAATGTGCAAGCAATTTAAAGAATTTACAATCTGGAACCCTGGCGTACATATCTCAGGGCCAGTAATGCAGAACAAAACCATTTTGAAAACTTGGATCCTGTCACTGGACTGTGGCCATTGAGTGCAATTGGACAGGCTTCCCAACATCCATGCCAACTCTTTCCATTATACTGTATATACAAACACAACAGCACAGAGACTTGTGGTCTTTACGACTGAAAAAAACAATATTACAAAATTTACAGAGATCAATTCATTATGCAAAAAAGTAGGTTCCTGATGGATAAATTCAGTTAAAGATCTAGTTCCACAGTGGCTAACCAGATGCCTCTTAGAAGTTCAGAGATCGATAGGAAAAGGCCTCTCCAATAATTTCTTTCCAATAAGTCTCATAAGAACACAATCCTAACCATGTCTACTCAGATGTAAGTCCCATTGTGTTCAATGGGTCTTACTCCCAGGAAAGTGTCTTTAGGATTGCAACCTAAGTTTCATAGGCAGTTTCCAACAACACAAGCATTCTAAAAAGTTTTAGGAAAATTTGCAGACTTGTTCAGGCCATTTTACTAGATTTCTTACCATAGTTCCATTTCCATCCCTTGATATTGCGATAGCTTAATGTGTGGATCAAATTCATCTAGGGCAGCGTTTCTCAAAGTGGGGGTCAGGACCCCTTTGGGGATCACCTAGAGCTTTCCTGGGGGTCGCCTAAAGACCCCTGGTGCAGGGGGCCAGGTCAGGCTTGCCAGACCTCTTGCTGTAGCTGCACGCGCACTGGGGCTGACTGACAGCCTCAGGGCCCAATCCTATGCATGCCTACTCTGAAATAAATCCCATTATAGTCAGCGGGGCCTTTACTCCCATGTAAATGTGGATAGGATTGCAGCCTCAGGGCCCAATCCTATGCATGCCTACTCTGAAATAAATCCCATTGTGTTCAGTGTGTGCATAGAACACACATTTCATTTGTAACAATGAAAAATACATCCTGCATATCGGATATTTACATTACGATTCATAACGGTAGCAAAATTACAGTTATAAAGTAGCAACGAAAAAAATTTTATGATTGGGGTCCCCACAACAAGAGGAACTTATAAAGGGGTCATGGCATTAGGAAGATTGAGAGATCTAGGGTGACCATATAAAAGGGAGAACAGAGTGCCTACAGCTTTAACCACTACATAGAAGAGGGAATTTAGGCAGGCTTAACTCAACATAGAAAGTTTTAAAAAGCATCACCTGCCTAAATTCCCTCTTCTTTGCAATGGTTGAAGACATATGGTCACCCTGACTTCATTGCACTTGGTATAATGTGAAAGTTAGCCCTATATGTTAGCCCTCTTATTCACACACTGAAATTGCAGCCAAATATTGCATTCATCAAATTATGGGCACTTGTGCATATCAGTGCTAAAACTACAATTTTAAACCCATTTGGAAAAGTAGGATAATAAGAGTGAACATGGTTAAGACCGGGCTGCACATATATAGTGCACTCCTGCCCATGTGTTTGGATCACTGCTATACCTTGGACTCTTTCAACAGAATTCCAGAAGGCATGATGATAAAACATGCTTAGTGAGCTTTGGTTGCAGTTATTTGCCAGTTGCTGGTGGGTCTCCAGTTGTCAGCAGCCATCAACCACATCCAATTTTTCAGAATAAATTTGGGGGGGAAAATCCATTAAATTCAAATTTGATTTGACAAGCAGCAATCATTTTCCATTTCCCCGAAGGCAGTTGTTGATGTCTAGCTTTGTAGCAAGAGAGAGAAATTACACCCCCTTTGGGGGGGGGGGCGTCTAAGACTATAAAAATCAAAATAGATTCTTATATCACAAGATGAACGAATAGTCTATAAAAGATTGATGATCTGAGTTTGAGCTCAATCCTGAGCTCATTTCGCTAACACTCCACCACTGGTGAGTGTCATAAATGTGCCATAAAGCATGTTGAGGGCACCAGTATTGGTGGAGTGTCAGAGCTAGTTAAACACCAACCAGTGCTGCACTAGTGCTGGTGGAGCACCGCTGATCTGCACTAGACCAAGGGTCCTCAACCCCTGGTCTATGGCCCAGTACTGGTCCACGCACCTCAGCTGCTGGGCAGCACTGGGTCTGGGCCCCAGACCAGAGACAACAGCCAGGGCTGTGCTCAGCTCCAACCCCAACTGAGCAGGCATCCCATCTGTACTGATGTGCATCTTTCTGGGCATTGGGAAATTTTTCCCACAGAACTGGGCCATGGTCCTCAGAAGGTTGAGGACCACTGGCCTAGACCGTCAGGTGGTGGTGAGTGGGAAAGTGGCATCGCTAGCCTATTTGGCACTCTGGGTCAAATAAAATCTGGCTTCCATATTGTTTTCATCCCTGGAAAGTCTCCAAAAGTGAGTAGGGGTTGCTTACATGGTGCATTTTGGAGCTGTTAATACACGGTGCATTACTGACCTGGTTCTTGCTTTGCTACTGATGATGGAAGACCATTAACAGTCATTTTTAGATGCAGTAATTGCAGTAATTCCAGCCACACTTTTATTGACTCACGTGTCACCAGAGCCAAATCTGTTGAGAAGAGCTGGAGCTAAATTGGGCAAAGACATTCTTGGTGAGGGTAATCAGTGGGAGGCTGAGAGATGATCCAATACTTGATCTGATCGCCATCTTCCTCTACCTCCTCATGCCCATCACAATTTCAGTGATTGAATCTGGCCATGGTGACATCAAGATTGGTCTATTGTCACGCTCTACGTGGGGCTGCCTCTGAAGATGGTCCAGAAGCATCAAGTAGTCCAGAATGCGGCAGCCCATGTGGCTGCTGGGGCTTGTTGGTTTGACGCTGTCGGGCCACTGCTTCAGCAACTACACTGGCTGCCCATTCATTTCTGGGCTGAATTCAAAGTGCTGGTCCTGACCTTTAAAGCCCTAAATGGCTCGGGTCCAGGGTATCTGAGGGACTGTCTTCCTCTGTACAATCTGACCCATCACCTAAGGTCATCTGATGGGGCTCTATTGACTGTGCCGCCACTAAGGGATGTGAGAGGTGTGGTGGCCAGAGACAGGGCCTTCTTGGTGGCAGCACCCTGGCTTTGGAACTCCTGCCCCTTAGAACTGAGGAAAGCTCCCTTGATACAGAGCTTCAGGCAGACCCTAAAAACCTTTTATTTTAAAAAAGCATTTTAGTGGGGCAGAGTTTGGGGGGGTCGTTGTTTGTATTGTTTTTAGCTTCTATGTTTTAATTGTTTTTAATTGAATGTTCTATTCCATGTTTTAAATTATGTTTTAACGTGAACTGCCTTGAGTCGGTCTACGATCCGTGAAAGGAGGGATACAAATTTTTAAAATAAATAAAATAAATCACGTCAACCCCAAGAAAGATGAAATTACACAATACGAACACCACGGGAAAAGTGAGACTTTGGGCACCATCCTAACCATGTCTACTCAAAAGTAAGTCTCATGGTGTTCTATGGATCTTACTCCCAGGAAAGTGTCTTTAGGATTGCAGCCCTAGACATTACAAATGGAAAAGCACCTGATCCTGAGATCCAATATGTGTAAGGACCAAGTCCTTTTCAAATTTCCTGTACAGACGCAGCCACAATGCAGGTGCAAGGTAAAGGGACAAGGTAAAAGGACCTTGAGGAGGCATCCTACGTTACAGCATCTGCCACCTTGGTATGGCTGCATTCGTGCTCGAAGGTTGAATAGGCTTAGGCCCTAATAGTCTTGCTTGCTCTATGTCAGTGGCATAGCTAGAGGGGGTACAAAGCTGTACATTTTGCAGGGAGTCTCACTAAAGCATGTAAGCGGCACACACTCCTCTCCTTGGGATGCTTCCATTTTGGTACCAGAATGGCTCCATAGGGAAGCGGGAGGGGCTGCTTGCACACGACGGTGAGGATCCCTGCAAAACAATGCTTTGCACCCCCTCTAGCTATGCCACAGCTGTCGGACCTACACTGGACCTACACTTTTTTATTTTGTGAGCAGAGGGACAAACAGCAAACAGCATTTTCTTATTGTAAAGCTTACGTCTTCATCAACTACTGAAGCCCGCCGTCCAGACTGATCACTGAGTGAAGCTTGTTATCTTAACTCCGTCGCCTCTGGCTTCCTAAACTCAATTTTCCTATCACTTCCTTCTCAGTGATAATGTTAACATTTGCCCTTCCCTGTCCCCAATCCTGATCCTTCAAGATAACACTACAGTTCATGCTCTCCTTTGTTTCCACCACAGTTTCCCTTTCCTCTGTGTATGCAACGCTAATTTCTATGGTTAGTCTCACCCAACCTTTTAACCTCTCGTCTTGACTATCCTGGTTTTAAAAAAAATTGATGCTTTGCTTTATTGGTTAAATGTCTTTTTTGTTTCATGGATTTTAAATCAGTATAGGAGGGAAGATCTACTGAGATCAGTGAGACTCAGATCTGTAGAAGCACAAATAAGTTTGGACAGCATATCAGTTTTGCTCCTGTGCCTTTGATGTGCTTAGAGCAGTTTCTCAAACTATGGGTTGCGACTTCAGAGGTTGTGAACCAATTTCAGGTTCATTTATTTCAGACACTTTCCTGGGAGTAAGACTCATTGAACACAATGGGTCTTACTTTTGAGTAGACATGCTTAGGATTGTGCATTGTGCCTGTTAACCAGACACCCGGGCCCTATAATAAGGGGGTGAGCTCCTGTCTGTAGCCAACCTAGTAGTTGCCAACCTAGTAGTTTGAAAGCATGAAAATGCAAGTAGATAAATAGGTACCCCCTTGGTGGGAAGGGAACAGCTTTCTGTGCACAAGAGGGCTACATGTCGGGCAACACTGGCTCTATGGCTCTAGTAAGAGGGATGAGCACCACGTTCTACAGTTGTTCATGACTAGTAGTACAACCTGCGGGGGACACCTTTACCTTTTTTTATATGTAACTCTTTGTAATTTAATAATAAGTATTAGAGTGTTTAAATTAGGGGTGTCCAATCTTTCAACTTGAGAGCTCCTGGACCTTTAACAATTATATAGAGGGAATTTCATCAGGTGAAGCTTCTCATCTCACAGATCACAAGCTACACCTGCAGAAATGTCCTCTTCTAAAGAATTGTTAAAGGTCCAGGAGCCCTCAAGTTGAAAGGTTGGGCAGCCCTGGTTTAAATTAACCACAAGAAAGGAGTGCATCTGAGTGTTTTTAGCTTTTATTTTGTCATGTCCTACATTTTTCCTAGGTTTTCTAAATTTTTAAGGGATCTTAATCTCTGGTCATCCTGCTCAATGGAAACTTGCAACTCCCTGCAGGCCAAATTAGGGAGTCCCTGAGAGCCACTAACAGCCCATTGGCTGGATTTTGTCCACTTTTGACTTAGAGCATCCCAAAACGATGCTGTTACCTTTTATCATGTCCTTCAAAATCCCTCCTTTTAGACTTCTGCATTTACAAAACAGTTAACTTTCACTTCCATTCCCAAATAAGGATGCCATGCTGTGCACCATTAGCTGCGTACAAAGCCAATTTTATTTTTGGGATGTGGCCTTATTAGGCAATGTTATTAGCTTGCACATTAGCTAAAATATGGGCACGTAGCTCCCGTTGCACCCTCTGACTGTTAGAACCACATGGAGAATTTTTTCAAATGCTTTGTGTCAATGATTAATTACAAAACTGGAAGTGTATAAAGTGGAACCTAAGAAGGTCTCATGATATCAAGAGGCTCTTTGACATCTCTGCTCCAATGGCTGAGCTATAGAGCGCTTGAAAACAGAAGGCACCATTTTCAATCTACAAGTAGGACGGAGAAAAATTCCCATGGCAGTGCTGGAGAGATCCTGTCCGCATAGCTGAGCAATACTTCCCTTTATTATCTTCCTATGATCTCCTTGTCCATTTTAGTTTTGCAAGCTGTGTGTTTACATTGTGTTTACATTGTGTTTCTTGTGCGTATATCTATATAGATATATAGCTGCGTATAGATGCAAGGGGTATGTGAGATGAGCATGCTGTGTAGGAATAATATACATAGCAGAATAATATATTTTTGTGTGCAGTTCTCCCTTTTGCTTCTGGAATGTGCTCTTCAAAGCTGATTGATGTGCTGAAGTGTTCTTGGTGGAGCAGCATTTCCAATCAGGACATCACAAAACTAATTTCCTTTATAGATTACTTGCTTTTCTGTCCAGTAATAAGAACCTTCCTTTATGGGTAGCATAAGGGTTGTTGAGGACCTGCTCACCTAAGCCAGAGACATCTCCCTTTACCCGATTCAATAAATATTTATATTTATTGAGTTTATTTATATCCTGCCTTTCTCTACAAAAGATTCAAGGCGGCTCACAAAAATAAAATAGATATAGAATCCATTAAAACAGCAAATAAAAACAGTAATATAAAACATAAAAACAGTAATATCAATATATTATAAAAATTCCCCACATTAGAGGCAGTAAAAAAGCAGTACAGTGGTGCCTCACATAAAGAGCTTAATTCATTCCGGAGGCATGCTCTTTAAGTGAAACACTCTTTAAGTGAAGCAGATTTTTCCATAGGGAATAATGGAAACTCAGATGATTGGTTCTACAACTCCCAAAATATTCATATAAAAATATTAACTGGATGTAAAAATGATGAAAAAGCACTGGAATTGAATTCAAAACATGCATAAAATGTGCATGATCCTATGAAGTCTACTTAGGTTGCAATCCTAAAGAAACTTTCCTGGGAGTAAGCCCCATTTAACACAATGGGGCTTACTTCTGAGAAGACATGGTTAGGAGGCTACAATCAAAGACACTTTCCTAGGAGTTAGCCCCATTTAACACAGTGCGGCTTACTTCTGAGAAGACATGGTTAGGAGGCTGCAATCAAAGACACTTTCCTGGGAGTAAGCCCCATTTAACACAATGGGGCTTACTTCTAAGAAGACATGGTTAGGAGGCTACAATCAAAGACACTTTCCTAGGAGTTAGCCCCATTTAACACAGTGCGGCTTACTTCTGAGAAGACATGGTTAGGAGGCTGCAATCAAAGACACTTTCCTGGGAGTAAGCCCCATTTAACACAATGGGGCTTACTTCTGAGAAGACATGGTTAGGAGGCTACAATCAAAGACACTTTCCTAGGAGTTAGCCCCATTTAACACAGTGCGGCTTACTTCTGAGAAGACATGGTTAGGAGGCTGCAATCAAAGACACTTTCCTGGGAGTAAGCCCCATTTAACACAATGGGGCTTACTTCTGAGAAGACATGGTTAGGAGGCTGCAATCAAAGACACTTTCCTGGGAGACTTACCTGGGCTGCTGCTGGAGGTTCAAGGTGGCTGGTGGGGGCACTTGGGGGCAATTAGGGGCAGCTGCCTCTGGCACCTCCAGGCAGCAGTTAGAAGCAGCAGCGCTTGCCGACAGCCCTTTTAAAGATCCTCCATGTGGAGTGTTGGAGCTGCATAGCACGTGTGCCCATAGTGCGCTTCCTTGTTAAGTGAAGCAGAACTTGTTATGTGAAGCAAGATTTCTTGGAAATTTTTGCTTGTTATGTGAATTTTTGCTTGTTAAGCGAGGTACCACTGTACTTGGAAACTCATCTACATCTACACTAGAAACTCTATCCCCAAATCATGCAGTCCCTAAGAAGTGTGTTCAGAGGCAAATAGGAAGCAGGAATATGATGATGATGATAGTGATGATGATGATGATGATGATGATGATGATATGAAAGAGGAATTGTTGCCAGTAAATTGTCAGCGTGCTCAGCCTAGTACTTTGCTCAGGGTCTACAGCAACCTGAGATCACTAAAAAAGTTGTCAGTTTAGTTTTATTATCTATTTTAGTTTTGCAAAGCCCCTAAACTTTGCGGTCTTTTTTAGAGAAACACACACTCATTGGCTGCTTTCACAACATGCTTTTCCCTTTTGTTTTGGTTCAGGTCATTTGATGTACAGTAAATATATCTTTGGCCTGACAAAAGCCTGTATTTTTATGTAAATGCTTTCCACCGTTGCTCCGCCAAAATGGCTGGCGAGCCGCCTTACCATTCACTCCACATCTTCCAAAGCTATAATATTCTAACAGATTAGTTCAGTTGGGTTCGGAATGGTTCACCAGACTTCATTTTCCAGCGACTCAATGTTTATGGTGTGTGCTCAATTGTTTTAAATCATGACTAAAAAAGTGTAAAACTGGTCTCCGGCTGCATTCACAAGTCCAGGAGAATTCTCTGCTCCACTGGATTCAATAAGCAGCATGTATATTTATTTTCTAGGTCTCTTATTTTTTTAACCTTTTGAGTGTTTTGGAATTGTAGGGTTGAGAGACGGAGTCAGTTTGAAATGCCCGTTTTCAGTCGGGAGAATTCTGTCGCCGCACAAAACTTTCCTCTTTTCATGAAAATGCGAAATTCCCTAATAATTATAGCTTTGTAATTCAGATGACTGTAAAATTGCACCTGCTCTTTTCAGGCTATTGTGGAAGGGTTTCGAACGAAGGGAATGGGATTTTTTGGGGGAGTGGGGGAGAAGAAAAGAATGCACATTTGTGCGTGTTGTGGAGTTCAATCACCAAGAAAAGTGAGAATGAAGAAGGGAGAAATTCACCGTTCCCTGACACTATTTTATTGTGCAATTGCAAAAGGTTCTTGCAAAACATTCCATTGCCCTTCCTAGATGAAAAGCACCGGAGGGCCTGCAGAGTTATCCGTCATGGGAACGTGATCCTTCTTCCCTGAAGTCAAATTTGCCATTTTGCAATACGAGAGGCTACGGCCATATGAAGGGAGGACTGACATTTCAGGCTATTTTCCATGAGTTATATTTACTATTTCTTACAATGTCTGTGGTCCACATGCATTAGCCTGCCAAGGTCTTTCTCCTGTGACAGTGAGTCCTACTAAACACTGGGGGAACATTCCAACCAAGACCAAGTCGGATGTGGCAAGTTCTTTTGACTCTTTGATCTTCGGCTCTCCCCCGCTGTGCAGTACGCATTACAATTTCAAGCAAAAGGGAAAAAAATGGTTCCGTCTGCAAGGAAAAACTGCCTTTCACTTCTATTAAAACTGTCAAAAATGCCCAAAGGGAACAAAACATATGCCCCTTCACAACATTACGGAACAATGCGAACTTGCTGTCAGCTTCGGCGTAGGTGTAGCTAAGCGGGTACGCCAACATTGTCCATTTTGGGCTACCCAACTGCTTTAAAAGGAGGAAATAGCCAGGGACTTAATTAAAAACCTGGGTGTTAAGACAAACCCCCCCCCCCCCCAAAGCTCTAAACAGCCTCCAAAGAATTGCATTAAAAATACATATGTTCTTGGAAGGAAAGCTTGAGAATAATTCTAAGGCTAAAAGACACACTTTAAATTTCCCTTTACACGTTCAAGCGAGTTTATTGCAAAACAAAGGTTTGGGATCGTCCATGAAAAACAGTACTTTGGCTAACTGAACCCTCAGCATAACAAAGCAAAATATATTTGACTGCATGGTATTGATTTGACATGAAAGCTCATCAGTTAGTGAAATGTAAAAACCAATAAGGCATCAACCATCTCTGGGCCGGGTATCTCTAGACACAATTTATTTTTACATTTAAGCCAATTATCGGGCTTGTTGCATTTAAAAATGGGTCCCCATATATCCTTATGAGGACTGTTTTCTTCAATGAAATCAATCAGATTGATCTCCATATTCCATATTAAACACCAATCTTAAATCTTAAACAACAGACACTTTTTGAAGGCCACCATTCAAGTATCTAAGTGGAAATAAATCCTGGGCAGCTTTATTTCCACAGATTTTGCTGCCCAAATACAAATACAAGTATTGATTATATTTAAACACACTATTTACAGGCTGTTTCAATGCTAATTCCTAAGAGCACAATCCTATTGTGTCTCTGTGCTGATGGTGTGGCACCAAAATGGTTACTGCTCCATCTTGTGGTGGTGAAGATGGTGCAGAAATCTCCGGGGAAAGGTCTCTGCAGTCCAGGAGAGTTTACCTGAACTAGGGAAATAGCTGGCACAGTTCTGCATGGACTGGCACCTCAGGATTGGGTCTGGAAAGAAGGTCAGAACTCCATGGCTGCTGCCGCCATGGGCACATATTGCCACAACAATAGGGTGGCCTCAGATCCAAGGAGACCCATTGGAGGGGAGAAGTCTTATGAAGTGGATCCTGCCATGAGATCCTGTTCTGATCCACACTGGATACATCTGCCTTTTCAGCGATGTGAAAACAGTAACCGAACAGTCTTCCCAAAAGTTCACCCTATTTTTTCCCCACCCCACAATTTGAGTGCTGCTCAATGAGGAGTGTGAGTGGTAGGTGATCTCATGTGAGTAGGGTTGCCATATATACTGAAGAACAAGGACAATCCCGATTTTGGGAGATTGTATTCTCATACTGGCAAATGGGATAGAGGGTCCTGTCCTGATTGTGTGGAAGAAAATTATCAAATCTCAATGTGAGTTGAATGGCTGTCTACACTGAATGGCAACTGAACAGGTGGGGGTTGTGTGTGTAGGGACACAGACAGTAGACCGTATTTTATTGCTCTCTGTTTTTCAACCAGGTGGTTTTTTAATATACTTTAATTATATTTTAATTGAATATATTGTTTCTATCTAGTTTTAACTGTATTTTATCGTTGTTTTAAACGTTGTTAGCAGCCTCAGGTTTTCCTTTTTCAAAGAAGAAAGATGGAATATAAATCAGATAAAGAAATAAATAGGTATTGTTAAGAGATAGCTCAGGTATACGACACTGCCTGATGTGTATTTTGAGCAAAGGGCTGCCAGAAGAAGGGCTGCTAAGCAGGAATGGGTTGAATTTTGGATGGGACACTAAAAACTGATAAAGCTGTCATGAGATGACTGAGCCAGGAGGTGCCGCTACATGGCTCTGGTCCTGCTGGAAGCTTGGAAGGCATTCCCTGATGCCAGAAGTGATGGCTAAACTCTGAATGATTCCACCCAGAAGAGTTCTACGAGCTGCCCATAGAACAATTGCCTACCTCACAAGGTTGTTGGGAGGAAAAAAGGATAAAAAGCTAGGTAAGCCACCTTGGACATTTGTATTAGCATGGGAAAGGTGGGGTACAAATCCCTTAAATAATAAATAATGTAATACAGTATTTTGTGCAATGTTGTCCTGATGAGCTGGGAAACAGAGGCTATGCACTGGCCTATCCCACTCCCGAGAGTAGGGCAGAAGTGTTCCCCAGTTCTGTACAGGGCTTATGCTGGACATAGGCTGGGCTAACTGGGGAATAGAATTGTAGCCCAACAGTGCAATCCTAAGCATGTCTACTCTAAATAGGGTTGCCATATGTCCCAAAAACAGGGGCAATCCCAATTTTGGGGGACTCTACACATACTGGCAAATGGGACAGAGGGTCCTGTCCTGATTTTATGGAAGAGAATTGGGCCAACACTAACTCAAAAGTCCCATTGTGCTCATTAGTACTTACTCCCAGGATAGTGCGGTTAGGATTACAGCCTATGTGACTGATTGCATTGTCCTCAGATGCTGGTGAACAACTTATCCCATCTCACTTACCCCGGGGTGTATCCAGTGTGTTTGGGAGCACACAAGCACTATCTTAACTCCAGAGCCAGCTCAACCAGGGAGGTAGACTTGGGTTCCCAGTAGAACTATGGACTCTATGGTCAAGGTTTTCTGGGCAGATAAATCCAGGCTCCCAGCTGGACCCCAGAAATATGGATCCCAGATAAACTTCCTGGGGTTGTTACTTGTGTTTGTGAGTCTCCCCATGCAGGCAGGTGCCCCTCCTGCTGGAGCAACATAATGGTCTGTCTGTCCTCTGTCCCCCTGCCTGCCCTGCCATCCATCCCTGCACTAGCCATTGTTTGCATTTTTTCATGCGTACCAGAATAAGGAAAGAAGAATCTTAGAAATTCAAAAACAAATTTTTGTAGGACTGAAATTGAGGGAAATTTGAACAACTTTTCAAGCATTTGGAAGTGTGCATTACAAAAACAGAAAAATCTGAATTTGTTGATGTGCATGTACTGAAATAATCAAATGAGGCGCAAATGAGGAAGGAGGGAATTTTTCTGGTCCTCCAAATAGCGGCTTCGTAGCAGAGATTATGACTGCTTGGATTTAGGAAACATTTTTTGGCTGAGGAAACATTCCAATGGGATAGATTAATCTACGTAAACCACACACACAGAGCAGTTGAAATGGCTGCTCAGCATTCCAAATTGCCTGCTCCATCTTTTCAGCACAAAAATGCACATTTCCTCCTATAATAAAGATATTTTATAATAGCAATAAGACAACTCCAGTGTGTGTGGTTATCATGAGATAATCATACCCTAGGGGGATTACAGAGACTTGGCTGTGCCTCATAACGCCCCATGTGTGTGTTTATCTCATGATAACCCCACTCTCTTTTGTATCTTATTGCCTAATTATCCTCCGCTAATGCAAAATACTAATTTTTGTCTGGAACAATATGTGCAAAGATCCACTGCTAACAATCACTGGAGGACATTGACAAACAATGCTGCCATTTACTTTATACCCACTTCCGATACGAGAATTTACACACAGAAGAAACCACAACTCAGAGATTATTCTAAATCAATTCAAATCCCTCCGTGCTTCTTAAAAAGCGTGCACAAAAGTATGCAAAGGAGATCTGAGTAA
Source organism: Cryptoblepharus egeriae (assembly GCA_030015325.1). Lineage (NCBI taxonomy): Eukaryota > Metazoa > Chordata > Lepidosauria > Squamata > Scincidae > Cryptoblepharus > Cryptoblepharus egeriae. Next base: position 6,918,477 of record JAREYC010000001.1, read on the forward strand.
ATACCGTATTCACTCAAATCTAATGCTCACCCTTTTCAGCCGAATTTATTCTCCAAAATTGGGGTGCGCGTTAGATTTCATGGTACATTAGACTTGAGTAAATATGGTATAGGTCAGTAAACAGTTTGCTATATTGTAATAAAAATTGTAGCATAAACCCACTGTTATATAAAGTAGTAAAAATCGTAACATTAAACCGCTGTCATATTATTATATGACAAATAACTTCCTTTCCTCATAGTGGTGGAAGTTTTGAAGGAAAGGGGGTTGGACTAGATGACCTACCGGGTCCCTTCCAACTCTATGATTCTATGAAAGTAGGTTGACTTCCCAGATGTTTCATTGCAAAGTATGGTTGAGTGATACCAGTGGAGCTGTACCTACTGATCAAATGTGCCCTTATCTAAGTGGAATGGACTGCAAAAAAGCATAGGAAACAGCTATAATGTGCATTTTGTCTAGCTGCAGTCAGGTTTACCCTCAACATGTGTATGTATAAAAAGTATAAAAAGAATTACGGGTGTGCCTTGTTATCCACTAAGGTTCTCTTCTGGAAGCTCCCATGGATAAAAGAATTGGGAATAAAAATCAGTGGGAGAATAGATTTAAAGACCTACTTCCAGGTTTTTTGTTCCTCCACTGAGCTTACTTGAATTCGGTTGTGCCTCAGTATCTGCAGGAGTTGATTCTGGGACTCCTTGCTGATACCAAAAAATGTAATAAATAATAGCAATTTTAAAAAATTTAAAGGGCATCCCTTTACAATTGTTTAAACACAGCTTTTTTAACTATTGTAGGGTGAGCTCCTGTCCTTAGCCAAGCTCTGCAACGCAGCTGGATCCAATTGTATTGGCTCTGCCTTTCCATTGGACTAATTCAGTGGCATGGAGAGGGGGGATTTGCTGCTTGGGTAACAGCCTATCCTCCATAACAATCCAACCCAGGCTTTCGTGCTTCGCATGCAACGTATGCAGCACAGAGCACGACACCATAGTCTTCCAAGACTGACGGAGGCCTGCTATCTAGAGATGTAGTCAGCAGTTAGAAATGCAAAGGACCCCCTGCCTTTGCCTGGCTTAGCTGAAGAATGGAATGACTGCTACTTGACTTGTTAGAGTTGGAAGGGACCCAATAGGTCATCTAGTCCAACTCCTTGCCTGTTGCAGGAAATCTGTCTGGTGCACCTCTGACAGGTGGTGTCGAACCCCTGCTTGAAGATCTCCAATGAGGGCAAGTCCACCACCTCTCTTGGCAATCTAGTCCACTGCCAAACTGTCCTCAACCTTGGGAGTTTTTCCTGATATCTAACTGGAATCTCCTTTCTTGTAGTTTGTACCTACTGGTTCTAGTTCTACTTTCAGAGGTACAAATGTGTCCCTTATTTAACAGCCCTGCAGGTATCTGAAGAGTGCAATCAGGTCTCCTTTTAGCCTTCTCCAGGTTGTTGGTACTCATGTCCGACTCTTCGTGACTGCAACATGTCAGGTCACCGTATCCTCCGCTATCTTTCAAAGTCTGTCCAAATTCATATTCATTGCATTGGTGACACTGTCTAACCACCTCGTCCTCTGCCATCCCCTCCTCCTTTTGTCTTCAGAGTTTGCTTCGCTTTGATTGCGCAGACCATAACCATATAATTTTTTGCATTTAAGTACACTGTGACACCAGGGACCCTGAATTTTGTAGCCTTTCTGATTCTGCCCGCAGAGCCCATGCGTATATACAGTAGGTTGGGGTGGCGATAATGGGTCAAGATCTCATTCTCATGACACTCCCTGAATTCATATTTTGAAGGCCTGAAAGGGGCCTTAAGCCTGTTCTCTTTGGAGCTAATGAATCAATTTCTTCTATTCTTCAACTCTGCTTTACATAAGCGCTTGCATGTCAAATGCTTTCATGTTCACCATCCTTTCACTCGCCAGCCCTTTTGAAGACTACGCATGTTTATCTCTCTTAACCACTGCCTATAGATCTCATTTACCGCCCCTGATTATTTCAGATGCTTGTTTCTGAATACTGGCTTCATGATGCCAGTGGAAGAGAATGCTTCAATGCAATCTCCTCTCAAGTTCCTAATTGTGCTTCCAGAACATCTGCTGCTTTGCCCCTGGGCATTTTGGCTGAGGTTCCTTCTGCATTTTTGTGGCGGAATCTAATTCTTATATATGAAAATATATTTTTTATTTTCTAAATGTTTATTTTGCCTGCCTCCTGGGAGCTCAGATTGGCCTTTTAGAATCCAAATAATCTTCTTCATAGATCAGACTGAGAAGTAGCATGTTGCCCCAGGAAATCTTGTGAGCCGGAAGCATAGCCAAGGGTTGTGGTGGTGCTGTAAGTACGGCAGGTGCAGCGAAGCCACTTCCACTTGCCATTGGAACTGTTTGGTTCATGAAGGGGAACGCACAACACATTGCTGTCAGTGCCCTGAATGGATCTGTTAGCGACTGGCAGGGACTGCTTACCCAGTTCATTGTAGAGCCTACAGTACTCTCTGCACCACCGTCCCCATTGCGCTTCTGCCGTGAGCTTTACAGCTAAAGTAAGACTTGAGCCTCAGTTTCCCCAAATTCTATCCATTTCACTACAGAAGTCCCAATAATATCCCATTCATAAACTAGCCAGATGCAGCCAGATGGTGGAAGCAGCTCATGACCTGATGTTACCATTTTGGAAGGTGCAACTTAAGCATGGCAGTTTCTCCAGAAACATCATTTGAAGGACTGTTATATATGAATGCAAACGTCCTGATTCTGATAGGTTACTTTCTGCACATGCCTATAGACATGGCTCCACTTGATGTGGAGAGGTGAAGAACAGATGATTTATGCCTTATTCTATAATGTCACACCGTGGCCCATAGGATGCTTCAGGGAGAAGATTGACCCCTCCTCATCTGGCATTTTGAGGTTGTCTACCTCTACACACACCGCTCATGGCATGTAACCCGGGATGGTCCTTTCCTCTAGGAGTTTGTCCAGTCCATTTGACTCCTCTAGTAGTTTGTTAATCAATCGATCGATCGATCGATTGATTGATTGATTGATTGATTGAATGAAAGAATGACAGGTTGCGGAGTGCTCTAAATGGAACTGACCACATTGGCAATCAGACAGCATTTAAAAGGGACAGGTAGCATGAGGGATCTTTGCTCTCTGGGTTCACAGAAAGTATTAGTTGGAATACCAGTAACAGGGGAACAATTTTTTTTTACTGTAATGAGACTCCCTACATAATAAAGTGCTTTGCATCCCCTCTAGCTATGCCACTGTCCTAGAGACAGCTGGTGAGTGGGTTCAGGAAACAGCACTAACTGTGCAATCTTATGATGGCTACTCAATAGTAAGCCGTAGTGAGTTCAGTGATCCATACTTCCATGTAAGATTGTGCAGAATTCCAGCCTTAACAGTTCTTTGACATCATCCAGCAGGACTTACCTTGTGTTCTAGGGAAATAGACTTAGGTTTTTGTTATTTCACAGATTTTTCCCAGGTATAAATGTGATTTCAACAGAGTTCAAGAACATGACATGACAACAAATGCATTGTTATTAAAGTAATCACAATGAATTAAAGTATCACTTTAAAGCTCTCATGACATTGAATGATTGGAGTTGAAGCTTCTTCTCCTTTTATCCCTGTTGTCTTTAACTGTAAAAAGATTTAAAAACTGTTCTTAAGATTTAGAGGTTTTCAACAATAATTGGAGAATGTTCTTTAAATATAGGAAGCTGTCATCTGCTCTAAAACACAAAGTGGAATAGCTGGTGGGAAATAGAAGTATAATTATATAGAAACTTCTGTGTCTTTTTCATTATAATAAGTTATATGGGAAAAGGGCATTTTTCAGTTACTGATTGTACTTTCTTTATTCACGGTCAGAAGGAACTAGAAAATATGTTTTTCAAACACTAACTCACTAATCCGGAGTAAACACGGGAGAACGTTTGAGACTTTACGTGCACCCGTAGTTACTGTGCCACCTAGTGAAAACCGATCGGAAATTCATATTGGAATCTAGAGTAAGTTGCTCATAACCCAGAGCAAGGACTCCCCATAGTTACTCTGGATTTTGCCCATAAATTAATTGCATAATTATCCGCAGTGCGCGTGGTGGAACTGGTCATGTTAGACCAGTGTGAGCAATCATGAAAGTGCCGTAAAGCACATTGTGATGGTATAGTTCAGACGTCTATTGAACCACCTTCTGTATGCCTTGCAGTGGTGTAGCTAGAAGAGGAGCAAAGTAGTAAGTTTTTCAGGGTGCCACACAGTGAACCTCTTATTTTCCTTTAGCTTGATCTGGTAGTGTAGCTAGAGGGGGAAAATGGTAAGTACTGCAGAGGCAGCAGTGCACCATGTAGTAGGGCCCGTCCACTCATGTCAGAGCCATTATGGGCAGTGTGCAGGAGATGATTTTTGTTCTGGGTGGCACATGTGCATTGCAGCGGGTTCCTGTGATGATGACAAGAAGGCCTATTACATGCTGTGTTATGGTGCCTGCAATACTTAATTTAAATTTTGTACACTTAAATCCCTTCTTTCCACCCCTTCCTGTCCCGTAATTCCCAAATTTAACTTCCCTCAATGAACAATTTCTTCCCTACATTTCCACCTGCTCTCTTTCATGAAGTTAGGAAGTTCCTTTCACCTTTATTTTATCTTGTAACAAATGCTGCTTAGGTGTTAGTTGTGTGGAAGTGTGTGTGAAGTAGATGCATGCAGCCTTTTAAATCTCCAATGGTTTATTTTATGGCATTTTAATTATCTGGAATTACTCATCCCCCAAATAAATACTTGGTTTGCACCTATCTTAGCCGCTCTCACCACCAGAAAAACTCTGGACTTGGTAAATAAATAAATAAATAAATAAATAAATAAATAAATAAATAAATAAATAAATAAATAAATAAATAAATAAATAAATTCAAAGTACTTAAATTTATAAATTCATATACATGTGCGCACACACCTAGAGAACCAAACACAATGTTTTATAGCCACCAACGACATTGGAACAAATTTAGGATATCTTTTGGGTGCTGAATTCAAAATTGCATCTATTTTCCCAATTGGTTTGATGTGAGGAGTATTACATAGACACATTATATGCCGATTCAAGCAGCTTCTTCCTGCATTAATCAGTATATAAAGTGGCTATTCTGTACCTCCATCATCCATTCTAAAATCACTTGGGCAAAATCAATGCTATTTCTGGATAAAGCACCCCAAATATACCCAAGGATAGGTTTAACTTTAAACGTATGTAGACCAGGGCATTATAATGTATTACAATTGTATTCAAATTTTGAACAATCTCAATTGTGAATTGACATACGCTCCCCAAGCACTAAGGCTCGCTAAAGCAGGCCTTGGTCAGTCTTGAGAGACTATGGTATCGTGCTCGGTGCTGCATACGCTGCATGTGAAGCACGAAAGCCTGGGTTAGATTGTTATGGAGGATAGGCTGTTACCCAGGCAGCAAATCCCCCCTCTCCACGCCACTGAAATAGTCCAATGGAGAGGCAGACTACATCAGGTTATAATGGGCACAATCCAGAGTAACTACGGGGATACGGAGTTCTTGCTCTGGTGTAAGAACAATTTACTCTGGATTGCAAATGAATTTCCCATAGGTTTTCACTAGATGGTGCCGTAACTATGTCGACGTAAATGTCTCTTACATGCTCCCATACTTACTCTGGATTGTAGGGTACGTCAGGTTACTACACCAGTAAACATCAGGCTTACTAGATCCTATTTAGATTTCCAGATTTATTTTTATTTCTTAAGAAATCCTGGCAGTTAATTTCCCACTGAATCTTGCCGCTTACATCACAAAAATGTTACAACTTGATTCACAACCAGTGAGGCCAAAGGGACTTGTCTTCCACTGATACTATCCCAATGGCTTCAATAGGATTTAATTGACTGAAATCCAACTACTTCAGCTTAAACGGCTCACAGGATGGGCTGCAAATGATTTTAGAGCTGTGTAAGCATTGCCCACAAATCCCTCCAGTGGGCTCTCGCTATTCACATTGACTTCAAAAGATCCAATCTTGTTTTCCTCTGGGATGTTGCTTTAGAGTTCAGTCCCTTGCAAATGTACGACTTTCTCAGGTGATGTTGTCTTGAAAGCGCCAAAGATCATAGAAACAACAGGGCAGCTCTTATTCCGCCAAGAAATGCAGGGGGAGAACTGTGTTCTTGATAGAAGGAAGGCTCATGGGATCTCGGATTAAACCACAGCAACACAGCAATCAAAACACACACGACAGATTTCGAGGCTACAGGAGGAATAAAGGTGGCAAAATACTTTCCAGTTTAGCTTCCACAGTACAACAAAGTTACAACTCTTTTTTCTGTAAAACAAAAAAAATCCTTTTTTTTGATGGATTTGGATTCAGCTACAACACATCAGAGGAATAAATTAGAGTATACCTTTTCCATAAATCAAAGATGTCAAATAGATAAGGAAAGAAAATCAATGAGAGAGAGAGAGAGAGAGAGCGAGAGAGAGAGAGAGAGAGAGAGAGAGAGAGAGAGAGAGAGAGAGAACACTTTTTCGTTAATCTCTGTATAAATAGTGTATACTTGGATTATAATCCTGGAATCATATGTGGAGTGTGGCTGGTGTAAGTATATTAACACCTTTGGTCAGCTGCCAGGACCCTATTAGGACCCTTCAGCCTCCTTGGGAATGACTGATATCAGATGCCATTTTTCTGGTGACATTGTGACTAGGGTACAATCCAGAGTAACTACAGGGAGTCCTTGCTCCGGTGTAAGAACAATTTGCTCTGGATTGCAATATGAATTTCCCATAGATTTTCAGTAGGTGGTACAGTAACTACGGGTACACGTAATGTCTCTTACATGCACCCATAGTTACTCTGGATTGTAGGGTAGGTGTGTGCATCATCATCGTCATCATCATCCTCATCCTCAACAGTATTTCTATACTGTGTTTCAACTAACAGTTCACAAAACGGTGTACAGAGAAAATGCAATAACTAATGCAGTGATTTTTAACCAGTGTGTCGTAGCACACTGGACTGACACAAGTGGTCCACATTTATGAATAGGGCCTTTAAGGGAGGTGAACCCTCCACCAGCAGCATGGTTTGCCTTGTCAATTGTGAAAAAGACCGATGGTGTGGCTTGACAATTGTAGTGCCTTGTCAATGTGCCATGAGATGAAAAAGGTTGAAAATCACTGAACTAGTGATTCCCTGTCCCAAAAAAGAATCACAGTCTAAAAATATGCAAAAGAACGACACTATTGGATATGCAAAAATATGCAAAAGAATAAAATATGCAAAAAATATGCAAAAGAAAGACATTATTGGAGTGAGGAGGGACAGTTACTCTTCCCTTGCTATATAAAAGAGAAGCACCCATTTGAAATATTGCCTCTTTTCCAGTTAAAAAAATGTTCAGAACACATCTTAACATGTACACAGGTGGAAACTACTTTGGGGGTTGCTAATGTTCAGTTGCTAATGATCCAGTGGGGAGGAAAAGAGAGGAGACAGTGCAGTTGCAGTGCTGTACAGATAATTTTACAATTATTGAGAAAAGGTGCCACTCACTCCCACCCCAGCTTGTCCTCATCTAATCCACTTACCTCCACTTGGCTGACTTCCCACCGTTGGCAGGGGCTAAGGCTCCTCTTCACCACAACCATGCATGGGTCTTCCCCACAGTCTGCAGCAGCAAAGTGTGCAGACCTGAAGCGCATGGTTTGAACTGGGCTGCAACAGAAACAGTTAGGCAGAGAACTTTTGTGCTGAAAATAAAACTCTCCGTGATATTTAAGAGATGACTATAATTTTTAATTGTATTGTGGCAGTGAATTTTGTTGCATGGTTAGCCGTATGGAATGATGATTTCTATAAAATATTATTTTTGGACTCATAGTGTCTCATTATGACAAAGGGTCAATCCAAAGTAACTATGGGGAGCCCTTCCTCCGGTGTAAGAACAATTTACTCTGGATTACAATATTAATTTCTCATAGGTTTTCACTGGGTGGTGCTGTAACTACGGGTGCACATAATGTCTCTTAAGTGCTCCCATAGTTACTCTGGATTGTAGGATCAGACTGGCATTTTTCAAGGGTTTTTTTTATAAAAAGAAATCCAGTTTGATTGAGGACAGGTGATATAATTGAGGATGCAATCCTAACACCCAGTTAGGCTGGCATAAGTCCTGGTATAGGTCCTATGCTGGCCTGGGGGTGTCATAAAAGTGTCATAAGGCACTTCTGCAGCACTTCTGGGGGGTTCGTCCAATGCACAGACACACATTGGCCTCCCCACATCACCACAGGTATGGGGAGACATGTGAATTATGCTGGTCTAAACTGGTTAGGATTGCACCTCCTGTGCCATAACCTTTGGTACTAGGCAAAGCTGGCACAATTGCCAGAATGATTTGATTGTGGTACAAGTTAGTTGATCTTGAAATCTGGAACAAATGCTCTCATTCCCTTGAAGCAAAAGTGAACAGTAATAGCATCTGCACTATTCACTCAGATTTCTTTGCACTCTGCATATTAATTGATCTGTTTATGCTAGAAAACACTGGAGATATTCTCCTTCCCATCACTGCATGAACAATATTAAATATATATTTATTTATATTCTATTGTTTTATGCAATCTCATCAACATGTATCTTTATAGCTACATTTTTTCCCATTTAAACAAAGAACTGGATAATTCAAAACACAAAATAATGTTTTTGGCTACTGGAACATGATATGAAAAATCAACTCTCCTCCAGGAAAATAAAACCGAGACATATGGTTCCTTCATTACACCTGTCATTGCTAAACCCATCATTTCTTATTCTTTCCAGGTACTAGATTTTGCTTTAATCCACATAGTCAAAATAAGTGTTCTGCTGAAGCATCGGGATCAAAGTAAAAAAAAAACTGTATACTTTTACTGCACAGGGCCACTTGAAATTGTATTAATTTCCTGCATGTGTGCTGGTGGAAAAAAATCATTAAACCCATGTGGAATCATTACATGTGACCATCTCAGTGGTTTCCAAACTCCTAAAGGGGAGCTGGGAAGAAGGTATCTTGTGGATGAGTGATAGTGTTGCAGGGATTGTAGTGCTGCCCACCAAGGAGATATTTTTACTTTCCTTTCTAAATCACCAAGTGCCGATTGATGGCACTGGTGCCCAATGCACTTGCCCAGAACTCCAGCCATTCACGGTGGGCCAGGAATGCCCTGATCCTTTTGCACATGCCCAAAGATCTGGGCATGCACGCTGAACACTCATCTTCTCTGTCTCTGCTCCAAAGAGTGCACTGATGACAAGCATGCATGCCCAGAACTCCGGGCATGCCAGCAGGCCAGGAGCACCCTGAGCCGATTGTGCATGTCCAGAGCTCCAGGGATGCACACTGTACACCAGCGTGCTCTAGATGGGAGTAGACATGGGGCAGTAGCCATGTGGCCTGCGGGGACAGCACTTAGTAGGCATCCACTTGCCAAGCTGGGTGTGTGTGGCAGAGCTATGGCTGCATGCTGGCAGGGAGGTCTCTGAGTGCCCTGCCTGACACGCATGCCATAAGTTTGCCATCACTGCTCTATGTGTTTGCTGTAAACAGCCCTGATCTTGGTGGCATAATTAGAGGGGTGGATCAGTCTAAAGTGGAACCATTCATACATCCCGCCGCCCCCGCCTGAGGATTATTCCAAGTTGTGCTCTTCTGGATAGAATTAATATATTCACATGCACTTTAAGAAAAAATTCAATTTACCCAGATTTGTCCAGAAATGGAATGGGACCATCTCCAGAGAACTGCCACAGCATTTGCACCTTTAATTCTCTCCACTTTATCTCTTCATCACTGGTTTTCCAGAAGTGTGCATTTCTTTCCCCCTAAATCAAACCACCTAAACTGCTGTCTCAGAGATCACAAGGCATCAGAGAAGAATGTAAAGAGTATTCTAATCCCGGAGGAAAACCTTCTCTAAGTGGTGAAATGCTTGCAGTCGGAATCTCGAAAATCTTGGGGAGTGGAATTTCTTATTGTCAGAACTCGCAATAAAAAGCACAGCCACAGATACTGAAAGCATTAAACAAAAATTACCAACAAGCTGTCTTACCTGTGTGCACTCAAGTGAAAGGAAGGGCAAACAAGAGCAGGTAGTGCTTCTACATCAGTCAAAATGCTGACAGCTACAGTGTAATGTCTGACAAGGCTGACGTGCTCGACTCCCAAAGATATTTCCAAGTGAATTGGAAAAAAGACAAATAAATTAGTAATAGTAGCACTCCTGTCAATGTCCCTTTTTTGTGATCTCCTCATGCTATTAATTAGCATTGTCTGGTGAGATAGGCTTGCGTGGTGTAAATAAAGGTAAAATGGATTATATTATAATTAAAAATGCTATAAGGAGAGCAAAACATAATATCATCTTACACGAACTATTTTTTTATTAAGAGTCTCAGGAAAAATAGAATATTTTCCATCCTTCTCCTCCACAGTCTTCCCTTCACCTCCAGCAAACAATCACCTTATCATTTGTCAAATTAGAAATGAAAAAGTGTGTATTTTTTGTGTTGTTGAGCACAATCCTAACTATGGGCGCAATCCAGAGTAACTACGGGGAGTCCCTGCTCCAGTGTAAGAACAATTTACTATGGATTGCAATATGAATTTCCTATAGGTTTTCGGTAGGTGGTGCTGTAACTATGGGTGCACGTAATGTCTCTTATGCTCCCGTAGTTACTCTGGATTGTAGAGTATGTCTCCTCAGAAGCAAGCCCCATTGTGTTGAATGGATCTTAATCCTAGGAAAGTGTTTTTTGGGATTGCAACCATAGTTCATTTAAGGTATTCATATCCCCAAATCCAGAGTAACTACAGGAGCACATAAGCGACATTATGTGCACCCGTAGTTTACTGCGCCTCCTATTGAAAACCTATGGGAAATTCATATTGGAATCCAGAGTAAATTGTTCTTACACTGGAGCAAGGACTCCCCGTCGTTACTCTGGATTTTGCCCTATCTCCTCATCCTTTTGAGGAAGTATACAACAATATGTGTACATCTGCTCAGGCTGCACGCAATTTTATTCTTTCTGATAATTATTCTTCATACGATGGTCAAGAGTGCTAAAATATTTAATTGAATGTGAAAATATTTTCTAAAGTTGTTCTGTCTTTCAGAACTCTCTGTGTGAGATGAAAATATACTGTGTGGGATTTCTGATGTTTGGTACAGTGAAAAAGATATACCAAAAAATGTAAGTGAAATAAATGGAACCTTGTTTTATAGAGGAGAGTGGAACGATGCAGGTGATTTGCAAGCATGGGATTAAAACATTTATAAAAACCTTAGTATGGAAAACAGTTTATTGGTAAAAAAAAAGTTATGCTTGGGGATTAAGAGGTTACAGTACTACAGGCCTGTCTTTCAGCATGGAACAGAGAAATTGTTGTGTATTGGAGTCACTATTAAATATATAAGTATACACACAGAGTTTACAGGCATCTTGGGTGTCCTGTAGTCACCTAGGCGCACTGTCCTCAGTGTGCTATGGCTTTGGGCCAATGTGGTGAAATCCCCAGAACACTCCAGGTGTGCAGGCAAGCCTGTGTTTCTTTTGGATCATGGCCAATGTTCCTAGGGATACGTTGAATTGATTGGAAATAATGTCTATATCATGGGATCTTGGGCTATGAATTTGCGTCTTTTTCTATACCAGTGTCTCTCAGTGTCTTTTTCTATATCAGTGTCTCTCAACCAGTGGTACAGGTATCAACAGTGGTATTTGGGACAGCACCTGGTGGTACCTCCAGAATATTCATACACCCACTGCCCGGCAGCAAGACCAGGAAAACAACACAACAAACAGTGGAAGGTGGCTCTATTCATCAGGCTGAGCTCCAAAGCATGCTTTTCTGTTCATGGAAAAGTCCTCCATCCCTCTGATCCTCTTACTTACGTTTATCGCATTGCATTTGGCTTCCCAAATGTAATTGCAATGGCATCACCAGCAACTTCTGGTGGTATTTTGATGGACCATTATAGGTGGACCACTTCTCTATACCATTTATTCATTCTTACCTTTATAAACTAAATTAACTAAACTAACCGCCTAAGGGCACAATCCGGAGTAACTATGGGAGCACATAAGAGACATACCCCTGCTAACTGGACAAGAGGCACTCTTTCAATTGGGTGTTCCTCATTTATTTAGCAGGGGGAGAGTAACTGGCCCTACACACCCCAGCAATGTCTGTTCTAGTGGCCTCTGCTGGTGTTATTTTGCATTTTAGATTGTGAGCCCTTTTGGGACAGGGACCCATTAGCTATTAATTAGCTATTAATTTTTTCATTTTCTTGTAAACCGCTTTGTGAACTTTTCAGTTGAAAAGCGGTATATAAATACTGTAGATAGATAGATTACATGCACCCATAGTTACTGCACCACCTAGTGAAAATCTATGGAAAATTCATATTGCAATCCAGAGTAAGTTGTTCTTACACCGGAGCAAGGACTCCCTGTAGTTACTCTGGATTGCACCCTATTCCTATAACTCCTGACACAAGGCAAACAAGCACCCCAACAACATAAAAACATTTTCAATAGAAGCTTTGAATCAAAATGCACCTATCGTTAACTTTAGCCAATTTGCTTTTGTACAGGATAACCATATTAATTAGCCACCTTATTTATGTTAATATGGTAATTCTAGCAATATTCCAGCCTCGTCATCATTAGATTAAGCCTTATTCATCTTCTAGTTAACTTGCAATTATCATCTTTAATATCTGACATTCGCTTGGCTTTTGGTCAATCCATACAATGCCAATATTTAACGATAAGGTCCCTGGGTTAATCAGCTGGAAAATATTCCCCCAAGTTCCACCTAATCAAATTTGCTCATGCAATTCGGTGAGTATATTGCCATGTTAAGTTTCAGAACAGATGTCTGAGGCTGGACAAGCTTCCGTATCGCAAAATTCAGATCTCTCTGCCATGCGCGGTAATGACATAGTTTATTAAAACACACTTTTTTGAGGGGGGGGATGACCTAATTAAGGTGCTTGGAAAAAGAATCAAAGCAGCCACACCGTATCTCTGCCTTATGTGAGCATTTTCAAATACTGAGGTTGAAAGCGCAGCACAAACAATGGATAAACCTATGATCTCAGCTGAGAAATCAGCCCTAAGCATTTATTAATGAAGGCAAATAGGATTTAGACCAACGACATATAAACGGAGCAAGTGTAGATGTGTTTGATTGCCATTTGCAGCAAAGAAGTCTGATGTAATTATCTGCCAAGTATTATTGTTTAATGCTCTGCTAATCCCTTTTCAGACCTGGGAATTTATCTGTGGACTGTTCCTATCATCACAACCCCATGGGTATCTGCTTTATTATTACACAGCAGAAAAGCTTCTCATCTGTGGTGCGGCTAGAGGGAGTGCAAAACACTGGGTTTTGCAGGTTCCTGAACACGCTTGTCAAGCAGCCCCTTCCCTTCGGAGCCATTCCAGACAGTAGGGGCAGAATGGAGACAAATGATGCCATTTTATTTACTGTGCATCAATGAAGGAACACACTGGACAACAATATATTGGAGGAGATGGGCCACTTTATTAAAATAAGCGGACAAGAAACAGGCTGCATAAACCATTGGAGTGGAAGCAGATCCTGGAAAGACCACAGGGACAAGCCTGGGCCACCAGGCTGGGCGTGCACTGACTTGGGGTTTTGGGGTCCATCCTGTCACTGTCAGCCCCACATGGGGCCAGGTGCAGCCATACCAGTGGCCCCCACCTCATGCCACACAGACATTGAGACAGGCATTTACGGCAAGGGCCTGACCCTTACCAGCCCTTCACGCTGTCTGGTCACTGAGGGCAGTCATTAGGTCCACCCAACTATGACTGCCCTAAGTGCACACCAAAAGACCCTGATCACGCCAGCTCCCCTGATTCCCCTGCATTAAGTGACCAGTACCGACAGTCTGGAGTAGGTGAATAAACCGTCCTCCACAGACAATCAGGAGAACAACCAAAAATTCTTACTCAGCCCCAAAAGGCAACCAGCAAACACCCAGACTGCTGGGTGGGTGTCAGTGACTGTCCCACATGGAAAAGAGAGGGCGTTCCCCTGAGTGTGGGGCCCTAAATAACCATCAGGCTCTGCCACTGGGGCTTGCATAACCCACTCTCATGGGAGCAGCCGGGTGTCCCCTCTCAGACAAGACAAACTGTGATCCTTGCTTATTTGCTGTGGATCGGGTTTTCCATCACCCATGGCTCCAAACTGGGGAATGGTGAATTCAGGTATCTATAAAATTTACAGATCCTTACATACTTACAAAACCTATTCATGTCTACTCAGAAATAAGTTCCATTGAATTCAATGGCACTTACTACCAGCACAGTGCTGTTAGTTGTGCTGCCTCAGTGCTTTGCACCCCTCTAGCTATGCCACTACTTATCATACATCTGAAAGCTGAAAGCTTCACTTAGTACACAATCCAGAGTAACTACGGGGAGTCCTTGCTCTGGTGTAAGAACAATTTGCTCTGGATTGCAATATGAATTTCCCATAAGTTTTCACTAGGAGGTGCAGTAACTATGGGTACACGTAATGTCTCTTGCATGCTTCCAGAGTTACTCTGGACTGTAGGGTTAGGCTGCATGTTTAGGTGCAATCCTAAGCATGCCTACTCAGAGCTAACTCCCATTCTGTTCTATGGGACTAACAGCACAATCCAGAGTAACTATGGGAGCTCTTGTGTCGACATAAGAGACATTTATTTCAACATAGTTACGGCACCACCTATGGGAAACCTAAGGGAAATTCATAGAGCCATCCTGAGTAATTTTTTCTTGCATTAATGTAAGAGCTCCCGAAATTACTCTGGATTGTTTTGTAACTCTCACGAAAGAGTGGTTATGATTGTAGGACAGTGGTGCCTCACTTAAAGAGCTTAATTTGTTCCAGAGGCATGCTCTTTAAGCAAAACTCTCTTTAAGTACAGCGGATTTTCCTATAGGAAACAATGGAAACTCAGATGATTGGTTCCACAACCCCCAAAATATTCATATAAAAATATTAACTGGATGTAAAAATGATGATAAAACACTGGAATTGAATTCAAAACACTATAATATAATACAGACCACAATTACTGTAATAAAACACTGTAATATTCTGTACAGTAAAAAAGAAAAGAAAAACCTTTATGGGCAAGGATGACTGATTTTCACTCTTTTAAGCAAAGCAAAAACCACACAGAAATTTTTGCTCTTTATGCAAAAAATGCTCTTTAAGCAAAGCGAAAACACACAGAAATTTTTGCTCTTTAAGTGGAACACTCTCTATGCAAGGCACTCTTTAAGCAAGGTACCTCTGTATTAATTGAAACACCTTCTCCACAGTTCTACCTGATATAAAATGATTGTCTAAGATTTTTCTGGATTTAGTTACCTTTGAAACGGGACAGCTAAAATCACTTTTATCCTGTTTTAATCCAGACGATGCTGAACACTTTTGAAGAGGGACAGGACTGAGACATAGAAAATTATCCAGGGAGTGGATAGAGAGGATGGAAGATATTCTTTTCCCTCTCACACTATAGAAACACTAAAATTGAATGTGGTAAAATTGTAATGGATAAAAGGAAACATTCCTTTAACCCAGCAAATAATTAGTCTGTGGAACTCCTTATTAATTAGTCTGTGGAACCCCTTGCCACAGGATGTGTTGATGGTTTCTGGACTAGATGCATTTAAAAGTGACAGATTTCTGGAGGAAAAGTCCATCCTGTTTTCTAGCTATGCCACTGATGACAGATCTCTGACTCGGTTCTTACCTTCCTTAAGGGAATAAGCAGGCCTCCGTCAGTCTTGGAAGACTATGGTATCGTGCTCGGCACTGCATATGCTGCATGCAGAGCACGAAAGCCTGGGTTAGATTGTTATGGAGGATAGGCTGTTACCCAAGCAGCAAATCCCCCCTCTCCACACCACTGAATTAGTCCATTGGAAAGGCAGAGCCAATACAATTGGATCCAGCTGGCGTCGCAGAGCTGGGATAAGGACAGGAGCTCACCCTGTCTTGTGGTGCCGACCCGGGTCTCGAACCCTGGCCTGCTGGTTAACAGGCACAGTGTCTTAGCCACTTGTGCCACCAACAGCCCTTAAGGGAATAATGTTCCCCAAAAAAGGTTAGAATGCCGTCCACGGAGACTGCGACACCAAGGTTTTGAAACTGATCTATATGGTGATATGCATCAAAAAATTAAACTCATCTTTCCAATAGATTCTAGATGAGTTTACCATCAGCAAATGGATCACCGTCATCATAAGAATAAGGATATGCTTCAGGGTGAGCATTGGTGTCCACATTGGCACAGAAGGATGCCACGATAACACAGAGCTGGAATGGATCAATATCTAAACTGTGGTTAAGAAATGTTGCCTCTTATCTCGCATCTGTGGAAGTGATCAGTTTGGTTTTGACAAGGAGTGACCAAAGTTTTATACGGTATAAAGAATTGTTTGGTTTTAATTCTGTGTTGTAACTAATAACTTGACCTGCTTCCTCCCTAGTATACTGCCTATGATATTTGCTAAGCTGACACAAACCCAAAGGACAAGAAGATAATATCAGTAAATCTCTAAAGCACACAATTTAAATTTTGAGGTCACATTTTAAATTGCTATCAGTCTCTGAAGCTGAAATTAAAAAAATCATTATATTAAAAATTTTCAGCAATTTGTTTCAGGATGGGGAAAAAATACCAGAAAAAACCCTGACTGTTAGAATAATCAGCACCTCTTTCTTTATACCAGCAGCCTTACATCTTTTTGGGAAAAGCTCCCCAGTAAGTAAGTAAGTAAGTAAGTAAGTAAGTAAATAAATAAATAAATAAATAAATAAATAAATAAATAAAGAGACTGAGGAGCTGTCATATATACTGTTCCTTCCCAGAACCTGATCCAAAGACTACTGCTTACCACCACTGTCCCTGTTCCCCCCCCCCTTTTTTATCTGCAGAACAACCCTGTGAGGTAGTATCCTGACCAGGGTGAGCCTTAGGAACTGTGGGGGCAAAACAGGAAAAGAGGCTGTGCAAATGCACTGGTTTAGAAAGTTTGCCACAACCTCCCAAAATGTGATTTAGGCTGCAATCTTAAAGACACTTTCCTGTGAGTAAGACCCATTGAACACAATGGAGCTTACATTTGAGTAGACATGGTTAGGACTGTGCTGTTAGTGACCTTGTTGTGGTCATGACCCACAGATTGAAGAACACTCCTTTATACAAAGGACAAAATCAGGCCACTTGGACAACAAGGTATACAATCCACCAACAATCTAATCTTAAATATTGTTATGTGATAACCTTATACAGTATATGTGGGGTTGTCATATGTCAGAATCGAGATAAGTTTTCCTTCTGCCATATTCATCCTGTGATCAACAGGGGAAAATGCTCCACATTATAGCCTTATATAAAATGTTCCTCATGGGAAAACAAATTGCTCTGGAAAAACCTTTTAGATGAAACACAAGTGACGTCACACAGAAAGCTGACCATAAGACTATTGCTTATTTCAATTTCAGAAGTTGGATACATAAGCATAGATTACAAAAAATAACCACAGCCCCACCAGTTGTACATCTGTAAATAGTTAAGTGAGCTGCCGCAATTAGACTGGTGGTTATAGGTCACAATTCATCTCCCAAGAGTATTTTAATGTAATCTTTTAGCATTTGAAAACTTTTTAATGCATATTTTTTCTTCGTTTATTCTTCTCTCTCTCTCTCTCTCTC
This sequence comes from Cryptoblepharus egeriae, assembly GCA_030015325.1. Lineage (NCBI taxonomy): Eukaryota > Metazoa > Chordata > Lepidosauria > Squamata > Scincidae > Cryptoblepharus > Cryptoblepharus egeriae. The sequence goes on from JAREYC010000001.1 coordinate 6,936,314, forward strand.
TCTCTCTCTCTCTCTCTCTCTCTCTCTCTCTCTCTCTCTCGCTCGCTCGCTTTAGAAAAGGGACAAACTTCTCATCATTAGGTAAACAAACCTCAGAGGAGACAATCTTATAAATATAAAATCTTATAATTATAAAATCTTATAAAGAGTTCCCAAAAGGGACTCCTCTAAGATCAGAGCCCTATTAAAAAGCAGAAATGTTCGACATCTGTTGGTGCATTGCATGGATTCAGGACTCAGATATATTAATACCATATGCAAAAGAATAGGATTCAAAAATTCTAGCTTTGCTGGTATTTCCCAAAATAGATTGCCGTGCTTGATCTTGCACAAATACATTTTTTTAAAAAAAATTATAGTCTTATTGAAAAATTAAGAAATTGTCCTTTTAAAAATGCAGCAGCATATGGAGTCTACTATAAAAATGGTTTTAGCATGCAAGGAAGTGGAGAGATGGAGAAAATATATGTGTGTGTATATATTGAGCCAGAACAGAACATGTGATGAAGGTTCTATTAATGTGCAATGAAATTCTTACAGATAAAGGCAAAGTCACATTAAAACACATGCTTTCATATGTGCAGATCATAACCTGGATTTCAGTACAGTGGCACCTCACGTAAAGAACGCCTCACATAAAGTATGTTTCATGTAACAAACAAAAATTTCTCTAGGATTCTGCTTCATGTAAAGAAAGTGCTTCATGTAAAGAACACATTCGTTGGCAGTTGGGACAGACACACTGGCCAGCAGCCTGTTTAAAAAGCATCAGGGCTGCCTAGCGCACCTGCCCATAGCAAAAGCAACACTTCCGCGCTGTTCCTCCTGTGGCGGGGCGTCTGCTGGGCAGAAGGAGAGAAGAGCAGTGGAGAAGACGGAAGCAGCTCAGGGCCAGCCAGAAGGGAGCAGGGGAGAGAGAGGCTCAGGATGGAGAGAAGGAGAAAGTGGGGAGACACTTTGAAGGTGTCTTGGACTGCAGCCTCCTAACCATGTCTACCCAGAAGTAAGCCCCATTGTGTTAATGGGTCTTACTCCCAGGAAAGTGTCTTTAGGACTGCAGCCTAAGTAGACTTCATAAGATCATGCACGTTGAATGCATATTTTGAATTCAATCCCAGTGTTCTGTCATCATTTTTACATCCAGTTAATATTTTTATATGAATATTTTTGGGGTTGTGGAACCAATCGTCTGAGTTTCCATTATTTCCTATGGGAAAATCCGCTCCACGTAAAGAATGTTTCACGTAAAGAACACACCTCCAGAACAAATTAAATTTGTTACGTGAGGCGCCACTGTATCTCCTATTTTGTGAGCAGTTGACTTTTACAGACCTATCCTAATATGTGCCCCCTTTTTTGTGGTGAGTCTGTAATGTACAAGGACGGGAATGAGATTCAAATAATAGTATTGCAGTGTTGCATTTTATAGATAGATGTCTGGTGCAGAAGGTCAATGGTCCACTCATTATCAACATTTATAATGTTTGCCTGGAAGAAAGATGTTTGGCAAGTATAGCTTCTATCCCAGAGTGTCAATGAGTGCCAAATACTGCCCATCACATACATTACAAAATAACTGTCCTTGTTTGATAGTTGATGGAAAGGTATTATGACACCTAATTCTGTATACTGTGGATAGTTAGTCAGACCAATTTGGGTACATCTGTTGGGCTCCCGTTGAGCACAGAATTTGTATAATTTCAGTAAGGCATATTTATATGGCATCCTGTTGTCCTCTTCCAGTTTTATGACAGAACTAGCGAAAAGTTTCCGAAATTTCCGAAAACCGGTTCTTAGTGCACCCCTCCGTCACGGAAGGAACACTCACCCCTAATTTCACGCTTCTAGGCCCAGCTGTTTTGGCAGGGCGGTGATGAGTCAGTCAATGAGTCAGTCAGTGAGTCAGTCAGTGACTTTTCTCTTTTATATATATAGATGCAGATTTCCTGATTTCCTGCTGGTAGGTAACCACCACCCTCTAAATCCCATTTCAAAGGCTACAATCTAGAATAACTATGGGACCTTTTACACTGACGTAGTTATGGTGCCACCTATGGGAAATGCATAGAACAATCCAGAGTAAGTGCCTCTTATGTCTTCCCTTAGTTACTCTGGATTGTAGAGAAAGTATATTAGACTTCACTGATTCAGTAAGAATGTATCTAAGCGGTGCTTCTCCAGCTTTAGGTCTCCATTTATTTGGGTCCCCATTTCTCCAGCTTTGGGTCCTCAATCTCCAGGTGAGTCCCCATTTATTTCAATGTGTATTTTAATCATTAGAAGTGTATTTTAATTATTTTAATCATTAGACGTATCATTAGATGTGATGCTACCATGGTATGTGGCTGTATTTAAGGAAATGTTACATATCTTTACTTTTAACAGGCTACTATGTACAGGTATCCCCCACCTTCTGTCAGTTCATTTTCTGGTGATCTACACTTTCAACATCTTTCAAATGTATACAGAACCCCTCCATTCAACGCATATTCTATTCTTTCAACCTCTTTCTGCTCTTTTAAAGGCCAGAATTACCTTCCCTCGTGTTAGTCCTGCTTAATGCGAATCCAATTGCAGAAATATCTGTGTGGCAGCAAGTATTTACAAGATAAACTGGGTACTTGCAATTTGCTAGCTAAAAAAGCATTGGAAGCAACATTTATAAACTAAAAAAGTTTGGGTTCCACTTTTCAACCCTTTTCAGAAATTTTGGGTGGTGTTCCAGTCCCTAATCCATCCAATACGTGGGAGATGCCTGTATATGCTTTTATCAATGATAGTGAATGGGGCTTACTTCTAGGTAATTGTAGATAGGATTACAGTCTGTGGGAATATATCAGTAATAGCTTGGTAGGTTTAAGAGGCTGAGGCTGCAATCCTAAGAGCACTTTCCTGTGAGTAAGTCCCATTGAACTCAATGGAACTTACTTCTGAGTAGACACAAATAGAATTGCACTGAGTCTCTGTTTTAAATAAATTTATAAACTTATACTTGTTACAGATTTTTAATTTACTTGGTTTAATTTCATTTTGAAGTACCGTATTGGATTATAAGTTTGAAGCAGTACTGTATGGGGTTGAGTGTTTTTTTTAAAAACAATTCCAGCTTCATGGTATTACTGCAATTTTAAACTGCAGTCAGGATCACCATCACCACTAGTACCTTTTTGAGTTACTTTAACAAGGAACCTATCTACAAACTTGCTTTTGTCTCCTTTTGAGGATTTCATGGAAATGTGACATTGCATTGTCACTAAGTAGATTCACCGCTCACATTGCTACAGTCTGATTTTGGTGTTGCTTTTCTACAAAATTTTGCACAATTGCACAATGTTTACAAATGTCCTTAATCACATTTGATGTGAGAAATTCCCCTCCTTATTTTCCTCCTCTTCTGCAGATGCTCCATAACTTCTTACTGTTGCTCATGATAAAGATCCATCAACTTGTTTGTTTTACAACGAATTTTCATTGTAAAACTGTTTGTTTGACAAGGCACCGTTTGTCTTACAAGGTAGAACTCCTTAGAAATTTCAGTTTGTCTTACAAAGCATTCTTCTTACAAGTTATTTGTCTTACAAGGTACCATTGTACAAGCGTTTTGGATTACAAGCATATTTCCTGAACAAATTATGCTCATAAACCAATGTACCACTATATATATTTATAGTTATTCTCCATTCCTAGCTGACTATATTATCAGTTTCAGTAATAGACCACTTATTGATCTCATATGTTGGCTTTTGGGCGATGTTGATAATGATATCACCTTCAAAGTCGCAAAATTTGCTCTGGAAGCTAAAACTATAAGGTCTAAGTTTTCTGTATGATGTATAGCTGTTTTCCAATGCAAGTTTTATTGAATTCTTTCTGCATTGGTCCTATATTTTAAAATAGTTTATGTATATTTTGTCTATGTATATCATTTTAATCAGCCGAATTGTTTTGTAATGACCAAATGGTTACACAAATAAAGTTTATTCTCTCTCTAGTTATTCTCCAGTAGGCATAACCTGATATCCTATGCTTCAATATAGCCAGTCAGACTTCCTTAGACCCACACCAGCAACTTCTTTGGCACAGGTCAGAGGAGATGGGGTGGGAAAGATGGGGATAGCATTTGGTGCACTAGGTACTACTGATCCATCCCCTTCCCACTCTCTATCTCCTGCTCTTCCCGATTCATCCCCATACTCCTCCTACTCTCTCGTCCCCACCCACAAAATATCTCTGCTGCCATCGTACTGGCACAGACTGAGACTTTGGGGGCAACCACTGCCTGTCTGTTGCTGAGGCCTGAGCACAGCAGTGGCCTGGACTTCACCCTATAATGCTAGAATCACCAGATTTCACCATGCTCCATGATCATGTACCATCATCCGGTAAGAGCGATGGCTACCCTAGCATTGGGTACTAGTAAAATTGAATTCTCTGTCATCAGCTGCAGCTGTCAGGCAGCCCAATCCTAAACTGCTCAGAGTGCCAGGATTAGTGTGGCACCGAAATGGCTGCTGCCGTATCCTCAGTGCTACCAGGTCACCGCCGGTGGCTCCTCAGGTGAAGGGAACTTTCATCCCCTTCCCATGGATAAGAAAAGTAGCCCCACAATGGTGATACTTGATTATGTGGCAACCCTTGGGCTGCTACAGAATCAAGAGCCACCACGTTGTGCCACATGGCCCAATACGTTGGCTTTGGATCTGGTGGTACGGAGTGCCACTGGTTATATCCTGCTATTTGCTACTCTTGTTCAAACTCAGAAATGGTTGAAAATTTCAATGGGTAAAAATATTTGGGGGCTGGGGATGAACACTCTGTCCATTGCCTCACTATCCCAGCTCATAAATGCTGCAGCTGGTATTAATAGAGTGTAGTCCAATGGAGAAGGATTGAAAAAGAGCCTGGGTGGCCTGGATTTCAAGCTGTCTTCCTTATCCAACTCAGATGTGACCCACGATTTGTCTGAATTTCATTCATTTGATTATGTGTTCCCATCAGAAGCCTAATATACCTGCCATGGTGTTGGATACTTATAATTGACTTTTGTGAATGATATATAGATGGTTTCGAGTTCCTGCCAAAGATAATACATCTACAGAAAAGAGGGGGACGAAAGAATGATCTTTATGGGAAGAGTATCCTCATTTCCCATAAATGATGAATCAATCCATTATATTTGTGATAATCAATGCCATGGATCCTCTTCATGTCAACGTAGGGGAAAAAAACTTGAAGAAGCAAATCATTATTAATTCATTCATTGCAATAACATTAATCACGATGAGCTAATGTGATATTAATGTGGCTGTAATATGTTCTTGCATTGGAATTTCACTGTAATATCAGAATTAACTAATGCACCATTGTTTTAAAGAGTGGCTAAATTGATAAATAACACTGAAAGCTTTTTAAATGGGACTAGACATGAATCTACCTACTCGTCGCTGGGCGGCAAGATGAAGGGAGCCCATTTCCTCCCCAGCCCCTATGCTTGTGGGTATGCTAAACTGCAGCTTTGCGATTTTCATGAGTTATTGCCCCACAGAAAGAGCCAATCAGCTTTGTCTACAGCACCGCACAGTTCCAGGAAATATTGATAGGGTATATTAGCACTTCTGGGAATGGCATAATAAGTGTGATGGTTGCCTTCTATTGTCTGCCGCAGTCTGGAGAGTCCAGCACACACTCAGACACTCTGCATCCTTAGTCTGGTTGCCCAGGGGGCCACACCAGAATGACTTCTGAAAGCAGAGCTGGACTAAAAGCTTCTTCTGCATGGCCGGTGGCTTTGTTTGCAAGGAATCAAATTGCAAACTAATGTTCATCTCCATGAAGGCTTCCATCTTTACCATGAGAGTTAAGTTGAATTAGAAGCTACAACAAGCTAGAGGTCACATTCAGACACAGGTTTTCTGGATTTGGACATCAACCTTTTTTCTTTTTTTATTATATTATATTATATTATATTATATTATATTATATTATAAAAAGGAGCAAGTGGTTAAGACACTGTGCCTGTTAACCAGCAGGCCAGGGTTCAAGACCTGGGATGGTCCCCACAAGACAGGGTGAGCTCCTGTCCTTAGCCCAGGCCTGCGATGCAGCTGGAACCAATCGTATTGACTCTGCCTTTCCATCGGATGAATTCAGTGGCGTGGAGAGGGGGGATTTCCTGCTTGGGTAACAGCCTATCCATAGTCTTTCAAGACTGATGAATGCCTGCTTTTATATTATATAGTGGTTCATTTATTTTTTATTTATTTTATTTAATCAATTTATAACCCGCCTTTCCTCCCCCGCAAGGGGGAGCCCAGGGCGGCTGACATTAGGGAATAAAACATCATTAAAATAGCACATAAATAAAGATTTAAACACCATTAAAACATTGGTTTATGAGTGTAATTCATTCTGGAAGGATGCTTGTAATTCAAAATGCTTATATGTCAAAGCAAATTTTCTCATAAGAAATAATGGAAACTCAGACAATTCGTTCCACAACCCCAAAATATTAATATAAAAATGATTACAATACTTTAATATAATTCAAAACAATAAAGAAAATTTAAAAATATAAAGAAAAAACAAAAGAAATTAACCTGCACTTAGAGTGCAGTCCTAAGCAAATCTACTCAAAAGTAAGTCCCATTGTTTTCAGTAGTACTTACTCCCAGGAAAGTGTGGTTCCTTAGGATCCTTCAGTTGCAATCCTAAAAACATTTTCCTGGGAGTAAAGTCCATTGAAGACAATGGGGCTTACTTCTGAGTAGACATGTTTAAGATTGTGTTTTACCCTACAATCCAGAGTAACTACAGGAAGATGTAAGAGCCACTTACTCTGGATTGCTCTATGCATTTCCCATAGGTTTCCCATAGGTGGCACCATAACTACGTCAGTGTAAAAGGTCAAATGGTTATGGTAAATTTATGGGTTAGAAGAACCACTTCAGAGGCTAGATGAGGGCTATTGAGGGCTATTGAGGGCTGACATGCCTGGCTGTTCCTCCATACAAAGATTCTTGATCCATAGAAAATGTGAATGACTGTGGCCTTTCCTCTCCTTGACATAAGTATTTTCTGTTATTTTCTTTTATGAAAGGGTATTATGTGAACTTGACCAGTGGTGCAGTCAAGACCCAGTTTCAGTGCGAGCTGGGCCTCATGTTGAGTATATCAAGCAGCAATTTTCAACCAGTGTGCCACAGCACATTGGTTGCTTTAAATCAGTGATTTTCGGTCTTTTTAATCTCATGGCACACTTAACAAGGCACTGAAATTGTCAAGGCGCAACATCAGTTGTTTTTACCGTTGACAAGGCACACAAGGCAAATCCCCCAATTTTCCTATGAATGAATGTCAATCTCCAAATTCCCATGGCACACCTGAGGACTAGCCATGGCACGCTGGTTGAAAATCACTGCTTTAAATGGTCTAAAGGAGTTTGGCAAGGTTCATGCATTTGTAGGGACACAGGGGGATCTACCAGCATTATGGTGTGCCTTGTCATTTAAAAATAAAAGGTGGTGTGCCTGACAAATGTTTACACCTTGTTAGTCTGATGTGAGATGAAAAAGGTTGAAAATCACAGGTATAGCTATATCCCGATCCCACACTGGTAGGGTTACCATATGTCCTGAAAAACAGGGACAACCCTGATTTTGGGGGATTGTGTTCACATACTGGAAAATGGGAGAGAAGGTCCTGTCCCAATTTTGTGGAAGAGAATTATGGCAACCCTACACATGGGGCCATTAGGGCACATAAATAGGTTTCCATTTATCATAGTGTCACTGTCTTCAGTTCCATTTCCAGACCAAGAGAGGAGTTAAAGGGAGCATCTTCAGTTATGGTGTCAACAGTTTCAGGAAAAGAGACAGTGAGTCACAGGTGAACAACTTCTTTCTTAATTTACAGGTTGCAATAGAAGTTATTCCCCTCTTTCTGATGGTTCTGCTCAGTAACATCTCTCAGTTACACCCAGAAGTCATTCATTCAACACATGATCTACTCTTTCAACCTCTTTCTCTTCTGGCTACAATTGTCTTTCCTGATGTTGATTTGCATGTGATGTGTTGATCAAACTGTTTGGGCATTTCCTGATGACTTTCAGTAAATAACATTCAAGTACATAAGATATTCATTGTCCACACATGCCTTTGTTCATTGTACTGTAATTTGTTTTGTATTTTGGCTATGTGTTAATAAATATGTGTTATTTAGTCTTTTGCAAATGATTTTTATGTCTTTTTTGGTGGCCATTTTGCATTTGCAAGCTGACAAAAACTAGGTTCTACTTTTCAACAGTTTTCACTTTTGGACGGTGTGCTGGTCTGTAACCCGTCTAATAAGTGCGGGATGCCTGTAACAACACACTCTGAGGGGAGGGTGAGGAGGCTCTCTCCTAGATGTTCCTGAGGGCTTCATCCCTCATACCTGGAGATGGGCACTCATCCCCCCAGCCTGCTTCCCTCTCTTTCCTCACAAGACCTCAAAACCCAACTGACTCCAACTGTCCCTGCCCCACCCTAAATGCCTCTTCTAACTGTTTGTAACTGCCACACTAACTGCTTTTCCTCAACCGCCACTCCATCTCATAAAACTCTCAATTCAAATGTTTTCCTGTCTACTATTATGGTGTCTTTGTCCCCTGGTCCACTTTTCCTGGGCAGATTATGCACCTTCGGGCCAGGCTCAAAAGTGTGTAGGTCTGGTCTCCTCAGCACCTTCAGGTCTTCTCCACCAAATGAGAAATTGTGCATGCAAACATGCATGATCCTGTCAAATAAACTGAGTTGTTACCTATCAGCAGTAACATTGCCAGAGGGGGTCTGTCATGGTACCTGCACTTCACTTCACTTAAGTCCTGAGCTGGTAGCCAGTGGAGCTGGCCACCACCTTAGTTTTCTTCTCTGCCAGTACACTACCATAGGTGCCGGACACTGCCAGTGATTTTCATGACTCACTGACAATTTATTTCCACTGAATGCGGTCCATGGCGATCTGTTTGGTCTGGCTTTGGTTTGGTTGTGTCTTTATGTCATCCATGTCTTGTTTTGCCCAAGCTTCAGCACTGCACGTTGAACTTTCCAATCAGTTGGTCATTCCCGCTATATGTTAGCCTGCTGGTGTCCATTCAGCACACATGCCCAAACCATCTCAGCCTACTTTTTGGGCCTACTAAGCTGCTGCCTGGCCAATTCTACTGTGGATTCCTTCCTTCCTTCCTTCCTTCCTTCCTTCCTTCCATCCATCCTTCCATCCATCCATCCATCCATCCATCCATCCATCCATCCATCCATCCATCCATCCATCCATCCGCAGTATTTCACAGATCACAAAGTGGTTTACAAAGAAAATGAAAATGGTAGAATGCATAGGTAGAAATCAGTTTCTTTTCCTGCACCACTGAACCAAGCATGGCTCACTGAACACAGCCATGCAGTGTATGACTTGTATGCTTGTCCAAAGCCTGGACGAATGGGGAGGATGGCCTCCTACCGAGTGACCAGAACCGGGAAACCGAGGAAATTAGGTGTGAATCCAACGGAAATCCACAAAAACTCATGGTACCTGCAGTATTTGTAGTGATGCTCCTCTTTGGTTACGTTACAGTCTACCACTAATTCAGGTGGAGAAATGGAGGGTGGTTGTATCCAAGTATCTAATTGGAGCAATTTTCTATTTAACAGGCATGTGGTCATGCTTTAACCCAGTTGGACTCAGGCCAAATTTGTTTCCAGTGCATGCTATTTCCAAGAACAATCAGACAACGGGCTGGAACTGAAATGGCAAATATTCTTATAGTCCATCTATATAAAGAAACAGTGAATTCTGTCTATCCGTCTGTGTACCTGTAACCCTTCTAACTTGGGCCACGCTTGCTCTACATAGACATATTATACCTTTCTGGAACCAGGATTAAAAATCTACCCTTCATGTGCTGCTTGAACATCCAGCAATGGAATTTATGTCCAACCGAAATCGGCAGACATGCCATTTAAATTCCAGAGACAATGTATTTCTCTCTTTAGTTTTGGGCTGGAGGCTCAAAACGCCCTCCTCAGGAGTTGGCTTAAGAGTCCGCATGGAGTGTGGCTTTTAAGCTAGTGACCAAGAACATTGATCTCTCCACTTTTCAATTCATTTAATACATTAATTATATTAATATAGCCATAGCCATAGCAGAAAATCCAAGACAATATATAACAACAAGGTATAATAATCACAATGTTAATAATTTGTTTAACTGTACATTTAGTTAAATAATAATAATTTTAATCCTGAAACGTACAGTCAAAATCTGCAGCTGGTTTGCTATCATAAATCACAGGCATTTTGTATTTTAACCATGCCTTGAATTTGCTCAGGAAATGGGCTGAGAGTTTGCTATATATTACATTTTATATTCCCTTTAAGAAACCATGCAAGAATGTAGCATTCCCGAAAGAACTCAATAAACTTCCAGATCTCTTGGTGATGCCCAGAAACACAACCTTTTTTAGTTTGCTATGATTGTGTTTTTAGAAATGGAAAAATAATTATAAAATCTATTGTGCTAATAAATCAAAAAAGGCGCTTGAAATAATCTCATAAAATGTTATGGTTTAAATAATGCCCTTCATCAGTATTCTTTGTTTAACATTTTATGTTTATTGATAAATGAAGATGCATTTAAATAATTCAAACAAAACATTAGCTGCAAGCAAGGAATTAATAATTGATAGGACTGGAAGGGGTTTTTTCACTTGGGAAATAGATAATATTAGCTTAATGTGGGGCTGCAGGAACAGAGGAAGTGTAATGGATCTGCCTTTTTGAAGTGATGATGGTTACTGTGGTCACAGAGTTGCTACAAAGGCAAGAGCAGGACAGCTCTGTAGCTGCAATAGATTTCACTCTTAGGAGCTGACATTGCAAATTGTGGTTGGAGAGACCAGATTTATACACGGGAGGAGATCTAATGAACTTGACATAGACGAAAGTGGAAAAAATAAACACCATTACACTGAAATCTGAGAATTATTAAAGGGCAAAAACTCTCCTTTGGGTTACAGAGACTTCATACATTTAGAGATTTAAAAAATATTTTATGCACTCTTCCTTCTGTTACTATTTTTGAACCAAATAGCTAGCAGTACAAAGAGAACAACGAGCCCGTCGATTTTTTTCAACAATTTGCTTTAAAGCGCAGTAGTGTAACGGGGGGGGGGGGGTCAGGTGCAACATGCAGGAACACAACACAACCTGCATGTTGCTATTGACACTGGTAATGTCTCTAATGGTAAGTTGGAGGGACCACATACATGGTGCATTGTGGCACCTGCAAGTCCTTACATTCCCCGCCAAGCTATTTTACTGTTATAGAATTTATCAAATGATCTAGCCTTGATTTTGCTGCCTGGTGCAAAAGGGCTGCTCCTGGACCCCTTGTACTGGCAGAGCATAATCATACAAACACTGAGCACTGCTTGTTTATGCCGCCTTTGAGAGATCAACAGCTTGATGGCATCTTTATATTAGTATATTATAAAGATACACAGTGGTACCTTGGTTCACGAGCATAATTCACTCTGGAAACGTGTTTGCAATCCAAAATACTTGTATATCAAAACAAATAAGAAATCATCAAAATTTAGACAATTCATTCCACAACCCTAAAGTATTCATATAAAAATGATTACAATACATTAATATAATATAAAGTACACAAAATATAAAGGAAAATAAAACAAATTAACCTCACAAATTTTGGCTACAATCCAGAGTAACTATGGGACCTTTTACACCAATGTAGTTACGGTGCCACCTATGGGAAACCTATGGGAAATGCATAGAGCAATCCAGAGTAAGTGCCTCTTACGTCTTCCCGTAGTTACTCTGGTATGTAGGGTAAATTAGAGCACAATCCTAACCAGGTCTACTCAAAAGTAAGCCCCATTGTGTTCAATGGTTCTTACTCCCAGGAAAGTGTGTTTAGGATTCCAGCCTTAGTCTCTCAGGTTTCTCAGGCTGCAATTATCCCCCCTTACACAGGAATGAGCCCCACTGATTTTAATAAAGTTTACCTTAGAGTAGGCATTCAAGGCGAGGTCTTTCCCTTGCCCCCTTTACATAGGAGTGAGCCCCATTGACTGGAATAGGTTCACTTCAATGTAGACATATGCTTCTCTCTCAGGAGAGGCTGAGCAGGTCCAGGCAGAGCGCCCAAACCAGCCGTATCCTGGCCGGGACTATTGCCAGACAAAATTTATTAGAAATGCTCTCAATGCTCTCAATCCAAAATGCTCTCAATCCAAGGTTTTACTGTATTAATATAATATCTGTATAACCCCGTATATTAGTATTAGTATGTTAGTATATTTACCATATTACTGCTGGCGAACTGAGGTGGATAGGTAGGGGATAGTCATATACAAGCTTTGCGCCAGTCTAGTCATGGCATAGACTGGAGATGGGAGTGAGATGGGAGACCCCCCCCACACACACACACACACACGCCATATCCAGCCAAACTACACAAGTATGGACTCACCTTCATGTTCCTTGCACCCTTGAGCTCCCTGGCCCTTGGACGACCATATACCATGAGCGTTCTGTTGCATCTTCCATTTCTCTGCTCCCTTGTGTCCCTTCTTCTTGCCTGGAAAAATGCTACATAATACAATAGTGTACAACATTATAGGGATGCCCTCAGGTGATGTGAATCCTTCTCTTGGGTTTTCGGTGCCAGATTCCTATGTTCTTTGTGCAAAAAAGACCCCCAGATGGAAATCTTGGTAGCATCTTAGCAGCCAGCCCTATCCCATGGCCACTTCTTTCTCATCCCACAGAGCGCAATCCAAGTCACGTAGCCCAGTACAGAAGGAGCACATGTGGCCAGAGAAAAAGGAAACAAGCAGAAGAAGTGTGACCACATGAATAGGTTCCCATTCCAATGGGTTGTGCCTGATTCAGACGCAAGATAATAGGCCTGGATATGCACTACCTGCTTGCTGCCTGCCAGGCAATACATGCAAAGTGTGAATTTCTCAGTGTGGACAGATTGCGAGTTGGATTGAGTAACATTAGTCAGAGAAAGCAGCTTTGTTTTTTCAGCCATTGCCGCTCTCGACATGACATTTTAGAGAGACTCGCCTGCCTTGACAGTAGGCACATATGCCTGCTATTTTGTTTTAAAATACTTGTAGTGCTTTTAATAACACCATTACAGCTGTTCAGTAAATGATGCCTCAAGACAGAAGCACCGCCACTGAAAAGAGAGGCTCGGCAAGGGAACGGATCCGCCTGGAACTCTCCTCCTTGCCAAGAAGCATAGACAGAACATATGGTCACTTTATAAAGGTGAGTTGGAGGGAAAAAAAAACCATGCGCACACACGTCGTAATTGCAGCCAATATTTGTCAGCTCACGTTCTTCCTTTCAAAGCATAGTTTCGTTCTGTGTGACTCTTGTTAATTTGACCAACCCCGCTTGGTGACGAGGAAAACAATTTTTAAAATAAACGCATCAAATGACGTGCTGCCAATTTTTTTCCTCCTTCGATTTGTCTGGAGCAATCATTTAAAAATTAATGTATGATTTTGTAGCAGAAAAAGAATCGAAGACTATTAACAGCTAGTTTGTGTGGACAGGAGAAGTTATAAGTTAGACTAAAAATCCCACTGTTGATGTGTCTACGCATGTCTTGGCTTGATTTATCTGTTTATTGATCTGTCTTGGAAGAGCCTTTCCACAGGGGAACACATAGGGCAGCATCAGCAGAAACGGGGATCTCTTCGGTTAGTTTTTCTGGAGCTTGCCATGGAAGGGTAAGGGTTGGGTCAGAGAGGAAAGCATGGTTTACAAGAAGACAGGGGAAAGCTGGACTGTTAAAAAATTCAAGATGCTGGAGAGCTTTGAAAGATTTGTGGTTCCTGGCAGTATCAATGGTTTCGAATCCAGCACTTTGTACTGATGTCAGTATTAAGAAGAATGTGGGAGGATCTCTTCTCCAAGGACAGCTTAAGGACAATTTTATTTTAAGCCTCATAAATATGTTTTTTAGAAGCAAGAGGAGCCATTAGCCAAAGTACTAATCAGTAGCATAGCTACTGGGATAATGTGGTAAGTGTTGCACATGCAACATGTCGTGTAAGTGATCCCATTCACTGTTGGAAGCATTTGACAGCAAGTGGCTTATGTGGAGCATTGTGGCATCTGCAATACTTACTGCAGCAACCAGCTCATAACCATGCTGCTGGTACTAAGGGCTTCTGGGATGGTGTACCCCCAACAGTGTACACAGTCGCACTATCAGAATTTGCATTCTGGTGGCACAGTGATCTTTCTGGCATAGCAAAACATGAGGGCCATCACGGCAAATGGTGATCAGTGGTAGTTGCACGACAGTGATGATCCCAAGTGCCACTGTGCCATTAAGGTTGTAATCCAGAAGTGCTCTTGGGCTTCCCTATCTATCACTGGGGTGGCCCAAGTCCAAGATGGGCCATCCTATTTATTCTGGAAAAGGCTTGGGGCAGCCTAAGGCAACACAGGCTGCCCCAAGCCAGGTTAACCTGGGCTGCCCTAACTGGGCCAGCCTAGGCAGTTCAGGAGAGGCAAATTGAGGGCATGTGTAGAATTGTTTAGGGCAGAACAGTTATGCCATATCTATAGCCTCTTTCATGGGTGCTGTAGCCTCTTCCAGCTTGTCATAGGTGCTATACCTTAGGTGCAGGTATAACAATGAGTAGACCCATAGGGGTCCATGATGAGGCAGAGCAAGAACAGCAGTGTTGACCAAAAATCTGAGTTCTTGGCCAGCCTGGCTGCAACCCCTGCCTCTCAACCTCAGGATATGGCACAACTACAGCAGCCACTAACCTGGGGATCCAGCAGGCCACTCCGAGAAGCCCCTTGTTTCCACTGTAGACTGTACTGGCAGGATGAGCATGAATGCCCTTGTTTCCAGGACATGTCCTGGATTTTAGCCTTGTGTCCTGGAAAAATTCTCTTGTTTTCCATTTCCTAGTGAGCAGACAGCATGTAGAGCTCATGTAATTTATAAATTGTATGCAATAAATTATATGTAATAATTTTAAATTTAATAAGTAAAACAGTACTTAAATTAACCACATAAAAGCAATATATATGATTGTTTTTAGCTTTTATTTTTCCATGTCCTACATTTTTCTTTGGTGTACTACATTTTGGGGTGTCTTGTCCTCTTTTTCTGATTAACGCATATGGTCACCCTGAACTGCAGTCTTCTGTTGTAAGGGACTGTTATTACTGGTTGTCAGAGACTCTTATAAGGCAGGCACTACAGCTTTTCCTGTTCAGTGCGATCTGAGGCAGGTCTCCTTGGGAGTAAGCCCTCCCCAGGTGCCACTTACTTGGTGCCTTCTGAGCTTGCTCTGAAGAAGTTAGGGCAGCCCAGGCTTGCTAATTCTCTGGATCCAGCACAAATTTCTGCCATGGTTTAAGAATAGCTGGGGCAGCCCTGCTATGGCACTATTAGTTGCTGTGTGGGGTTGGGTGGGTGGAGGTTGGCAGAATGGGGCAGGAATGGGAAAGAATGGGAATGACAACCTAGTAACTGTCTTGTCAAGGATAGAAAGTGTACTCTTCAATAGCAGCAGCTCTATGTCCTCTTCAGTTTCCTAGCTTCAATCTGTCTCCCTGGTTTACTTAGAGTTGCACCAGCCAAATAGCTGGCATAGATCTGAGTAGATCAGGGATGTGTAGGCTTACTTCCCAAGGTATGGGAACAAATGTCCCTTTAGCTCAGAGGGTGCCAGGATAGCTTCCTATAGGATATAGCTTGTACTCCATTGGCACAGCTTCATCAGGGGTATGTTTTAGGACTGTGAAGCTACCATCTTATATGCATTTACCAAAATGATTATAATGTCTTTCTTTCTGAGTAGACATGTATAGAATTGGGGGGATGTGTGTGTCAAAATTTGATGATGTCACTTTTGGCGTCATGATGTCACTTCCAGGTTAATGGCATCAAATCTGGTGGTTCCCAGCAGATTGTCATTCCATAAAGTGGGTCCTAGTGTTCAAAAGTTAAAGAACCACTACTCTACAGAGTTGCAAAGATCTTGCTTGCTTGCCTGAGTATCTTTAAAATTCTGGAGTGAACCGTGCATATGAGGCAGTGTTGTGGCCACATGCACTTTCATGTGGCTTGATACTATGGTGCCCCCCTGGAAACTACTCCCTTTCCCTCTACTCAGGGTGACCAGATGCATGAATCCCCAAAAGAGGACAAGGTCCCCCCAGATTCCAGACAGCCAAGCAAAATTCCTGACATGTTAAAAAATGTAGGCCACTCCAAAAATGTAGGACAAACGTAGGACATGTTAAAATAAAAACTAAGAACACTCATATTGCTTTCTTGTACTTAATTTCAACACTACATTACTTACTAGCAAAAAGCATACCTGCGTTGTGGGAGAAAAAATTCCCCCATGTGCCATCCCCCCATGGTGCATCAATCCCCCAAGAACACCAACCCTCCATGTGCAGCATCCCTCCATACGCATCAGTCCCCCATGCGCAACATCCCCCCATACACATCAACCCCCCAAGCGTAACAACAATCCATGCATCTCATTCCCCCATGTGCAACATCCCCTCATGTGCAACATCCCCCAGGAGCATCAGTTCCCTATGTGCATCATCTCCCCATGTGCATCAACCCTTGGCATCCATCAGTCATGAAAGACTATGATATCATGCTTGACGCTGTGAAGCACGAAGGCCTGGGTAGATTAATATGGAGAATAGGCTGTTACCCAAGCAGCAAATCCCCCCTCTCCACACAACTGAATTAGTCCAATGGAAAGGCAGAGCCAATACAATTGGAACCAGCTGCGTTGCAGAGCTGGGCTAAGGATAGGAGCTCACCCTGTCTTGTGGGGACCAACCCGGGTCTCGAACCCTGGCCTGCTGGGTAAAAGGCACAGTGTCTTAACCACTTGCACCACCCACAGCCCTTGCGTGAGTCAGTGAGTGAGTGAGTCAGTCAGTGACTGTACTCTTTTTTATATATAGATTGTTAAATTGTAAAACCAAAAAGGCATGTGTTTAGGTGATCCAAAATCAAAGCAGCCAACCTTTCTCAGGCCAGCATCTCCTGCTCTACTAGGTACACCTAGTACCTGAATATACTGAATATACATGACCTGAATATACATGACTTGAGGCTCCAACTATCCTCCCCATCACTAAACAATAGCCCTTGTACACATGTTAATGATGCTTGATTATCTTTTTTAGATACAATAGGTATCATAGAAGATACAAAAAGAAAGAAAAGGAATTTTTCCTGCTAAACAGCAAAGGACAGTTAGAAGTGAGTGACCACAACTAATAACTATTTGTAACAGGCTTCTGATCATGTTCACAAACTCTTAAGAGTGGGTTTGAATCTGCAGGTTGATTATATAAAGGTAATCACCTTAAGGTAATTTTAAGTAATAAGCTCCTTATCCTGGAGCATTTTATTGCACTTGTGAAACAATTTCCTAATAGCACCAAAAAAAAAAAAATCAACACCATTAACCAGATTCTCAATTTATCTTCTAGCAATACTTCTCTGTTTAGAAAAACAACTAGAACATGGGTTTTCCTGTAATGCTGAAAAAACCATTTAAAGAATATGGATGAAATGCTCGCAATTAATGAAAGAACAGGAAAATATTTGCTGTCGCAGGCTTGTTGTTTTGCCCTATGATGATAGATTTGCTTCAGGAAATCTCATTACAGTTTGATGCATGTGTCACTTTATGAGTGAAGCTCAGTGCTATGGGAGTACCGTGTGTGTGTGTGTGTGTGTGTGTGTGTCATATAATGTAACCACTTTTATTGGATAGGTAAGTAGGTAATAGCTAAAAGCCCCATAAATCAGTTAAATGTTCCCTCAATTTATAGAGAATATTTGATCTGAGGACATTACTGTCTGGTGGGCAATGGAGAGAAAGAGAGGCCATGCATAGTGACAAAGATAGATCTGTGGCATAATTGTTTGTATTAAGGTTGCCCATAGCGGAATCATCGCGGATTTGAACCTTCTTTACAACACAGCAGAAAACAATACAGCCAAATCAGTCCTCCCGTTTATGGGGTTATGCGTTAGGCTCCCAGCCATTGACTCCTGTGCAAAGTGTGTGTCAAATGCTTCCACTTTAATTTGCAATGGGAGTTAGTAAGGAAGAAAAATAAAGTCTCCACCTGTGTTATTAGACCTTTTAACTTCAGCCAGAGGGTTGAGCTGTGATGAGCAGTGAAGTTGCTCATGATGTCATGCAAGCAGTGATGGTGTCGCTAAAGAGAGACAATAACTACAAAGGTGTGTTGGGAGAGTAAGGATGCAATCCTAATATAGGCCGGCCTAATTAATCAATCTTCCCATTTCAGTGGTGATGTAGAGGCAAGCACATGTCTGTGTACTGGCCTAACCTTTCCCCAGGAGTGGTGTGGAAGTATCTTATGGCACTTTTGTGAAATCTCCAGGTCAGCACAGGACTTATGTCGGGCTTCAGCTGGCCTAACTGGTGCTTAGGATTGCAGTCTTAGAAAAGATAAAAGAAAATTATCACTTTAATTTTAAATATTGCTTTAAAATTTACAAAATATTGCTTTTATAGCTTGTAATTAGTCTGTGGAATTAAACTATGGAACTCTGTGCCACAGGATATGGTGGTGGCATCAGTCCTAGATGCCTTTCAAAGGGAACTGGATAAATTTCTGAAGGTAAAAATCTATCACTAGTGACAGGTCATGATGGGTTTCTGTAACCTATTGGTTTTATAAGTAGGCTACCTCAGAATGTCAAATGCAAAGGAGGGCACCAGGTTGCAGGTACTTTGGTGCTTGTGTGCTTCCTGAGGCATCTGATGGGCCACTGTGAGATACAAGAAGCTGGACTAGATGTGCTCTGGGCCTGATACAGCAGGGCTCTTTCTATTTTCTTATATATCAGAACTGGGTACCAGGCAGATGGGATTCCAGAGCTTGGCTTTCCAATTCAATAATTTTCAGACTGTTGACCTAGCTAAAATATGGATCCACAAGACCTGGACCCCAATACAGTCTCACTTTTCAGAACTTCATGAAATGGATTTGCTTGCCCAGAGCAGTCTAATCCTATCCTTTCCCTGTCTAGCATTTCCCTGTCTACCAAGCAGCTATTTTCCCTTATTATTCCATAAACCCCTCGACTCCAGCAGCATGCAAGTGGGTTTCTCTATTCCACCTGTGGCAGGAAGCCAGAAGTATGCACCTCGGCACAAAAGCCTTTTGTGATGGCCCTAAAAGCAGACAGCTGATGAAAGGCTGAAACCCTTTTGTGATGACTGAGGGAATCCAAGGTCCTGTGGCACCAGAACACTATACAATTGAGTCATTAGTGCACTACTTTTTGGTCTCCTGTCAATGCCTCCAGGCCCTTTCCAACTCAATAGTCAATATTCTCATAAACACATGTCACACTGTATGGTAAAAAATGTGAATGATGTCAGCCTCCCTAAAGCACTGTTTCTCAATCAGTGGTACTTGCACCACCGATGCTACTTGAGGTTGTGGCTGCCAATACTCATGGGATGGAGCCTGGCAGCAAGATCAGCAACACATTGAGACAAGAAGCAGTGAAAGGCTTGGCTTAGAAGGCAGAGGTTCAACATGTACTTTCTCTGTGCTCAGAAAAGCCCTCAGAAAAGTCTCTTACTGGTGTTTGTCCCATTGCAACTGAGCTCCCAATCTAGAAGTAACTGGTGATAACATCATCATCATCATCATCATCATCATCATCATCATCATCATCATCGGTTGCATCCAGTGGTATGTCCAATAGATGGGCCATGTGAACTGATGCAGCAGGGAACAAAATTGAGAAAGGCCTTTCTAGAGGGGTCTGGAGACTATTCTAGAGAGGTCTGGAGACTAAAGGAAACTTTAGGATGGAGATTCTTAGAGTTGATTGTTCAATTTGTTGTTATGATTTGAAAAAGAAACTGTTGGTTCCAGTCCTGTGAAGTTCTTGGGAAGATTTGGGACATCTCTACACCTATTCTAACACATTGCCCTGAAAAATCACACTTACAACTTGAATATCTTCAGCTTTTGTTCTTTGTCAAGTGAAGTGTTTGGAACTAGAAATATATCGGATGCAAAAGAAACCGATTGCATAGTGTTAACCTTTCTTGATCTTTGATTAGAACTGATTCCAAAGGAAATGACAGGGTGCTAAGCATGGGAGTCTTCTCCCTCCGCTACACAAAAATTGTAATAGGGCAGCCTATAGATATGTGATGACAGTTCCCTGAGAAATTTCACTAGTATTTCTGCTGAATTTCCTTAAAATTCTTCAGCGACTTTGCCTAAAGAAATTTAATTCCACATGCTGCTTTAGGTGACATGTCAGCGTAGGGTTGTGTCAGGAAGAGTGCAACGAAGAAGAATTAGTATCTCAGGAGGAGATACTAATGGACTCCCTGCATCTGTATCTCTCAGACAATGAGGACACTAGTAGGGTGGAATGGGTGCCTGTCCAGATGGTCCTAGAGGAGGAGGATGCGTCCATGGAGGAGGGTGCTGAAAGTTTGCCAGAGCAGGTTCCCGACCTTATGGAGTGAATATCCATATTCACTGGGCATATTCACTGGACTACCCAGGGCAGTCTAGTCCAGGGAACAACCCTTGAGGAAGGTACCATCCTAGGGCATTGACCTATGGACCGGACCCATAGGTCCGGAGAGACCTATGCATCTCTCAGGAGAAGGAGAAGGGGTGAAGGATGCATCCCCCACTGCACCTCCCATGGAAGAGTCCACAAGGGGAGGAGCAAGGGGGAGACCCCATATGGGGGGAAGGCGGGAAGAAAGGAAGCAGGTGAGCAGAGAGAGGATGTAGGTGGAAGAGGCATTGGAACCCTGCCCCGACCACAGGCCTCTAAACACCACATGGTGCAATGTAGAGCAGGCCTTGCCCCCACCATAAGCTTCCACGGATCCCTGGCTGGGGAAGTGTTGTTCTGTACTTACCTGTTTGTTATGGAGAAAGTTGTAACATTGAAATTACCTGTTGAAAAGAAGCTGAGTAAAGAACTTACTTACCTTTACCTACCTTGGTGTCTTAGTTCCTGTCTGCTGGTTGAAGGATGGAAGATCGTGCCCAGGTAGATCCAAACACCTGTACCCCATGTCACCCCTGCCCCGGAACACAAGACCCTGTGACAGGTTGCCATAATTCTCTTCCACAAAATCCGGACAGGTCCCTCAGTCCCATTTGCCAGTATGTGAACACAATCCTCCAAATCCCCAAAAATTGCATAGAAAAGGGAATTTAGGCAGGTTTAGCTCCTTATAGAAGGATTTAAAAAGCAGGACCGGCCTCAGTTCAGTCTTGTAAGCAATGGGTGAAGGTAGAGACTCTCTGACCCCTATCCCATATGGTCACCCTAAATGGAAAGGAACCTATGAGTGTTGGGTTTACGCTACAGAGTAGACTGATGGCACAAACCCATACTGTCATGGTGCTGGCACAGTAACAGCTGCGCTGTCCCATCCATTGCCAATATGCCAACAACTTGCAAGCTAAGTGCACTGTCAGAAAAGCTCATGCTGTGTCACCGATGCTGAATCCAGATCACCAGTGTGAGTATGTGCAGTGCCAAGCAGCATAAAGGTAGGGTGGAAATGAGGCAGGGAAAGTATGGAGATCAGAAGGAGAAGGAGAAGTTCAAGCCTGGGAAATGGGCATGAGTGGCAGAGGCCTTCACTGCCATAACCTAAACCCATTCCTGGTACTTGGAGCTACTTGGATTTAGCAGGTTCATATCCAGGTACCTCAAGTAGATCCAGCAGACCACCAGCTGCCCAATTTGAGTCCCAGATATTAAGTTGATCCAAATATGGAAATTACCCTACATTGACCTGCACGCAAAGTTTGCTTTAAATAATAGTATTTTCTGGCTGAATAATACCTATATAAGACAACCTGTCTTTCTAAAGAGATATTGCAAACTTTTCAACCAAGTCATACCACCATTGTCAAAAGGAGAGTTGTTTATGTGCCATTTTTGTAAATTATAAACTTTAAAAGGCTTTATTTATTTTTTTACAAAAAATGTGTATTTCACCATCTCTTTAAAATTTTGATTTGTGAATATGGTGACGCTCAGAGGCATCGCAAGTTGGGAGTGCTCAACTCTTCACATTTTTGCCTGCTGAATTCCTTCCATTTAAAGTCACATCAGAGACCTTTAAAAATGCTGTCAGAACTCAAGTAATTTTTCACTCTGGAAAGTATGAAAGTACTGACAAGCTAGAATTCTTTGCTTTTTCTTCTTTAGTCATATAACCTATGCCTGCGACATACTGCATTGAAGTGGAGTACACTGCAAATGAAATGTAACAATCTTCCCTAAACTCAGAGAACAGTAATTGTTCACTCCAGTGATTACCAAACTGATGGGTCATGACCCACCAGGGGAATGGGAAGCAGGGCATTTTCTCTTAAGGGGAGTCTCTCTGCTCTGCTGGCACTGATGGTGCTGCAGATATTGCAGAGCTACTACCACCAAGGGATTATTTAACTTACCAGGAAATTAATGTTCCTATTTATAGGAGACTCAGGGTGGACAGGAGAACTTAAGCATGGAAAAGCATGTTTTGGCACCTCCCACCCCTCTTCGTATCAGATTCCTAGTCTTACTGCCAGGCAGCAGGTATCCGGAGGTCCTGCAAGTACCACCAGACACCATCTGGTTGTACCTGTACCACCTGTGGAGAAACAAAGTTCTAGCTCAGTGCTACTCAGAGTGGTGGTTCCCGCGCTAGTCCCAGTCCCTGGTGAATTTCCAAGAAAAGTTAAGAAAGCAATAACAAAGTTAAGAAGCAATAGCAGTAACATAACACATATATCATACTGGTCCCCAGGACATTGTTAAAAAAATTGCCAGTCTGCCACAAAAGTTTGAGAAGCTCTGTTAAGAGTTCATCCTGCAGTGAACTGAGTTACCAAAGCTTTGTGCTCTTAAGCTGCAGTGTGATGCCCAGTTTACTGGCAGTAACCCTACAATCCAGAGACATTACGTGCACCCATATAAGAGACATTACGTGCACCCATAGACATTACGTGCACCCATAGTTACTGTACCACCTAGTGAAAAGCTATGGGAAATTCATATTGCAATCCAGAATAAATTGTTCTTACACCGGAGCAAGGACTCCCCGTAGTTACTCTGGATTGTCTAACTGAACACAATGGGACTGAGTAAATCTTTACTGGTTTGCACTGGATCCTGTTTTCAGACAAAGGATTTCAATAGACTGGTGAACAATTCAAAACAGAATTCATTGGGGCAGTTCAAAATGAATGGCAGGAAATTTGCATTTTTAAAGCAATTATCAGTAGAGAAAGTAACATGTTGTGTTTCCAGTTAAGCCCTGATCATTTTCCCAGCAGCTATTCTTGGCTTATCGTATATGTTGTTGCCATCAAAGAATCAGTTTCATAGTTCATCACAATATGCAGCTCTAAGACACCAAATTTGTGTGGGATGGCAAACCAAGTGCAGTAACATCTGCATCAGCTCTGAGTGGCTCTAAACTGGTAGACCTCTTTTAATTTACTTTATAACGCTTCCAGAAGAAAAAATGCTGTCAGTAAATCCACTGCAATTCAAATTAGGATAAGTGCATGTGCAACGGTTCAGATTTTTTTTAAAACAAACAATTGATTTCTTTTCATTTTCTCATGAAAATGTTGGTCACTAAATGGGTTCTGACATATCATCTGCTTTTAAAAAAAGAGCAGACAAAACCATCAAACAATTCTATTCATATTCAGCAGAAGCAACATGGCTAGACATTCGGATTATAGATCCATTGGACACATCCATATGGGGAGGCAACTAAATTTTGCTGCTCTAAAATATTTTTGTGTCAGTATTTGCATTAGATGGAATATTCTTGGTTTTCCTGGACTTTCTGAGAAAGTCTGAGAAAGAAATCATGAGAAATGTAAGAAAGTTGGACACCTGTTAACCACCTGGTTGGATGGGCATCTCAACCATGTTGGACTTCTTTTGGGCACCTGGTTGGTTGGACATCTGGTCCATGTTGGGCACCTGGTTGGTTGGACTTCTGGTCCACATTGGACATCTGGTTTGTTCCTTGAAGTCAGAAGATACCTTCTTTAGAGTGGGACTGTGCAGGTAATGCTTATCTAACTAGTTCCCTCTCTGCATGTCTAGGAAGAGAGGATGCTGTGAGTTCCTGTTTCCTATCCAAACTGGCTGGAATGAATAACAAGGAAAGACATTACAGAAATGTCATTTTGAGCACAATCCAAAGTTCATGATTGGCAAACGCATGTTGCTTGCACTGGTTACCCAATGCTTGCCTTCCCAGATCCCAGCTGACCAGGTGAGTGGCTTAGGCAGGATGCTGTGGAGACTGAGAAGAGTGATAGGAATATTTTGGAGATGATGGATGGGAAGATGAACTTCCCACTGGTGAGTGGAGCTATGGATGGGCAAACTGTATGACTTCCCCTCCTGAACAGCCTGGAATTCCAGTGGGCTGCTCAGATCTGTGACAGTGATTTCGCTGGTGCACACCTGAAAATCCCCACTGTGGTGTGTAGCATGTGTTACACATGCTACTCCAGGTTGCATGGTGGCCACCTCCTATTCAGTGCTGGGTACAGCATGGGTCAGCCTGCCTATTGTAGTTCAAAATAGGATTGGGCTGTCTACAAATGGTTGTGGGTATTTCTGACAAAGAGCAATTCTTATCAATTTGCTCTTTTTTTAAAAAATCAATTAAAATCCCATATTTTGTAACACTAATATTCAGTTTTTCTGAGCTCCATAACAGCAAACCAGGAATGCGGATGTATCTGAGATATATTAGCCAGTTTAAATAAAAGAATATATATAACGTTCTCATATGCAATATTTATTGATGTTGTGTCAGTGCTTATTTGCTACTTATCCTGAAACTGTCACTCCCAGTTTACTACCAAGTCCTGTGACAAGATTGGACTGTAGCCTTTACAATGCTGAGTTTTTTCCCCCTTTGGTATTTTCTAATGATCCCAAGCAGGATTTGCAAACATACACCCTGCATGGCAAATTTAATTTATATATAACATTCATTGTTAGGTTTGGATTTTTTAAAAAATCATGACACTTGCTCATGTTTTTCAAGGAGAAATGGTAGTTCTAATCTCAGTGAGGTGATGTTCAAAATTCTGAATTAGATGTATCTTGAGGGGGTGCCAAACAATAAGCTTTGCAGGGAGCCTCGCTGCATTGAGGAAATGGCCCTCCATTCCCCCCCCCCCCAAAAAAAAAAACCCTTACAGGCAGGAGAAGCAAAATGGAAGCATTTCCTTCCTTGAATGGCTTCAAAGGGAAGAGGAAGGGGTTGCTTGCACATTGAAGTGAAGCTCCCTGCAAAACTTAGGGTGCAATCCTAACCATGTCTACTCAAAAGTAAGCCCCATTGTGTTAAATGAGTCTTACTTCCAGGAGAGTGTCTTTAGGATTGCAGCCTGAGTATTATACAGCTCCAATAACTACACGACTGCTCAAAAAGCCATTGTACAGGCCAATAGTATTCTGATGCATTCACTATCACAGCACCATAAATAAAACTTGTCCTATTACGATATTGTCCTAACTTGTCCTATTACGATATTCAGATCTGTGCCAGATATTTAGCTGGCAGAAATCCGAATGTCTCCGTTTAATTCTGGCGGGGGGTGAGGAGGCTTCCGCTGACCCTGTACTCCCCCATCTTGGGCATTACTTTCTGTCACTGCCTATTCATGCTCTATGAAATGTTCAGAACACCTTCAGCCATTGCAGTGGTTACTGCATCAGCCAGTGCAGAAATAGGATTATACAAATCTGTATGACATCTGTGGGTCATCAGTGTGTTGTCCACAAATTAGAGCCAATTGCTGCATTTAGAATCATAGAATCATAAATGTGGCTCAAACATGTTGAGGAACAAAAGACCTTAGGAACAAGCATTTGACCATCTATAAGGCAAGAAATATCACCAATGCTCATCAAGACTGGAAGAATGTCATGAATCACACATGGATACTAGTGGTATGTACAGCAGCCTATTGGTTGAGAGGTGCTTCTCTCCAAGCACCTGAGGACTGAAGAAGAAGGAGGAGGAGGAGGAGGAGGAGGAGGAGGAGGAGAAGAAGAAGAAGAAGAAGAAGAAGAAGAAGAAGAAGAAGAAGGATGACAACGATGATGATGATGATGATGATGATGATGATGATGATAGCAGGGCTCCGTTAGTCTTGAAAGACTATGGTATCGTGCTCGGCGCTGCGTACGCTGCATGCGAAGCACGAAAGCTTGGGTTGGATTGTTATGGAGGTTAGGCTGACACCCAAGCAGCAAATCCCCCCTCTCCATGCCACTCAATTAGTCCAATGGAAAGGCAGAGCCCATACGATTGGATCCATCTGGTGTCGCAGAGCTGGGCTAAGGACAGGAGCTCACCCTGTCTTGTGGGGCCGACCCGGGTCTCGAACCCTGGACTGCTGGTTAACAGGCACAGTGTCTTAGCCACTTGCGCCACCAACAGCCATGCACCATGATGATGATGATGATGATGATGATGATGATGATGATAATCAGACTTCATAAGGAACCTCCTCAATACCAAGTGGTATCTTGCATCCTCTGGCTAATTTAAATTAAGAACTTGGTATTTTGTGTCAGTATTTTCAAAGGTGGGTCAGCAGAGACACAAAAGAAGCCTCTTTACTGAGACTGAATCCTTTGATATTATCTCTACCAAGAGAATTCTTGGTCCAGACCCATATTTACATTTGTTATGAAAGTAAATCAACATCTTAGATTACAGCTCTGCTAATGACCGAACGTATGGGAGGCTGGCAGGCTTGGATTCCCTTGTGCGGTGACTGCATTCCTCTCTCTGGGAAGGTAGGGCTTTAAAATTCATTGGAAAAACTATAAAATGTGCAACTAGGAGGCCAAGCACAGCTTTATTTGAAGAAGAATTATAATTATGGAAGAGATTCAAATAGTTTAACAGCTAATAAAGTTTAAAGCTTTAAATAATTACCCTTTCAGTTAAGCATTAGCATTCAAGTTTATTCTCTTATGCTATATATACGTACAATGTACAGAATCAGAATTTACAAGGCAATTTGTTTAACGATTATTGAGGTCTCTCTTTTTATTGGGACAAAGTCACAATCAAATCTGGATGGCCTTGCCCACTATTCAAAACCTGTCTAAAAAATTTCAAAAAAGATGGCTAAATTTTATATCATTTCTATGGGTTTAGCACATCTCCAGAGCATTGTTCCACTACACAGTGCGCAGTTCAAAACTCAACCAAGTTGATTTTCATGCAGCACAGAAGCCAGCGATCCTGGAAGTCTGACCACGGTGCATCCAGAAGTGCCATGTGCTACCACATAGTTGGAATATCACTCCATGGTTGTCAAAACTCACCATAATTTGGTAAGCTCTGTGAATATAATGGCGATGGTAGGATTGTTAAGCGTTTAACATGTTAAACATTTCATATCATGCAGAAAGATGTACTTGGGCAAAGGGTTGCTTTTCATTGTGTGATCTGTGATTTATTTAACAAATTTCTGACATCAAGATCTCACCCTTATCCAAAGGGATTATCAACTGTGAACACTTACTGTCATGCATGGTAACTGAACACAAACATCTGGGGACTGATACAATTTTTCATATCCTGTTCACCTGTCTCAGTGAACAGGATATGAAATCCCTGTCTCGGTAGCATAGCTGGAGGGGGTGCAAAGTATTATGTTTTAAATGGAGCTTCATCATGGAATGCAAGCAGTCATTTGGAGCCAGGCATACAATTTTGTTCCCCACACTGGAACACTGGCACTGAAGGGAGAGAGACTCCTTCCCTTAGACAGGGTCCCTTTAAGTTTGTACCCCCTGTGGCTATGCTACTGCCTTCTCTGTCTAAGGGCACAATCCAGAGTAAGGGCAGTGAGGACAGCCCTAGGTCCAACTATTCTGTATCCAGAGCAGAGAGTTATGCTGGATCCAGGGAGTCAGGAAGTCTGAGCTACCCTAACTGCTCCAGACCATGCTCACTAAAAAAGCAGGCCTCCGTCAGTCTTGAAAGACTATGGTATCATGCTCAGCGCTGCATACGCTGCATGCGAAGCATGAAAGCCTGGGTTGTATTGTTATGGAGGATAGGCTGTTACGCAAGCAGCAAATCCCCCCTCTCCACGCCACTGAATTAGTCCAATGGAAAGGCAGAGCCAATACAATTGGATCCAGCTGGCGTCGCAGAGCTGGGCTAAGGACAGGAGCTCACCCTGTCTTGTGGGGCCGACCCAGGTCTCGAACCCTGGCCTGCTGGTTAACAGGCACAGTGTCTTCACTGCTTGCGCCACCCACAGCCCACCATGCTCACTAGGCATCAATTAAGTGATAGCTGGAAAGGGTTTGCTCTTGAGGAGACCCCCCTCAGATCCCACTGAACAAGGAACAACTGTGGTGCCTGCCTTAGAAGGAAGCCCAGAAGTTCCTGACAACCAGTACCAGCTGCAGCATGGGAATGCAATACAGCAGTACCTCTAGTGGAGGGTGGATGCTTGGAGTGGCCTGCTGTATCCCCAGGTTAGTGGGCTGCTGGAGTTGTTCCATATCTTGAGATTGAAAGGCAGGGGTTGCAGCTAGGCTGGCCAAGAACTCAGATTTTTTTTTTGTTGGCACTGCCCTTCTTATTCTGGTTTATCATGGACCCATAGGGGTCTACTCATTACTATACCTGCTCCTGAGGTAGTATAACTCTGAGGAGTTGGCAGAGGGCTTTTCTGCCCTGGAAACAGGTTCTGAATACAGAGTCACTGCTCTGCCGTAGGCAATGCTAAACATGTCCCCACTAGGGCAGCCCAGGTCTGCATGTCTTGGGGCAGCCTATGTTGTCTTACTCTGCCCCAATCGTTTTCCAAAGTAGGTAGGGTGGAGCATCTTGTAGTTGGGTCAGCCCAATGAGAGACAGGGTAACCCAAGTGTACTTCTGGCTTGTGCCCTTAATATACTAAATTATACAGCATTACATTAAATTATACATTAATTTATAAATTATAAATTTATAATTTAGCATTACTAAATTATATAGCATTAATTATATAAATTAATTAATATACTTAATTAAACAGCAGTATATACGTTGCAATCCTAAAGACATTTTCCTGGGAGTAAGACCCATTGAAGACAATGGGGCTTTTTTTGATAGACATGGTTAGGATAGTGCTCTAACAGCCCAATCCAGAGCAACTATTCCTTGCACATAAGAGGCCTTAGGGTGCCCTATCTATCACTAGGGTGGAGCAACTGCAAGATGCTCCAGCCCAGTTACTCTGGAAGAGGCTTAGGGCAGAGCAAGGCAAGATAGGGTGCCCTAAGAGAGGTGGACCTGCTCTGCCCTAACTGGGGCAGCCTAAGCAGCTCAGGAGAGGCAAGTTGAGGGCATGTTTAGCATTGCCTAGGGCAGAGCAGTTACTCTGTATCCAAAACCTGTTTCAAGGCAGAAATGCCCTCTTCCAGTTCCTCAGAGATATACCACCTCAGGAGCAGGTATGGTAATGAGTAGACCCATAGGGGTCCATGATAAGGCCTGAATAAGAATGGTAGTGTTGACCAAAAATCTGAGTTCTTGGCCAGCCTAGCTACAATCCCTGCCTCTCAACCTCAGGATATGGCACAACTATGGCAGCCCACTAACCTCAGGATACACTCCAAGCATCCATCTTGCACTAGAAGAACTGCAGCTGTAACTGGTTGTCAGGAACTGCTGGGCTTCCTTATAATGTAGGCACCACAGCTGTTCCTTCTTCAGTGTGATCTGAGGGGGTCTACTCAGGAGCAAGCCCTCCCCAGCTGTCACTGACTTAGCATGCTCTGGAGCAGTTAGGGCAGCCCAGGCTTCCTGACTCTCTGGATGCAGCATAACTTTCTGCTCTGGATACAGAATAGTTAGGAGAGAGCAGTTAGGGCAGAGCAGGTTGAACTTGCTCTGGATTGCGCCCTTAGTATATTAATATACTTAATATATTAAGTATTTCTTAATATACTATAGTTTGTCTGTCTTAATATACCGTACTTCAAAATGACATCCAAACTTTGAAAAAAAAATTCTTTGTGGGGTTGCCATGTGTCCTGAAAAAACAGGGACAATCCCAATTTGGGGGGATTTTGTTCATATACTGGCAAAGGGGACAGAGGACCCTGCCCCAATTTTGTGGAAGAGAATTATAGTAACCCTAATCTTTTGGAATGTTAGATGTTCTGACGGTCTTAATATGCCTTATTATATTAATACAGTCTGTCTGTCTTCCATACTCTGTTTATTTAGATGCACTGTTGGTAAACATTCACCCTACAATCCAGAGTAACTACGGGAGCACATAAGAGACATTATGTGCACCCGTAGTTACTGCACCACCTAATGAAAACCTATGGGAAATTCATATTGCAATCCAGAGCAAATTGTTCTTACACCGGAGCAAGGACTCCACGTAGTTACTCTGGATTGCACCCTCAGTTTATTTGCACACATTCTGTGCATGTTTAATGGGCCTCTGAGCTCTGCTGCATACGTGGAACAAGTTAATTTGTGGGATTTTAAACCACGTGGGCAATACCGCTTGTCTCAAGTACCTCTTTCTCCAACCCTTGCGAAGTATATTTGGCTGTTTTAACAGGTGCCCTGCAGTGGAAAAAAATAAAACAAAATAAACTTTAAGTTAAAAATTTTCTTGGGGAAGACAATTTAGGCCTCAAATTCAAAATATTATGAGGTTCTAATACCTTTAAGTCTTAACCTATGGGAAATCTATGTTTATTACCTGACACAGATTTGTTTCATGCCGAAAGTCCCAAATATGCATCGAGGACTGTTTAGACACCGCACAAGCTAAATAATCATTATAGCCTCAGCAAAAGCAAATATTCAGGTGGAGGATGTGATGTTTGCAAAGATTAATCCCTTGCTGAGTAATGCGCCTCTGAAAAGGTTTTATAGGACTGGCTTCTAAGAAGATAGTGAGAGATAACATATGCCATAAACACAGCTGTTGGAAAGAAAATCTATTCCACGGATCTTTCAATGAGAACGTCTAACATTCCAAAGGATTCTTTTTTTCAAAGTTTGGATGTCAGTTTGAAGGATTCAACTTCGTTTGACAGAATGGAAGAAAAAGAACCCAGCCTCGTTCTTTGATGGGGCATTTCTTAGAGATGAGTGAGAGGAATTCTGGCGAAATGCGAACAGAAGGACTCTTTCTGCCTTTTGATGTAGGATATGTTGCATGGAGAATAAGTGTGGTGGGGCGGGGGGGGGGTGTGATGGTTATTCTCCCAACCCTCTTCTCCTTTCCCTGAAGCAGTTGGGGATTTTCTGTGTCTGTCGCCACTCTTATCAGCACAAACCTATATGTATCAACACCCTGCAAAAAGAAAAAAAAAAGAAGAAGAAAACTTCAGAGAGATGCAGACGACCTGCCAATCCTACAAACCGCTTGTCCAGTCTGATAATTACGATGTATTCCGGAGGAATACCTGGATTCAAGAATTGATGCACTGGCACTACTTTATTATCTCTCGCTGCAGGGTGCGATTTTACAGTATGGGATTGCCGTACTTTTTGATACTCGCATCCATCCTGGCCTTTTTCAAATATGATGTGTGTCAGGGCTAGTGCTTAGCTAGCAGTTTTCATTCAAAGAGTAATATACAACTATTGACAGGCCTATCTGGAAGTCGAAGGCTTTTGTGCTGAGTTTCTTTTCTGGCCCTTTGCTCTTAAAAGGATTACTCTCTCCCTCCATCCCCCCCACACACATACACACTCTCTTTTGCTTTAGGTGAATTAAAGTTTCATTACAGGACAGGCGGGAGCAACCACACATGACAAAAAGAGAAATATTCCCTCTATGAAAGAACTTCAATCATGCCAGAAAAAAAATGATTGTACTGCAGAGTGAACGGCCAAGTCCGTATTCCACGCCAGGTTTTGTTCCAGTCAAATAGTGTCTTTTAAAGAGAGCTCTCTCTAGTCTATTCTGGGATAAGCAGCCATCACTGAAACAAGATCCTGCTTTAAAAAATGGAAATACTTTTAAATGTTTCTTATCTGAACAACCACAGAGGACTCTGAGGACGGACACTGCTATCATATACCCCAGTTAGGCCAGTACAAGTCCTGGCACAAATCCCAGCAAAGGTCCTGTGCTTGCTTGGAGGTGTTGCAAAACATAAGGCACTTCTGCACCACTTCTGAACAGTTTGACATTGTACAGACATGCACCAGCCTCCCCACATCACCACAGGAATGGGGAGACAAGTTTCCACTGGCCTAAATTAGTTAGGAATGTGTCCTAAGACTTGAGTTTGTTTGATTGAGCACTACTTCCTCCCTATAGATTTTTCCTTTCTATGGGTGGTGCCTCAAAACGATTTCTAGACTCTTAGAACACAAACCTAACTATGTCTACTTAGAAGGAAGCCCCGTTGTGTTCAATGGGTCTTACTCCCAGGAAAGTGTGTTTAGAATTGTAGCTTTACAGCCCAAACCCCTAACCACAGGTGGGCCCAAGCCGGTTCGGGCTGGATCGCCCGAACCGGTTGTTCCCACCAGCCCGCAGCTACCGAACCGGTAGCTGCGGGGTGGCCACAAAACCCAGCGTACCGGTTCGGTACGCTGAGAGGAGATGCAATGCCCGTGCGCAGACCTCGGTGCATGTGCACTGCATCTCCTTCTGCGCAGCATCAAGATCGGGGCTTGCGCTGTGGTCTTCTCCAATTGAAGGAGACGCACTGTGCATGCGCCAAACATCGGTGAGTGCTGGGGTTGGCGCATGCGCAGTGCGCCTAGGTTAGGGTCTGCCCCTAGCCCCGCCCCTCCTCTGCCCCTGATCCCGGCCCTGCCCCCTGACCCCAGCCCCACCCCCAACTTCCAGCAAACTGGTTGTTGGGTGAGGTGGGGCCCACCACTGCCCGAAACCCATGCTTTAACCAGCAGATCCACTGGCTTGCCAGGTGTTCAGCAAGGGACTGGCTACAGCACAAGTCAGAGAAAGTGAATGAACTCCCCTTATCTTTGTTGTACCAAACTCAGTTTCATGGAACTACTTTGAATTGTGCCAGAGAACATGATGATGCAAATTTGAGTATCCAGCTTTGGGTTCTCCTGACTAGGGACAGTTTTGAGATCCAGTGATGTGACATCCAACGTCTTCAGCACTCGCTGTGTTGTTGGAGCAAGTCCTAGAGTTCCAAATAGAGATCTGCTCCCAGATGTTTCTTCACTCCATAATGTCCTTTCCAACTACCATCAGATAGACAGTCTGGAATACATACCATGAGGAGTGCTAGTAAACAGGTCAATGCAAACGTTGGCCCAATGTGCAGCAGCAGTGAAGAAGGTTAATTCCATGCTTAGGGTCATTAGAAAACGTACTGAGAATAAAACAGCTAATATAATAACGCCACTGTACAAATAGCACTGGAACACTGAGTTCAGATCTGATTGCCACATCTCAGAAAGGATATAACGGAAACGGAAAAGATACAGAGCAGAGAGACCGAGAGGATTACTTTTATGTCTGGAGCTTTTATGGCTCTAGAAAAGAGGCTAAAGAGGCATGATTGAGACATATAAAATTAAGCAGGGGGATTGATTGAGTGGATAGAGGAATGTTTTTTCCCCTTTTCTTTCACTCTCTTTTCTTTCCCCTTTTCTTTCCCCTTTTCTTTCTAGACTCTTAGAACACAAACCTAACTATGTCTACTTAGAAGTAAGCCCCGTTGTGTTCAATGGGTACTGTTCCATTTTCTGGTTCTGTAGACACCAGAAGCAGGGGACATCCACTAAAATTGAGTATTAAGTAATTGAGCAATTGAAATAATTTCTTTTATCCAGCATGGAATTAGTCTGTGGAACTCCTTGCCCCAGGATGTGGTGATGGCATCTAAGAATGATGCCTTTAAGAAGGTATTGGACAAAGAGGAAAAAGTCATCACAGGTTACAAACAGTGGTGGGATTCAAATAAATTAACAACAGGTTCTATGTCCTAATAACCTAAATTAACAACAGGTTCTATGTCCCATTAGTAATCAATTCTCAGAACCAGGCACTCATTAGCAAAGGGTTCTATTGAACTTGTGAGAACCCCCTGAAGCCCACCACCGGTTACCAGGTATATGGAAACCTCCTGATTTTAGATGTCAAACACACGCAAAGTGGAAGGAAGGAAGGAAGGAACAAACAAACAAACGCAGAGGAAGGCAGGATGCTGGCGTTTTGTTGTCTTGTGTGCTCTGTGATGCGTGTGGTAGGCCATTGTGAGATACAGGAGGTTCGTCCAGCAAAGGCTCTTCCTTTTTCTTGTACTTGGGGGACTGCTAGAGGAAAATCAATGTAATTTGGAGTTTCCTTTTGCATGAGTAAAAATTTCTGCTGCTGATACCCTCTGGATCCTGCCTAATGAACGTTATTTTCACTTACTACTGGGTTATGTTGATAATGGGAAGAGGACTGTGCAATCATGGCATGTTAATAAAGAAAGTGCTGTTTGACATTTATATTTCTCACTCTTAGAATACTGTAATATACTCTGCAGTGTTTTTCTTTTCTGAGTGTATTTTTACTGTAGTAAAACTCTCACATAAGGTCCATTATATTGCTTGTAAACAGAGAGAGAGAGAGAGAGAGAGAGAGAGAGAGAGAGAGAGAATTCCTCCTAAGGGTTAAGTTTTGTCATTAGTCAGATTAATGCTCAGTTGGCATTCGTGGTTTTTGATTTACAGCAGATGCCAGCAGTTACCAGAAATTCACATTTAAAGACCTTAAAAAGAAGGGCTTGGGTATCCATGCTTTAGGAAGAAAGGCAGGGTATAAATTGAATAAATAAATAAATAACAAATGCCAAAATCCAGCACAATCATGGTGACCATATATCCTCTTTTATCGGGACACTTCCTCTTTTTTATCCATGTGTCCTGGAAAAAATCTTCATTGTCCTCTTTTTCCTTGTGAGCGGGCAGCATGTAGCCTTCTTGTAATAAATAAATTAATTATACATGATAAATTACATATAATAGTTTTAAATTTCATTACAAGTATTCTAATGTTTAATTAACCAGATGAAAATAATATATATGAATGTTTTTAGCTTTTATTTTGTCATGTCCTCCATTTTTATAGAATATCCTACATTTTCAATGGGGTCTTGTCCTCTTTTGCAGTTATTACATATGGTCACCCTGAGCACAAAGTGTTCTGTGGCAATCCTGGAAGAAGAAAGGAATTTCTGCACAACACAGAAGTGTGTCTTTCAGTGCTAAAAATAGTTAAGCAAGCTTGGAAACTGTGCAGTTTGGCTGTGAGAGAAAAGGAAACTTGATTTTGGCACTTGTTCTGTTTTTAAATGGATATAAATATGGATTTTGGTATATATAGATTCCAATATCTGTAGGGGGTTCCAAAATGAAACCCATGTGGATGATGTGGTCCAACTGTACATTAATCCAGTGCTTGGCCATAATGATGAAGTCTGGAATGGACTGCAGAGCAATTCAGAATATTCATAGAATAAACTATTCCATGGGGCTACCCCATCTGTGTGAGACTAGGCTTCCCAGTCTGGATCCATTCTAAGGCTGCAGTCCTACTCTCCAGCTAGGCTGGCCTAAGCCCAGGCATAAGTCCTGTGCTGATGTGGGGGTTTCACAAAAGTGCCGTAAGACAATTCTGCATCAGGCCAGTGCACAGACACGTGTTTCCTCCATATATTAACACGGGAACAAGAAGACTGATGAGTTCTGTTGGCCTAAGTTAGGATTGCACACTCAGTGATGGATCCTAGTTATTACCCCCTACAGAGCCCTCTGCCAGGGGCATTCTGTTGGCTGACTTAAGGTTAGGAGTTATAGCAATGGAAGGCATCACTTCTGACACTCAGATACTCAGGATCCAGTGGAGCAGAGCTCCGTCAGCCCCCATCACATCTTCTCCCCACGCTGTCCCCAACCCCCCAACCCTGGAATACCTCCTCCCTCCCTCCATGCCCCCTTTCATCACTCCACCACACTGCAGTCAGGAAGACCACAGAACCAGAATGCACTGCTAATTTTGGACCAGTGCTGGAGACCGCAAACATGTTTTATGGTCCTCAAGCAATAATGTGATGTGAGCCTTTATAATTGGGTTGGTATACACGTATATAAGCCCAGAATGAGAATTTGTAAAGTTGGGATGAGAATCACATCTCAGACTTACATAAAAGATTAGAATTTGTTTCATAGTCTTCTGAAAACAATATTTTCCATTTTTTTCAGTAAAAAAAAAACAGGCCTCCATCAGTCTTGAAAGACTATGGTATCGTGCTTGGTACTGCTTATGCTTGTTATGGATTGTTATGGAGGATAGGCTGTTACCCAAGCAGCAAATCCCCCCTCTCCACACCACTGAATTAGTCCAATGGAAAGGCAGAGCCAATACGATTGGATCCAGCTGGCGTCACAAAGCTGGGCTAAGGACAGGAGCTCACCCTGTCTTGTGGGGCCGTAATCCTCTACGTAAGGCCTATAACATTTATTTTCAAATTATTGGATAAGATGTTTTGAAGGATCTAAATATCCATGGATCTTCATTATTCTGTTCATTAACATGCTTGTGTTGGAACTTTCATTTGATTCAGATTTTATTCATATATAAAAATAGAACTTGTTTATTTCTACTGAAAAATTTTCTACTGAAAAAAAGTTTTTCTTTCAAAAAAAATTAAATACTTTTGGTTGAGACATGCCAACATGTTAGCAAAATATATATATAAAGAAACAAACCCATGTCTCCTTGAGCATGGCGGCTCCCAAAATTTTTCAGTAGAAAGAAACAAGCTCTATTTTTAGATTTGTGCAAGAGGCTTCCCCCCCCCCCAAACATAAATAAAATGTTGTGCTAAAAGAGGAAATAAAAGGAAAAAAATTGGCTAAGTTTTTGTGTGTGCATATGTGATTCTGCATGAATGAATTAGCATCAGGGAAGAATATATTAAGTACTAAACACTATTTCTTTCTCTTAAAAAAATTCTTACATCTCACCAACCTTGTTTACATGCATTTTGACAAAGGCATTTTTCTTAACCAACTTAGGACGACTACAGTGTGAGCTCAGATGATTAAATATGCATCCCATTAAGAACTATATATCTTGTGTCTAGACATTTATTATGTTATGAAAGGGAAAGATGAATGGGTGGGACTCTAAATCTGTCTGTACGTCAGGAATCTGTCTGCATATGTCTGTACGTCAGGATTTCCTTCTGAGACAAGGAAGCAAATTAGATAGTCCAATTTTTTTAAAAAATACTCCAAATATTTTCCACTCATTTGTGTGTATTTGGTGGCACAATCCAAACCAATTTAGGCCAGCACAACTCACCCATCTATCCATTCCTATGGTGGGGTGGGAAGGCCAGCGCATGTATGTGCACTGGCATGATCCTATGTATGATATGATATGTTCTGACCACCCCCCCCCCCCGGCAAGAGTGATGCAGAAGTGCATTGTGCGCTTCTGTCCGGACTTGTGCCAGCCTGAACCAGGGGTTAGGATCAGTGGTGGGCTCCAGAAGTTCACACCTACTCTATAGAACCGGTTGTTAATGAGAGATAGGACATATAAAGTTTAAACATAGCCATTTAAAAGTGGCTGCCAGATGGGCATAGAACCCGTTGTTAATTTCTGTGAATCCCATCACTGGTTAGTGTTTTTGTGCTCTCAATAGCACTTAAAAGTAAAATCTCTGTTTCAGTCTGCACTGCCTGACTTGAGGGACTTGCGACATGAATAAAAACAGTAACTGATGGGATTGTTCCTGCCATTCATGTTCTAGGGCAGCATTTCACAAGGCTGGATACAATACTCCAAATGTGGCCTTACTATTATACAGATCAATGGTAAGAAGTACTGTGTCCAGTTCTGGTTGCCACATCTCAAAAAGGATATAAAGGAAATGGAGCAGGTTCAGAGGAGAGCAACTAAAATAGTTGATGGTCTGGGACATCTTTTGTATGAGGAAAGGACAGAGCATTTGGGGCTCTTCAGCCCAGAAAAGAGGCGCTTGATGGGAGACTTGACTGAGACATGCAAAATTATGCAAGGGATGGATACAGCAAATAGGGAGATGCTCTTCTCCCCTTCACACAACACCAGAACTAGCGGACATCCAATAAAACTGAATTTTTGGAGAGTTAGGATGGTCAAGAGAAAATATTCTTTTATGCAGCGTGTAGTTGGTCTGTGGAAATCCCTGCCAGTGTCGTAGCTAATGATCACGTAGCCCATTGCAAAACTCAAAATGTAGCCCTGGAAGTGATGTCGCAACCAGAAGTGATGTCATCCACTGGTATTTTTAAAAAGAAAATTGGAGAAAAAACTGCCTTCTCCTCCTCAGCAGCTCACCACAATTTGCTCTGCTAGTGGCATAGCTAAAGCACCTATTTGCTATCTGGAGTTGAAGAAGATTTTGTTACCCCCACCCCAACAACAACAAAAACAAATTAAATTAAGTAAAGAAATGAAAATTGTGTCTCTATTTGTTAAGGAAACTGTGCTGTGGTAAAGAGGAATAGTTATTCTTTCCCCGCTAAATATAAGAGGAGCATCACTTAGAAGTGCCTGTATACCTAGTTAGTGCGGGGTAACAGTACTACATACTGTATATGTACTGAGAACTGATTCATTTTACCATCTTATTAGTTCCATACAGTATCAGAATTACATCTCATTGTAATTCTGTAATGTAAAGCCATCAGTAATATAGGAAGGTTTGAGTTTTAAAAAATCCACTTTTGTTCCATAGGCTTTAGTATTTTCCTTTTTTGTTTAATTGGTCATTTAATTGGCTTTGATGGAATATAAATATTTCAATGGAGTTTGTTTCATTAGATTCTTCATTGAATTACCTTTCCAAAGAAATATAACATGATGGTATTATCATTCATACATTCTCCATTTTTCACAGTTATAGTCACTATTGTCAAGCTCAGCCTCTAGCCCCCCTAAAGCTTGTAGCCTGGTGCAACTGTCCCCCCCCCAGCTATGCCACTGCTCCCTGCCACAGGATGTGGTGAAGGCATCTAGCCTCAATGCCTTTAAGAAGGGATTGGATAAATTTCTGGAGGAAAGGACCATCATAGGTTACAAGCTATGATGGGTGTCTGTCTATCTGTACATGTGCATAGACAGATGTAGATGTGGGCCATTGTGTGATACAGGAAACCAGACTAGAACATAAGAACTTAAGAAGAGCCTCCACTGGATCAGGCTGAAGGCTTCCATCAAAGCACCAAAGCAGTCCACCAGGTACTTCAGGGAGCACATATGACACTTGCATCTGTCATTTTGAGGTTGTCCACCTCTATATACACCCCTCATGGCTTAAAACTTGTGATGGTCCTTTCCTCTGGGACTAGATGGTCCTTTGGCCTGATCCGGTGGAGGCTCTTCTTATGTTCTTATAATGTGTAGGGCTGCAGTAGTCTCAATGGGTCTAATCAGACTTAAGTCACCTCCAAGATGGCCTAAGTCTAGGCAGTCTGGAGCAGCCTTCTCACTGCTCCCTATAAGCCCCAATCCATGCCCCAAAATATGCCAATCTATGCCCTGTCTCCTTCTTTCCCTCTTGCCCATCCATGGACCTGTCCTCCTCGTGCCCTCTTCCCACACTGGAATGCAATCAGATGGTAGTAGTAATTTCAAATTGCCAGTATAATATTAGTCTGGACCAGAGCAGCACTAAATATATGGCTCAGCACTGATCCAATCTTCATTTCTTAATCTAATCCATTCCATATGGTACTTTCCAAAGCTTTTTTCTGGCAATGTCACCTTATTTTCTCTAGAATATTTTGTTAGTTGCATTTTCTTGGGAGAAAAAGTCTGATGATATAACATACTTTAGTTTTTCTCATCAAATTTTGGGAGGCATAATCCTTATAAATGCCACACAGCTTTTTCACATTCTGACAAGTCATTGACATTCTCACATTGATATTAAGAATGGAGGCATTCAGTAAATAGACCGTAATAAGATCAAGTACTCTACTCAGAGGGAACTGACAGAACTTGTGGTTCATGATTTACAGGTTTGAGTGCAGGACTGTAAATTCTAGACATTTAATGATAACTTCTAGTTCCCAGGCAATAGCTAAAATTGTTGATGAAATTACACTTCACATTCAGTTTGGATTTCCCAAACCACAAAACTCTTGCCAGGATCTGCATTTACCCAGATGTCTTCGTTGGCCTGTGCTAGATTTCCCACAGATTGCTTCATAGGATCTAAGAGTTTGTACATGTCAAATATTAATTAGTAATAAGCAGGGCCATAGCTGGTGGGGTGGGGGAGTTAGCAGTTTGTCCACAGTTGCATTTATGGATCATTGAGGTTTATTTCGAGGCTGCTGACACATTGCTGCTGGGTGGGGGATGTTCATCTCCTTCCCAGAGGTAAGCTATATTACATATTACACAACGTATTAAGATATTAGATGAGGAATTATTATTAGATGAGGAATTATTATTAGATGAGCAATTATGAGCATCTAATATTACATATTAGATGAGCAACAAGCAGGGCCGTAGGTGGTGGTGGGCGTCAGTGGTTTGCCCACCGTTGCATTTACAGATCATTGTTCCCTGAAGCATCTGGTGGGCTGTTGTGTAATACAAGAAGCTGGACTAGATGGGTTTTGGCCTGATCTAGTGGAGGCTCTTATGTTCTTAAGATGCTTTTCCATACTTATCCTTTAATTTTGTACACCAGTATATACACCCAACATAATTGCCCACCCTGAAAAATGGTTGCACACCCACCTCTAGAATCCTGACTAAGTGCTTGGTAGTAAGTAGTAGTATAACCTGCTCTAGCTGGTTTTGAAGTTGATCCTGTTGAGCAAAGAGATCACGTTGGCCATTTTCTTTACTATTCTGCTAGTTTTTGCACTATTAGTTGGTACAAAACCAAACACATGTGAAAAATCCCACAGGAAAGATCAGATATGTGTTTGTGCTTAGAATCTGGGACACCGGCAGTGGCATAGCTCCAGGATCTGAAATACAGGGACACCAATATTTTTAATATCCTCCAGGGAGAAGTGTCCAGAATACACCTGAGGGGCCTCCAACAAACTTATAAAGGCATGGTCAGCCTCCCCTGTTTGAGGCCTTTGAAAGGCTCTTATTTTTCATATATGGTATTTTCACAACTTGTAAGGACTTGAGTCACACATGTCAGAAATTTCAACACAGATTTGGGACAGAGAGGAGGAAAAAGCAAGAATGGAGGAGAACGGAAGGACAACCCAGGTATCAACAGGTTTGTCGGATCCTGACCCTTCTACCGGGGCAGCAAAGAGTGGCTTATGACCACTCCGATCGGCTCCGACTTGCACCACCTCCAGAGATGGTGCATAGAGGCTGCTGCAACCTTACTTCTGGAAAGGGGACGAGCCTCTCCCTCCCAGCAGTAATGCGTCGGGCCTCTAAACTTGCTCTGGATACAGCCGAGGCATGCCAGCCTGCCTGTTCCAGTCCAAGTCAGGATTGTATTATCATTCAAACAAGTTTTCTTTCTCTTTTCTGGAACAAAATAATAATAATAATAAAACAAAGCTCAGAATTTGTTCTCTAAATTATTTTTCTCTTTACCAAATTTAGAAATTATCACATCCATCTGTATTTTTGCATAGCACAATATTATTTACAGTCTCACACATCCAGTATTTTAATGTGTTCAAAAGTTCTCTTTAAATGAAGACGATCAAAACATGATCAATTCCTTTAAATAAAAATAAAATTCAGCCCTGCCAAATTTTTCAATGAACTGATTCATACTGATTGTAACAAGCTGAACAATTTGTTTTGGCTGGAGAGCTTTCTTCTCCATATGGAAGTGCTTGTGTTAGTTTACTTGTTGATCGAGGGAAGGGAACGAGGGAGAAAAGTTCCAAGTTCCTTTTTCTTGGTGGCATAAAGTGCTCTTTGGAAGAGGCAGTTGCCTGAACCTTAAATTGCTCCCTGGAGGTTTAAATCATTGCAACATTCACATTTTTATATCACTCATCAGTTTCTATGACATTACAGTTATAGAAAGATTTCAGGATGTTCCCAAATTCTCAGGTTGCTCCTCATCATTCATATTCTCAAAGATTGTTCTTCAAGAACTGTTTTATTTAAACACACACACACAGTTGTTACTCAAATCTAATGCGCACTCCAATTTTAAAAGCCTTTAAGATAAAAAAATTTTACTGGTGATTGTAATGATAAAAAATTTTGTAAGCCACCTTGAGCATTTGCTTTGGCATGGGAAAGGTGTGCTATAAATCCCTTAAATAAATAAATAAAATTTAAAACACCCCCCCCT
This sequence comes from Cryptoblepharus egeriae, assembly GCA_030015325.1. Lineage (NCBI taxonomy): Eukaryota > Metazoa > Chordata > Lepidosauria > Squamata > Scincidae > Cryptoblepharus > Cryptoblepharus egeriae. The sequence goes on from JAREYC010000001.1 coordinate 6,978,807, forward strand.
TGCACATCACCCCCCCATGCTCAACTTCCCACATATGCATCACCTCCACATGTGCAACATCCCCCATGTGCAACACCCCTCACAAGTATCACCTCCCCATGTGCAACATCTCCCAGAAACTCCCTGCACATGTGTCAATGTTAGCGCATGCACAGTCTTCTCTGAAGCCAGGCATCCTGAGTGAGTCAGAGTGGCTGGCTTCAGAGGTGCACTGCACATGCACCAAGGTTAGTGCCTGCACAGTCCTGGGGCGATGCACATCTGGGGGGGGGTGGCGCACATTCCTGGTGGTGACATACTCACCTCTGCGCACTCTCATGGCACTTCTGAGAAAGCCACAACAGCAGCTTGGTTTCTGCACCACTGCAAAAGGCCTTGAGCTTCCTGAATGTAAGTTCCTATAGGATTGTGCTATTTTTTGTATAGACATGCCAAAGCCTCCAAAGAGTACTCACAATCATCGCACAAGGCTCCGTTGTGGAGGTAAGTATCAAAGGGTGCTGCCAGGGGGTGACTTGTTGCTGTCCTGTGTCCTGGGGTGGCACAGGGGCCAGGTCAACAACTGGTGAGAAAAGGTATCAAAGGCTCAGAAATTCTCCCACCCTTTAGATTTTGTCAGTGGGCCACAACGCACAATCATATCCCAGTGACTGCCCCACTAGAGTCTGTTCACTGCTGTGTGGCATCCTGATCCGTTGAAGAAACATCTCTGAAAGCTTTCTTTTGCCGAAAGCATCCTCTGAATAACAATAACTCTTATGCTTTCAATATATTTTACAATCTATATTTCCTTGGCCACCTTCCAATCTAAGATAACTTGGCTGGATGGAGCTATGGGTTAAGGCATCCCTATTGCTCTCTCACAACTGCAACTGATGTTAAGCGTCAGGAGGTATAACACGATCATGACCGACAGAGTTCCTTCAGCATACCATAAAGTCCTTATGAGACATAAGTTGGGTAAAGGTGCATCTATACTGTAATCCACCCTGAATCCCATAGATAGGATGGGCAAAACATTGACATAAATACATGGGAGAAGTGATACAAGACACCAGGGCTTTGAACCAGTTTAATGGAAATCAATATTAAAATTGTACTGAAGGTTTCTGAAGTTTCTGAATTCCCACCCATCCCTGAGCTAATCACATAACTGAATGACATATTTCTTTTATTTATGAATGCTTCAGGAAGGGAAATCAAATACAAGAGTAACCATTTGCCTCTTTGGGCGGGGAGCCATTTATAATACACATTTGTTAATATCCCTTTTAAAAGGAAATGGAAACAAATTATGGAACGTATTGTTCAATGAATTATTGAAGTCCAAAATAACCAACATCAGTTTTTATATGCCATGTGATTGCCGTGTGTGACAACTACAAAATAGGCAAGTTTAAAATTTATGCTGGTCAAACATCAGTTGCCATATATACACACAAACACACTTACTTCTGTGACTTTAAAATTTTAAAACGCTGATATTTCTTTAAAGAAAACCCAGCATGGTGTAGTGGTTAGGGAGTTGGAAGATCCAGAGTCTGAGACCTGGAAGATCCAGAGTCAAATCCCTCCTTGGCCCTCAAGGCTGCAATCCTAACGTCACTTATTTGGGAGTAAGTCCCTTTGACTATAATGAGGCTTACGTCTGAATACACAGGAGTACTACTCAAGATTGCACGCAAAGTTTCCTTCCTGGGTGAGCTTGGGCCAGTCACTCATCTCAGTCTCACCTTCCCCACAGGGTTGTTGTGATAACAAAAGGATGAAAGTTTAAGAACAATTAATTAAATAAATAAATCAATAATAAAATTAAGATAAAGTGGCAGAATTAGTAAATGAATAAATTTGAATCAGCCCCAATCCAACCAACTTCTTACATGTCTACTCCATTCTTCTTCCAAAGATTTTAGGCCTGGGTGTCGGGAAGAGATTGGTTACAACGGTACAAGAAATTGAGTTGACCAGAAATTGAGTTGCACCAGATCCAAGTTGGCCTGTTGTGGTCATTTGTGTGCGGGGGGGAAAATGTGACTCTGACCCCAAGGAGATTTCTAGTAGCCAAAATGGGATGCAGCAGAAGCCACAACAGTGCTACTGTATCACTGCACATGGATTTGTGTAGAATTGGGTTTTGGGCGCCCATTCTTGTGGTCCTCGCAACTTCCCAGCACAGGTGCTGACACTACAATCCTATCTTATTCTGGAACAGGCAGGCCAGGCTGGCCAGCGATCCTGCATGGTATTCAGGGTAAGATTGTGGCTGATGCTGCACAACCAAAAGGCAAGGCGAAATTTTTCTCCTTACCCCAGATAGTGCCGCACCAGCCCCTATGGGCGCAGGACTGACCGACTATTCACTCTATTTTGTAATCTGAAAATTCAAATTGTGATGTGGCTTGACTCTGTATTTAAATTTTGGAGGGTCCATTTTTGGAGGGTATATTTTTGCATATTTGGGGGGCATATTTTTGCATATTGATGACAAAACATTATTTTTACAGAATTTAAATGAAGCGGATGGGAAGCACAGCCTTTTTATTTTGCCTCTTGGATGCCACAAATGCAAGTTCAAACTACAGATTCCAATACCCTGCAACCAGGATTTCTGAAGCATGTCTCTTTCATAAGTTACTTCGGATTGAAGCCAACCATTGCCTCCCATTGTAACCTTTTATCCTCAGCCCTTTGCAAAATCCATCTTGGCATTATATACTAAATCCTTGCCTCTCGAGCAGTTGTCTTCTGCAGAGGTATTCCTGTGATAGCTCATCAAAAGCCACAGAGACAAACAACAAAATGTAGATGTGTGTTATGGCTTGTCGACATGATTCCAGCTGAAATAAAATGTCACTGTAAATTGTACAAATCACTGTGAACAAATAGCAGTCTTCATGCCTGGTAGAAAACATCCACAGATAAGACGCTAAGAGCATCAAATACCGCTTTGGGACATGGCTTTGTCCCCTTCATCTTTAAGCCCAGAGCTCAATCCAATTACACGAAATTTAGCTTCTGCCAATGATTTGTGTTTCAGAGCCGGATTTGCTTGTATAAACTTTAGCCTGCAAACTGGAAAACACTAGACAAGGAAATGGAGCAAGGTAGCTACTCCAATGAGAAAGGTTTTAATCAGGAAACATTGCTGGCCCGTAACCTAATATAAGTATTTCCTGATTTCTGAAAGTTGTTTTCCCTGATGATCCACTCTTTCAACACCTTTCAGTTATACCCAGGATACTCAACACATGTTCCACTCTTTTCAACCTTTCTCTGCTGTTCTAAAGGCCAAAATTGCCCTCCCCATGTTGTAGCTCCTGGTCTAAACCCATTCCCAAAGGAGTTAACAAGAGTCCATTTGCAGAAATCTTTGTGGGGCAGCAGGAATTTGCAAGATAAAAGGGGCAAGTGCAATTTGCTAGCTGAAAAAAAAGGATTGGAAGCAACATTTCTAAACTAAAAAAGATGAGGTTCCACTTTTCAATGGTTTTCACTTTTAGATGGTGCTCCAATCCCTAACTTGTCCAATAAGTGGGGGATGCCTATATCTCCAAGATCATGGCCATTCCTTACCTGCCACTCACTCTTGAATTGATTAAGAGTGGCTCTAAAATGCCTTTTGTATGCAGTTTTAGTGGAAGTGTTCTTAGCAGTTGCCTCCCCTCAGAGCTAAAATTCTTTGCCCCATGACTCATCCAGTTCCTAATGTTGAAAATGTTGACTGATTTGCAAAACCTACCAAGTCAGGTGGGAATATGCATGTTTGCCTCAATGGAACCTCACCTTCCATAGAACACAAGAACATAAGAAGAGCCCCATCTGGATCAAGCAAAAGGACCATCTTCAACAGCTTCCTATATCTTACAGTGGTCCACCAGATTTTTCAGGGACCACACAAGACAACAAGACCCCTGTATCCATATGCCTACCCTTGCAAAAGGAAGGACACCTCTTGGAGAAGGCAGGCATCAATCCAGCTACCTCTCACATGTTAAGCGAGCACTGTACCATTTGAGCTTATTCGCTTCCTGCAAACACACATTGTGGTATCATGTATGTGGAACAAGTCATGGCATCGGGTCTGGGAAAAGGGACAGGATTTGGCAACTGTCAATGTTTTCAACCCACCAGCCCAAGGTCTGATCCACACAAACACTAGTTATCAGTTTAGAATCAACTGCTTTTTCCCTTACTATGAACGTATTAAATGACTAGCAAAAGCATACCCACGTTGCGGGAAAAAAATGCCATCCCTGTATGCCATCCCTCCATGCTCAACATCAGACTATGGGCAACATCCCACCATGCACATCATTCCCACCATGCGCATCATTCCTACATGCACAACATCCACCCAGGCGCATCAACCCTCCCATGTGCATCAACCTTCCCATGTGCAACATCCCCATGCACATCCACCCCCTATGCCAGTGGTTCTCAACCTTCCTAATGCTGTGACCCTTTAATACAGTTCCTCATGTTGTGGGGACCCCCAGCCATAAAATTATTTTTGCTACTACTTCATTATTGTAATTTTGCTACTGTTATGAATCGTAATGTAAATATCTGATATGCAGGATGCATTTTCATTGTTACAAATTGAACATAATTAAAGCATAGTGATTAATCACACAATAATATTTAAGTATATATTGTGAAATATTTACTTCTAATTACAAATAAAAAAGATGCAAAATACCTTGCAAGCCCCCCTACACCAGGTGTCTTTAGGCGATCCCCATGAAAGGGTCAGGGGTCCCCCAAAGGGTCCTGACCCCCAGTTTGAGAAACACTGCCCTATGCGCAACATCCCCCCATGTGCATCACCTCCCCATGCACATCACCTCCCCATCAACAACACCCCCTGTCTGCAACACCCCCCACGTGCAGCATCCTCCTCAGTGCAACACCTCCCTCCAAACAACATGCCCTCCAGAGCACCAGGCACCGAGCTAGGTCATTCTTCTGTGTTAAATATAGGACAAAAACACATTGCCCCCTTTTCAGCCCCTGAAGGGTTAAATTTCTCCAGATGGTTCTTGGTGGGTGTTCAGGTGACAGAAGGAACTCCCAGAATCCCATGCTTCAGGCCCAGCAGTTGGGGAGGAATGTTGCTGAGTCAGCAATTCTCAATGCAAAGTATAGGGAGGAAAACACGCTGCGCCCCTTTTCACCCCCTTCCCATTGGAATTTCCGAAAACTGGTTCTTAGTGCACCCCTCCCTCACGGAAGGAACACCCACCCCAAATTTCACACTTCTAGGCCCGGAGGTTTTGGCTGGGCGTTGATGAGTGTGTGACTTTCTGTGTATAGAGTGGATGATGGTGTTTCCTCGAATCTTCTGCTCACCCTTTTCCGCCAAACATTGTCTCCAAAACCAGGGAGTGCATGAGATTTGATGGTGCATTGAAGGGTAAAGGCATCCCCCGCAGTTGTGACCGACTCTAGGGTGTGGGTTTTATTTTGTCGTGTCCTCCATTTTTCTTGGGTGTCCTCCATTTTGGGGGGTGTCCTCTTTTGCGGCTGAGACTTCTGCCCACCTGCAGTGGTGTCTCTCTGTGTATCTGAGTCAAGAGCAGCCAGTGAGAGGCAGAACTTCCCCTTTAGAGTCAGTGAAATGGTTAAAGTGCTGGAACTCACTGTGGGAGATGGGCGGGGTTATGCAAATCACTGGCCAATCACAAGCTTCTCCTTAAAGGGAAAGGGATGAAACTGCCCAGATGGACAAAATCTAATCAGGTGGAGGCAAGGGGGAGGGGCAAACCCAGGGGGCAGACTCAGGAGCATTGGGGGATCCACTCTGCCCAGTGGTGGTGCATGCAGATTTTCACATGGGATTCAATGTATTGCATCCCAGCCTGGCTCACCCTTGCCTTGAAAGCTGTGATGAAAGGAGTAGGGAGTTGGTTTCGGAGCATCCTCTATCCTTATTGACAGATATGCTTTTACTTTTTCAATGGTAGCATTTTTTTGATGGCTTCACTTTTCAGTTGCTGTAATTTCTCAGAAATTGTTATTCCTTCTTGCTTTGAAACTCTTCCTCTTTCGGCTGCATTGATTAAACTGATAAGGAGACCCCATTTTGTGTCTGAAAATAGACTGATTGGCTGGAGGATTTTGAGGGGATTCACATCTCTCTGCAGAGTGTGTCTACTTTCATTTTTAAACCAACCCTATAAAAGGGGCTTATTTCTGGTCGTCATTTCCTTCATGATATCCCTTCCTGCATTATGATGTCACTTCCAGTCTTATGATGTCACTGCCAGGCCTGCAGCAGGCATTAGGACTGCTGCTCCATAAAGCACGTATCACTCCCTGCACCGGACAGATGGAGAGCTGAGTGTCCTGAGCGAGGAACTCACGCATTGTAGTTGTCAACAGGATTGCTTCCCCTTAAAAGTTAAGTTTCTCAACATCAGTTCTTGGTGAGTGTTCATGTGACAGAAGGAACACCCTCTCCAAATTTCACGCTTCTAGGTCCAGGGGTTGGGGCAGAGCATCCCTCAGTCACCAATTCCTCAATGCAAAGTATAGGGAGGAAAACACGTTGCGCCACATTTCACCCCCTTCCAGTTGGAATTTCCGAAAACGGGTTCTTAGTGTACCCCTCAGACATGGAAGGAACACCCTCCCCAAATTTCATGCTTCTAGGCCCAGCGGTTTTGGCTGGCCGTTGATGAGTGAGTGAGTCAGTTAGTCAGTCACTTTTCTCTTTTATATATATAGATTCATTTATTATGAATCATATGAATCATATCTTTACAATGTTGGCCAGAATGCACAGAATGGTTGGTCATGATATGGAACCTCCATAAAACACACTCAGGATGCAATCCTAAATCCCAGTTAGGCCAGCATAAGTCCCAGCACAAGTCTTGTGCTGCCCTAAGAGTGTTGCCAAAGACACTTTGTGTCTTAAAGTGCCATAAGCATGCGCTGGCCTCCCCTCACCATCAGAGAAAGGAAAGATGTGCTGACCCACAATTGGGTAGGAGTGCACCCTCTGTGGTATTGCTTGTGGGTTGTGGGCTGCACCGGGTTACACACGTGGGGGTGACACTTCTACTCACCAAAATTCTTAAAATATTGGTATTTTTGAATTATGCCATTATGTCTTATATCAATCAATATATCTCTTATGATATATCTCTTAAATTGTTTTGATATATCTCTTATTTTCTCAAAAATTATAGCCTCCCAGAAAGTAGGATGGGTGATGATGCATCTCCATGCCTGGGGATGTGCCCCACCCCTGCATGATAGGGTTGACAGGTGTACCTGGACCAGGTGGCACAACCTGTAGTGATCCCACTGATCCCTCTATTGACACAAATGTTCTGGAAACTCAGAGGCCTAGTAAGGTTTAGCTATGTGCTACTTCTTTGGTTGTAGGAGTACAACAATGGGATGTACAAGAATGAAGTGCATGTCTTTTGCGTCACATAGGTCTGCAGGCATGTTCTTTTAGCATGCCTGCAGAATGATCCAGATGGGGAAACAAGTCTCTTTAACGTGAAAATAGTAATTACTACTTCTATGCTTATGATTGTGCAGCTAAAAAAATTAAATTAAAAATTAAAAAAATTACCCTATTTTTTCACTTTTTTAGCCGAATTTAGTCTCCAAAATTGAGGTGTGCGTTAGAGTTGATGGCACATTAGATTCAAGTATAGGTCAGTATTTAGTTTAACACTTTACTATATTGTGATTAAAATGTAACATGAACCCATTTTGTATAAAGTAGTACAGTTAGATAAAATAAAAGCAGGCCTCCGTCAGTCTTGAAAGACTATGGAATTGTGCTCAGCTCTGCATACACTGCATGCGAAGCACGAAAGCCTGGGTTAGATTGTTATAGAGGATAGGCTATAACCCAAGCAGCAAATCCCCCCTCTCCACGCCACTGAATTAGTCCAATGGAAAGGCAGAGCAAATACGATTGGATCCAGCTGGCGTCACAGAGCTGGGCTAAGGACAGGAGCTCAGCCTGTCTTGTGGGGCCGACCCAGGTCTCGAACCCTGGCCTGCTGGTTAACAGGCACAGCGTCTTAATCGCTTGCGCCACCCACAGGCCTACAGTTAGGTAAAATCATAACATAAATCCATTGACATTTTATTATTCGCATATAACTCATTATTATATGCAGCAAAATTAAATTTTGTATCTGCTCTTCAGCTGCGCATTAAAATTGCCAGCAAACTTAAAAAAGAAATCTCAAGCTTTTTCAAATAGGGGTGAGATTAGATTTGATGGTGCATTAGATTTGAGTAAATGTAGTACATTAAATTTAAGTCCCCACCTCCAAGACTTGGAAAGAGTTCCAAGCCTTTTGGGATGCCTTGCAGTGGTATAGATGTTGTATAAGAGATTCTTGCGTCTCTGCCGCTAACTATAAAATCCTTACAGTGTAACAAAATGTGAGACTGTCTCCATGATTCATATTGATTTCAATATAAAATGCATCTAAACTCTGGCGGGGAGACACTCCCAGCCCTCGCATTCTGACTCTAAACAAAATTATTCCTCTAGGAGAGATTTATTCACACCTTTTCAGGAGATAAAAGGAAGTGACCATTTAAACTGGTGATACATTATACCCTGAAATTAAATGAGTCACACATCATTTTCTCAGAAAAGATTTCCATGACAGCCACACAACTTGAGGACTCAATCTTGCAAACATTTGAATGCACAAATTACTAACAATAACCAAGATACAGAGGAGCAATTTATGTTTTCTTTCTCCGTTTGTTGCTATTTGGGAACCTATATTTTTGGAGAAGTGCAGTATAAATCATTGTCCCAAAGATCTATAATGATGGAATTATCAAGTTATGCAAAAGAAAAAAGAAAAAAATGATAAGAAGCAGACTCAGCACAATCCTAAGCATGTCTACTCAGAAGTATGCCCCAGTATCTGTCTTTAGTATTGCAGCCTGTGGTGTACGTAGAGGTGGGTACAGCATCAGGTTTTCCAGGGAGCCACACTGGGTTCAAGGGCCCCGCTTCCCTTTGAAGCCATTCCTAGAGGGAAATGCATCCATTCTGTTCCCATCACCTGGAACGGCTCTGAAAGCGAGGGGTCCATTGCACACTGCAGCGCGAACCCCTGCAAAACTTTTGTTTGTTCATGTGTTCTTTTTTTCTTTTGCTCGTTCATTCACTTGTTCATTCGCTCGTGATGCAGTCCTTAAGACACTTTCCTGGGAATAAGACCCATTGAACACAATGAGACTAACTTTGGAGTAGACAAGGTTAGGGTGGTGCTTTTAAGGGATGTATACCTTACCTTTCTTATCTCCAAGGTGGCTTACAAAACTTTAGTTTCTCCCTTCTTGCTGTCCTCACAACAACACTATGAGGTAGGTGAGGCTGAGAGTGAGTGCCTGGTTCGAGGTCATCCAGGAAGATTCATGGCTTCTTGGGTGCAACCTTATTGGATTGCACCCCGTTTAGCTATATGACTAAATACAATCACTTGCAAACAGTATACATAGTGCAATCCTAATGACACTTTCCTGAACACAATGGGGCTTACTTTTGAGTAGACATGGCTAGGATTGTGCTCACAGTCATTATGGCAGAGTTGGGGCTGCTGCTTCCTACTCTTTTTCCCCAGATTGTCTAGCAATATAAAACATATATGTTCCATCACATGGTGAAAGTTTCCATTGCAGTTCCTTTACTGCTACTTGTAGGGGCAAAGGAAATCACAGCCAAAATGGGGACAGCAACGTCACACATTTGATGTGTGGAAGAGATTGGGAATTGAACTAGATTTAAGAAAAGTCCATCTCGGTTGACAAGCAATGATGTTTAACATGCAATCTTGAATGAATGAATGAATGAATGAAATTCACTCTACCAGCTTCATAAGAACATAAGAGTCTTTGCTGGATCAGGCCATGCATTCATGTATTTAAACAAAATATCAATGATTTGAGAAAAAAATGTCTATAAAAGGTTAAAAGATTCAGTTGTCATTAAAAAAATGTCAGTTTTCAAAGCAATGTTAAAATGGATGTGGCAGGGTGTCACTCATGGTCCTCACATTCCTATGATCTAATAACTTTAAAGGGGGGGGGGTTATGAAACTGAATTATTCAGCTAGAGATTTCTGAAGTGCCACAAGCATTAATCTATTTTACAATCATCTGGATTGTTGAAAAGAGCATCATTGCCAATATTCCTTTCAAAATGAATGTTGTTTATGGAGATAAATATCTTTTTTCTTGTGTCATATGCTTGGCTATCGAATGGCTAAATGCCAGGCTTAGCATCTGGAGAAACAACTAGAATCCAGGGAGTTTGCTGTTTTGACTGGAGAAGAACCCAGAAGCAGAAGACAAGGGAAAGAAGTTCAAGCAGAACTAAGAAGCTGAGAACACAATCCTTAGCATTCTTTTCTTGTACCTTTATTTTTTGTCCTGCTATTTTCGTTTAAAAAGGGTTTTTTCCTTCCAATTAGGATCAAGTAGGAATCAGACATCTCTAATTCCAACTAATCAACAATCACACAATAACTATGATAAGAACTTTCCTATGTTATGTAGCTGATTAGGGTTTGGCTCCCTGAAGTCACAAATTGTGTGAGAGCGGACAGTGTGATCCAACATTGTTTGCATTCCCATTTGACCATGTACTCTTTTTGTGCAGTATGGAACAGGGTGACCATATGACCAGATTTTTCTGGATTTGCTCTCTTTTTAGCCAAAGGGCTCTGACCAAAAGGGCTCCAAAAGGGCTTCACTGTCCTCCGTTTTGGCTTCACTTTGGAACTTTGCAATGAGAGTGCTGTACCCCATCATGTCATATGTCATTGGACTGGTACTGAGGAGCAGAATCCAATACCAAAATCAGTTTTGAAGTATCTCCTTCCAATCAAAAGGTATAGCCAAAAAAACCAAAAATGAAAAATAGGCATTGAGCTTTATGGGAAAGTGAACGTGCCCAATATCGTGGCTTTATTCATGAGTAGGCAAACATGCCATTGTCCACCGGAAAGGCCAGGCTGAGAATCCAAGACTTTGTCCTCCTTCTGAGGTTTGGGTATCTGGTCACCCTGATAGGGAAACACCAATTAACTCAACCCTTATGTGATGCAGCCTAGAAGGAATGTGCAGGAGAAACATAGTTCCTCTTCCATGTAGAGCAACTATGGGGTGAAATCACGGAGTTGAGTAGTCCTGAAGACCATCCCCATGATCCCCGAAGCTGCTGATTCTGCTGACACACTCTACCGAGTACTAAGGTTTCCTACTGGTCTTTGGTTTATCAGGCAGTGGTGGACAGAAGCAGCAGATGTTCACCTTAGCAGAAGTACCACTTTTAATTTTCCATATCTGATTCTGGGTGGAAGATGAAGGACATAGAAAGTATTAAATACGGATTAGTGAGATGAGGTCACTCAACAAAGATTCATTATACCTTATCAAGAGATCATATACATGTACTCTTGCTTTTCATTGCAAAAGTTACCACTGCAAAGTTACCATTGCAAAGTTACCTAAGTATACCCTGCAAGGAGTTAGCTAGTTGACCCAACTTGTCTCCATCCAGTGAACTTCTCGAATGAACTGGAATTTGAGTTCCTGGATCCAAACCAACATGCTTGGCCGCTAGCCACTTTAGCTAATGGGAAATCCCCCGTCTCAGATTCCTCATGCTCGTCCCTGATTCTAATCAGGACCCTGTAAGCTTCAGAAATGTCTTCTTGCTTGCAATAAAGATAGAAAAACTCGCCTGATATAAGCTGAGTTCTGTTGATCTGGATCTGGCATCTGAATTTGTGACCTTTCAAAAATTAAGAAAGGGTCAAGCATTGTTTTGATTATCCTGTGTCCAAGTTAAATAGTTGAAGAGGTAAAAGCTAATTATGTTTTCATCTAATGTCTAGTTGAATTATATAAGGAAATGCGATTCTTAGAAAGTACGCGTTTTATATTTAGGATTCTTTTTTACAAGAGGTTCTGGCACCACATTCCTACTTCAGAACCAGCCATGCACTCCATGAAAGGTATTATTTAAGGAATCTATACCCTGACTTTCTCATGCCAATTAAAATGACCGCAAGACTGACCTTATGGGTTTGGGACCTGCAGTTAGAGAAATCCATGAGTCCTAATCAGGGACATGTCACAGTGGGCATGGGTATAGAGTGTATACAATGTATGTGTATACAGTGTATAGAGAATATTGTAAAAATTCTTATTAGGCAAGGTGACCAGATACAATGGAAGACTGAGTGTCTATACCTTTAACTATTGTATAGAAGCAGGGTAGTCATATGTCCCTAAAAACAGAGGCAATCCCGATTTTGGGGGATTGTGTTCACATACTAGCAAATGGATCAGAGGGTCCTGTCCCAATTTTATGAAAGAGAACTATGGCAACCTTATGTAGAAGAGGGAACTGTGGCAGGTGCAGCATTTTAAATCCTTCTATGTTGAGCTGCACCTTTTAAAAATACCCTATTCTATGCAGGGGTTAAAGATATAGGCATTTTGTACTCCATTGTATACGGGCACACTCTAATAGGGTCTAGGGCAGACTGCCTATTTTATAAACCACGTTGAGTAATAGCTGAAGAGAAATCTGATAATGGGAAAGACAGATTGATTGATTGATTGATTGATTGATTGATTGATTGATTGATTGAATGAATGAATGAATGAATGAATGAATGAATGAATGAATGAATGAATGAACGAACGAATGAATGAAATCCTAGTCTGGCCAATACAGAGGCTTCATAATGGATGTCAGTGGGTTATGCTGCTGTAATCTATTATATGCTGGGAGAGAGTCCATTAAAATTCACTAGTTAAGGCCCAAACACGTCTCCTTAGGTTCTGGGTTCGAGCCTTGGTGTTTGCCAAATAACAAGATGACACCATTTTGTTTCCTCAGCCTGTTTCCAATGTATTATCAGCATCATGTGAAAGGAGATATTTTCATTGATGGTTTTCATTATTAGTAGGTATGTTTGCCAACTTTCCACTCCCGAGTCAAGATTGTAATTTTGACAGTTGTAAATGAGGGCTTCTGATTTAGTGAGTTAACCTTCCTAAGTGAGGCAGGTTTAAGGATTAGCAATTTTCCGGGAATAAAGGAAAAAGGAAAAATATAATTAATCACTTGCCTGTCCCCCCAACACTAGTTTACAAAACCGTGGTGAAACTTTATTGAGATCAAAATTGAAGGGTGACAAGGTTAATACGTAGCTTTAGACCTCATGGTTTCATTAGCAAACACATTACAGGGCTGTAAAGCTGAGCTGACAGTAATGCTAGCCCCAAACAAAGTAAATAATTACTAGCTTGGCAAATGAGGAAGCACTTGCAGAGTTTGTTTACATTGGGTTTTGGGGGGGAAAATTCATGTTGGCAACCAGTCAAATACAGTTTGATAGTAATTGTGACAATTGCTCACAGATGCTGCTGGAAGAACAACAAAAGAATGGATTTATGGTTGCTCTCCCCGGCATTTTCTCCCCCTTTGTTGCTTTTCTCTTTTACCATTTTGGATCAATAATGAACTCCCAGCCGCAAAGATAAGTGGGTTACATGGCAGATGGGCCGTGGAATGCTTCAAAATCTCATGTTGCATTTTGTCTGTGCGCCATAGACCAAAAGGCAGCCCCGGACAGCTGCGTTCAAGCTGCACTCGTAAAAATCCGTGCGCCTTCGAAATGCCTGTGGGTCCCTGAGAGGGGATGGCGGTAGGCCTGCCTTGGATTTTTCATGAGAACGGCAGAGGTCATACGCGGTGCTGTTAATAAACTATCTCAGATGCCAGGGATGCAAAGCTGGGGCTCTGATCCATTCCTTTTAACACAAATCATCCTGAAGGGAACTTTGAACATATTGGACTGGATTTTGTTGCAGAGGGAGCCCGCCAACCTCGAAAATAACATGGTAGGGCAAATCAGATGCAAAATTATAATCATACCAAACAGGGAGAGACTCTGGTCCATTTCCAAACCCTCCAGTTCACCTATCTCCTAAATAAGAATGTGTATGTCGAATCCAAGGCTCACAGCTCAGTATTTGATTTTGAATTCCTGTTTCCTCTTGGGCTACGGTAGAAAGCCAATTTTTTTATTGCTAACATACACTTTTCTTCCAATGCTAAGTAATTGAGGATACAATCCTAACTAATTTAGGCCAGCACAAGTTGACCATCTCATCATTCCTGTGATGTGTGTGGAGACCAGCACATATTGTTTCACTGGCCTAACCCCCATGGAGTGGTCTTTGTGGCAGCCCCAGAATGGCACTTTGTGACAGCCCCAGGCCAGCATGGGAATTATGCTGGGATTTGAGCTGGCCTAACTAAGGATTAGGATTGCACTGTGGCAGCTGCTGGAGTTCTCTATAGAATAATAGGACAGGACACCCTTTTCTCTGGAGCAACTGCTGTGGGGTGATGTGGACCTGTGCCAGCTTGATTACTGATGATTTGGTTTGGATTTGGTGGCACCGCCATCACTGAACCTGTCCCGTCTGATTCCGATCTGCACATGTCCTGTCCCAACACTTCCCCATTCCACCTACCTCATCCTGTTCTTGAGCCAGGCTTACCTGCTCCTGCAAGCCTCCTAATGTCCTTTATGGTAGCCTTGCAGCAGCCTGAATTGGCAAAACACACATCCCACCAGTACTCGTCTCTGATAGGACTGGGCCATATTTGAAGAGTTTCATCAGATAGTGGAATATAGTAAAGTTGTTTCCTTGATCCCATGGCTCTATCTGCTCCTAATATGTTATGTGGCATTTTGGGGGTACACCAGGCCTTGTAGGTGTGCATCAGGTATTTATGAGGTGCTTCTCCAGCAAGAGATTGTGGAAACTTGATGTTGAACCCAAAGTCCAGCTGAAAGAACATTTAGCGCTTTCAAAGTGTGGGTGTTTTGAGCCTAATTTTTCAACCCACTAGAATAACAGAGAATGCAAAAGGTCCTTCCTGCTGACCTGATGTCCAAGTGATGTCAACCATCTTAACTTGCAAAATCATATGGTTTGGGGAACACAAATGAAAACTGTAAGCATTGCTAACATGCACATTAAACCAAAGGTGCTCTGCTGTTTTCAAATATTTGCATATTTATTTTGAGAATATGTTTATTTCATGATGGGACTGCAACCTAAAGGGCCAAAGATGTTGGATGTTGAGCCTTCCACCCATCTCTTGCTCCTTTGTTTCATAGTCCCTCATGTGGCCCTTTTCTGTCAGCTGGTTCACCTTCAGTGCCATAGCCAAACTGCACAGAAGCATCCAAAAATGTAAATTACATGTTGAATAACGGTCCCTACCAATCATTCATGCGCATAGCCCATTGCCTGGCACCATATTTTTCACACGTGGGGGCAACCCTTCTTTTAAAAATCTAGATCTGCCACTATCCCAAATACTCTGTGTCCTGCAAGGACCATTAATCCACAACTGGTCTGCCCTTCATCCATCTCTCTTTCTTTCTTTCTTTTTTGCTCTCACCGATGGGTATGTGCCATTCTATCAGCATTTACAAGCTGTTGGGAGACAAAATTGACACGCACCAACAAATAGGGGAACATTCTCAAACCTGTATTTGGATTTCCATCAAGTCAGGATCTGAACCACTGAAATGGTGATGGCTGACATTTGGAAAATCATTGCAATGGTTTCTATTGACTTGAGAAGATGTGGTGCGTGGATGTTCCTTCTAGCGATGGGAAGGTGGAATAGATTTCTCTGCAGTTGACTGACATTTGATTGACAGAAGACGGTAAGGGGGTCCGCTTGCCTTTTAAACTGCACAGTTGGAGCTGTCAGCTAAGGCTATAGTCAGACATATATTTTTTTTCCCCATGCAGCTATTGGCCCATACTTTAATTGTTTTTTAAATAAGGTAACACCACCATAAGTTGGATAATATGAACCGAACATACATTGTGCCAAAGAACAATACTAAGTCTTCTGATTATGAATTTTCCTATTTAAAAACCCAAAGTAAGATAGCTCTGCAAAGTGCAAGAACTAATCCCACCTTTGGTGTTTGGCTGTTCATAGCTTCTAACTAGAAACAGCTGTAGAAATCCAGTCTTGTGCCTGTGAAGCATACAACCCAGCATAGATCATACGATGCATCCTAATGCATCTGGATAAGGAGGAAAAGGGTGTCTACGGTTTATACATCCACATAAACTGCATCCATATTATGCCTTCTATGCACCCACAAGGCAAAGGAATGAACCTCTGTTAGGAGGTGAGTGGAAGTTATTGATCGCAAAATTCTTTTCTATGGATTTCTCAACACGGTCTTGAATTGAATCACATCTGGCAATGATCACAATTATGTAGTAGTACAATTGCTGGAAATTGTATACAGAGACTGCTGCAAATCAGATGAAACAGCAGGACATGCTGGATTCTGAGCAGTATATTTTTTTCCTAGCAAAAATGATACCTACCCGATAGCCCTTCCGATCACTCCCAGATTTGCAACATGAAACCTTCAAAGAAGAGATTGCTGGAGGTTCCACTTCATCCTTTAGTCAGAGATATTCCAGCACTTTCCTTATCAGGAGCATGAAAGTGTGTACAGAATACAGTGCAGTGCAGTCCTATTACACTTTCATAGCTGTGTGTGAGCAAGGATGTGCTTGTGTTTCAAGGAGAGTAAGATCCCTAAAGAAGGAGGGGAGGAGATTGAGTATTTATTCATGTGGCTGTGCTTCCCTAAGTCTGGACATCACCACACATCACTGATGAATACGCCACTGATTTCTCATCATCCAATTCATTTGTTGCCCCAGAACTTTCTAAAAAGATAAAATTGTGACTAGAAAGAACAATGCTCCAGAAGGATCCACAGTGCTGCTCCCTGCAAAACTCAGTGCTTTGTATTGGGTTGCCATATGCCCAGAAAAACCAGGACATTTCCAGTTTGAGGGTCCTATCTGTTATGGCTAAGTCCAGGTCCCGGGTTTGGAGAGGAGAGGAGAGGAGAGATGGTTTGGGTATGTGTGTGTGTGCAGTGAGTGAGCTCAAGAGGGCTCTCAGCAGCTGGTGCCCTATGTAAGGGGGGACCAGAGAGGGATGCACCCATAGCAGGGTGTCCAGACATCCGGCTTTCCCCGGACTTTTTGGGTTTTCCTATCCTGTCTGGGGAGGGGTAGGATATGGGGGTGGATTCGTCCAGGATTCGGGGGTGGGTGAGAGTGCTTGGGGGCACTTAGGGGCAGCTCGGTTTGACGCAGCTAACTTCTAGCCTGCCATGTCTACCCTTGTAATTAGCTTGCATGTGCAGCCCTGGGGCTGCATAGTGCGCATGCATGTGTTGCTTCCATTATGGAAGCAACACTTCCTATTTCTCCCTCAACAGGCGTGCGCGCCTCCTGATGACCTGGCCAGACCAGGTCACTCTCACTTTCAGGTCCGGCCAGGTCATCAGGAGGCACATATGCCAGCCAAGGGAGAAATAGGAAACATTCCTTCCGTAATGGAAGCAACGCATGCATGCAAACTATGCAGCCCCAGGGCTGCACATGCAAGCTAATTACAAGGGAAGCCGTGGCAGCGAAAACTAAGTTGTGCCATGTGTGGCTGCTTCTAACTGCCCCTAAGTGCCTCCATTGACTCACCACCCTCCAGCAACAGTCCAGGTAAATCCTGGCATTGGTACTGGGAGGTCTGGCATGGGGGGCAATGGCACTGGTGGTGCACAGGTGCTAGGGGGCACTGGCACTGTCCTATCCTCCATGACTACTCCAAAGTAAGCCCATTGAGTAAATGTAGCTTACTCCTGAATAAAGGGTGACCATATGCTGGCACCCAAAAAGGAGGACAGGGTCCTCCCCAAAAATTTTAAAAGCCCTGATTTTCAGTTGAAAATCTGGACTTTTGGAGGACTTCGTCCTACATTTTGGGGTCTAGCATCTGGTCACCCTGCCCATAGAAGTGATCATTCCTGGGAGTAAGCCCCACTCACTGTAATGGGGGCTTACTTTTAAGTAGATGTGGACAGGATTGTGCCAGTCCCCAGAGGCTCTGAACTGGTTTTGTCCTGGTTTGCAGTGATTTTGTTCCATCCCAGTGTTGTGGAAGGGATTTATAGGAACCCAAGCTTTACACCCTGTCTAGTTACTCTGAGGATATGTTGTAACTGTTGACTAGAAGATGCCAGTCTGATTATCTGCTGAAAAAATCCCAACTCTTGAGCATCTGAAAAGCACAGTGTCCACACCTTAAGGATACAACGGTGTCAGAAGAAGTTCTCCCATGTCATACGAATCCCATCTGGTAGGAAACATCTTCAAGGAATAAAAACTGGGGCTCCAATCTTGTCCTAAGCAGGTTGACTAACCCTACAATCCAGAGTAACTATGGGAAGACATAAGAGGCACTTACTCTGGATTGGGCAATGCATTTCCCATAGGTTTTCCATAGGTGGCACAGTAACTATGTTGGTGTAAAATTTCCCATAGTGATTGTAGCCTAAATGGGTTGACATGAATTCCTATTGATGCTTTTTCATTAATTCATTGAGCTTTGGAGATCTTTGCTACCCTCAAGAGAAGCCTCAAGCGCTGTACAAAATTTCCAATTGAAAGTATATTGCATTAAAAAGGGGGGGGGAGTCAACAAACCTAGGGGGACAATGGAAGTAAATGGAGCATCTAACAGAAAGAATCTTGTCTGTTGCAGAAGCACTTCGTATTATGTATGAACACTGCGCAGTATTGATTAAGGCATATTTTAATCAAAGTGTGAATGCTTTAAACAGAGTGTCTTTGATAGGCCTAAGGGGAACCTTATTTCATTCAGTTCAAAGGTTAGGAACCTCTGATCCCAAAACAGGTGAAGGGGTACTAACACATAATTATGAGGCTGAATCCGATTCCCCAGCAACATGCCCCCAACATTAAATACGGCTGCTCCACAGTTACATACATTAGCTATGGACAGAGCTGATTAACATTGCCTCATTTTCAGCAGTGGTAGAATCTGTGGATTTCTTAAAAACAAAACTACATGAATTGTGGATTTATTAATTCAAATGGTCAACAGAAAAGGTATTCAATTGAGAAGTCATTGGACATGAAAAATTCAGATACCTTGGCATGCTATTTGAATAGCAGGTGTAATAGTCTAATCATTTATGTAACAGCAAAATCCTGGACAGTGCAATCCTAACCATGTCTACTCAGAAGTAAGTCCTATTGCTCTTGCAGTTATGCTACACACAGTGGCATCACTTGGGTTTGTGTCACACGGTGCAGAATGCCAGCCCAACACTCCCACGATGGACCTCCTCCCATGCAGCGGACAGGGCAATGCCCTGGACAGAGGGTATGGTGATACACCATTACATTGCCTCCACTTATTTTTGGGGGTTCTAATTTTTGCTAGAGGAAAAATATTTCAGTAGAGTTTATCTGTTGCATTCTGCATAAAATCACACATCAAATGATATATAACCTGATTCAAAAATACTGGGATATTTTAAAAATGGCCAGTAGTGGTGTCATTCCCTGCTATGATTTGCACCCCTCTAGTGATGCCACAGGCTACAGACAACTACTTTTCTAGTAATTTACAAGTCACTGCTAAGAAATTGGGAACTATACTATAAATATGCATCTTTTCAAATAAAATGGTGATCACCTTGTTTAATTAGTTATTTATATACAGACATTGGGCAAAATCCCGAGTAACTACGGGGAGTCCTTGCTCCGGTGTAAGAACAACTTACTCTGGATTCCAATATGAATTTCCCATAGGTTTTCACTAGGTGGTGTAGTAACTATGGGTGCACATAAAGTCTCTTACGTGCTCCCGTAGTTACTCTGGATTTGGGGGACTCCCTGCTTATTAGACAGATTAGAGATCAGAGCTGTAGTGAAAAGTGGAAACTGGTCTTTTTAAGTTTAGAAATGTTGCTCCCAATGCTTTTGAACTAGCAAATTGCAAATGTCCTTTTTATCTTGTCAATTCCTGTTGTACCACAAAGATTTTTGCAAATGGATTCTTGTTAATTCCTTTGGGGATAGGTATAGATCTGGAACTAAAGTAGCCATCCCTGCTCTCTATCACACACAAATACGTATATAATCCCATATCATAGACCAAACAGGCTGAAAGAGTGGAACATATGTTGTGTACTTGGTGTGTTCCTTGGCCAAAATAAATTTGCATCATAACTTTTAGAATACCAACCGGGTCCATTAGACCCACATTTATAATGTATGCAAATTAGGCTGTTTTTAGATGGTATTCTAAGGTATAAGGGTATTCTAAGGGTATAGATGGTATAAGAAGGCTATGCTTTAACATTCATCCATTTTGTACTTTCATCCATGTTTTGGTCTCTGAACAGATGAAGGTGCAAGGTATTGCTATATTACCACTTATGTAGGGCTGTAGTGGCTCAGCAGTTAAGACACTGAGCCTGACAACCGGCAGGCTGGGGTTTGAGACCCAGATGGTGCAAGACAGAGTGAACTCACATCGCTTGCCCAGCTCCTGCCACCCCAACAGTTCAAATTAGTGTAAATGCAAGTAGATAAAAAGATACAACCTCAGTGAGAAGTAGGATACAACTCAATGGGATACAACTGTTCCATGTGCCATGGTGTACAGTCATGCTGGCCATATGTCCATGGCAGCATCTTTGGACCTTGCTGGCAGGGCCTGTTGCAGGGCCCTGTTGCCAGGATGTTGCTTCATGCAGCACCTGGGTCTCGAACTGATGACCTGCTGATCTTCAAATCAACAGGCACAACACCTTTAACCACAGAGCCTCCCGCCATAATTCAACACATTATTTTCATTATAATAACTCCATCAGAGTTCATCATTTTGTATATTTTTTCCCAGATCCACCTCCCCCCCATCTGTAGAAGGACAAGTTAATACTCAAAGATTTCTTTTTTTAAATTGGTATTTGTGTGTGTGTGTGTGTGTGTGTGTGTGTGTGTGTGTGCAAGTGGTTAAGTCACTGTGCCTGTTAACTAGCAGGCCAGGGTTTGAGACCCAGGTCAACCCCGTAAGACAGGGTGAGCTCCTGTCCTTAGCCTAGCTCTGTGACGCAGCTGGATCCAATCGTATTGGCTCTGCCTTTCCATTGGACTAATTCAGTGGCATGGAGAGGGGGGATTTGCTGCTTGGGTAACAGCCTATCCTCCATAACAATCCAACCCAGGCTTTTGTGCTTCGCATGCAGCGTATGCAGCGCCGAGCACGATACCATAGTCTTTCAAGACTGACGGAGGCCTGCTTTCATATATATACATATACAAATATTTATATTACATATATATAAATTTGGCATTTGATGTAAGCTATTGCTTTTGAAACAAAGTTGTCATTCTATTCCTGGTGAATTGCTCATAAATTCAGTCTTGAATAAAGAGATCAGATTACGTTAAATGCATTTTGGTATCTCTAACGTTCTGCAATGAATTAAAAATAGCTCATCATGCCTCAAGTGCATTTCATTTTCTGTTGATTCATGTATTGCAATATAACCTTCATAATTCCCTTATGCCAACAAACTGACTCAGATATACTGTGTACAGGAGAAGAATATGGAAGCTATAAGACTGAAAGCTGTATCACAGCATCAGTTAATGCGAAAGAGGTACCAAGAAAGCACAAACAAAACCTTTAAACGTAGGAATTGCTGTTCATATACCGTAATCTACTATTGAATTCAAAGGAGTGAAGAGGTATGGACAAAAATGAACTAATATATTAGATATTTTAATAAATGATATTAGAAATATTTGTGATTCCTACTTCTAAAAAATTTTATTTATTGGATTGCATTATAAACCAACACATTCTGCAAACTGAAAGTGGAAACAAATGAGCTTTATTGAGGTGTTGAAAAACTGGAAGAATCTTCAGAAACTTTATATATACACTGTATGTAATTTCTTTTTCCTTTCAAAAAAGAATGAAGTCACTTATAGAAATAACCCTTCATATTTTTCCCCCTATACAGGGGCTTTTTGTTCCTTTGTTGTGAAATCTAATCCATCTTTAAAGGCTTTTTTAAGCTGGCAAAAATGCATTATTACTAAGCTGGTAGCTTCTATTGTTTCAGAGGTAGCTCTGGCTATGGATGAATGCTTTCAGCAGAAGTTAAGAGAGATAATGAGTCTTTAATGATACCAAATCAGAGCCTTGTGTGCTTAGTGAAGCCTGACACAGGCTCTAGCTTTCATCCGGCAAGAAGAGCGCTTACACCATCTCCCAGTTTTCTGAAGCTCAAAATACCCACAAAAGTGCTTTCTTGCAGAACTCTCCGTCTCCCAAGATACTATCAGTAGAAGATGTCGGTGATGCTCAACTGTTAACTGACACAAAGCATCAAACAGCGGTGGTGACACTGGAAGTAAACCCAATTTTGTTGTCTTCCCCACCCCTTAATGGATTGAAGGTAGATATCAATTTTCCAAGTAGATTTCCAAGGTATTACTTCGTGTTCTTCTTCCCCAACCATTTTTTTCCTTGTCAGTCTTCCCTGCTCCTTCATATGGATTTCCCTACAGTCATGAGACTTTTATAGCTGAGGGTTGAGAGCATTGTATACATTTGTAAAAAATCAGGACCTAATCCCACCCAACACAGTCATGGCAGTCCATATGGCTACTACTGAATCATGTGTTGGATCCAAAGAAGCTGGAGGTCTCCTTGGATTATAATGGGATTTTTGTCTCCTTACTCTGAATAAAATCCCAGTCTGTGTCTTGATACAGGTAAGTGCCATGTTGGCCTCCAAACCTGATAAGGGGAATAGGTTTCAGAGGAGGAAAATGATTTGCTCTCCAATTGTACCCTATTCACCTACCCAGAAACATCTCCTCCTGATCACTTACCTGCTTGCTTTTGGCATCCAAAGTGGTGGCATCCAAGCTGCAGCATTGATGGGGCACTAAAGTCCTCCCCACCTATGTTGTTTCATCTGTGTAAACCGCCTTGTGAACTTTTTTAGTTGAAAAGCGACAGACAGACAGACAGACAGACAGACAGACAGACAGACAGACAGACAGATAGATAGATAGATAGATAGATAGATAGATAGATAGATAGATAGATAGATAGATAGATAGATAGATAGATAGATAGATAGATAGATAGGCAGGCAGGCAGGCAGGCAGGCAGGCAGGCAGGCAGCCTGGAAAGGGCTGCCCAAGCAAGAGATAAAACACAAATATATTTTTATTCTACAGTTGAACATCTTGGATTCTATGTTTACAGCCTCTTTCTGTAACTGTGACCACCAAACAGATAGTTTTAAGTGAAATATGGAATTGTGGTGAAATTAGTATTTGTAGAGTCCTCTAGTGGCACAAGTGGTTAAGACACTATGCCTGTTAACCAGCAGGCCTGGGTTCAAGACCCGAGTCCCCACAAGACGAGGATTTCCTGCTACAGGCGGGGGTTGGACTAGATGATCCACTGGGTCCCTTCCAACTCTATGATTCTATGAAAGAGATCAAAATTACATGGGACTGTTCAAAAACTTTCAAGGAGAGTCTCAACAAGCACCTGTCAGGGATGCTCTAGAAGGATATGCTCTAGGAGTCGTTCAGATCTGGCCACGGTAACCCATGCCCTAGTGACATCGAGACTGGACTATTGTAATGCGCTCTACGTGGGGCTGCCTCTGAAGACGGTCTGGAAACTTCAACTAGTCCAGAATGCGGTGGCCCGTGTGGTTGCTGGGGCTCGTCGGTTCAACTCTGTTGGGCCACTGCTTCAGTGACTACACTGGCTGCCCATTCGTTTCCAGGCTGAATTCAAAATGCTGGTCCTGACCTTTAAAGCCCTAAACGGCTTGGGTCCAGGGTCTCTGAGGGACCGCCTTCTTCCGTACAATCCGACCCGTCACCTAAGGTCATCTGAAGGGGCCCTACTGACTGTGCCGCCACTAAAAGACGTGAGAGGTGTGGCAGCCAGAGATAGGGCCTTCTCTGTGGTGGCATCCCGGCTCTGGAACTCCCTCCCCTTAGAACTGAGGAGAGCTCCCTCTATACAGAGCTTCAGGTGGAGCCTTAAGACCTTTTATTGTAAAAAAGCATTTTAAATGGGGTATAGGTAGGGGGGCAGTTTTATTGTTTTATCATTTTATTATTCTGTTTTTAACTGTTTTTAGTCTGTTTTTTATTGTTGAGCCTTTTAAATTTAATTGTATTTTAATTGTTTTTAATTATGTTTTAATTTATATTTATAATTCGATTTTAATGGTGTTTTATCCTGTTGTTAGCCGCCTTGGGCTCCCTCTTATAGGAGAGGAAAGGCGGGATATAAATAAATAAATAAATAAATGAATAAATGAATAAATGAATAAATGAATAAATGAATAAATGAATATCCTGCTGCAGGCAGGGGGTTGGACTAGATGACCTACTAGGTCCCTTCCAACTCTATGATTCTATGATTCTAACATCAAACGAAGATGTGTTTAACAATCAACAATCATCCCTTATGAAACCAGGAGGATCATAAGGGGTTGTACAAAATCTATTCCTCCTTGCTGGCTTCCCATGTGGAGCCGCATAACACCCCCAGCTCTTTGAAGGCAAGATGCCGATACAACAAAAATACGAGAAATGCTTCTTCCTATGCACGCTGATCTTCCTCATCTAGCAATTGGCAGGCTTAAATCTAGGAAACCCTCTCTGGCATTCACACAAGAGCAAACAACTTTAACATCACCACTCAATGGAAAGCTAAATGGCCTGCTGAACGCCCAGATATAAACAGTTACATAGATGACTCTACATGAATGGTGCCAGGTTTTGACCTTCCTCACCAGTATTGATCAACTCTGAACAGGATCAGTACCCAACATGGTGTCTACCAGGACCCACTGTTTAAGTGGGGTCTTGAATCTACCCCTCAGTGTGACTGTGGTGCTCCTTGACAAAATATTCATCATGTGTCTGAGTGTCCATCAGGAGCTCACACCAGCCTTATGTCTGATATTTTTTCGGTATAGATCACTCTAGTCCTTGAATGGCTGGGTGGACTGGACATTAACATTTGATTTACCATAAGTCCATGTATTTGCAATATGCTAAATAAAATTAAGGAAAAAAACCCTGGGGTTTGTATCATGGAAAGTTTTTTTTTAAAATTTATAGTGTGTTTAGTACAAAACCATGTTTTATGTTGGCTACTCCATTTTTGTCTTATTGTTGTTTTATGTAACTTATTTCTTTCTTATTGTGCAACCTTTTTGACTGATAAAAGCATACATCTTTTAATATACACACAGTGTATATTACGTAATGTTAATGGGAAATGTTTCTGGGCATAAGGTCCAGTTTCAAATTCCTGTGCAGCCTTGAAGCTTTCTGGGTGATCTTGGTCCAGTCACTATCTCTCTGTTTCCCTCACAGGGTTGTTGTGAGTCCAAAGAGAGAAGAGGAACCATGCCAACCACCCTGGACTCCTTGGAGGAAGGGAAAGTATGTGAAAAAATAAATAAATAAAATATAAACCAAAATCTCCCCTCCTTAAATTAAATGTGATTAAATTAGGCTGGATCATATCCTTTGTTACCTATCAGTGGAAAAGTTTCCGCTAGACTCAAATGACTTCCAAAGTTGCATACTCATATTTTGACTGTGGTTTGGACAAATATAAGTGACAAAACTCTTGTTACAACAAAAAATAGCAAGTGTTGGTTTGCAAATGCCGAACATGATATTTTTAGGAAAAGTCTCCCTAATCAGTCAAGCTGACACAGAACAGTTCCAACTGCATCCACCATTACAACCCCAATACCATACTGGCTCAGGGAGACTCGTTCCAACAACTCCATCTGTTCATTCCAACTGATATACTGGTACGGTGAAACCAAATCACCTCCCAGTCTCCCTAATCTCCCTAATCAGTCTCCCTAATCAGTCAAGCTGACACAGAACAGTCCCAACTGCATCCACCATTACAACCCCAATACCATACTGGCTCAGGGAGACTCGTTCCAACAACTCCATCTGTTCATTCCAACTGATATACTGGTACGGTGAAACCAAATCACCTCCCAGTCTCCTTTTGATGGGCTGAATCTGACCGGTTCTTTCAGTGTCTGTCATTCAACCAGCTCTTTACTGGAACTGTTCCAGATACATGAATGACCCAAATGGGAAACATTGTTCAAAATAGATTTTGATATGGCATGCTTGGTCTGCGTTAATCAAACGTATGACATCCACAAAAACCGAATACTAGTTTAGCCCTAATTACATGTAGAAGGGATTAAAAATTTTAGTTTTAATAATTATACTAGATATACAAAGAAAGTAATACCATTATACAAATGTCACCCAATAAAGGGACCAAGGCATTCCTTTTCTAGTATGTGATAAAGAGGACTAGCAAAATGTAACAGCACTGTGTGAAATCCAGCATGTGTTTGAGAACGCATGAGTTCAGCTCCATAGTATCCCAGTGAGATCCATGAGATCCATATTATCCCAAAGAGATCCAATGAGTGACATGAGTTCAGCTTCCTACTATCCTATCCATATATCCGACATATATGGCAGGTATGGCCAAACAATGGCTTGCGAGCTACATGCAGCTCTTTAACACTATAATGTGTGAAATACTGAGATTTGTTGGCTGAATTCCTTTTTTGCATCACAATTAACATAAAGGTAAATTTTAAAAATTCAAGCTTTACATTTATTTACCGGATATAAACTGAAAGTCCAACTGGATTAAAATGTAAGTTTTATGTTCCTGGTGAGTAACAGTGCAGTCCTAAGCCTGACTACTCAGAAGAAAGTCTTACTATATTCAACTTTCAGTAAAGTGCATTTAGGATTGCTGTCTTAATATATTTAAGAATTGAAATGCTGCTTAAATGCGGCAGCTCTCAAATATCTGATGTTGTCATATATGGCTGTTAAGTAAGGTTTGGACAACCCTTGTATCAATAAGGTATGTAAAACAATAAAGTAAGAGCCTCTGACCCAGTTGACCAAACTAGACTGGAGTGGAAAAGGGGGGGTCAATTTAAGTGAGTGGTTTATTTCTCTGCTATGTGTTGGTGCTTGCTTAAATCCTGGAAATTTGAGCCCATTTATTCACTAATGTAAGTTCTATCTCTAATGTAGTTATAATTTTATTTTTCCCCAGTCCTTGACACTGTGTCAGATATTTGATGGGGCCCTTTGTCTGAACAATTTGGAGACCCCTGTTTTAGGAAATTCATTGATTTTGCATGTCACAACCTTCGAAGCCATGCTGGTTTGGGCTGGTTTGGGGAGCATTAGAAGGCACCCAGTATTGTCAAACCAAACAGGCTTCCTTTCATAAATGAGATTATGCTGCGATTTTTACGTGATTGGTTTCCCGCCGTGACAGCACTGACGTCATTTACCTAAACATGCCCTGCAAATGTGCAGAGAGACAGTGGACTTACTTATTCCTGACTCCATTCTGAAAAGTTACTGTGCACCTCACACTGCGCAGACAGCTGGCATGGAACGACTGCCCACCGTGAAATTACGTGCAGATGTTTTATGAGTATCCTATGTTTTACCCCTTAGACTCATAAAGAGGCTCAAGTGCAGGTATCAGTTATATGCAATATGAGGAAAATGCCATACAGCTGCACTCACTCTCTCCAGTTCTCCAAAGTATGTTTAAGTACATGCCCTTTCTTTAGCTTCTGTTTTCTGGCTCACAAAGTGTGTGCCCCCCTAAGTAGCCATGCTGTGTGCCAGTCAGATGGCAAACCTCAGCCTTTCCATGGTAGCCACCACCACATTGGGACAGCTGGCTATGACCCCCTTAGCCAGTTTGCCACAATGCCCTGATGGCAAACTGCCACATAAGATGCCAAGGGGCTGATGGACATCTAGCAACTCTGACTTTTAAGGATGGGCTATGAAGTTGACAGCCAGGCACAGCATATCATGGCCAGGTTGCCTTTCCCAGGGTGGACCACAAAAGAAAGGATAAAGGGTGGAGTTGGGTGATGCAGATTGGAATGAAGGGGTTGAGGGCAGCTCTTGGGGGTGAGCATTCTGCAGAAGGCTTTGGAGACTCCAGAAGACTTTATTTTCGAAATTATATTTGGCTTTATGTTCCAAATTTTCCAAATTATATTTGACTTTTTATTCCAGTTTTTCCAAATTTCCAAATGAAAATTTGTGCATTGGATCTTCAAGATGAGGATAAATGATCCCAGATGAATGCTCACCCCCAAGAGCTGCCCTCCACCCCTTCATTGATAGCATTCATCTGGAATCATTTATCTGCATCTTGAAGATCCAGTGCACAAATTTTCATTTGGAAATTTGGAAAAATTGGAATAAAAAGTCAAATATAATTTGGAAAATTTGGAACACAAAGCCAAATATAATTTCTTTGAGAGCATCATGACCCCTTTGGCTGGAGCATGGAACTGGTTCACAGCTAGATTCTCTGAGCAGATCTGTTGCAGTGTCCAAATACAGATTCTTTTTAATGCTTCTTTTGGAGTATAGAGGGTTGGTAAATTCATTGTACTGAAGGCACAGTGGGTATTCCATTCAACAGTTCAAGGTCATTTGTAAGGTCTCTTTTTACCATGACCTGAACATATTGTAAAAGACTGATGGTCTTCATGTCAGTGGAGATCTGCAAAGCGCTAGGTTTTGCAGGTAGCCTTACTGCAGTGTTCAAGTGGCCTGACCCCAAGCAAGTTGTGGTTGGGAAAGATCAGAAGCCTTACACAGGTTTCTGAGTGCCTGAAAACATTTACAATCTTGTCCCCTTTAAGGAACCACTCTGGGCAATAACATTCTTTATAATCGCTGATTTTCAGGTTGCCAGTATCTGAGTTGTATGGAATCTAAGTACAATGTGGAGTGGTCAAAGAACTTCTATGGGATATATCCACAACTCAGGTTTGACACCCTTCAGCAAACAAGCCTTCAACAAGGCTTGAACTACTACAGAAGTCAATGACAGGATGATGAAACATATGCCAAACATGATCTGGTAAGATAGTGATTTTGTAGACTTTTCTATTTGCTGTATTTTGGGTTTTCTCCATCCAGAATGTTCACATTTAGGACCAGAGAAAGTCATACAAGCCCTTTTTTGTGGAGGGTCATCAAAGGAATGACTGGAACTCTAATTCTGTTAATTCTCTGAATATTAAACAGAAATAAGACAGGATTTTACTTCACTCTTTGAATGATCAGAATGACGTCTGAAGATAGTTAGGGAAATTAGAAATACAATTTCACCATTTTAATGCTCTAGGTCAGGGGTAGGCACCCCTGGCACTAATGTCGAGCTTGGCACTCAGAAAGGTGCTTGGCAGCACACCAATTCAGCCTCGCACACATAGCTAAGAGGTTGTGCCACTGCTGCTGTCGCAACTGCCTACAACCAGCTGCCCGTCACCATCGCTGATGCCCAGAATGGCACCATCTCTCCCCACCCTCACCTCACCCTGCCACTATCAAATGAAAGGAGCTCAATCCTGCACTTTTCTACTCAGAGGTAAGCCCCTTTGCAGAAAATGGATCCTACTCCCAGGAAGTGGTGGAGCATTCTGAGAACCCAATTCTGAGCATCTCTGCTCAGAAGTAAGCCCCTTTGCAAGAGGATAGGATCAGGCTATTCTTCAGCATCTTCAACTCCCACAGCACCATAGCAATGCAGAAGCCCCTTGGAGGATAAAGAGGGAGCTATGTGCTGGCTGGAGGTCAGAAAAGCCCCAGGAGATGGTCTCTTGCATGCTCTATATGTACCTAAATTATATAAATATAATTAATAAAAATATATATTTATATATAATGTAATTTTATAATCATGTTGGCATGTGGAATAACATTGTAGCATAAGTTTGGCGCTATGCTGCTGAAAGGTTGCTGACCCCTGCTCTAGGTTATCTATGGTCCATGTTCCTAAACCGCTGAGGTCTGAAACACATATAGCATAGCACCGGAGCAAACAAAACTTTCAGTTAATGGGAGATGTAATCCCTTTAAAGTGATCATCACTGGTCCAGTAGGGGAACGGGGTCAGATTAATCACTCTCTTATGCATAAATTTGTTTCCTTTGGCAAAATGTTGTTTCCCATTTCAAAAATAATCATCACCTTTCATCTTTCAAAGTAGCGGGCAGTGTCATCTTCATAGTCTTCAGTGGAGCATAGGCAGTTCTTAACTCTCTCTCTCTCTCTCTCTCTCTCTCTCTCTCTCTCTCTCTCTCTCAAATAGCCCTCATTAACTGTAATGGGGCTGCACTGGAGGAAGTTGTTTTGAAGATTTTGACCATAATGCATTCCTCGGGCTTTTATCTTTGTACAAGTAGGTTTTAAATAGTAGAAGAGCTTAATGAATTTATTTTAATAGATTTCTATATTCAAGGTGGTTGGGTTTTGGTTTTTTCTTTTTCTTTTATTAAAATAAAATCCTTTCTGGCTAAATGTATCC
This sequence comes from Cryptoblepharus egeriae, assembly GCA_030015325.1. Classification (NCBI taxonomy): domain Eukaryota; kingdom Metazoa; phylum Chordata; class Lepidosauria; order Squamata; family Scincidae; genus Cryptoblepharus; species Cryptoblepharus egeriae. The sequence goes on from JAREYC010000001.1 coordinate 7,009,249, forward strand.
ATTCAAGATGGACAGGATAATTGCATTCCTATGTGGTTTTCATTGACAAAAGAGAAAAAAAAACATTCAGGACTGTAGAAAGGATAATAGAGACACTTACCCCCAAATCCAGAGTAACTATGGGAGCACCTAAGAGACTTTATGTGCACCCGTAGTTACTGTACCACCTAGTGAAAACCTACGGGAAATTCATATTGGAATCCAGAGTAAGTTGTTCTTACTTGGGGCTCCCCGTAGTTACAAGGGCTCCCCGTAGTTACTCTGGATTGCGCCCTGAAACACTGACATTGGTCTAAAGGTGGTTACAGGAGACTTTTAGCAATTTGTTACAAATGACCATGTGAAGATTTAGCCTTCTTCTTCCTCTTTTGTCTCTCCTCCATTTTGTACCTTTTTTCTGGATTCATTTACCCCCAAAAATGGAATCCCTCCTACCTTTTGATATGATTTTTTTCAAGTCTGTGTCTTTTCTTTTTTTTTTTCCTGTTTATTTGGAGACTTTAAAGCATTGCTTCTCAACCTGTGGTCCACGGACCACTTTCCAGGTGGTCTGTGAAACCCTGAGGTCAACAAGGAATCAGAAAAATGATAGAAGATTGCATTTGATCACTTCCAGTATCTCAAGAGCATGCCCATCCCCATAAACCATGAGACAGGGTAAAGATCAGACCACCCACAGCCACAGTTGACAATGAAATTGTTCTTCACCCTTCTTTGGTAGTCCATGTGAGAGAGCTCATTCATAAGATGCTTCTCCATGGACCACACGTGAGGGTGAACCATCCTCAGCCAGCAACAAAAGCAGCAACCTTCAAAACAATTAATAATGCATTTCATATATCTAATAAATCTCCAATTATTACAAATTCAACTTCTCTGGGTGGCATGTTTTTGACACCCTGGGCTGCTGAATGTCACTTGCATTGGCCAAAAGAGTGGTCAGGATTGCACTCAGAGCAGAGCTGCCATATGTTCAAAAAACAGGGACAATCCCGGTTTGGGGGGATTGTGTTCACATACTGGTAAATGGGACAAAGGGTACTGCCCCAATTTTGTGGAAGAAAATTATGGCAACTCTAATTCAGTCACTCATCCTTTGGTACAATGCAAATAATATAATACAGGCCTCCGTCAGTCTTGGAAGACTATGGTATCGTGCTCAGCGCTGCATACGCTGCATGCAAAGCACGAAAGCCTGGGTTGGATTGTTATGGAGGATAGGCTGTTACCCAAGCAGCAAATCCCCCCTCTCCACACCACTGAATTAGTCCAATGGAAAGGCAGAGCCAATACGATTAGATCCAGCTGGCGTTGCAGGGCTGGGCTAAGGACAGGAGCTCACCCTGTCTTGTGGGGTCAACCTGGGTCTTGAACCCTGGCCTGCTGGTTAACAGGCACAGTGTCTTAGCCACTTGTGCCACCCACAACCCTTAATATAAAACACAATGTCCACATTCCACATGGATGTCTAATTCAGCCAAGGACATAGATTCTATCTAGGTTCTATTCTATTCAAGACATAGAGCACAATTCTAACCATATCTACTCAAAAGTAAGCCCCATTGTGTTCAATGGGTCTTACTCACAGGAAAATGTCTTTAGGATTGCAGCCATAGTTTCAGTTTGATTGTGTACTGTAGAGAATACAGAGGGGAATACTGCTTGCTATGCAAGCATGTCACAGACCAAGCAAAGAGGTAGGGACTTTAGATGCTAAAGTCAAAATGTAGGACAAGGTTCCCCCAAAAGACTTTTTTTAAAAATGTAGGCTGTCCTATATTTTGTCCTACATTTTTAAAATCACCCCTGACTCAGGAGTAAGCTCCACTGTCTTAATGGGCTTACTTCTGAGTAGACACTGATGGGAGTGGGAGGCTTACCTTGGCTGGGACGTTCAAGCTGCTGGTGCTTGTGCGACTGTAGTGGCTGCCCAGGCACAGCGCCACTGAGGAAAGTGAAAGTGAAAGGCCTTGAAGTGGAGGTGTGCGCAGTGACGTCCCAGGAGGGTATTCTCTGCCCAAATGCTGCGTCGGAAGAGAAAGACTGTGTGTGCATGCACAGTGAATACTTTTAAAAATGGCTACCTGGATGGCGGCCTAACTCAGCGGCGCTGCGCCTGGGCAGCCACTAACTTTCCCCATGTGTTCTCAAGCACCCTCCCACCCACTCACCCCCCCCCCCCACCGATGGCTGGATAATTTGCCTATTGGTCCAGTCCAATAGGCAAAGCCGGACATGTCTGGCTGTTCCTGGTTGTCTGGGAAGCATGAGTAGGGAGTCAAGTTGCCTCCATGTTTTGAGGCCACATCTCATATGTTTCCAGAATGCCCATGTCTGTGGTTTTTGCCACATACTCCAATTTTGGATAGTGCATTGGGAGGGCAGAGGATAAAAGTCCCTCGTTCCACTTGGCAACTCAGCGAGTCTTGGATTGTCAGAAATTTAACACAATTACACTCAAACTGTGGCAAATTAAACTAGTTTGGCATGACAGAGCAGCCAACAATTTGTGTATAACTGCGGTGGGAAGCAGGAGAGGGGCAGACTAACCTGATTCAGTCTGAATTCTCTCGTCATTAGAAAACAAATTGCAACCAATTGTGTTATTTGTAGTGCATTTGTGATTCAGGATCCATGATGCAGAGCAGCTGGAATAAAATAGTGAGGGTGAGTATGGGAAAAAAATGTTTATTTCTTACATCAGTCTACTGTTTCACCTTAAGAGGAAAACTGCCAGTACTTTGATCATTTGCAGATTCATTTGACAAATGGACTTCTGAGAATATTTCCATTCACCACCCATGGAAAAATATAATCCTGTGTTGCACAGAAGCTTCTAGCAAATATAGAGAATGAACAGAAAATTGCATTATTAAATCTTAGGTCAGAATTCTTTTTATATGTGAACCAGTTCTATTTTCTGTAATTTAAAGAAACTATATATAATAGGGGGCTGAACCACACGCATGCAGCTGGAGTTTTGTTCAGTGGTAGTAGCTGTAATACTTAGGCTGCAATCCTAACCTGCAGTTAGGCTGGCATAAGCCCCGGCATAAGTCATTTGCTGACCTGGGGGTGTCACAAAGTGCTGCAAGACACTTCTGCGCCACTCCTGGGGGAGGGTCAGGCCAGTGCACAGACATGCATTTGCCTCTCTACATCATCATCATGGCAATGGGAAGACAGATGATTTGTGCCAGCCTAGGTTAGGATTGCACCCTCAGTGATATATCAGTGGTATATCTAATGGAGTTCATGGGATAGCAATTGCACTGGGCAACAAGCATTCAGAGAGCAACAAACTGTTCTTGATACTAATGGCCGTAAAACAGAATGGGACTTATTTCTGAGGAGACATGCTTAGGATTGCACCCTTCATGAATTAAACTTGATTTTGTCATGGAGTAGGGGCTCTACAAAATCTTGTTTTGTAGAAAATAAATGCTTTACCTGTGCCACTGGGGGGGATGCAGTAGAGTAAAGAGGATGGTGAATTAATGTGGGGAGGAGGAGGAAGGAGGAGTGCTACTATTGTGGCACTTTTGAGTTTGGTACTGGATTAGATGATCATTAGCTGTATCACTCCACTACTACTTGGAGTATTTCCCACTGCTGAAGAGACAAACTTCTGTTTGTTTTTAAAGTCTTCCCTCCATGATGGGAGAACAAACTTCAAAAAAGCTCCACTTACGTGCAAGTTTCCCTGCTGTGCATATGTTACTACTTTGAATTCTCACCCATATTTCTAGCGTTTGGGTCTCTGGATTGTGTCCATAGTGGTACTGCATAGAACGTTAGCTGTACTTTGTCTATGAAATAATGGTTCACCATCTCCAGACCAAACCACCATTAAAGGTTAATTAAACCTTTTCCTTTCTTTTAGTTGGAACATGAGTCATGTGAGAGTTCACTATTCAGTGCTCCAACCTGAGTGATAATGGAGAGGTCAGAAAACCAAGAACTTAAGCAAATGAAAGTTCTTCAACTTGTGGGTATATCTTTTTTTCTTGGAAAGGGTCAGTGTAAATGATTTTGTAAAAATCTTTTTTTGTAAAATATTTCCATAAACTGCTGCTTATAATTTTGATTACCATATTTAAATCCTGCTTTTCACTCTTTCAAGCTAACACAGCTATGTCAGGTGTATTGCGTTCAAGGCTGCTTTTCCAGATCGGAGAGAATCATAAGAGGAACTATCTAACTTCCCAAAAAGCTGAAACCTAACCCCACATCAAAAATTCACACAGGGAGGAAGCCATATAAATGCATGGAGTATGGAAAGAATGTAAGTTGGCGCAGAAACCTCATTGCACATCAGAGATTTCACAGAGACGAGAAGCCATAGAAACACTTGGAGCATGGAAAGAGCTTCAGTGTGAGCACAGACCTCACTAAGCATCCCAAATTCACACAGGGAGAAACTGCGGAGCTGCTTAAAGTACAGAACAGATTCTACTCACAACATAGGTTTCTTTCCATTTACATTTTATTGGACTCCTACACAGGATGAGCTACTGCCATGAGAGTTTGCATCCTGCCTGCAAGATATGTGTCCTGTTATTTACATGTTCACTCACATTATTAACAACAAAGTTGGTGAATGACCAAATATCTCATCCCAGAGAACCTACGGTAACAAATATCTTTTAAAATCTGAATTAGAAGATGCCTACAGCAGTAGCATTAGTAGTGAAGTGTGAGGGTACAGCAACAACAGTTGATGCGCACAGTGGGGGTGAACCTTGACTGGCCAAAACTTTTTAAAATTGTATTTTTGAATAATATCATCATGTTACTTATAATTTGATTTCAGGTGGAATGCAATAAAAAACAGATTTACCCTACAATCCAGAGTAACTACGGGAGCACGTAAAAGACATTTACGTCGACATAGTTATGGCACCACCTAGTGAAAACCTATGGGAAATTCATACTGCAATCCAGAATAAATTGTTCTTACGTCAGAGCAAGGACTTCCCGTAGTTACTCTGGATTGCGTCCTTAAATATCTCTATTCTATCAAATGTTATAGCCAAAATAACCTGTGGCCATGGGGCAATGGTGCATCACCACGCCATGGCCCACAGCATTGCTTCATCCACTGAATTTTCATCAACTGGGTTGATCTGAATGTTTGCTGAACAACCTAATTGCATAACAATGAGGATTGGAGAACAGGTCCCCATCATTCAGGGATACATATGTATGTATAAATGCTTGGTACAGGAAAAGCAAACACCAGTAAATGTAATTAAAGTGTGAACTTTAAATGCAGAACCAAATTTGCGATATCGTGAATCTTTGTTTCAGAGAATTATACTTTCCTGGCCTTTGAAGATTAAAAAGATCCTTTCTGTTTTTCATATGCCCAATAAGATCTTGTTGAAAGAATTCCAGGTTAGATAGTTCACATGGCCATTGTTCTCAATGTGTCACCATTATTTGTAGTCTAGCAGAATTTATAACATGTCTCCACGATGCTTGTGTCTAAGGCATCACTTATTTTACTGCTTGTCGTCTAGTGCCACGCAGTTAAGAGCTCACTGTTTCCAGTTAAGATGCTGAAATGAGAATCGAAAATGCTTTATTGTCAGGTTTATATATTTATGTGACCTGTCTATTCAGAATTCACAGCACAGTTATTAAAAGTGCCTCAAATCTTTCATTGTGGATTCAGGTTTCTCCATGTGTAGCAGCTGCAAACCACAAGTGAAGTTTCTAATGTTAGACAAGGTGTAGCCATTAGTTCCGCTAAAAAGCTCTAACCACCCACGCTCATTGATTCCTAGTTTCATATATCTTTAATGAGGGGATTAAATACTTGTTTAGGAAGCCAAGCCTGGCTTAAGTGGTGTTTGCTCATACTGCATGGGCAGTCAAAGACCTTCCTAATATTTCCCATAAGTGATAAGTGAAGAAGGATCCCCCCCCCAAAAAAAAGAACCCATCTCAGGTGGGTCTGCAAAGTCATGCAATATGTTATAATGTATGAAATTGCAGATTAGTGTATGCTACAGATAACAAAATGACTTTCCCCCTTTAGTTTCCTTGTTTAATTTTGCCTAGTTAAGGAAAAGCTTTCAACATTTAAGACTGGTCTGCTGGCAAGGATAGAACTAATAATCCACTCCAGCACACAAGCATAGTGTGTGCTGTACTGGAACTAGCCAGTGGGAAAGTGTTGAACAGCATTTCACAATGTTGCCAGCACTGACACAATGATTTGTAACAGCCTATATGCATGCAGTTTTGTGAGATGTCGGCTGCAATCCTAATCCCCAGTTTGGCCTGGCACAAGTCCTATTCCATAAAGCACTTCTGCACCAGACCTGGGAGGTTAGGCCAGTGCATCGGCATACGCCGGTCTCCCCACACTACCATGGGAAGTTACATCAGGTGAGTTATGCCGGCTTAAATTAGTTAGGATTGTGCTCTGGATGGCTAAATAAATAATGTACATTTATTCCTACATTGAGATTGTGAAAATAGAAGACTAGCACTGCATCACACCCAGCATACCCCTTCTCCTAGTGATGTACCTTATCCCACATTCATTCCACTTTGCGGTTGATATATAGGAAACACAAAAGGTGCAATCCTAACCAATTTAGGCCAGTACAACTCACTCATCTCCCCATTTCTATGGTGGTGATCGGCGCATGTCTGTGTACTGGCCTAACCTCCCAGAAGTGGAACAGCAGTGCCTTTCGAGCATATCCATAGGTGAGCATGGGACTTATGCTGGGACTTGTGCCAGCCTAATTATGCGTCAGGATTGTGAGGATAATCTCACAGCATCCAAAAATTGTAGATCATTAAAGAAGGAGGAGGAAAGATTTTGATTCTGAGCTGTTGTTTTGGCTTCTGCTTTATGTGCTTTGTTATGTGTCAATGGCTGTAATCCAAAACACACTTTCCTGAGAGTCATTGCCATGGAATAGAATGGGACTTACTTCTGAGTAGACATGCTTGGGATTGCACCCTGCGTCTCAAAATTGTATTCTAATAACCTGTTTCCAGGATAAAAACTAACATTTTGATAGGTATTTTTGGTTTTATGGTATGAGGTATTCAGAACAGAACTTCATCACTGGTAACGATAGGATACTTGTGGCCTGAGTTGTAATTAAGTCATCTCATTTCTCTGCTGATTGAGCACCTACTAATTGCAGGGTGCAGAATTCAGAGGTGAAAGAGTCACTTTTTGGAATAAAATGAACCACTCTTTACCAGAACCCCCAGTTCCAGCCGCTGGCACGCTGAACTACTTTACTATTAAAAGCTAGCGGCTTCTCTCGCTACAATTGGGCATTCAAGCTGGTATCCTCCTGACACTCGGAAAGTGGCTTTGACCGTGTTCAACTCCTTTCACTGTGGGGGGTTAATCTCATAAAGATTTCAGCCACACAAGCACTGGTGTCAAGGGTATAATGATCACTTTGAAGTTTGTTTGCTTTCCAGTGCATTGAAACAGTTTAAATGTTCTAGAAATAGGATTAGATGCCCCAGTGAATTCATTTCATTTACCCCCAGCAGTGGTTTTCCAATACTATATAGTGTTTACATGGTATCAATTTAGAGGCATGCTGATTTCTAAGATCCATCCCCCTCCCTTGTCAATTTTCTGCTATATCCTGCCTTGCAGTTGCTGTTAACCTGAGTAAATGGGGTATGGGTGTGTGTGTGTGTGTGTGTGTGTGGAGAGAGAGAGAGAGAGAGTGAGAGAGAGGGTTTGCATGTATGTGCTAATGCACATGTGCACTTTACAGAAAACTTAGATTGTGATCACAACTTTGTTTTCAAGATTCTGAAGTTTTCTTTGGCTGCAATACTAAAAACACTTTCCTGGGAGTAAGACCCATTGAATACAGTGGGGCTTCCTTTTGAGTAGACATGGTTAGGATTGTGCTTAGTTAAACTTTAGCTTATCCAAACCTTTGATACAAAACTATTTTTTACTGCTATTATAACAAAGTTCTCATGTCAATTAAAGGTCTCTTTTGGCTGACCCTCTGAAAAATTTCCAAAGCCACAAGGAATCACATAGACTCCGGATAACAATATGTCCCTACAATCCAGAGTAACTATGGGAGCAAGGCTGAAATCCTAAAGACACTTTCCTGGGAGTAACACCCATTGAACAAAATTGGGCTTACTTTTGAGTAGACACGGTTAGGATTATGCCCCAAGTAAGAGACATTACGTGCACCCGCAGTTATGGCACCACCTAGTAAAAACATATGGGAAATTCATATTGCAATCCAGAGTAAATTGTTCTTACACCAAGGACTTCCCATAGTTACTCTGGATTGCGCCCTATGTGTGTGTGTTTGTGGGGGGGGAGGAGTAGGGGAGTGAGTTATGTGGGATGAAAAACGGATGGTATCCTTTTTTCATTAAATTCCATAAATATTATTAAATTAAATAGACTGGGAAATATTCCGGGGGAGACACCACTTAAACTCAAGACACAATCTTAAATGCACCCAGTATTGGTGCTTTGGTATTCTCACCCAGTATTTGGTAACTTTGGTGGCAGGGTAAATGTGCCATAAAAACATATTTTCAGTACTGGATGAGTAGGAAGTGTTGGAAGTGGGCCCAAGTCTGTATGTTATATCAGAATGTAATGTGTTTTTTCCCCACTATTTTGGACAAAATCCAGAGTAACTACGGGGAGTCCTTGCTCTGGTGTAAGAACAACTTATTCTGGATTCCAATATGAATTTCCCATAGGTTTTCACTAGGTGATGCAGTAACTACGGGTGCATGTAAAGTCCCTTACATGCTCCCGTAGTTACTCTGGATTTAGGGATAACTCTTTTCTTCTACCCCCTCCCCATAAAACGGCAACTTTCACTTTAAAAAAATGAAGCATCAAATTTTAACAGAACTAGTTTAAATGCAGCTATCAAAATGAGCCAAGTTATAGCCTCTTTAGTTATAGCCTTTGAGTAAGAATGCCAATAACAGAGAATATTTCTTCTATGAAGTATCTCTTATATTTGGTAGAATGAATTTGGAGTACTGAGAGGTGTAAAGAGTATTGTTAAAAAGACATATGAACACCCTTTCCCTCAAAAACTTTATCTGAATTAACGTTTCCCTTGGAATATAGTTGTAGACTAATGTCAAGACTGTTTTCTCTCACCAATAATTCATAGAGTATTTATTTTCTGTTTCTTAACTAGCTCGGATGTTAATGTTTCCATCGCTCATGGAAGGCCCTGCTTTTCAACCAGAAATGTTAGTAATATTTGCCTCTCAAGCAAAAAAGTTGTACATAAATGAACTGGTGTTAGAGAATATTACCCTATAATAAGAGTTTGTCAGGCAACAGCCACACCGTGGGATATCTGCCATTGATTTTTCAATAAAGGTGGCAAATGGCAGAAAATATAGTCCGTGTTCCTCAGCACTACATTTCGTGGTGACCGTTTTTCTTTTTGGCTGTTTTCTGTTCTCTTGTCTAGTGGTGATATATAATAACATGTGCTTTCTTTTTTTATAGCTTATATTCTGATATGACCAGTGGGGATTTTATGTTAGGATGCTAGCTCTTAATACTGCTCTTAATACACTGAGACCTCGAGCAACCTGAGTCCCATCTGAAGAGCAGTTATGCATACTTAACGCACACTGGAATAGATGGAGTATCACAGTGGACTCAACAATGTTGAGCGCCTCATCCTAAAGCTTTTCAGCAGTGGCAATGAGATCCAGTTCTGGCACTGGGTGTCACAGACATGCTGTAAGGCACATCACAGCATCCAAATAGGAGTGGCACTGAGGCTTAACACTACAAAGAAGGCATGCTAGTACTTCAGAAGCACTAGCCAGTAGTATTTTCTGGGGGGAAGGAAGGTTGGAGGGAAGGGATCAGCAGAGCTCTCTTCCACTGGATCCTGAATTCCATGTCAGACCAGAAGTCCCAACATGGAGTTTCTGAAGTCTGCACTGAAAAAATCCAAAATATTGAGTAGTCCTATTGCGGTGGCTGGGATGTTCCCCTGCAGAAGTGGAGAAAAGTCTCGCTTCCCTGAGGAGACTCCCAGCACTCGTTGAATACAGTGGTAGCCACTTTGGCTCAGCAAAGCTCAGGATTGGATTGTCTATGGCAAGAAAAATCATGAGGATGTGATACTAATTTCATGAACATTTGACATACTGAATGAAAATAGACACTCTAAGAACAATTTATCATTAGTGGCCACACTTACCGGTTCAGAAACAGGCAACCAGAAATGCTGGAGGGACTAAGCTAACCAGTGGTCCTGACTCTTGTCTTACTCTCTTATTCTACATTTCTCCCCAGTTTCTATTTCCTTTCATCTTTTTCCCCTTTCCACTTCCATCAATAGCCAAAGTGATTTCAATCACTTGTTTCCATTGCTTTCATTCATTTCCACTGCTTTCAATGTTTTTTCAGTGTTTCTAAGAATAAATGTAACATGGGTAACATGCAGTTTACAAGTTTCATAGAACAGATACCTTAATACCACTATTACCATAGTCATTAATTCACTATAATAATTATCATTTAACACCCTGGAGCACTTACTATGAGAAGTCTGTACACTATTTGAAGTATGTATTTACTTCCTATAAGAGGATCCATGTGTCTTTCAATACCACACATACATGTAAGTTAAGCTCCATCCAATCCTTCTATAAAACTTGGTGAGATGCATGTATAAGAATGTGGACTGGGTCCCTCTCCTCTTTGGGAGCTATCAAAATTGTAAGAGAGCCAAACATTTTGAGGAGTGATGACTGCAGCAGGCCTCCATCAGTCTTGAAATACTATAGTATCATGCTCGGTGCTGCATACGTTGCATGCAAAGCATGAAAGCCTAGGTTAGATTGTTATGGAAGATATACTGTTACCCAAGCAGCAAATCCCCCCTCTCCACGCCACTGAATTAGTCCAATGGAAAGGCAGAGCCAATACGATTGGATCCAGCTGGCGTTGCAGAGCTGGGCTAAGGACAGGAGCTCACCCTGTCTCGTGGGGCCGACCTGCGTCTCAAACCCTGGCCTGCTGGTTAACAAGCACAGTGTCTTAACCATTTGCGCCACCCACAGCCCAGTAGTGATGACTGAATCCCAAGCTTATTAATACATTTCCTTGAAATGGATTAATTATTTAATATATTTATTAAATTGGCATATTAACCAAAATGTCAGTTCATATAGGAACTGTCTTGGCACATGACCATAGAGACATCTTTGGACCTATGAATGGCCACAGAAACGGAGATGAGCACTGCACCCTATGGCCAGTCTTGGCTAGCAGGGCAACCTGTGAGAGGTTACCTTACCTTTCCTTTCTTCTCATTGTATTTATCTTCTGATTTTTATCCAAGATTGTTTACATAGGAAGGTTTTCTAAATACTCATGTAGCCTTTTTCCCAATTACAAATTCAAATCTTTCATAGGATGTCTTCATTCTAGGTGGAATCCTTCTCACTTTGGTATCTTTCTGACTGCATTCACTTCAGCCCTTTATCCGACAACACTCCTTAACGCCAGGGTCATCCTCCACTCATTGATCCAACCAGGATGACCCATCTCATCAGTATTAGCTAAAGCAGCTGTTTCTGGGCATCTCAAACTATATTCCCAGGTATCAGGCATCATAGATTCATAGGCAGCAACTCTACCACTAAGCCAGGCTTCCTGCCTAGTCTACATAAAATGTCCCTAAAAACTTTTTTTAATCTAATGGGTTATTTCCAAGTGCAGTTCTTCAAAGTCATACTGTATTATCAAGATATCAGTCCAGGAACCACCTCTATCATCTTCAACGTCATCATCATTATCCATTGCTGCTGTTGCTTTTCAACAAAACATGTTCAACAAAAGATACAGTATGTAATATTGATTTGGGGGGGGGGGGTGTGATTATGAACAGAAAAATGCCTGGTAGAGAAAAGGTTCAACCTCTCTTTCCCTTCTTGCAGATATCCAGTCAAACTCAAAGCCAGTCACAGCTTCTTGGCATTAAAAAAAATCAGGGGAAAAACACTCACAATCCTGAAGATAATCAGTATTTAAGCCATTAGAAAATAAACAAGTGTGACCTTATTTTTTCAGACCATACGATGAAAATTTGGCAAACCAATTAAAATAGACCTCGTTGATTCATCAACGAAAATGATCCATCAAGTACCAACTGCCGTTAACTTGAAGAACCTCTCAAGTGGACAGAAGTTTAATTCCTCTCCAAACTTTTCCACTACACAATGGCCATTTGTTAGTGAGGGCCTCCAACGTTCTTAACCATTTTAATGCTTCTCCATTTTGCACTGAAAAGCATTATTAGGTCATTACCCCAAGCAAACCACACGAGCCCCTTTCAAGCGGCCTTCTGTAATGCTCAGGAACGCTCACTACAGGTGTTCATTTCATAGGGCTGAGCATCGAGAGGAAATGTATTCTTTTCACCGGCACTGCTCCTCTGAAAGCAACTTGTTTAAGAAGTGTCCCAGGGCATTCATTGAGCGCTAATGTTTCTCCATAAAACCTTCCTGAAAATGGAACTTCTGATTTGCAACGGGGCCCAGGAGAAAGAGAGTGCCAGCACAAGGGAACTGTCATTAGAAGCATTTATTGTCACCGCCGTTTAAATATAGGCTTGAATTCAGCCTTTCTCCCGTCTCGGCGTCTTGACAGACTCTGAAGACGATGAGATGATTGGTCAAAGCGCTCCATGGAAGCCCCACATTTGTTCATTTGAGATCCCCTCGGTCTTCGTATTCAACGGCGCATTCTTTGTATAACATGCTTAATTGGGCTGATTTGTGGGAATAAGTAGCAATTACAGCAGCTTGACAAAAGATGGAGGATGGGCGCTCAACTGCGTGTTGGGGGTTTTAATTGAATTTTTACCTTTTTTTGGAAAGGCTCTCACCTACCCTCAGCAGATGCTGGCCTGGCAACGGCATTACATTTTCTTTATAGGAGGTGATTCACTGTTATTAAGTGATGGGGATTTTTTTTCTCCTGAATGTCTTCAGTAAAAGGCTGTACTTTCAAGGCTGCTTCGTTCTTTTCTTTCTCTCTCCCCACCCCCCACTCTCCTCATTATTACCAGAACAAAAAATGTGCAGTACTTGCAAAAAGCAGAAGGGCTGAAATCTATATACTAACAATGAACTTGGCTAGGTATAGTACAGGTTTCTGTTAAAGCCGTTACGGTGTGAATACAAATCCAGTTCAAGACAACAATAAAAGGATAGATAGGGGTAGGAAAACAGATAGGGTAGTTCAGATGAGATGCACGTAGGCCAAGGAAGACGGAAAGGATAGGGCCTCCTAAATTGCTGTTTTTTAAAAGAAATCAGCATAAGCCACGGCTTTTTAAAATATGTAAGGACCTTCCAACGCCTCTTGGGAACCTTCCTTATATGGCCACTCTGGGCCTCAGAATACCTCTTGACATCATTGGAAGACACACCTGGATCCATCTGGAGGTCTTCGGATGCCTTCTCCCCCAGAACAGAGCCCCCTATACCTGTACAGATACTATGGGTGAAATCCAGAGTAACTACGGGGAGTCCTTGCTCCAGAGTAAGAACAAGTTACTCTGGATAGCAATATGAATTTCCCATAGGTTTTCACTAGGTGGTGCAGTAACTACGGGTGCACGTAATGTCTCTTACGTGCACCCGTAGTTACTCTGGGTTGTGCCCTAAAGTCCAAAGAGACACAGATTTATACACAGATTTTTATACGCGGATTTGACTCAACACAAACGGCCACTACAAATCACAGTTTAAAAAATTGCTTTTTCTACTGTTGTAAAGAGGCAGTTATGCAATAAATCATTCCATTTTTTCAGTCCCAGAATCAAACTCCTGCAGATATTGAGGCTCTACCTTATTCAGCAGCAATGGAAGAACAAGAAACCTGGAACTGGGTCTTTAAACCTATTTTTCCATTGGTTTTCTTTATACACTGATTTTTCTTTTATCCATAGGAGATTCCAAAATGGAACCCTAGTAGATAACAAGGAACACCTGTCGTTTAAAATAGAGCTACAGCAGATGGGGAAAATTAGACTTCAAGGAATCTTTTGGATACCATTGTCTACCCAGTGATGTCATTAGAAGTATGGGAATTGGAAGAATGAGTATGAGCGATAAGGAGTGTGTGTAGACGTGGACAACCTCAAAATGCCAGATATAGTGGGGGCACATGGATGCAGGTGTCATATGTGCTCCCTGAAGCATCTGGTGGGCTGCTGTGTGATACAGGAAGCTTGACTAGATGGACCTTTGGCCTCATCCAGTGGAGGCTATTCTTATATTCTTTTGAAGTAGTCTAGAAGCTGTTGGCTTGCCTAGTCATTCACTAGGTGTGTTTGGATTAACTGTTTAATGACTTCAGATTCCAATGGATTGCCAAATATTTCCCCATTTGTCAGACACCAAAAATAATCATCACCTGTCTTATTAAGTATCAATATAACTACAAAAGATTTCAATAGTTTATTTTACTTTTCACAGGGATAGCTAGGAACAGAACACCTCAATCCATATTGGTGATATTGGAAATTGGTATTGCAATCCAGAGTAAATTGTTCTTATGTTGGAGGAAGGACTTCCCATAAAAGGGTTTATGGGTTTATTACTCTGGATTGCGCCCTTAAACTAACTTTTTAAATTTGTTCTGAGTTTAATGGTGCAATCCTAAACATGTCTACTTAGAAGTAGGACCCATTCAGTTCTATGGGACTTACAGCACAATCCTAACCAGGTCTACTCAAAAGTAAGCCCCATTGTGTTCAATGGGTCTTACTCCCAGGAAAGTGTTTATAGGATTGCAGCCTTACTGTCAGGAAAGTGTGTATAGGACTGCAGCCTACATCCTTTACTCCTATCATTTAGTTGGTGAATGGATACCCTTAGTTAAGAATCCCTGCCGTAGAAGATATGGGATCTACAAAAAAATAGGAGCATATTTGCTCTGTGTTTCTATATTAAATGATAATTTTCTGCTACTGTTTCAAAAATCAGCTTCCTTCCCTTTAGCGATAAGCATTTAGCTATGAAACTGAGGTTTATTCTCTTTGTAAACTTCAAAATGTTTAGCAAACCATGTTCACGACGAGCATTGCACTCCAATATTCGTAGATATGAGCATTGCACTCCAATATTCCAATATTAGGCCAAATGTCTTCCCACATTTGTTTTGATTATTTCCCAAATGTGGACAGAAAAGATCCCTCCTCAGTTTCCATATGTGAGAGATGGAAAAACTACCTTTGTATTGTCTATTATGAGTTGTTACAGTCCCTTCATCTTCCACTTGCTTTCATTCACCACCAACGTACTCACTGCAGCAGATTCTGCCTTATATTTTTTTTTTCCTAAAGCTACCTGCGTTTGTTTCAGACCCGGTTTCGAGCTGCAACTGCGTTGGTAGCCATGGTGATCATCTGCATCGCGACGCGTATCAAGGAGGTGGATCTGGATGATGTACACGTCCAATCAGTCATTATAATCACTCCATGAAATTTCTTGGGGATTTGTAAGGTTTGGAATGCAGGGCACAGTCCTGTAAGGGCTCCAAACCAAGGGTGGTGAATGGCACCCGCTTCCCCAATATGTTGTTCCTTATGGGATTAACCTGGGAACAACCACAGAAGTTCCATTTGTAGAAATGGAAATAGAGTAAAGGTTGGCTGATTCAGACAGGCAACTAGAGTTGCCCAACAGATTTGGAGCAAGTGCATTTCTTTTTTAAGCCCATTTTTAAAAAAAATATTTATTTGTTTGTTTGTTTGTTTGTTTTGTGTATGGCGATTACAATTGCTGGGAAATTTTTTTGTGAGGTCCGTTAGCTGGTAGTATAGACCATTTATACTCAGGTCCAGGTCCAATAGCGTAGGTGCAATAGTGATCCAATAGTGTTAACTATTTATACCCGGGGGTAGGCTATTCTATGCTTTTCTATAAGCAATTTTTCTCTTCCAGGTGGAATCCTTCCTTCGCAGCATGGTCATCATTATCATCACAGCTGAAATCAGGGAATGCCTTCAATTTTCCAGCAAGAGTTTTCAGGTTGGCCAAGCTGCAAATGGCAACATCTTCTGGCCCTGTTCACTCATGACAGCTTTATCAGCTTGCAGTCTCCCACCCAGAAGTTAACCAGGTTTTTCCCTCTGGGTAGCTTTCTTCAGCAACCCTGCGCTCAACTACCAAACCATGCCAGCTGCCCGGCCCCATATGAGAGTGCCCATGCAGACTCCAAATGGTGATGAAAAGGTCCAAAATGTTTCTAGGTGTCTTCACAAGTGGTCCTAGAGTAAGACATATTATGATATCATAATCCTATTATGTGTGAAATCCTATACACACCTTCCTGAGTGTAAGACCCACTAAACACCATGAAACTTCTGAGTAGTCTTATGAGCTGGTTATGGATCTATGGTTAAATCTATGGATCTCACTCCACCTGAACTTCACAGGAGATCAGAGCACAGCTCCAGTCAACTTTGGAGGGTTTAAGGGGGCTATAACTGTGGATTTCCTTACTTGTGGTTTCCATACCTGGGAGGGGTCCAAGAACGTATTCTTTGAGGATACCAAAGCCCAGCCTTTTCTTTGAACCAATTCTTCTCCCATTTGCACCCAACAGACAAATTGGCACTGTATATAGGCCAATCACCTGTCTGACTGTAAGGTGGTCACCTGTCTGACACACTGAATTCATCTCTGCATGTGTGCGCACGCATGCACATGTATAGTCCAATTTTTTTCAAGCTTAAATAAGCTTGGTTTGCACTTTCTTTCAGGAAGGTGGAGAATGCCCAGCATGAAAACAATGTGAAGCGTGTTCAATTCCATTGCTCGCAGCAGGGAAAAAACAATTGCTTCTTTCCCAGTTCCTTGTGCCTTGCCATATGTACAAACCGGAGTCGTAGGGCAGTCATGCAAATCCAAGACTGTGAGGATGCAATGTGGATTCCTTATGTTTCAAGTAGATGGCCAAATGCCAGGCAAGATTAAAAACAACTGCAGGGCTCCGAAGCCCATAACTACATTTCTTTAGGGTATGGATTTCAATAAATATCTAAATTTGTATCATGGCTGGGCTACCTTAAGGAAACCTCTCAAATTTGATTATTTCAAAAGCCATAATCATCCTTGCACAGATTCCAGTTTTAAGACACTGTCATATTAAACAATATTACAATAAAATAAAATAAAACCATAGTACAAATATCTGCCAGTATGATTCAACCTGTACATCAACCTCTTTTGTACACTGTCCTTAAGCATCCCATTATTTATTTCTAATGAAAGCTGGGGATATTTTCTCAGGTCTTTCAAAACAGGTGCTCCAGAGAACAAAGATGGAAATTGGTTCATTTAAACATTTGTTTATAAAGATGTTCCTGGGATTAACTTTTTCCATCTTGCTATTCAAACAGGATTAAAGGGATTATCATGAAGAATGGAGGCAAATCGCACATTATAAAAACATACATTGAATTTAATTAATATGTTCAGATATGAACATAAGATATGTCCAGTTGTTACAGAACAGTCCATAATTACATTGCTAAATCCATTAACACAGAGGTTTTTTCTGCATAATGTTATACTATTTCTCGAACTAGGGGCCCAATCAGTACTGAAAACAAAAGTGATGGAAAGATTAGATAATTCTCTCAATTCCTAAAACTAGAGAGCTGCTAACTGCCCTGTGAACAGCTAAGCTCCTATAGTTTGCAAGATATCTACTGGTAATTGCCCTGCAAATAGCTAAGCTCCTGCAGTTTGCAAACTAGCATAAATATTGGGACATAAAGATTTTCTGTTCCCGCCCAAACTGTCAATGAGAGACACTTATGCCAGATTCTAATGTCACTCCCAGGCAGCCTGGGATAGTCCCGGACTGCTCAGATTTGCACCATCTACTGAGTTGACGCAGACCTGAGTAGCCCCATTGGAGCTGTTGCAGTGTTAAGGGGAAAGTTTCGCACCTGGAAAGGTGCCAAAGGGGAGAGCTCTTGCATACCATGGTTAGGCTTCTTCTAAGACTGATTGTTCCAACCCCATCTATCTGGACCATTGGACAGAACAGTGATTTTCAACCTTTTCCATCTCATGTCACACTAACAAGGCACTAAAATTGTCAAGGCACACCAACATTTTCCATTCACAAGGCACACATTCTGCTATTGGGGGGATCAAATCCTCCAGCTGTCCTACTATCAACCTCCCTAAAGTCTAGGGATAAAGTCTAGACCTGCAGTCTATCCATGGACCACCAGGTTGATAACCACTTGGTTAGAGGGTCTATTTATATATTCCATTTGTATAGGGTTAGAAAATTTGGGAGACTAGTTCAAGAAAGCCGGAGAGCCATTTAATAAATGTCTCAAAATATAAAATAAGTTTCCAAATTTGGTAAATAACATGTTCTAAGCAAGGCCACATAGTGGAAAAAGTATACAGAGTGTCGCTGATTTTTTGACATACAACAGCATATATAGTTTTTTTTAAAAAAAATTCTGTATTTACCTTATTATGAAAGGCTATTTTTAATGCACAATTTTCAGCTTCGTTATTCTTCTCTGCTTGTCTTTTCTTGCGTTGTACATGGAATAACAGAGCTCTCAGTGTGGGAGGGAAATAAGAAAAAATGGAAATAAGAAAAAAAGACGATTCTAATGGAAGGGAAAAAAAGAAAGTCAAACTGAAACAAGTTCAATGAGCTAAAGCTGGTATTAAAAAGAACAAGAGTAATCAAAAGTGCACAAAAAACCCTCATTTATTTCATTATGAAGTCTTTGACGGTGAGTCCTCAGATCTAATTCTTTCTGCTCTTAGCAGTGGCGTAATGCGAGGGTGGTGGAACAGCTTTGAAGGGAGATGTGAAAGGGGCCCTGTCACGTGGAAGGGACTCCTTCCTTGCTGACAGCTCCAACCCCCTCTAGCTATGCCACTGACTCTTAGGTCCTCTTGAAATTTAGGATTGGGCATATAAATGAAAATAATCTCATTTGGATACTTGGTAGGCAATAAAGAATCAAGACAGTAAAAAAAAGTGGATTAAAGAGCCAGTGGAGTAGCTAGAGGGATTAGAGCAATCGCCCTCAAAGGGAGCATGAAAATAAATGCTTAGGAAACCAACAACAATAATTTTTGGGGTTCTGTTCTCACTACCAAAATATATGGCAATAGCAAAAAGATTATTGAAGCATTTTATATATCATATTGTAGATGGCTGCTCATTTTTGAACAACAGTTCATTGATTAACTGATCTCTGTGGTATGCTGAAGACTTCAAAATCGATATAAGGAAAGGCAACACTGGAAAATAGTAAGAATATTGTCAGCTGGGAACCAAGACTTGCCACTGTTGCTTTTGATTGCATCTCTGCAGTCATCTCTGGCTTTTCTGTTTCTTCTATGTATGAATATATTATTTTCACAGCCATGATGAGGACATGAAATGGGAAGAGTGATGTTCATCCAATACTCAGGCCCATCACTGATTGGTATTGGCCTCTCCATTGGCTCACACTATCAGAGAGAGGATGTGACCTTCTTGCCAAAAGTTTGAACATCCCTGATATAAAGTTATAGGAAGTTGAAAGTAACCAGTTTTATTAATTTCAGAGTGATCTCACTAGCTGTGGAATCACCATGGCCTCAAAGTGCATTTAATATAAATACTAGGTTCTCAAACTGGGGTTTTATGATGTCCCAGACAGAGACTGTCCCATCACTGGGATTATCTTGCTCTGCCAGGACTTCTAGGGATATTTTTATCATGCTTGAGCTTGTGCTGGCTTACAGGAGGTACATCCCTGCGGACGCCTCCACAGGACTCCCCAAGCCTCATAACATCTAAAAATAGTGACCCACTTCCAGTTTGTGATACTCATTCCCCCTCCCATGCAAAGACTTACCAAGAGTCCCAAACTCCCAGAGAGTTTGAGAATCATTGTATTATGAGATAAAATACTACACCGTCTGCATGCCTATGTCGACATGTTCACTGTTTGTTCGTAATATATAGTGCCCGACTGCTTCTCAGTACTGATAATGTGGAAGTCTTTTGTATTAAGAACTAATTGCCTGTGAAATTTCAATAAATGAAATATGTCCTCCAACAAATCACAGCTCAGGGAGATGGCTCGAAGCTGACATCTACATCAAACAACCTGGCTAATTTGGGGAGGAGAAAATTCTCTTTCGGTAGAAAAAAGCTAGTATTGCACTTGCCAAGTTTTTAACCCAGAGGGAATTGTTAGCCCTAAGATATAAATTTAGCAAAAATTGGAGGCCTTTAATGGAATCACTGACAAGAACTTTCAGTATAGCGTTGCAAAAGGCAATGCTGCAATAAAATGGAATGACCTGTGAGATAAAATGTGTAATCTTTTGAGTGAGATGTGGCCTAATAACTCAGATGCAGAGAGGAGGGGGTGGTTTGGGTCCCTCGTAGGCACTGCCGGTTATGTGCCCTTTATGAAATCCATTGCCACACAGCTGCCTTATTCTTTCAGAGCAGAGGCACACTTTCCTATACTGCCAAGCAGAAAAAAGTCTGATTATTTCAAAGCATGAGTTTCTGGCAAGTGGCACTCTGGTTTTTTTCCAAATGGAAATATATAGAAGTAGTAGACACAGAAGGGGTGCAATCTACCTTTCCAAACAGAAATACAGAGACCCCCCCACACCAGCCCCCATGGTGAGCTTGCTTTGTAAAGCCGCATGAATAATCAATGGGGTACCAAGTGTTGAAACATTTCAATAGTGGTCCTCAAACTTTTTAAAACTGAGATTCACATTTTAGAATGACAATC
Organism: Cryptoblepharus egeriae; assembly: GCA_030015325.1. Taxonomy (NCBI): domain Eukaryota; kingdom Metazoa; phylum Chordata; class Lepidosauria; order Squamata; family Scincidae; genus Cryptoblepharus; species Cryptoblepharus egeriae. The sequence goes on from JAREYC010000001.1 coordinate 7,030,080, forward strand.
TGTTGCAACCAGATGGACCGGGAAGTGATGTCATGCCCAGAAGTGGTATCATCGATTTAAGGTTCAAACATATGACACAATCAGCCAAAGGTCCCATCACAAGTGCATTAATGCTCTTATTTTGCATAGTTCTGAATTTAAACATTCCAGTTTGGAAATCAAAGCAGAATGCAGACTTCAATCATTTTTTCCAACTTCTTTAACTTCAGTTCTTTATTTTCAGTGCCAGCTGAGCATTGAAGCATACTATGAGACCCACCTGAAATTGGCTCATGACCCACCTAGTCGTTCCTGACCTACCATTTGAGAAATACTGCTTTAACATATGACTCACTTAGTATTTGTTTCCTGGGCTATTGTCGATTAGTTCATTGGCATCCCTGGACATTGTCAAAAGTCATCCAGGATTTTTTTAGTTCCAGGTAGTTCCTGTGGTGGGCTTCAGGGGGTTCTCACAGGTTCTATAGAACCCTTTGCTAAGGAATACCTGGTTTTGGGAACCAGCTACTAATGGGTTCTTTTGTTGTTAATTTAGATTATTAGGACATAGAACCTGTTGTTAATTTATTTGAATCCCACACTGGTTGCAACCCATTATAACTTGGCAAGGGGCTGCAGGGTCTCAGTGGTTAAAGTGGTGTAGACAAACTTGAAGATTGGCAGGTTGGCAGTTTAAGATGAGTGAGCTCCCGTTACTTGCCCCAATTCCTGTCAACCTAGTAGTTTGAAGGCATATAAATGCAAATAAATAGGTGCCACCTAAGTGGGAAAGTCAAGGCACATTCCATGCACCTTTGGCATTTAGTCATGCTGGCCACATGACTATGAAGATGTCTTAGGACAATGCTGGCTCTTTAGTCTCATAACGGGGATGAGCACTGCCTTTAGATTTGGTTGCAACATGCAGAGCAACCTACAGGAGGCAACTGCTTTTATAACTGGGCAATAAAATATAATTAGTCAACAAATTTCATGTAATATATACTAAGGCTGCAATCCTAACCACACTTTTCTGGTAGTAAGTACTATTAAACACAATGGGACTTACTTCTGAATAGACATGCTTAGGATTGCACTATCTCTTAGCCTATTTTTAACCCCAGCCTTATCTTTGTGTTTTAAAAATAAAGTATGGTAATAGTAAGGCAACCTGTGGGAGACTTACCCTACAATCCAGAGTAACTACGGGAGCACATAAGAGACATTACGTGTACCCATAGTTACTGCACAACCTAGTGAAAACCCATGGGAAATTCATATTGCAATCCAGAGCAAATTGTTCTTACACCGGAGCAAGGACTCCCCATAGTTACTCTGGATTGCACCCATCTTTACTTTTATCTTTACCTTATGTCTAATATAAATATACATATTAGGACACAAATGTTTGGGACCTTCCCAACAAGTGAGTGTTGGAATGTCAATGACCAGGGATGTCCAGGAGTCCAGGGATGCCAATAACCAGAATGCATTATGCAGACACACAAGGGCAACACAAGGGTAAAATTTAAACCTTTGATGCAGGCTTAAATTTGGAGAATTTAATTTATATTGCTGTTTAATTGTATATAGGGTGTGTACATCATTCCCCATCTGCCACTTCTGTCCTCCAGAGTTTCCTCCTTGCACAAAGTTGCCAAGTGATTTGCTCCTAACACAGGGTGACCACATCTCATAACCAAAAAGAGGACAACACCTCAAAATGTAGAACAACCAAGAAAAATTTAGGATATGACATAATAAAAAATTAAAATCTATATATATTGCTTTTGCTATTGCTTTTTTAAATTAAATTTTTAATTTAAAAAATTAAAATCATATATAATACACGCATTTTGGTGCCAAGGTTTTATGAGCTGATTCTATGTATTTTTGGTGTGCTGATTTCAAATATAACAGTAATTTTCACCTATCAACTCTAGTTTATGAAATATAAACATCATGGCAAATTAGACTTTTGATTGACAGACGCATAGACACTCATTAGTGCTGTATCTCAAAAAGTATAGCTGATAGAGAAAAACTATATATTTGGCATTAGCATGCCCAGTATACCCAAAATCAGTTCTAACATTCCAGGAACCAAACAAAAACAATTTTTGTTGGCCTATGTTATTTTAACACTTTATTGCTTATTACTAAAGTTAAAACTTCAAAACTTAACTTGAAAATATCTAAGGTGAAAGCCATCACTATGTCTTGTGGCAAGAGGTTCCACAGACTAATTACATGCGTTATAAAATTACATCTTTTTGTCAGTTTTCACCCTCCCAACACTCAATTGTAGTAGATGTTCACACTAGCACATGTAATATTTTCAATCTCTGAAAACGGAGAGATAAACAGAGTGCAGAAATATAATGTTCAAACCTACTTAACACACATCACACACATATAAGTGTGTGTGAGGGATGCTTATTTCATTGCTTTCCCTTCCTTAGTCTGTAAAGCTAAAAGAATAAAGTATAGCCCATATGCTCCTTACCATTACTCCAGAGGAACATTGACCACAGAGGTCAGCAAGCATTCATCATGAGCTTTGGGCTACTTTCCTTGGCAATGCCCTCAGGCAATGCTGGGAGCTAAGAATGTTTACAGCAGAGAGAGAAAAAAGTCTCACATATGCGCGCGCGCAAAATGTGCCAAAAATCCACATAGAATATAATGTATCTTCTGCTACTAGTGCAAAAAATACATTAAAAAGGAAGAACCACCACATCTTCTGTTTACTTTCTGCTTGTCCTCTTCCGACTGATATCTTTGCGGCCTACCAAAATGCTAATTATCAGAACTCTGTAGTGACCTACTTAGCGGTGCTCGTTCCTGCCAGAGCTCCCCATAACATGTCAAATTGAATCCAGGCTGAGGAGCACGAGCTCTGTCTACCTTGACACACTATGAGCCAAGTTTGGGAAGGGGAAAAAAATATCCCGGCAAAAGAAGGAAAAGCGAGGTCAAGTTCACTTGTTAATTCCGGGTTTTTGTGACATAAAAACATATTTGCCACAATGGAGAGCCATAAGGGCTAACTTGATCTCTCCCGAAAAGGGATTCACACAGAGATGCTGTCTCATGCTGTTTTATATACCCGAGAGATCTACCGGCGGGGTTCATTAAACTATTCATTATTTTTGCTCTATTCCAACATATTAAAAAAAAACACACCAACAACTGAGCATGGTTTTTAAATAAATCCCACAGCAATGAATGGTAGTCAAGAAGAAGACATATTCGATGGACTTAAGGCTTTAAAAAAACTTTTTAAGTCATAACTTGAACTACTTTTTTAGTACTATAGATACAATTTAATTAAGAAAGTAGTTTTACTTTTAACGCTAACAGGATTTTCTTCTTGGGTTAATTAATGGGATTCCTACCACACTAGCCTCCCAATCTTAACATAGACTGCAATCCTAAACACACTTTCCTGGGAGTAAGACCCATTTGACACAGTGGGGCTTACTTTTGAGTAGACATGGTTAGGATTGTGATATGTTCTCCCTTGTGCTTATATAGCAGGCATAGCACATCTAGCTCTATGAATAGTACACAGGAGAATTGCGCATGATGGAATTCTTCTCAAGGAAGGAAGTGGGAAGGAGTACAGCTCAAATGTGGACTCAGCTTGGAAAAAAGCAGAGCCACTTCCCAATATGGGGAGAAATAACAATCAGTGGCATAGCTAGAGTGGCGCAAGTGATTAAGACACTGTGCCTGTTAACCAGCAGGCCATGGTACGAGACCCGGGATACCACAAGATGAGGATTTCCTGCTATAGGCAGGGGGTTGGAATAGATGATCCACCGGGTCCCTTCCAACTCTATGATTCTATGATCTAGGATCTATGGTCAATAAGGCTGCAATTCTAACCTCTACTTAGGCTGGCCTGGGCCCTGGCATAAATTGTGTGCTGACCTGGGGGTATCACAAAAGTGTTGTAAGCAGTGGTGGGCCCCGCCTCACCCAACAACTGGTTTGCCTGAAGTTGGGGGCGGGGCCAGGGTCAGGGGCGGGCCCGGGGCAGGGCTAGGGGTGGACCCCAACCCCGGCGCACTGCACATGCGCCAACCCCTGGCGCACACATGCGCCGGGGGTCGGCACATGCGCATTGCATCTCCTCCAGGTCAGCGTCTCCTCTTCGAGGTCGGCACTTGCACTGTGTGTCTCCTCCAGCGGGAGGAGACGCACAGCACGTGCGTTGAGTCCAGTGCTTGCACTGTGCGTCTCCTCCAGCAGAAGGAGACGCAGTGCGTGTGCGCTGAGGTCAGCGCACATGTGCGCTGAGGTCGGTGCTGAGGTTGGCGCACGTGGACTGCGTCTCCTTCTCCCGGTGTACCGAACTGGTACGCCGGGTTTTCTGGCCACCTCGCCGCTACCAAGAGGGGAAAGGAGTAACAAGTATATCAGGTATTGCTACTCGCCATGTAAGCACACATGTCTGTCTCTGCCCTAAATGGCTCTGTTCACAAGTGCAAATAGCATGGGTTAAAAACCCTTTCTGCCTATGTTACTGGGGCAGCCTAGAGTTACTCCCCAATTATCAGTAATGAGTCAGAGTAACAGGCATCAGCTCCTTCCCTTCCCCTCCACCTATGTCAGCAAACAGGGAGTTGCAGTTTCATAGGGGTAGGCTAACCAGTTGGGCTTTTTTACAGTTGTGATCTCTCTCTTTTTAAAAAATTTAATTTTTATTGATTTTTCAAAAAGGAAAAAGTTGTGATCTCTCCAACCAGCCAGGTCTTGACATGTCCAGGTGACTTGTCTTGGATCTGCAGGTTCTATCACAAACCCCAGACCTTTATTTTGGTATAGCAAAAAAGCACGTTCCGATCATTTTGTGAAGGGTGGTGGGTCTCCAGTTGTTCCATAGAGCTTGGCGTGCCCACATCAATATAGGAACACAGCCCATTTTATCAAGTTAGTAGGAAAATGATACTGTGACAGAGTGAGCAATGAGGTCGTTGAGCCGAAAAGAGCATCCTGAAGGAACCTGCCATAGTCTTTATACCGGGAACAGTATTCCATCATTTCTGTACAAAATCACTTGATCTAGTCAGACTAAAGTTCATCTACAAGGTACATTGAGCTGTACGGTTGGCAGGCGACCAATATCTTTAGGGAAATGCAGTTCAGCTAGACTGCCAATTTCCTGTTCTATTAGATATTGGCCACAGTACTGAGCCTCAGGATATGATTTCACACACTGCTGGTATGCTACCCAATGCTCTTGCAAAGGATGTGTTTACTTTTGGGGTGAACATATATATTACAAGTGAGATCCCACTGCCACAAGTTACCCCAACAAACTCTGCCATGTTAACATATCTGCTTTTCAATCATGTGCATAAAGCATTGTCATAGCATCATACCATTGACCCTTTTCCATAGGGCAGTGAAGTTTCTGCCATTAATTATTTCATTTTCTCTGTAAACTGCTTTGTGAGCTTTTAGTTGAAAAGCGGTATACAGAAATACTGTTGTTGTTGTTGGTGGTGGTGGTGGTGGTGGTGGTGGTGGTGTTGCTCCAAGAAAGGTTTTCCACATGCAGTTTTGGAAAATCACAGAGGTTTCTGGAGGACCTTCTTTTTGTTTGTGCCAGCCAATGCCATGATCTCTTGATCTGAACCACTGTAAAATCATCTGTGCAACCTTAAAAAATAAATACAAAACTTGAAGCCCAATCTTGTACTTACCGCAGTGATCCATGCATACTCAGTTCTTCTCCTGCAATTTTGCTAACTGCCATGGAGCAGTCAGTGCCTGTCGCCAAAGGTGCTCCAATGCTGCCCACAGCATCTAGCATCAGTGAAAGGTCCTGCACACCTTTCCTTCAGCCTCAACATCTCCCACTTGTCAGAATTAGTAAGATGATTTGGAAGAGGTAGGAATAGTAGCGTAGCCAGCGGGGGGCAAAGCATTATGTCTTGCAGGAAGCCTCCCCAAGGCATGCAAGCTGAGAGGTGAATGGGGGTGAACCTATTTTGCTCCTAAGAAGGCTACATGCTGTTTGCTCACAAGGAAAAAGAGGACAACAAAGATTTTTTTCCCAGGACACAAGGCTACAAAAGAGGATATGTCCAATGATGGGATTCCAAGAAATAAGCAATCAGTTCTCTGCCCATCTGGCAGCCATTTTTTAACTTTAAACTGTTTTTAAACTTTATATGTCCTATCTCTTGTTAACAACCGGTTCTATAGAGTAGGTGCGAACCTGCAGGAGCCCACCACTGGATATGTCCTGGAAAAAGTGTACATATGGGTGACCCAACTATACTTGTCCATGGAGGAGATCTCTGCAATTGCCCCCACCATTAGGGTTCCCATAATTCTCTTCCACAAAATCAGGACAGGACTCGATGTCCCTTTTGGCAGCATGTGAACACAATCCCCCCAAATCAGGATTGTCCCTGTATTTAGGAATATATGACAACCCTACCCACCATAGTATAAAGCAGTTTCCATTTTCATGCAACTGCATCAACTTGAGATGGAAAAACTATAAGATTAGGCTGTTACAGTTGATTTATTTCACCATCAGCTTTCATAGAATACAGATCACATTGCTGTACATTTGTTTGTCTTAAAGGTGCTACAAGAATTTGCTGTTTTTGCTAACACATCAACCCCCCTGGAAACGGTGCACCCTCAAGTGTACTCCACACTCACCCAGAATCTGCATACTGCCAGGGAACACCGTAATAGTGGACAAGTTGTCTCTTGGGTAGCCTGTCTGCCAGTACCAATCTCCTTGTTTTCCAAGTCCCCGATAGACATCCCCAGGGTTCCCCAGAAAACAGTTTGAAAATGAAAATCACTGGCACAGTTAAAAAGACCTTCAGCAACGCTTGAGTATATTAAAGGAGACACTAAGTAGCAAGCTATGCTCAACAGTTGTAGAAATGTACTCCAATGTTCGACAATTCCCATTCATTTTAAAGACCCTTTGCACAAAAGCAAACCTTTTAAAAGTTTACCAAAAGTTATAAGCAGGCGGGAGCCTGAATGTGAGGAATGTTATATGTGTTGCTGCTGTTCCAGTTGTAGGAAAAGAAAGTTGAGGCCACATATACCAAAACTGTATATACCTAAGGAGTTTCATGGACATTTTAAGCACAAAATGAATACACAAATCAGCTGAGATTGTAAGAGCACCATCTTAACCATGGGTGCAGTTGAGAGAAACTACAGGAAGTCCTTGCTCCAGTGTAAGAATAATTTACTCTGGATTGCAATATAAATTTTCCATAGGTTTTCACTAGAAGGTGCCGTAACTACGGGTGCACGTAATGTCTCTTATATGCTCCTGTAGTTACTCTGGATTGTAGGTATGTGTACTCAAAAGTAAGCCCCATTGTGTTCAATGAGTCTTACTCCCAGGAAAGTGTCTTGAGTGTCTAAAGTGTCTAAAGACACTTTCCTGGAAGTAAGATCCATTGAATACAATGGGAGTTATTTTGGAGTAGACATGGTTAGGATTGTGCTTGGTGTAATAATTTTCATCTCTTCGCATATGTTTTATTTCACACTTCTATTTATATCACATACCTACACATATTTTGTTGTCCTAAAAGTTAGACCTATTCTAGAGCATATTAGAGATACTGTATTAAAGAATGGTCTCAATTTCTCCACCTTTGGTTCTCGTTTTTGGGGTACAGCATAGCCACCTTATAAGAAGGTTCATACAACTTCTTCATTTGGCTATGCTATACTCTCATATTAGTACCAACTGAGGGGGGGAAGTACCAATTTTTTTTCAATTTAGCACCCCCAAAATGTCCTAAATTTGTTCAACTATTTTTTTTAAGTTTTTTAAAAATTAAAATTATAAAATTATATTTTTTAAAAAATTAAGGCTGTAAAATTTTATATTCTATTTTATTGGCTGAATGTGCTGCTGAGTTAAAGAAACAAACATATTGCAAAGGCTAGTATGGAAATGCCTCCAATTCTCTCTGCAGATTTTCTCTGGCCAAAGGGCTGATCAGTTGGACACAAGTAATCCTTTCTGAAATGGCTTGAAACACTTTCTCGAGTCTTTCTGGGTATATCAAAAGGCTGATTCTAGGCACATTGGCCTTTTTCCATTAGCTATTTACTATGCTACAATTTTTGTGTTGCAGACTCCTCCAACTTGCTTAATGTTCAGTTATATCACAGAAAAAAAAACTCAAGTAAGATGTGATGCATGGAGAAATAATTCAGTTATAGTTCAGTTGGAAAATAGTTCAGAACTATTCAGAAATAGTTCGGTTTGAAGGATAATTGGCAGAAAAGATATTTTCCGTGTCCCCACTGAAGCCAAGGAAATGCAGGTAGGTTGGAAATTGAAACATGGAGCACTGCCCCTGAGGACCTGCTTTGCTTCTCCACTACAGATGTAGTCTATGGATGTAGTCAAGAGGGAGGAGGAGAGAGCAGAGCTCAAAAAATCATCCTACAAAGGAGTGGTGGTGTCAGTGTTGATCCTCAGGAACTGCCTTATTTCAGATGACTTAATTTGAATTTTTTTCCAAAAGATTTAAGTTGAGAAAATGCATCCGGTTCAGCAGAAAGCAAACTGAGAAATTTGCTTAAGGACATATGTCCAGGCCGGTGGTTCTCAATTTATGGGTCATGACCCAATTTTGGGTAGTTTGCCAAACTGACATTGCAGTTCAGTGATTTGAATTAAAGGTTAAACAGGCTGCTACTGGGGGAGGGAAGGAACCCAACCAAAATTACAGCTACACCTCTTGACATTTATAAATCAGGCATAACTTCATAATCCTGTAAATAGTTTAAGAACCACTGGCCTAATATTTTTCCTAAGGGCTACATGAGAGACAATATACTGCCTGTTATCAAGAGCACAATCCTAACCATGTCTACTCAACATTACGCCCCACTGTGTTCAATGGGCCATACTCCCAGGAAAATGGATTGCCTAAGCCTAAATCTTAAGGCTGCAATCCTGACCAAATTTTCCTGGGAGTAAGTACTATTGAACACAATGGGATTTACTTCTGAATAGAGATGCTTAGGACTGCACTGCAAGCCTATTTACTGTGAAATAAGTCTTTTTGAATGTAATGGGACTTATCCAGTGTAATCATGCACAGTCTTCCAACCAAATATCTCTTTTATATTGATCTGGGGGTATTTTTAATCCACATTTTTATACGGTTGTTTGAAACCTATTGGTTCCCAGTCTAAGAGTTTGAAATAAAATGAGGTAGTAACCTCCAACTACTGTTGAACCCCCTGCTGTTCTCATTTCCAAAAAGATAATGGTATTAAATAGAGTGTAGAAGCAGAAATAATAGACAAGCAAGAAATCTACATATCCAAAGGAAAACAAAGTGAAACAGAGGCGACATCCTACAAAAAGCATGAATTGTAGGAGGAGAAATTTCCTCCTGTCCTTCCTGGAACCCAATTCCAGGATCAATTATTTTAGGTGCCATCTTCAGTAATGATGCAGGAGGTATGATTTGTATGAATTAATGAATAAATGAATGAATTCTGTCTCAAATATACTGATTTAAATAAATGAATTCAAATTTGAAACGTAAATCAGTTCTTTTATTTCTGGCCCCTGACAGTGTCAGAGAGATAGTGTGGCTCTCCTGCCAAAAAGTTTGGGCACCCAGATCTAGAAGCTATCATTTTTAGTTGTTGTTTAGTCCTTAGGTCATGTCTGACTCCTTGTGACCCCATGAACATAAGGCCACCATAACTTCCATTTGCTTCCAAAGTTCAGATCATACAGAGTATGTAAAAACCGAATTCTGTTTTGGGAGACCCTGAAAATCTCTGGCTGGTGACCAATGTGCAATCTTTGATAAATCACAAGTTTCAGATGCCTGAAATGAATTCTACTGTTACCTGTTCCATGTATGGACTTCACTCATCTAATCTCAGTGGTGCAACTTCTCTTATTGGGTCCCTGCAAAAACAATTGGAATCCAAACCCCTCAATTTCCATTGTACTCTTTCTCGGCCGAAATAATTGGCCATTTTATTTTCCTAGCTAATTGATTCCCTTCTAAAGAAACCTGATCCAAAATTGCTGATGTAGTGGTTCTTTCCCACTGCTGACTGCTATGATCCTAACCATATGTCCATTCTTCTGTAGTTAAAGGCAAATACCCAGCCGAGGACAAAATGATAAATGCAAGTGAAAAACAATACACCTCTCAGAAGAAATAGCTGTGGTTAGTCATCTGATTACTATGGTAAAGCATCAATTATATGCTAGTAACTTTCAATAGTTTTATGATTTTTTCAACATAAATTTTCACACTGTAATTGGATCTCTGAGCACATGTATAATTTCAGTGTGATTTGGGGCACAATCCAGAGTAACTACGGGGAGTCCTTGCTCCGGTGTAAGAACAATTTACTCTGGATTGCAATATGAATTTCCCATAAGTTTTCACTAGGTGATGCAGTAGCTACGGGTACACGTAATGTCTACGGGTACACGTAATGTCTCTTACGTGCTCCCGTAGTTACTCTGGATTGTAGGGTTGGTCAATGAGTACTGTATGAAATGAAAATGAAAATGAAAACTGAGTTGTTGATTTTTTTTTTGTTTTATTTTGTTTTTAGGGTCAGCAACATGTGTATGAACCTCTTTTTTCTAAGCACTTAAGATAGAAACTATTTATTTCCCTAAATGCTCAAACACATACACACAAACATGTTCAGTACAATCCTAAGCATGTCTACTCAAAACTAGTGGGGCAGAGGTAGGGGGACAGTTGTTTTTATTGTTTTTACTGTTTTTAACAAATATTTTTAATCTGCATGTTTTTATTCAATTTAATTGTATTTTAATTATATTTTAATGGTGTTTTAATCTTTATTTATGAGCTATTTTAATGATGTTTTATTCCCTGATGTCAGCCGCCTTGGGCTCCCCCTTGCTGGGGAGGAAAGGCGGGATATAAATTGATTAAATAAATAAAATAAATAAATAAGTCCCACTAGTTACTCCAAGAAAATGTGGTTAGGACTGCACACACACACACAAATTGCTTGAAGGAAAAAAAGGAATATTTCTCATCCTGTTGACTAGAGCAGGGCCAGCAAGTAAATGCGTTCAATTTTTTCCACTGAGAAAATTATGCATTTTTGTGATAAATCAGTGACTCAATTTATAGGAAGTTCTGCATACATGAGTAGCGAGTAAAAAGTCTTTTTTATTTTCATTGGTAAAATTATGGGAGAAGAGAGCATTTTGCATGTATTACAATGTTTCTTTTCTTTAAATATATTGCTGTACTTTATAGATATAAAAGTCCTCCTGATCATTGTTAAGGTGATTCCTTGTCCTGGTGCAAAGTGCCTCAAGAGAATTGTTCAAGTACCCCATCCATATATATTTTATTTCTGTTACAATTTGCTGTTTTCCTAAAATTTCATTGTGTGCATACAGCAAAAAAAGTGGAACGTAGAAAAACCTAAAATTTCCATTACAAAAAAAATATATTCATAAAATCTGGACATTCAAAAACTTGTAATACCGTATTTCTTGAATATAATGTGCCATCAAATCTAATGTGCACCCGATTCTCATAATAAAAATGTTGTATTTACTTGACTCTAATTAACCATCGAATCTAATGCACACCCTGATTTTGGAGACTAATCCTACAATCCAGAGTAACAGTGGAAGCACATAAGAGACATTTACGCCGACGTAGTTACGGCACCACCAAGTAAAAACCTATGGGAAATTCATATTGCAAACCAGAGTAAATTGTTCTTACACCAGAGCAAGGACTCCCCATAGTTACTCTGGATTTTGCCCTAAATTTTGTTGGAAAAGGTGAGCATTTGATTTGAATACAGTACTATAATTATTATTTTATTTTAGGGTTTAAACCTTGATGCCAAAGCCCCAAAGCAACTTACAAAGTCTTTAAAAATAAAACAAGTACAGATACCTGTACTTGTTTTATATTTATAAAATTAAATATCAATGAGTTGCCTTCAAAAATTCATGTATAAATATATTTATATAAAATATAATAATAAATATATTTTAATAAAACTAATAAAATATATTTATTAGTTCATCAATAGTTAGGGCTAAAACCCTTCCAAATTAAAATATTTTTTAAAATTAGACTCATTAACCCTACAATCCAGAGTAACTACGGGAGCACGTAAGAGACTTTACGTGCACCCATATTTACTACATCACCTAGTGAAAACCTATGGGAAATTCATATTGCAATCCAGAGCAAATTGTTCTTACACCGGAGCAAGCACTCCCCATAGTTACTCTAGATTGCGCCCTTAGTTGATAAGAAATGTGTATCAAGAAAAAAAATTAGGAAATGCCACATGCACCCTCAGTACCAGTGGCATATCTAGAAGAGTACAAAGTACTAAGTTTTCCAGGGTGTACCAATGGTAGATATCATGAAGAATACAATTTTAATGACATCATTAAATGCAAAATTGTGATATTTGCTTGGCCACTGAATAATTCTAAGCATACTTGGAATAAAAACTAGTCTTTCTGCTTTGTGAAGTTGCTAATACTACCCACTGTATATACTAATGCTTCAATATTGATTTCCTCTGAATACTCTCATATAAACAGAAAGGCAGCGAACAAAAGCTGAAATTGGAGTTACACAATCTATGAACGGCAACAGGCAGTGATTCGCAAACAGAGAATAATTTACCGGGTCTAAAATTGGCAGTGGGCGTAATTCACTTGGCACATTTTTAAATATCTTTAGCCTATTCAGCTTCAAACTTGTTAAAATGATATGTTGTAATTGAGATGCTTTTACTGACTGTGTTGAAGAACATTGCCAGTAGTTGTACTGTATACGTACACAATACACAAGTTGTACAGTATACGTACACAATAGTTGTACTGTAAATGTACACAGAAAAATTGTCTATACTATTAGATCAGATTATATTCTTCAATTATAATTCAATATTGGCCAGAGCGAAATTACAACCATGATTTCTTGTTCAGTCCTTAACTGGCGATTGGGGAGAACTTTGTCCTCTCAACCAACATACTCCTGTAGGTGCCACTGGATTCCATGCATCATTCATGATATGCTTCCATTCTTTGTGACTGATTGAGATGTTTTTAGCTTTGTCAGTGGTCAGTTGCTGGTTCTTTAGGTCTTCCTCAACCGGTTTGAGCCACATCTTTTTGGTGCTGCTCGATGGACCTTCCACAGGTGGTTCTTGCCATAGGAGCTTATGTGATAGCCAAATGATGTTCATTCTAGAGATGTGGCCAAACTATCTGAGTCTGAATTTTTGGATTAGTTCTTTGACTGAGGGTTGGTGGTCACACCTTTTCCATACCATCTTCTTATGGTGGTGATTATGAAGAGATACACTCAGGATCCGTCTCAGGCATTGCATTTAGAAGACCTTAAGCTTGTTCGTACCTGAGCAGAGTCTTATGTTTCTGAGCCATACAGGAGAACTGGCAGGATTAGTGTTCAGAAGAGGCAAATGTTGGTGTTGGTGGAGATGTTTGCCTTCTTCCAAAGGCACCATTTGAGTGAGGTGAATGCTGCTATTCCCTTGCCAATCCTGCTATTGACTTTGGCAGAAGATGGCACTTTCTTCTCCTCCTGTATCAGTGACCCCAAATATTTGAATTCGTGGAGCTGTTCAATGTGGACTCCATCTAGGTGAACAATGGCCTGTGATCCATTTGTGGTTATAACTTTGGTCTTGTCTGTGTTGATTCTTAGGATTCTGTAGGATTCTTAGGATTCTGTAGGATTGGGCAATGCCAGATATGGCATAAGACATCACTTCTGGTTTTCCAAGGGAAACTGGAAGCAGCATTATTTTGAGTTATCCCCCCACGGCGCAGAATAAGTACACGGAGGCAGATGTGGAATTAAGGGCCACTTTATTAACTATTTAATATAACAAAAAACAGGGGAACTGCTACAAAGTCGTGCTGGTAACTACAGAAATAGTAAAGGGCGAAAGCCTGGCTCAGGTCACACCCCCACTGGTAGGTGCCCATCAACGCCAACTCCAGGGTCGAGATAGCTGGGCGCTCAGTCAACCAGTTACCCAGTTGACAGAGCCTAAATACATCCCAGGTACAGGGCTAGCCGCCTAAGCCTAGGTCCGGTAACAGCAAACACTAAGGCTCGCTCTGCATCACCCTGATCCCTGCTATCTCAGGCAATCACCAATGGGCTATCCTTCCTATTCCAGCACGACACCTGCCATAAAGTGACCAGTTATGTTAACCCACACCTCCTGCACAGTTTAGGGTAGGCAAAAAAGAGCCCCGGCATAGGCCAATCAGCAGGGACCCCAAAAATTCCTACCCGGCCCACAGTGCGACCAGCTAATCTTAAACTGTACAGGGAGGGAGGGAGGGGACGCCGCTCTTCGGCCGACTGAGCATCCCTCAGGCGAAAAGCCCGGATGCTTAGTCTGACGCCGCCCCCTGGCCCTAGCAGCCAATGGCTGCCTAGCACATCTCCCCCCGGTTATACTATCTGGCCGGGGGGGGGGGATAAAACTGGCCGGCCAGACCCATTTTAGGGGTGGCCAGCATCATTCTGGCAGCAGGTAGATGCGCACTGCCTCTCTGGACTTCAAAAAGTCCTCTGGAGAGTCCCCTTTGGAGGCTCCAAGGGGCCAGTTATAGATTTGATTATTCACAAATTCCAGCATCCAAGAGTATTTTACACCACCCCACTGATGTTTTTAACCCGATTGTTCCCACAGGAAATCCCTATCAACCTCTTATTCCCTGCAGCCCTGAGCACCTCCATCTTGAATGGCACAAGACTATGTGCAGGAGAACTTGAGAAGACTGCATTGCATTTAGGAATCTCTTTTTGTCAGTTTTTTTTAAAAAAAACTATTTTTCTTTCCGGATAGCTGTATTTTAGTCCAGACTTAACATCCTCATTTCTGCTGGTTTCTCAGTACTAATCCAAGGACATAATCCTAACCTATTTAGGCCCCTCAACTCACCCATGTCCCGTTCCTGTGGTGGCCTGGGCCAGCCGATGCATGCCTGCGCACTGGCCTAATCCCCAGAAGTGGCATTTTTGTGACACCCCCAGGCCTGCACAGGACCTGCGTCGGAACATGTTCTGGGTCTAACTATTGCCAGTTACTGAATAATTCTGGCATATACTGTTATTACTTTTACTACCGGGAATTCAAGCTTATGCCATTCATCTTCACAGATGAAAGGGTGCTGTGAATGTGTGTAGGATCTATGCAGCTGGAGCTGCATTGGGTCTGTAAGATGAAGTCAGGATATGAATGAATGAATGAATGAATGAATGAATGAATGAATACACCCTTGCTAACCTGTCTTTGGAAGGAGGCCTGCTGCCTACACTTCTGGAACTGTTGGTTCCACTTTCTCCTTAGTAACATTTTTCCCCTATGAAATGAGTGCAAAGTTTAAAATCGAGTAATAAATGTTCTGACTCCAACAAGGGGAAAAAATAAATATTTCCCTGACAATACCCAAAGCACAGGGGTCATAATCCAGTGTGATTAAGCATGCTTTACCCCAGTGGTCTTTGACGTTTTTATACCACAACCCCAATAAAGTATGAGATCAGGAACGCATGGCCAGTCCCATTCACCTTCCATGACCTATAATGCTCATACCTGATCCTGTCACTACCCATCGTATTTCCCCCAACTCTTGTATCTTCACAACAATCCTGTGAGGTAGAAGCCTGACCAGGGCCACCCTTAGGAGCTGTGAGGCAAGACAGCAAGAAGAGGCTGTGCAGAATTATAAGATAAACTGAGGGCTCAATCCAGAGTAACTACGGGGAGTCCTTGCTCTGGTGTTAGAACAATATACTCTGGATGGCAATATGAATTTCCCATAGGTTTTCACTAGGTGGTGCCGTAACTATGGGTGCACATAATGTCTCTTACGTGCTCCCGTAATTACTCTGGATTGTAGGGTCAGGGAACACCATTACTGGATTCCACCCAATCCCTCTCTTGCCCAGGCAAAGGCCCCAAAATGTGGTTTCGTGACCTGCAGGCTGAAGTAAACATCTTTAGCCACTGAACTCAATATTTTTAGCATGTATAACTCAGTGTTGGATGATGGCCAATGTGTTTACAAGAATAACACTTTCCCCAGGCTTTGGCTTTTGTGAGATTAGTTTGGCTGGATGACAAAGGGAAAAAAACCTCTTGTCAGTCAGTGGCGGGTATGAACCTATCAGTCTTGCAAATCAGTCAATAAAAGTCTAGCAGTGGTTGTGTAGCTTTTCTGCTACTGCCTGTGGCAGAATTTAGCACACGAATGAAATAATGTGCTTAACCATCAGTGGGGTTTTCTGCAATTGTGCTTTCACTTGCAGTACAAAAAAATACTGATGACTTCATGGAAGTTCTGAACGCACAGTGACACAACCAACTTACAGCTGAGCCTTAAAAAAATAATAATAACTATGCCAAAGGAATAATAATATTTGGGGATCCTACTTTTATCATGTTTTAATTATGAAACAAGAACATAATTAAAAATTCCTGACAAATCCTAAATCTTCGTTTGTTTGTTCATTCATTCATTTTTAAAGGAATTTATACTCCATCTTCCCCATGCTGAAGCAAATGCCCAAAGCAGCTTATATATCTTTTTATCCTTTTGTCCAGACAACAGCCCTGTGAGGTAGGCACTTTTTCTACGTTCAGCTTGTAGAACTCTTCTCTTCCAAATGGAATCCTTCCTGGTGTGGTCATCACATCTGGCTTCAGGGAATGCCTTCCAAACTTCAGGTGAGCCGAGCAGTAAACAGCAACACCTTCTAGCTCTGTTGTATCATGACAACTTTATCAGCTTTGAGTCTCCCATCCAGAATTAAATCCAGTCTGATTCTGCTTGCCAATTTTCTGGCAGCCCTATGCTCAAACACAAGATCATAACTGTTGCCTATGTAGTAGGAAGTGTTATTGATCAGACTGAATATAAAATAGAATTACTATTCTATTGTTACAGCACATCATTGTAACAAAATTGAATCAAATGCATTGAAACAAATTGAATCAAATGCAAACATTTGTTGCGTAAGTGCATCAAATGAAAGAATAATTGTTCTGTGTGGGGGCATACATGGGGGGTGTGGGCATACAAAGCGGGATTATACCACTGCTGGCCAAAATTTTTTAAATGATAGTTTTTTAAAATAATACTATCATGTTCCATATCATCAGTGTATGAATTAATGCAGACTGTAATGAAACAAACTGCATTGAAATATCTCTATCAAAAGTTTTAGCCAAAAAAAAAAATAAAGCAATGAGCAAGGTTGTAGCCAAAAAATAAAAGTTATAGCCAAAAAATAAAACAGTGATGGACTGTCACCAAGTCCACCCCATCACTGCATATCCGTCATAGGGATGATGGACAAATTTACAATGAATTTCCTCAATGACTCATTTTCAACTTGCTTTAAGGAGATCAAAGCATCAGAACTCAACTCAGGACTTGGTGCTATGATTCCGGCATATCCTTGTACATTAATGTAATCTGTCTCCAAAACATGATCTTTTGGGTAGAACTGCATGAGTGGAAACCACAGCATTTCCACTTAAAACCTTCATTTTACATGCACAAGAACCTGGTTATCCAACGTCTCCATCAATATGGTTAAACATACAGTAGCATTACTAGCAGGGTGCGCTAAAATGTTGAAAAAGTGACATTTTGAGCAAATTTAAGGGTTCTTCCAAAGATGCATTTCAGAATTTTCAAGGAATATCAAATCAGTTTCTCTATGACAAGTGACATTTCTCAGGAGGTTTCTGCACAACCCAAAATTTACCACACTTCCCTGGTTAAAAAAAATACAGAGTTTAAACATGTCATAAACTCTGGGGTTATGCTTTTCTCTTTTTGACAGTTTCCTATTCCATGAAGGCCAAAAGCAGATAACTTGCTGCTATCATGTATGTGGATTTTCCTTTAAACCCTTGAAGAAAATAATTGAAACAGGGAGGGGGAAAGACACCATAAAAACTTTGATGGCTTTCAGAGATCACTTGTACCAATGTTGACAATATTTGCGCACTCTATTTATAAGACCGTCCTCGCCAGAAAATGTGATACAGTCATTTGAAACCATCTCTTTAGTGGCAGTTCTACAAAACAAGGATTGGTTAAATTTAATTCACAGATCAAAGGAGGAGGAAATTAACCCACACAGTAAATTGATTATTTCATGGGTGACATAACCAAGCCATGCTTTATCTTAATAAAGAGCAACATCCCTCTAGTCCTTAACTGAATTCCAGCCAATGCAATAATACCCAGTTGTTAATGACTTTGATGTTGATGTGGAAAAGTGAATGACTGAATAATCAGTGGAATGGGACCTCCTCACAGTTGGAAATGTTTAAGCCAAATAATTTTGGACTGTGAAAAGAGCCTTGAGTCGTGGAGACGTTGGCGGCATCCCAGCTTTTCTGCCTTAACTAAATAGGACCTGCAAAATTTTATCATACTTCTCTGCTCCAGACTGGCCTATAACTGAAACTTCCCAAGAGTCTTGCGATGTCAAATGCGTGTCTTTGGGTTGGCTGTCGGGAAAAAAATACGTCAGGACTTTCACCACCAAGAATACGTTTATGTCTATCGAAGCTGAACTGAAAGAATTATTCGTTAAATCCATCGTACAGAAAAGGAATAGAAGAGAAACAGATGCTCAAAGCAGAAAAAAAGAGGACCTAGAACTTACTTTATATTTTCATGTTACTAAACCTGGCTCAGGGGCCTAAAATACAACATGAGTCATTCACAGGAGGCACCCCCTCTCTTGTTCCTCCACCCCAAAGCACTAAAATTAGAGCTGTTCTTTTAAGTTGTTTAACAATAATTGTTGTGTTTGTGTGAAGCGTTAACGCGGAGAGGAAGAACCCATGAGCAACAAATGCCATTTCCCTGGTGCCGCCATAATGTTTAGGTTCCAGCAAGTTCATTATAGGCCTGTCTCTCTGCCCGTTCTATGTTTTGCAGATCCCATTAAGCAAGCACAGGACCCTTCTGTGTATCAAGTGGCGTGTTCTGAATACGTGTTTAAGACAGAAGCATTGCCAGGTAGCTGGCTTCCT
Organism: Cryptoblepharus egeriae; assembly: GCA_030015325.1. Taxonomy (NCBI): domain Eukaryota; kingdom Metazoa; phylum Chordata; class Lepidosauria; order Squamata; family Scincidae; genus Cryptoblepharus; species Cryptoblepharus egeriae. The sequence continues at coordinate 7,049,184 of JAREYC010000001.1, forward strand.
GAATGAAATGTTCTGCATCATGACATATTTTAACATCGGGCAGCCCAATCCAGAGCAACTAATCCGTCAGTGCAAGGGCTCTTGCACCGATGGAACAGCGTTCGCAGTGACGGAAACGCCAGTTCCGTTGACGCAATTACGCCGGTGCATCTCTCCGGCGACGCAACGACATTTCCATTGGCGCAATTACTTCAACGTCAGCGCAACTATGTAAACCCTCCGTCGACGGAGGGATTTTTTTTTATTTTTTCAGGGGGCGTTTTGGGGGCGTGTCTTAGGTTCCTCCCCCTTGCACATAACAGTGCTGTATCCTGAACATTTTCAGAGTCTTATGGGCACACGTAAATGCCTCCTGAGTTATACTACCTCAAGAGGTAGTTTAGTAACTAGGAGACCTATAGGTCTCCATGTTTAGGATAAGTAGGGGCTGGGGAAAGTGGGGACTTTGAAAAATTTTCGCACCAAACCTAACGGGCAGTACTTTCCTACTTGAGGATACGGAGTACCTGGGTCACCCCAGTGGCCGACCAATCCCCTCATAGCTATCCTCCCATAAAAAGCCCAACCCCTGGACCCACAATTCCCTTTCAGAGAAGCAGAGTGCTTGGCCATGGACCATGTCACTCAGCTCTCTCAATGGGCACTTTGCTCTTGGGGAGCGTTCTCCCCACAAACACATGAACACATAAGGTGCATATATGATGACATATTGATATGATATAGATGTGATATGAAACAATATGATATCTGTGATATGAAATGATTAGAGTGTAGTCTTTGCAATTTTTTTGTATGTTCGTTGCTCTCTCTCTCTCTCTCTCTCTCTCTCTCTCCCTCTCCACAGGTACCCCAATCAGATAAGTGGGGGTGTTGAGCAATGTTTGCATTCAAAAACTCAAAAACACCTATACAGGCAATCTTGCAGTGATGATTACCAATACCATACTTATGTCTCTGCAAGTTGTTGTTTCTCTCTTCCCCAGAGTTACTCCAACCAGGTAAGGAGGGCTGCATGGGGGGTGTTGGAAGCACCTCTTTTGTTTAAATTTCCTTCATCTTCCTCCAGCCTTGCATGTCTACTTTAAAGTAAGCCCCAGTATACTCAGTGGGGCTTACACCTGTGTAAGGGGGGCCTTGCTTCACCAGGAAATGGGCTTGCCCACTTGTTGGGAAATGCTGTGAGGTCCTCTGTAGGTTTGCCTTCCAACCCAACTGGTCCCCCAAGGTAAGGGGGGGCTGTAGAGTGAAAGGGGGAAGGGGTGCACACACAGACCCACCAGGAAACAAGGGCACTCACCCCTCAAAAGTGTGTGTGGTCTCTGTCCTTGCAGCCCCTCTGACTGACTGCCAGATCACACAGCCAGCAGGTGCTGATTCCGCTCATCCCTGCCAGCAAATGGCAAGCCAAGGGGCATAGCAACTGATCTGATTCCATGCTCAGCCAATACCAATGAAAGCTTTGCCTGTGATGTGATGCTTCTGTCTTTGCAGGATGGTGTCTCACCAGCAAGGAGGCTAGCAGGCAGCAGGCTGCCATTCCACTGGGAAGGAGACACAGTGCAATCCTAAATATGCCTACTCAGATGTAAGCCCCATTGTGTTCAATGGGGCTTACTCCCAGGAAAGTGTATTCAGGAGTGCAAGCCACTGGATCCCTGCAAGGAGCCCTGAGAAGAATCTCCCTTCAGACATGTTTGCACAAGCACTTACCTAGAACACAAACCCCACTGTCCCAATCACATGAGTTAAACAAGCACCCTTCATGCCTAATAAAGTTTGAGCCACAGAATCACTTCCCCTCTCCACAGCTGATGTTATTAATGATGATGAATTAACAACTACATAGTCGATGGTATGATCATCACAGGTGAAGTCCTTGCCTGATGACGAATTTACAGTTCAATGCGTCAATGTTGCAGTTGTTAACATTAATGATGTGAACATGTGTAGTTATTTTAAGGACTTCACAATGAACACATGCATATGATTGCTGTCATCAGTGGCTGGGGAAAGCTAGTTAGAGCTCCAGGGATGACCTGCGGATGGGTGAGTGGGGCAGTGCCTACCTAGTTGGGGGGGGGGGGGAGACAGGGGTGCCCATCCTCAGTGTAGACCCCCAATGGCATCCAGACCTGGTCCTCTGTTTCTGGAGAGGGAGCTGCCTGTAGCTTCCTTACCATTGGATAGTCCACAACAAGAGGCCACATGGAAGTAATGAGACCACCTGTGAGCATTGCAGAGATGAGGGAATTCAGGCAGATGCCAGTGCTGTGTTCAAACTGCCTACAGTCTGAAGGTACTTACAGGTCCAGGCAGTGCTTAAAGGTGCAGGCACTGTGTCATCCCTTCCATGTGCTCAATCTGAATGTGGTTGATTCTGGGGTCTCACTGCATCCTCACTGGAGACTGTTCTGTATCTGGAAGCCCCCCTACCCTGTGACCCTCTGAATGAGCAGGAGCAACTGCAAACCTATGAACAAGTACACATGTGAACTGACCCCACTTTTGTGTCTGCATCTTCCTGGGAGCATCATTGCCATGGGAGGGGGAGGCCATCTGGGGTCACTGGGATGGGCTGAGAAAGAGGATTCCTGGGCCTGATGTCACCCCTTAGGCTTGCGAAGTGAGAGGTTTTGGGTGGGCAGTGGCCCCACAAGTGATCAGACACCCTTGCCCTGTTGTGGGAGCCCCAGGTCCCCTGTGCCCCAGGATGTGCTTTTGCTCCCTGGCAGACCCAGGTGGGCTCCTGTCCCCTCTTCCAGGATTCCCTCCCCACAGATGCCCCTGGCAGCCCCCTTGCCTCCCCTTGCCCCATGCTCTGCCAGCTGCTTGGGGGACCCTTGCCCCTCCCCTGCCTGAGCCAGCAAGGGGGTCTCTTTCCTGGGCCTTCTGCCTTCTGGATGGGGTCTTCCCTCTCCTCCCAGCCCACCTGAGTGTGGACCCTGCATCTGGCATGCTGTACCTTTAATGCTGATGTTTCCTCCAGACTGTTGCCAAAGACCACAGGACACTCATGTTTATCTTTTGATGTTGTTTTTATTGACAATACACACACATATGTATCCCTCTGTGCATCTCGCCCCTGCTGATGCCTGGGCTTTTCCTGGGGCACCTTGCCTGTTTGGAGGTGCAGGGGGGCAGCTTGTTTCCCATTTCTACCCCTGACAGCCCTGTCCTGTCCACCATGCTGGGGAGGCACTCTGACAGCTTGACAGCTACTCTCCCCCCATCTTGTCAGCTGGTTCCCCATGTGATCAGGAGAGCAGCAGTTTGGACAGCTGCTAGTGATTCTGAGTGATGTGGAAGCAGGTCAACTCGTGTGTAACTGCAGGCCATGTAGCACTTACAGGCTGCCTTCTGAACATGCCCGATGGAGTAACTTATGTGGATCACTGCACCGGAGCAGTTACAGGCAGACCTAAGTTATGGGCAGACCTAAGTTCTCTGCCTCACACATAACTTTGTGTTTAGGATATAGCATAGTTAGGGCAGAGTAGTTAGGGCAGAGCAACCAAAAGTTGCTCAGGATTGCAGCCATAAACTCTTACATGGGGTGTGGGTGGCGCAAGTGCCTAAGACACTGTGCCTGTTAACAAGCAGGCCAGGGTTCGAGACCTGGGTCGGCCCCACAAGACAAGGTGAGTTCCTGTCCTTAGCCCAGCTCTGCGACACAGCTGGATCCAATCCCTGCCTTTCCATTGGAGTAATTCAGTGGCATGGAGAGGGGGGATTTGCTGCTTGCGTATTTGCAGCCTATCCTCCATAACAATCCAACCCAGGCTTTCGTGCTTCGCATGCAGCGTATGCAGCGCAGAGCATGATACCATAGTCTTCCAAGACTGACGGAGGCCTGCTGCTTTTTTTCCTTTAAACTCTTACACCCTTATCAGTGCTTTGAAAATATTGGAATGCTGTATTTTTAGGGAATGCTGTGGAGACACGTGGGGTTGCATCAAAAAGCAACCGTGGTTCCCACACTTACCAGGGTCATAGCAACCATCTTCCATTGCAGTCTTCCTGGCTCTCCTTGGTGCCACCATCTTGGTTTGCACAAGTTTTTGCACAATTTTCGTTAGAACTCCAGTGATCCAAATAGGGAGACCTTCAAAGCCACCAGATACATCACTGTGATGTGAACCACTGGACTACAAGAAGCAAAGGAAATAAGATACGGAATGTAGCATATCAGTTCTAGAGGATAATAAGGGTTTGAAAAGAGCTTGTACAAATCTTGCACAGGGACTTGATCAAATGTAAAGCTCCTTTGGATCTGAGACACTGTTCTCATATGTCTTCCTCCAGAAACATCCAGAAACTCAAACACAGCCTTTCCTTCAGGAGAAGGGTTTTCTAGAAGTGGAATGGCACTTTAGATCCAAGCATTTCCAAATATTGGATGCATTGTTGCTGAGGTTTATTTTGTAATGTGGATTTTCCAATGGAAGAACAGTCTGAATTAATAATTAATTATAAATTAATTGCAGAATAATTAATTGTAAATAATAGACTGGGGCTGCAATCTTATAGATACTTCCCACAAGTCTCACTGAACTTAACAGAATTTACTTTGGAGTAGACATGCATAGGATTGCACTGTACTACTGCCTCTGTGGACCTCTGTGGAATTTGCAGAGATATTTAGAATTTCACTAATGGCACAAATCTGAGATCAAAGACCTGTCAAAGCTGAGGTTGAATCGATTAGGTATATATATTTTTTTAATCATGGCATATTAAACAAAAACCTTTGTTCCTTATATGTAAGGATTATTTCTGTGGGTGTGGGAAAATTGATATTTTCCAAAAATTTTAAATGGGATTTTATCACCACTAGGTGAAAAAGAAGCCGTTTCTTCCAATTAAGATAAGATAAATTTAATGTCATTGTACTCAAGGTATGAGAACAACGAAATGAGGTGCTCTCTCTCATAATACAACACAGATATACAAATATCCATTTGAACAAATCAAAACACACACAATTAAAAAGAAAAACCTATACACTTAAAATATATGTATTATATTGCATCCACCAGATTTCATAATTTTGCATTTAGCCAGATCACAGCACTTGGGTAAAAACTAAGTTTAAATCTGCTTGTCCTAGCTTTCAACACTCTATATCGTGTTCCCGATGGTAAGATCTCAAACAACGAGTGGCCTGGATGTGAAGAGTCTCGCATCATTCTCAGTTGATGAGTGGCTTTCCAAGAAAACTTTCACATATTACAGAATTTTTTTAGTGGAACCCACCTTATCTGCATGCTCCATAGCTATGGATTTAATCAACCACACACTGAAAATGTATTTTTAAAAAATTCACATAACCAGTTACAGCATTGTTCATCTCATGCCCACCTATTTATGCATGTTTAGGCTATTTGTGTAAATATAAGGCATTTTCATATGTTTTAGGGTGCAATCCTAACAAATTTAGACTGGCCTAACTCACATGGCATATCTTTGCGTGGTGGTGATGGGAGGTCGGCATATACCTGGGTACTGCCTAACCACTCCATAAGGCTGAAACGCCTTATCGCACTTTTGTGACACCCCCAAATCAGCACGGGACTTATGCTGGGCCCAGGGCTTATATCAGCCTAAATGGCCAATGTAATGGAGGTTAGGACTGCAGCCTTAGGCAATGTATGCAGATTTGCAGAAATTTATGTTAACTTATGTAAATTTATGCTATTTCCACAGGTTTATGCAATTTACATATTTTTGTCAGCATAACTTCTGTAGATTTGATCATGCACAGATTTTAGGATTCAAACCTCTACGAATAAGGAGGCACATTATAAATAGCTGATATCAGATTGATCGGGGATCCTAGATCCCCAGTGGCACCAGTGGTATAAGTAACATGAGCTTCTTTTTCATTTGTGTCCTTCTCACTCAAAACCAGAACCAATAAACCTTCACTATAATTGAGTGGTGGCAGACCTAGAGCAGAGAAAATAAATATTTCAGAGAAAATAAATAATGACCCAGCATGTCATTAATCTGTGGAACGCCTTGCACGGGATTTATTTATTTTTTAATTAGATTTGTATCCTGCCTTTCTTCCTTAACAAAAGGAAAACCAAAGTGCCTGACAATATTTATAACAATAAAATACCATTAAAGCTGGATAACGATAAATACAATTAAGCAGGCCTCCGTCAGTCTTGGAAGACTATGGTATTGTGCTCAGCGCTGCATACGCTGCATGCGAAGCACGAAAGCCTGGGTTGGATTGTTATGGAGGATATGCTGTTCCCCAAGCAGCAAACCCCCACTCTCCACGCCACTGAATTAGTCCAATGGAAAGGCAGAGCCAATACGATTGGATCCAGCTGCGTTGCAGTGCTGGGCTAAGGACAGGAGCTCACCCTGTCTTGTGGGGCCGACCCAGGTCTTGAACCCTGGCCTGCTGGTTAACAGGCACAGTGTCTTACCACTTGCGTCACCCACAGCCCATAAATTACACTATACAATTACACTACACAAGAACAGTCAAAACAATAATACCCGAGTTAAAAAACATGATGATGTCATGGTATCTGGCCTAGATGCTTTTATAAGGGATTTCCACAGACTATTGGTGGAAATATTTAGGCTATTATTTTATTATTTTTAGGCTTTCCTTATTACATGTGAATTTCTTCTGATAGGTGCATAAATCGCCTATGTAGAAATAATTCAGTAATAAATTCTCCTTCTCATATTCATAAGAGTATAAGAAGAGCTCCACTGAATCTGGCCAATGGCCCATCTGGTTCAGCTTCCTATATCTGACAGTGGCCCACCAGATGACTCAAGGAGCACATAAGACAACAAGCGAACCTGTATCCTGGTGCCCTCTCCTGCACATGGCTTTCTGAGTTATCCTACATCTCAAGTTCAAGTTCTATTTGCCAAAAATAGTAAACCAAATATCTCCCAATTCCTTTTTCGCTTTGCCCTGTAACACACAAACTGTGGGACGTTCCTTCCATCCATGTAGGAAGCAAGCCTCTTTCTTCCTGAGGATAGGCAAACTATTCCCCCAAGAGAGGATTTTCCCAGAGCTATTTAGAATATTTCCCCACAACAGAGACGTTTAAAATTATTTGAACATACCTCCAAGAAATTGTTTATCAGAAACATCCTTTGACTGCTCCTCGTGTTGATTCTAGCTGCACCTGGGATTACTGTCTATGAGATGTTTGAGATTCCTGCAGCTTCCAGAGGCGCACATGAGTCTGTACTGGAAGAAGGTTGTCAGATGCAACATCTTTTATTTTCCAGTATTATTGGTGAGATCTTTTGCCTAATTATTGCTTGTGATTACGTGCATGTTCCACAAATAAGGCTTTTGCCAAAATGGCTATGAGAACAGCATCTTGTTGACAGAATCTGATGTCACTCCTGATAAGATGGACCTAGTTTGGACAGTACAATGAAACTGCATTCAGGTTGCATGTGCCAGAATGTTATGTATTTTGGTAGTGATCCTATAAACACGTTGCACATCTTTTTGCACCACTTTCAATTTTCTATGTGTGTGCATGTGTCTTTTCTGCATCCTTTCCTCCCCAAATATTCACCTGATCTGCAATGGGAGGAAATCTCTACTCCCTCTTTTACAGATGCTTTTAAATGAAATCTTAAAATGAGAGAATGTTTCCAAAACGTTCCATCCTTGTATTTCCCCACGCCTTTTAAGAGTGGGGAGTGATAGCAGCAGCAGGTCTGTTTTCTAACCTTCCCCAAAACCCAGCTGTAGGTATGGTTGGAGGAATGCCAGCTACTTGCCCTGTTTAAATCCCACGTACCCCCAGGCTGAAGAAACATGATATTCCTGATTGTGATCGTTAAAGAAAAAAAGCAAAAGATTGTTAAACTGCTCATCCAGGCCTGCAGCTGGGGTTGACTCAGAGTCCAGAGTTGGAAACCTGCCCGTGTGGCAAGATTAGAAACTCATTTGTGTAGTTCATGTGCCCTTGCCAAGAGCCTCCCCTTTTTTTCCAAAGCTCCTTCAGTTTATTAACTTTAAAAGCACTCCTTTCCTGTTGGGGATCGGTCTGGGTTGCTGTGAGACAGTTCGCTCACTCTCGCTCTCAACTCGGCATCAACAACACTTGGAGGCTTTCTCCAGCCAGTCTGCCGGTGTGAGATCATTGGGGGAACTTTCAAATGGTCTTCCCTCCCTCTCCCTCTCCCTCTTTTCAATTCCCTTCTTATCCCAGAGTGCAATCTAAAGCCAACTTGCTTTAAAAACTTTTAAATACACTCAGTAAGCCTCGTGCTTTCAAGAATATATGTTATGAAAGCAGCAGAAGAAAAGGCCTTCTTGTCATCAAAATGATAATAATTATGTGTCAAAGGTAATTACTACTCTGTAAGTAATACTTCTAATACTAAGTGACAGAGATGGCGGCACCAAAGAAGTAAAAGAGAAACTGCCGGCCACGTGAAATTCGAGATAAAATTAACCACCAGCTTAAATTTTGCCTGACAAAATTCTACCCTTTGGAAGCAAAGGATATCGCAACAAGGACTAGCGAAACCAAAGAGATGCTCCGGGTGCATTTCTTTAACAGCAGTCTTTCTTTTATATACTGTATATTATATAATATTAAAATATTACTAGCGAAAACGTACCTGCCTTGCGGGAGTAAAATTCTCTCCATACACCATTCCCCCACTGTGAAAAACCCCCATGAGCAACAACCCCCATGTGTAACATCCCCCATGCACAACACTCCCCATACAACATTCCCCCATGCGCACCACCACCCCATATGCACCACTCCCAAGTGCACCATTCCCCCTGAGCACCATCCCCCATGTGCAACAACTCCCCATGCATGACAACCCCCATGCACAACAACCCCCATGTGCATATCACTACATGTGCAAAACCCTGTACAATTTCCCCTATGCACACTGTCCCTCCATGCACACCATCCACCCATGAGCATTGTCCCCCATGCTCATCAACCCCCGATGAGCAACATCCCCTCAGTGCACCCTCCTTTCCAGTGCATCAGGCACCAGGCACCAAATTGCTGGATGTTAATCAATCTTCCATATTAAGTATAGGAACAAAACATGTTGCACCCCTTTTCAGCCCCTTAAGGGTTAAATTTCTCAACATTGGTTCTTGGTGGATGTTGATGTCACAGAAGGAACACCCTCCCTGAATTTCATGCTTCTAGGTCTTGGGGTTGGGGCAGAGTGTCCCGCAGTCAGGGATTCTTCAATGGAAAGTATAGGGAGGAAAACACATTGCTCCCCTTTTCACCCCCTTCCCGTTGGAATTTCCAAAAAACAGTGGATCCTTCCGTCATGGAAGGAACACTCTCCCCAAATTTCACACTTCTAGGCCCAGCAGTTTTGGTTGGGCATTGATTACTGTGTCAGTGAGTCAGTGAGTGACTTTTCAGTTTTATATATAGAATATATAGAATAGATATTTCCTATATCCTAATATATCCTATATTCCAGTCCAGTGTTCTTAAAATACTTTGCATGAAATAATAGATGGTCCTGTGAAACAAAGTGCCATGAGGACACATATTGGTTGGTTGGTTGGTTGGTTGGTTGGTTGGTTGGTTGGTTGGTTGGTTGGTTGATTGATTGATTGATTGATTGACTGATTGACTGATTGATTGACTGATTGATTGATTGATTGATTGATTGATTGATTGATTAGAAAAACTGCACTTTGCTTTTATGTTGGATATTTTTAAGGCAGCTTGGAAAGCAAAATCATTTGGTCAATTTCCACCTCTAGAACAAAAGCAAAGATTACAGGTGACAAAATGAAGAGTGAGAAGGATTGAAACATGGCAGGGAATTATTTCAACAACTGTTCTACTGAACTTTCCAGGTGGAGTCCAGGTCTTCTTGACCGCATGGTCATTCAGCTTCCCGTTTATCTTCCTCATGGAGGTATTCTGAAGCCTGCAGCCTCCGTAGACCTCAGAATATCTTCTAAGGCTGCAATCCGAAACACACTTTCCTGGGAGTAAGATCCATTGAGCACAATGGGGCTTACTTCTGAGTAGAGATGGTTAGGATTGCACCCTAAGAGAAAGGAGGGAAACCAAAAGTGATCGTCCAAGGTTTCAGGAAAGCTTCTGAATACTCTCTGATGTCCAGCCATATTATCCGCCAGGGTTCTGTGAACATAACTCCTGAAGAAAACATGGAACACCTGCATTTAATCAGAGATCCTGTGTACTAGGTGCAAGATTTTCATGACCAGTCATAGAGGGAACCCATGATTCTGAGCACACCTTTATGTTAACTTTGTCAAATGTCTCTGTTCTTTGCAGCTTGGAATGCTGAAAGTTATGAGCAAAGCAGTCCTTGGTCAAGGGTGCTCTTCTGTCAGATGATCAGAGCAGCATTTTGCTTGATCCACAAGGCATTATCAGTCTCCGGAGCTATTTCAGATCCTATCATCCTCAGGAAAAATTGTAAACAGAGCGCAATCCATACCATGTCTACTTAGAAGAAAGCCCCATTGTGTTCAGTGGATCTTACTACTAGGAAAATGTATTTAGGATTGCTGCCTAAGTCTTGTCCAATCCCTTTGCACAAGTGGAATAAAGATATTAAATTGCTCTTCTTTTTTTGCATCTCTCCATATCGAAGGAAATGTGGCTGATTAAAGAATATAATTCATTGGTACATAAAAGCTTACATGAAGCTTTTAAGAATGTTAGAGTAATGTAAATATTATGAACGAGAAGGGGGGCAAAACCCATACAAATAACAGCTTGGATCCAAAGGTGTCCATCTGCTATTGGAAGGCCTCTCTTGTTCAGAGAATTGCTGTTTCCACTTCCATGAGAAAGCAAATTGAAATCCAGAGATTCTCTTTCTTGAATCTTTCTCTGGAAAGAACCCTTTGAGTTTGGGTAACTTGGAATGGTGGAGAAAAAGGCACAAACCTAAATCTGATTTGTTCATAAGATTTCAAAATAGTGGCCTCCACAGACTGAGGGTTGTTAAACATGATTTTATTTAAATTACCTCCCTTCTCACTCTCTCCGCACAGTTATAATACTTACACACTGGTCAGCCCAATTATACGATACAGTGAAGTATCGTAATGCTACTAATGCTACACAGTCCTGACCCCAACCCCAGTGATGTTCCTAGGAGGGGTCAATTGGACCCTGGGCCCCAGGTACCATTCTCGGGGTGGGGGGTGTCACACTGGGGATGACCAAAAATGCAAAAATCACTAAAACACAAGTTTGTTTGGAATAACCCCATCATGTAATATACTATTGGATGTGTATTTTCCAGCAAAATTAAATGCAATCCAATCCAATTTTAAAAAAAAGCTTTGATAAAGCTCCTTCCAATCAAAAGTTATGGCCAAAAAACATAAAAACAAAAAATGCCTGGAGCTCTATGGAAAGTGAAACTGAAACATTCCACTGAAAGTGGAGCTCAACAAGTGCTCCCCCTCCTCCCCTCAAAATGTAAAACAGAAGTTGTACAACCACCATGCGCACCATCCTCCATATGCGCACCATCCCCACCCTGATTTTTTAATGTGAAAATATTAATATCTAATTATTTGTATTAATACTAATAAAAATTAGATAAATAATTTTGACACATGGGATGTCAAAAAAATTGTGGGCCCCAGAGGGCCAAATGACCTAGGTATGCCACTGCCCAACCCACTTCCATTCTGTCTAATTACACTTCCCTTACCCACCCCTTCCGACACTTGGTGCTTTACTTCCTCCCACAAAGACTGAGGTCTGGAATACAGAAGTCTTGCTTGCCACCAGCCTTGCTTAAACGTGAGTAATTGAAAAGTCATCTTGCATTGGCTAGTGGTGGTGTACTGGCTGCTGTACTGGCGCTAGCAGTCAATAGAATCATAGAATCATAGAATCATAGAGTTGGAAGGGACCTAGTAGGTCATCTAGTCCAACCCCCTGCCTGCAGCAGGAATTCCCCCTAGAGCATCTCCAACAGGTGCTCATCGAGCCTCTGCTTGAAGATCCCCAGTGAGGGAGAGTCCACCACCTCCCTTGGCAATCTGTTCCACTGCCGAACCGCCCTCACATCAATAGGATCGGGGTCACATTCTTTTAAGATTATAAAGTTATTTCCTAGCAACTCATCCAGACCAATGCACCTTCTATCCCTTAACCTCTAAATGTGATGGGTCACAAATGGCTCTCGTGCAGGCTTTGGGCAGACTCTTAAACTGAACACTGTTCTGTGTAGTTAAGATTTGGAGCTGAGTTACTAGACAGCAAGTGCGGCATGAGAAGCAGCCTGCTGTTTTTCTGCATGTGTGTTTTGTTGCTATAGGGCAGAGTTTCTCTAGGAGTTCATAAGCAGGGAACCCACTGATTCGACAAACAGGTCGGGCCCTGACTTTCCTCTGCGTTGCCTGTGCAACTGCCGATGGACAAACATTTAGCGGAGAAAGGGGAGATGTTAAATATTATAGATTTTTATTTCTGTGTCTCCGTTATTTCTATTTTTTAAACATCAGCAGCACTTATGTGTATGAGGTTATATGTGTATCATTTGTGTATATTCATAAAAGTTATTATATGAGCATAATTTGTTCTGGAAGCATGCTTGTAATCTAAAAACTTATATATCAAAGCAAATTTTACCATAAAAATAATGGAAACTCAGGCTATTTCTTCCACAACCCAGCAGGACTCTGTCAGTCTTGAAAGACTATGGTATCGTGCTCGGCGCTGCATATGCTGCATGCGAAGCACGAAAGCCTGGGTTGGAGTGTTGTGGAGGATAGGCTGTTACCCAAGCAGCAAATCCCTCCTCTCCATGCCACTATATTAGTCCAATGGAAGGGCAGAGCCAATACAATTGGATCCAGCTATGTCGCAGAGCTGGGCTAAGGACAAGAGCTCAACCCATCTTGTGGGGCCGACCTGGATCTCGAACCCTAGCCTGCTGGTTAACAGGCACAGCGTCTTAACAACCCAAAAATATTCTTATAAAAATGATTACAATACTATAATCTTAAAATAATAATAAAGAAAACACAAAATATAAAGAAAAAAACAAATTAACCTGCACTTAGGTTGCAATCCTAAAACACTTTCCTGGGAGTAAGTCCCATTGAATTCAATGGAACTTTCTTCTTAGTAGAAATGAATAGGATTGCACTATTCATGTCTATTCAAAAGTAAATTCCACTGAGTTTAATGGGGCTTACTCCCAGGAAAGTGCTTTTAGGATTCCAGCCTAAATATAGCAAACATGCTATAAAGCACATTTACAGTATGGCTTAAGGACTGCGGTTAGAAAGAGTTTCACCACCAATCAGCTCCAGATTTGGAACTGTGGCCACCAAAGCCAGTGAACATACAGAAGCAGGCCTCCGCCAGTCTTGAAAGACTATGGTATCGTGCTCAGCGCTGCATACGCTGCATGGGAAGCACGAAAGCCTGGGTTGGATTGTTATGGAGGATAGGCTGTTACCCAAGCAGCAAATCCCCCCTCTCCACGCCACTGAATTAGACCAATGGAAAGGCAGAGCCAATACGATTGGATCCAGCTGGCGTCGCAGAGCTGGGCTAAGGACACATATCCTTTATATTCGGGTGGCAAGACCAGCAGAAAATGTGCTCCACATATCCCCTTTCTCCTCCTGAGCATTTTTCCCTGACATGGGACTTCCCGGACTTGCACCAGCATTTTCACTCGCACAGATTCATGCAGACCATTTAGGAAGGCTAGATCTCATTACAACCCTGCCCAAAACCCTGTTCAAATCCAGAATACAGCAAGGGCTGTGCAACCCCCTGCTAAATTGGATTTGGTTGTTATTCTTTATTTATTCAATATTTTATTGTCTCACAGGTTTTTCCTCTTATACAATATTTTGATGCACCTGCTCAAAAGAAAAACAATACAAAACAATGCAGGCTAAGAATAGATTATGAACCTTCAGTCCGCATTGTGCTTTTTCTTTTAAACGTCACTTTTCATGAAGATGTTTCTTCTAAGGAGACAAAGCTATCCAAAAAGGGGTCAGAAACCTCTGATAACAGGATAAAATACAACTACCGCATCTCAGTTTTCAGCATCAGTATCAGCATATTACGTCCACGTAAATTTAACCTAAACAGGAAATCATTTTTCCAGCAAATCAGGGAAACAAATACAGTTTTATTAATAGCTTGATCTTGGAGTCATTTAAACAATGGGTCTTCCTTGGAACTAGGAAAACATTTTTAGCTAGATATCCAATCGATCACTGTAATAGCCATTTTCACAAAGTGGAAGCAAAATATCCTGTTTCTATATTATTCCCACTAACCTAATCTATAAATACAATATACTCTAAAATTCATGATCATACAAGACAGTCTGATCCAGAATTAGTGAGGGATTAATCTTGTTATCGTTGACAGTTGCTCAGTTAGAGGGACAGCAACATAGAAAATATCCACAATCCAGTGCAGGGTTGTTTGATTAAACATGGACTCTTGTATAATGTGGACGAGATCTCAATGCAAATCAGTGGGACAACACTATCTTTTCTGGATAGCATATTATTTGTTTGTTTAGCATATGGCATACATGGAATTATTAATAATAATATATAAACAATATTAAAAATCCTATCTTTTGACGATAGCGTTATGGGAAAAAGTGCTGATTGCATTAGTGCAGCTAATGGGAAAAATTGAAAGTATTAGAGAAGTCACAATGGTCTGGATAAGTGCCAGCTTGCAATCAGTGTTGGAGCCATTTTGGGGGAGCAACATGCAGACCCTCACCAAAATAAATGGTATCTCTAATATGTAGTCCAGAGCAAGGAGCATCGTGGCATTTGTGGTACTTTCCATTTCACTTCTCATCTAGCTGCGCTACCGTCTATTAAATATGTGAATTCAACAAAGTCAATGCATAAGAGATCCATTCCACACAACCCAGCTTAATTTTGGAAAATCAGAGGAACATTCTTGTTGTTGCTGTTCTGGGATTATAATTTTTGACTGTTTTTGGACTTTCTGGCAAACTCAATAGCCTATACTGTAAACAAGGTTTATCTAGTGCTTGTTCTATAAATCTGAAAATTTTAAAATTATTTTTTAAAAGATATACTGTATCTTCAACCCTACTGTGTGATCGTGAGGTTCTTTTTACTTGCTCCTCCTTTATTTTGCAGGGAAAGAGTAATTAGTCAGCTGCAATCCTAAAAGCACTCTTCTGAGCGTAAGCCCTATTTAACTCAATGGAATTTACTTCTGTGTAGACACTAATAGGATTGCACTGTTTGTCACCCTAGCAGTTTCTTTTTCGTAGTTTCTGCCGGTATTCTTTTGCATCTTTTTAGATTGTGACCCTTTTTGAATAGGGAGCCATTCGTTATTTGCCTTTTTCACTTCTGTAAACCACTCTGTGAACTTTTGTTGAAGAGCAGTATAAAAATAGTGTTAATAATAACTGATAATAATATATAGTTCCAAAGCTTCATTCCAAACTGGGAAACTTGTTTCTAAATTTAGATTTGTGGTCAACTCCCTTCCAAAGGCAATGGGTAACTAAAGAAATTTTCTTATGGCAAAATACAATAAAATTTCATAATTGAATAGAATAAAATTTCAAAATAGAGTAAAATTTCATAAAGGTCTGAACTTTTTAGTTGGATTGCACCTAATATTTGGTATTTCAATTTTCATCCAAATTACCATTGTGGGGTGGTAAAGAAACTGCTCAACAGAAAAGTATATGGGTCTTTTTTCAGTATGAAGCCAACATAGACCTACCTGAAGCAGTGTTCAGTGACATCCCTGATCATGCCTCCTTCAGTCTTGAGAGACTATGGTATCGTCCTCAGCGCTGCATACGCTGCATGCGAAACACAAAAGCCTGGGTTGGATTGTTATGGAGGATAGGCTATTACCCAAGCAGCAAATCCCCCCTCTCCCCACCACTGAATTAGTCCAATGGAAAGGCAGAGCAAATACGATTGGATCCAGCTGGCATCGCAGAGGTGGGCTAAGGACAGGAGCTCACCCTGTCTTGTGGGGCTGACCGGGTCTTGAACCCTGGCCTGCTGGTTAACAGGCACAATGTCATAGCCACTTGCGCCACCCACAGCCCTGGTCATGCCACCCCAATATGTATACCATACTATATTAAATGTATTTGAGTAGCAATTTTGAATCTTTTTTATCTTATAGCACACTGACATGTGTTGAAATTGTCAAGGCACAAAATCCATTTTTTGACCATTGGCAGGACATACTGCACTACTACCAGGGGCTCATGTCCCCACCACAGCCCTCCTAAAGAAGCCCTCCTCCTTTCTCAGTCTTCCATGGCACACATGCAAACCATTCCTGGGACACCAATGTGCCAGGACACAGTGTATGAAAAAATAGCTGCGCCAGCAATAAAACTATTTGGTGAAAATGAATAACAATATCAATCCATTACTCATGCTCAACTTTCCTTACAGTTCAGGTGATTCTTCTCTATTGTTTTATGATACATATATCTTCTGTGAATTCTTGGAGGGGTTCCATTGTCAGAGTTTATTAAAAGTGAAAAATGCTACCGATGTTATTTATCTGTGTTTGTGATATACTTTTTCAAGGAAAAAATGAATATGAGAAAAAAAGCCACACTGTAAGTTGTATATTTTCCAAGTGAATATTCTTTTATTCCACAAGATTTGCCTACATTTTTCATTCACCTTCACAGTCCCATTCAGGGAACACAGTCTCAGTCCACCTCTGAATTGCGTAAAGCGTATTTTTAAAGCTGGGGTCAGTACAAGGTGAAGAGAAGCGGTAATATACTGGTTGACCTTTCACAGGAATTCCAGATAAAGACCCAGAAGTTGAGTCAGAGATAATCACAAGATCTGGAATTTACAATAACAAACTGTCCATATATCTACCTGTCAGACCTCTTCCTCTCAGGGAGCAGCGCAAGGTCACTGAAAAGGCCTCTTTCCATCAAACCTTTTTTTATTATTGGAGTACAGTTATGGGTATGAAGAATCAAATATACACATGGACAAACATAGTTCTTCAGTTCTGTGTATCTCTTTCCAGGATTAGTTTTTTTTCTAATTTCTTTTTTAAAAAGTACTCTGTTTTCAAAACTTTTGTTCAAACAGAACACAAACTAAACATTGTGGAGAACTATTTTCAGTTTAGTACACTAACCCCCAAATCCAGAGTACCTATGGGAGTACGTAAGAGACTTTACGTGCACCACCTAGTGAAAACCTATGGGAAACTCATATTGGAATCCAGAGTAAGTTGTTCTTACACCGGAGCAAGGACTCCCCGTAGTTACTCTGGATTTTGCCCTAAAGCACACACTTGAACAGCCACATCCTAACCAGAGCTGGAGCATTTGGTTATAACACTGATTACAGTTTCATTCTTCATAGGCTGCACAACATTGGATATATTTTTGGCTCTTTTCCAAATATTAAAAGATCCTGGTGAGATTTAAGATTATTTATCTCCTTGCAGGGAATCCCTGCAAGTCTAGGAAAAAACTGGTTAGAAATATATTGGTTTAGGACACTGTTTCTCAACCAGTGGTATGGGTATGACCAGTGGTATTGAGGTGGTGTCTGGTGGTACTCAAATCACACTATTGATTTCCATATGGGTTATCCATCACTTAGTCTGGACTTGAACATGTTGCATTTAACATGGAAAGATCATCTGAATGATGCCTGTGTTAGGAAGCCATACAGGCAACCCACTGGGAAGGAAAGAGGTTCATAATTTCTTTTTCATCACCACAAATAGTCTCTACTCAATGCAAAGGTCATCTGAGTCATTTACCCTACAATCCAGAGTAACTACGGGAGCACATAAGAGGCATTATGTGCACCCATAGTTACTGCACCACCTAGTGAAAACCTATGGGAAATTCATATTTCAATCCAGAGCAAATTGTTCTTACACCGGAGCAAGGACTCCCCGTAATTACTCTGGATTGCACCCTTAGAGCACAATCCGAACCATGTCTACTCAAAAGTAACCCACATTGTGTTCAATGGAAAGTGTCTTTAGGATTGTAGCCCTAGTAATACTATTATTGTTTAATTTAACAAATGTTACTTATGGACATTAGAGTTCAAATTATAAACTCCTTTTAAAGATAATTGTAAGTAGGCTGGACCTCTGAAACGTGCAATATGCTAAGATCCAGTGGCCTAGCTAGACATGGTGCAAAGTTTTGCAGGGAGCCTTTCAGCAGTGTGCGAGCAGCCCTTCCCTCTCCCTTTCGGAGCCATTCTGGAGGGAGGGAGCAAAACAGAGGGGTACACAAAACTCAGTGCTTTGTACCCCCTCTAGCTAAGATGATGACAGTTAGATGGGGTGCGAGTCCTATTCTTCCCCATTGTCCACTGTGAACAGCAGACACTTGGCTCTTGGAGAACACTAATAGCCCACTGACAAAATTTCTAGCTGTTCCCTACCTGCAAATAGGTAGAATGAGTGGCAGAACTAGTCCATAATTGCATTTATTTTCTCCCCAAAAGCCAATTAATGTCAGTTGCAAAGCAGTTTGGTTTGGCAGGAAAAGATTACAGTCAAAGGGCTAAATACGGACACTGTCGTCCTTTATCCTGAGAAAGACTAAAGGCATGGCAGTGGATTGTACATTATATAACTGTTTACAGAAGATAGACTGATAGATGACCTGGGAAGTTCAACAGTAGCAGAAAGAGCGTGAATACATAATTCTAAATTACAACTGTTTCCTGCTGACACCGTATTTCACCGAAGAAATTAAAGAGCTATAATGTCACGACTGTTGACATAAGTGTGAAAATGAAAAAGAAAAATTATCCTATGAAACAAGTTAGCTGACATTTAATGCCAAACCTATCATATAAGAGGTTAGAGATTTTTAAGATTGCTGCTGATAATGGATGCCTAGACACAAAAAGACCCTGAAAATACAGTATTGAATGTATGTATGATGGAAAAGAAACGTTGCTGCTTGAAATGTTCAGTCCCTGAAGCCCTTTATTACATACTAATTTAAAAAGCTGCACTTCATGTGGACTTTAAAGCCAGCTCCTATAAAGGGCATTTTGGACCTTCGGCCCAAAACTAAAGGGACGTCCGGTCCATCTTAGAAAACAGCCATTTTGAAGAAATAACTTTGAATTCCTCAATTCGGTCCATGGAACTTCAAAACCTCACTGTAGGTTCTGTTATTTTCAAATTTGAATTTTTAACTGTTCCCTCCTCATCCACACACAAATCCCTATGATGGATATTGTATGTCTATGTAGAGCAACTTTAAACTCAATATAAATTTTAAAAATTTAAAACCACAATTTTTTTCAGTTATTTTAAAATTTGAATTTGAATTCCAAAATTTGAATTTTTAACTGTTCCCTCCTCATCCAGACACAAATCCCTATGATGGATATTGCATGTCTATGTAGAGCAACTTTAAACTCAATATAAATTTTAAAAATTTAAAACCACAATTTTTTCAGTTATTTTAAAATTTGAATTTGAATTCCAAAATTTGAATTTTTAACTGTTCCCTCCTCATCCAGACACAAATCCCTATGATGGATATTGTATGTCTATGTAGAGCAACTTTAAACTCAATATAAATTTTAAAAATTTAAAACCACAATTTTTTCAGTTATTTTAAAATTTGAATTCCAAAATTTGAATTTTTAACTGTTCCCTCCTCATCCAGACACAAATCCCTATGATGGATGTTATAATACCGTCTGTATAGAGCAACTTTAAACTCAATACGTTAAAAACTTTTAAAATTAAAAAATTTAACTGTTAAATATTTTTAAACTTTAAAAAAATGTGTGTGGGAGTTGGGATTAGGTTGTGTGTGGGGGAAAGTGTGGGTTATGTTGTGTGGGTGTATATAGAGTTGGTTTTTGTGTGTGTTTGTGAAGTGTGGGGGGTTGTGTTGTGTGTGGGGTTTGGGCTATGTTGTGTGTGTGTGAAAGAGTGGGTCAGCATGTATGTGTGTGTGGAGTTGTGTTGTGAGTGGATGGAGTGTTTGGGTTGTGGGGGGTTGGGCTACATTTTGTGTGTGTGAAAGAATGGGTTAGCATGTGTGTGTGGAGTTGTGTTGTGTGTGGAGTATGGGGTTGTGTGTGTGGAGTTCTGTTTTGTGTGTGTGTGGAGTGTGGGGATCCATTGTGTGTGGGGGTTATCTGACAGATGGACGGACAGAATTTGCCTTTTATTACTATAAATTAACATCTCATTGAACTTCTCCTTCTTCACTGAGATGCAGAATTTGACAAAATAAAGTCTTTGGATAGATTCAGACAAAGCTCTCCTTCCTATGATTCACGGGATATTATAAGGCAGTTTTTTAGTGCGGTCAGCCCACAACTTACACAAGGGCAATTGTCCAGAATCAATGTGTAAAGCTAAAATTGCATAAATTCAAAATTCCCTTGAAATGCCTTGTCAATTGTGGAATGGCTAAAGGTGTGGTTTAGGGTTGTCAGAGGTGTTAATATTTCACATTAGAGGTGTTAATACTTCCTGGAAAGGTTTCAATTACACTAAGTCACAAAGGCAAGTCCCTGGCCTTAAAAATGCTGAAATTCCAACACACAGGCTTCAATCCTAACCTCTAGTTAGGTTTGCGCAAGTCCCGATCCAACTCCTGACACCAGCCCAGACACAAGTTCCAAAAATGAAAGCACAAAAGCCTATGGAACAAAAGTAGATTCTTTTAACTTAAAACTGACCCAGTGAGATGTATGTAAAACTGGCCAATTAGATGTAATTATGATACAGTATGGCTACAATCCAGAGTAACTAAGGGAACACGTAAGAGACTTTACGTGCACCCATAGTTACTGCACCACCTAGTGAAAACCTATGGGAAATTCATATTGCAATCCAGAGTAACTTGTTCTTACTCCGGAGAAAGGACTCCCCGTAATTACCCTGGATTGCAGCCTATGTCACTAAACTAATAATACAGTGGCGCCTCACGTAACAAATTTAATTTGTTCCGGAGGCATGCTTGTTACGTGAAACTTTCTTTACATGAAGCTGATTTTCCCATAGGAAATAATGGAAACTCAGACGACTGATTCCACAACCCCAAAAAATAATCATATAGAAATATTAACTGGATGTAAAAAAGACAACAAAACACTGGAATTGAATTCAAGACTTGCATTCAATGTGCATGATCCTATGAAGACTACATAGGCTGCAATCCTAAAGACACTTTCCTGGGAGGCTGCAATCCAAAACACATGGTTAGGAGGCTGCAATCCAAAACACTTTCTTCTGCAATCCAAGACACTTGGTGTCTCCCCACTTTTTCCTCCTCTTCATCCTGAGCCTCTCTCTCCCCTGCTCCCTTTTGGCTCGCCCTGAGCTGCTTCCCTCTTCTCCATTGTTGTTCTCTCCCTCTGCCCAGCAGACGCCCAGCCACAGGAGGAACAACACAGATGTGTTGCTTTCACTATGGGCAGGTGCACTAGGCAGCCCTGATGTTTTTTAAAACGGCTGCCAGCCAGCACGCCTGCCCCAACTGCCAACAAGTTTGTTTGTTACGTGAAGCACAGTTTGTTGCGTGAAGCAGAATCCTAGAGAAATTTTTGTTTGTTATGTGAAACATACTTTACCCAAGGCGTTTGTTACATGAGGCACCTCTGTACATAATAACTGTGTATATATATATGTATATATATATATATGTATATATATATATAACTGTATATATATATATAACTGTATATATCTGGCACATTAACTAAGAAAGGATTAATATGTTAACATTTAGATACCCCTGCTAAAGAGTAGAGGAAGAGAATGACTGTCTCTTTGCTCCAGCACAGTGTCCCTCACCAGTAGAAGGATTCAAATAAATTAACAACAGGTTTTGTGTCCAAATTACCTAAATTAACAACAGGTTCTTTGTCCCATTAGTAAGCTGTTCTCAGAACCAGGCGCTCATTAGCAAAGGGTTCTATAGAACCTGTGAGAACCCCCTGAACCCCACCAATGTCCCTAACCAATAAGAGCCACACTTTTATTTATTCACTTAGGGCAAAATCCATAGCAGTTATGGGTCCATGCAGTTATGTCACCCTCTAGTTTTATCTTATGGAAAGTCATCTTAACTGCTCAGGAGCAAGGGACTTTAGGATATAGGTCTGATTAAATTAAATTTAGTTGTGGGAAGGGCTACAAAATTTTTCTTTAACCCCAGATAGCAGATAGGTGCCTTAGCTTTGCCACTATCTATAGGGATGCAGAAGAGCAAATGGGTGTCAAGCTAATGGGGGAGGAAGTAGGTTTCCTCCCATTTTCCATTTTTTTAAAGCCCAAGCATGGCATCACTTCTGGGGCAACAGGCAACACTTTGAGCTTTGCAGAAGGGCTACATGATCATTAGCTACACCACTGAACCAAAGCATCTTTATTTGGCCATAATTCCGAGTGAGTCCAGTAGGACTTGCTTTGGTGTTCCTCAGATTGCAGCCAGAATCCCATCAGTGTCACCAGATATTATGATCCTTCGCTGATGACATTTTATAAACATTTTCGCTGATGACATTTATAAATATTTTATAAAAAATAAAGATTTTTTTTACAATACTTCCATATCTATGTTCCCTCGTTTTGGTAGGCAGATGGTATGAAAAAAATTTATAGCACAATTTACTTAGAAGCAAGAACAAGGTTTTACTCAGATAAGCTTTTGCTCAAACGAAGAAGTCAGTGAGTCAATCAATCAATCAATCAATCAATCAGCTGTATTTATATACTACTTTTCAAGAAAAAGTTCACAAAGCAGTTTATAGAGAAAATGAATTAATGGCAGTTTAGGATTGCAGACAATTTGCCTCTGTTTAGCTTCCCCTCCTGGAAAGACTCCAAAGTGATAGGAGAAGGAGCCTTTCAATGCTGTGATGATCTCTCTGCAAAACATAGTGCTTTGCACCCCCTCCAGCTATGCCACCATCAAGAGCACTCTGTATGCCATCCCTCTGCTGAACTGGATCTGCAGTTATGGATGAAACTTGTGCCAGCTATTATCAATGCAGCTCCAAGCAAACCTATTTCTGTGGTTGGGGATTACTGTGGGGCAAAGGAACAAATGTCCCCTTGCCTCAGAGAGCCCACCCATGTTCTGTCGGTCCCCATAGGATGCAGTAGAGCCTGTAACTCAGTCTATATTCTAAAGCTCAGATCACGGCCGTTGCTTAAAATGAATTGTTTAACTTAAATTGCATAAGGAAGTGCAATCCTAACTTATGCATTAGCAACCCCCCCTTTCATTATACAGATGCTAGAAACAGAACCAAATAGGCAGAATAGGAAGTGACAGCTCAGTCACAAGGACATCTCCGCAGTGGCACAGAAGTTGAAGAAATTTAGGTTATTCTGTAAAATAAAGAAGGCCCAAAGCTATATCATCTCGAATCTCATTCATCTTGAAGTCCTGCATTCACTGCCCAGTGGGCATTTGGTTTCAATTTTATCCTTTCTTTTTGGAGGATACACATGCCATGGAGGAAACCCAGCTCGGGATAAACCATTTTCACATTTTTTTGCCTTCTCCTCATGTAAAAGCATCAACAAATTTGTGTACCTTGAAAGGAAAAGGTCCAGATCACTGCATACAAAAATATCACATTCCCTTCCTTATAATTAATTACTGGCTAAGGTTAAAGCACAATACAATTTTGCTAATTACTCACAGCTTGGGGCCGATTTTTTTTCCCCGTACAGCCGTACAGGCAACAACGGCATGTTTTTAATCCCCATAATAACAATAATGGCATACATCATTAACCCTATTTTATTCTTTCTTAATTTTTTTATCATACCAATAACAAAGATCATTAACCTCTGTTCTGTTTAACATCTAATCAGCCGTTTTAGTTAAATAAATATCATAGAAAGCATTAAATATCACTTTGCTAAGCTAGCTTTGCTCTCAGGAGAGGAATTCTTCCTAATGCATTATAT
Organism: Cryptoblepharus egeriae; assembly: GCA_030015325.1. NCBI lineage: Eukaryota > Metazoa > Chordata > Lepidosauria > Squamata > Scincidae > Cryptoblepharus > Cryptoblepharus egeriae. The sequence goes on from JAREYC010000001.1 coordinate 7,073,159, forward strand.
GAACATCCGTTTACTTCGCAAGTGTCAAACCGTGAGTGATAATGAGGAAATAGATATAACAGAATATATGGCTTTAATCAAATTAGCTTCTTTTTTGTGCAGTTTTTAATCCTCAGCTATTTCACTCCACTTCAATGATCAGCCAAACCGTAACAAATTTTGGTCGTACTGTAGTTCAGGTTCTTAATTTTTTTTATTCTGTTTTAGCCATTCACCAGACATTAATTCTATTTTGTTGAGATAGTTCAAAAAATTATGAACAAAAATGAGAGCTAGGTAGTGGTTCAGGAGCTGGACTTAGGCCTGGAAGATCCAGGTTCAAATCAACTGAGTTTTCATAGGTAGCATCAATCAAATAAGCTTGAAAATGCCACCCCAACAGGTCACTTAAAGATTATTATGAATACAGAGATGGAAAATTTGATTCGAGAGAAACTACTTTTTCAATTGGAGAGTGTTGGAGATCAATCAGAACTGGCTTCTGATGCCTGTTATGATGTGCAATTTGTCATTTATGATGGTTTCTCTCCACCCCATCCCCTATATTATTGGAACATGGCCTATATCCTAAAGTGAAATTAAGCCCCTTGCTCTGGAGTAGTTAAGATGACCTTCCATAAGATGAAACCCTATAACACCCATCCTGTATATTATTAGAATATGGCCTTTATCCTAAAGTGAAATTAAGCCCCTGGCTCTGGAGCAGTTAAGACGACTTTCCATAACACTAGAGGGTGATGTAACTGCATGGACCCATAACTGCTATGGATTTGCCCTATGAGGCTGGTTTCATGAGATAATTGGCAGCCCAAGCCTATGCCTTTCTACTCAGAAATTAGTCCCATTATGGTCAACGGACCTTACCCCTAGGAAACTGTTGATGGTAGTGCAGCTTCCATCATCTAACAAAACTAATACAGAAGGTTGCAGTTTTGGGGGGAGAATAAACAAAGAACATGGCAATATTTGGATGGCCTTGTTGGAACAGACCCAAGATATTTTTCAGTCCACCAGCATTTTGTACTAAGAGCAAAATTTTCTCATAAATTTTGACTTGATTTAAGACCACTGTCTTCTTACTTGGAGTGGTCAAGCAACTTGGCACACCTCACCCCTATCCATTTGCAGCAGCATGTACCAGAGCATCATGTTTTGTGATATAACGAAACAGAATGCACGTAAAGCACATGAAGCCTGGTGAGTTTTGGAAACGCACACAACCATAAACATGGGCTGTAAGGAGATTTCAGACTGCCTTGGGAAGAGTTAACAAATAATTTAAAGTTAAAATGCCGCCTAGCGTAACAAATAAAATCAGATAAGCATGAAGCTGGGCGTTGTGTTTAATTATGACTGAAATCTTTCAACCACACTGCCCAGCCTTTCCAATCAGACTTTCTCAGTCTCTGAAAATGGTATCATCCTACCTGCTGCACATTTACAATACAGAAAATAAAATGCTCCTCTGATTTTATTTACTCAATCTATGCAACATCACTGGTATGGAGTCAAGTCCTTTTCTTTGTGCTAGGTCACTTCAGTATACTCTTGTTTGCTTAATCTCTAATTAAATAACAAAACTACATTTGTTATTTAAATAATCGCCTTGAACAATCTAGAGTCATCAAGCTGAAAAGATATTTCCTACAATAAGCTCTTGCCACCTTGTTTTGATCTCATCTCCTTCTGTTGAGTCCTTGACTTCCTTGTCCTTTATCATGCCCATCGTTGCAAAAATGTTCCTTTGATATCTCCAGTTTTCTTAAAGAGATCTCTAGTCCTTCATCCTCAATTTCTTTGCACTGCACATTTAAGAAGGCATTTTTATCTCTCCTTGCTTTGCTCTGAATCTCTGCTTTCACCTGGGTACATCTTTCCTTTTCTCCCTTGCCTTTTGCTTCCCTTCTTTCCTAAGCAATACATAAAGCTTCTTCAGACATTTTGCTTTCTTGCATTTTCCCCCCTTGGGGATGGTTTTGTTTGCTACATCCTGTATATTTTTATGGTCCTATGTCCACAGTTCTTCAGGCACTCTATCAAATCTAAGCCCTTAACCCTACAATCCAGTGTGACTATGGGAAGATGTAAGAGGCACTTACTGTAACTACTTCAGTGTAAAAGGTCCCGTACTGTGGTGGGATTCAAATAAATTAACAACGGGTTCTATGTCTTAATAACCAAAATTAACAACAGGTTCTATGTGCCATTAGTAACTGGTTCTCAGAACCAGGCGCTCATTAACAACGGGTTGTATAGAACCTGTGAGAACCCCCTGAAGCCCAACACTGTAGTTACTCTAGATTGTTCTATCTGTTTCTCACTTCCACTGTGTATGCAGATGGGATGTGATTTAGGTCATACCTGAATAGCCTAGTGGTTTCCTTACTTTCTTCAGTTTGATCCTGAGTTTTGCAACCCTAAGTTCATGATCTGAGCCACAGTCAGCTCCACGTTTTGTTTTTTATTGACTATATAGTACTTCTTCATCTTTGGCTGCAGAGAACATAATTGATCTGATTTCCATGTAGACCATCTGGAGATGTCCAAGACCATCATAAAATCATAGAGTTGGAAGGGACCTAGTAGGTCATCTAGTCCAACCCCCTGCCTGCAGCAGGAATTCCCCCTAGAGCATCCCCGACAGGTGCTCGTCGAGCCTCTGCTTGAAGATCCCCAGTGAGGGAGAGTCCACCACCTCCCTTGGCAATCTGTTCCACTGCTGAACCACCCTCACTGTCAGGATTTTTTTCTGGATATCCAACCAGAATCTCCTCTCTTGCAGTTTGTCCAAGTGATGTCCAAGTGTTGTTGGAATAGAGTGTTTACTATGACCAGTTTGTTCTCCTGATAGAACTCTATGAGCCTTTGCCTTCCCTCATTTTGTACTCCAAGGCCAGACTTTCCTGTTATTCCTGCTACCTCTTGACTTTCGACTTTTATGTTCCAATCCATATAAGAAGAAGGATATATTTTTTGGTGTTGATTCTAACAGCTCTTCTATGAAGAGCCACAACACCTGTTAGAATTCACACACACACACACACACACACACACAACACACACACACACAAGATATCAGAAACAATTCTTGGCCCTAATGCTTTATGGCACAATATGCTTTATGGCACAATCTTCTTGCACACTCTTGCTTCCTGCAAAACTTAATGTTTTGCACCCCTTCTAGCTACTCCTCCTCTGTGTGCATCTATTTGTTGTTGTTGTTGTTGTGTGTAGAGAAACTCATATCAATTCAGAATGGCTTTCTCTTTGTCTGGCCAGATTCAAAACTTCTCCTTTGGTGAGCTAAGAAGCTCAGTTTTAATCCAACCTCTGCCTGACTCACAATCACAAATTATTAATGGTGTGGATTGAAATCTATTTATACAGCTGGAATTTTCCTAACCGGAAAAGAATGTACAAGATGAATTATGAAATATATTCAGGCATCTCCCTTGTCTGAATTACAACTCCTTTCTGCAAGTATAAGAGGCTGAAATCTGATGCCTACAGTTTAATTCAGTGAAACCTATACCCAAGCAAACATATATAAGATGGGGCAATTCAGTAGCATAGCAAGAAGGGGTGCAAAGTTTTTGCTGGGAGCAACACCATGGTAGGCAAGTGCCCCTCTCCTTTGGAGCCATTCCAGAGGCATATACCTCTGCATTGCTTTTCCTGCATGGAATGGCTCTGCAAGAGAGAGGGGGGCTGCTTGCATACCATGGGGAGACTTCCTTCAAAACACAATGCTTTGCACCCCCTATAGCTTCACCATTGTGGCAATTCTTATCTTTCTTTGGTTCTTTTTTCAAAACACTCATTACATTGTCTCCCCTTTGAATCCTAAACTGTGCATGGCTTATCCAGTGCAGCTCGGGAAGTAGCTGGACATCTCCTCAGGATAAGAGGATATATTTCCCCTAAACCTGAATAGAATCCAAATGGTCCTTATAGGGATTCTTGGATCAGTACCAGCTATATCACTGGTGCAAATTTGGAAAACCCTTTAGAATATGGCATAGGAAGCCTCTGGCAATCCCTCCCTGCCATGCCTGATCCTCCTCTCATTCTGCCCTCCCCTCGCCCAGAAATACCTTTTCCCCACCTCCAAAATGCCCTCCTGCAACCCTTTCTCAGTCCCCACACCACCTGGCAAAACCCTGACTGTTCCAACTGATGCCAGGATGGTGGTGCCAACAGGCCACCGCAGGCCATTGAACCATAGTGCCGGATCATAAGTAGCCACAAACACGCTATGGCATATTTCCAACACTCTGAGCTGGAGCAGAGATGGCGAGCCTCAATCAGCCACTAGTTAGGATTTGCTGTCAATCATTCTGAAAACAACCTTGCAAGGTAGCCTATCTAATGTTACCTGAAGGTACAATCATTTTTTATAGATAATTTACTGATTTTTATTTTTAAAAAGTACAGCAAGGATAAATTATATATTAAAAAGAAAGAAAAAAGAAATAACATAAAAATAAATGGAATATAGATACGAATAGCATTAAAGATATGTGCAGAATTCTAAATTTACCTTTCTTTTGTGTTAAACCAATTTTTACAGCCTAAAAATCTAAAACAATCTATAATTTTATTTTTAAAATTGCAACAAAAAGAGAAAAATCCTAACCCATTTAGGCTGGCATAACTCACTCACTCCCTGTTCCCATGATGATGTGGGGAGGCCAGTGCATTTCTGTGCATTGGCCTAACCCCTCCAGGAATGGCGCAGAACTGCTTTCAGGCATTTTTTGTGACAGTCCGAGGCCAGCATGGGACTTGTGCCAGGACTTAAGTTAGGATTGCAGCCTCAATCTTACAGTGAAAAAGTGGAGAATTATTGGTTTAACAAGGCAACCCAATGAATCTTTGGATAAAATTTCAACTGGGGACCTCTGTACCCGGTTGACTAATGGCGCTGCTGTACTTTAACATTTTGCTTGCAATGGACATAATTATTTAATGCATTTGTAAGCTGCTTTTTAAAAATATCTCTTCCCCCAAAAGAGGTTTCTCTCTTTTACAATTTTTATTTTCCATGTGCCACATTCCTTTTTGGCCCATCAAAAAACTGAGGTCATTGATATTAATTTTTCTTTTCCTTTAAACATTCAAGAGGTCGCTTTAGGTACATCTCCATGAAAGGAAGTGAAAAAGCGAGCCTGTTCCTTCGGCAGCTCCGATGCAACGGTCTTTCAAACACCTTTTGGTGTGGGGGGGGGGGGGAATGTTATTGCAAAAAGAGTGGGAAGTGGGTTGGGATTTTAATTGACTTTCATGTTGTTTCCCCACCAAGTTCAACCTGAGGTGAAACATTGCATTTATGTCACATTTTGCTGCAAGCTAAACAACAGAAAGGTTCGAAAATTAATGTCGGTGTCCAGTCAAAGGCCGTGCGTAGCCATTAGTGGGAGTGCTGGGCTGAGATAATAACGCATTGTAAGCATGAAAAATTCAACAGTAATTGCTATCTTCTGGTCTCTCTCCTTTGCGTCCCGTCTTTTTTTCGATAGAGAATCGGCTCCACGGTCCCAAAATGATCTCTCTGCTATTCTGCCCCACAGTAATGCCATGGATCTTGATCATTATGACTAATGGCGCTGCAGAGAAGCTTCTCTTTTATATTTTGGCAAAATGCAACTCTGCCGTTGATCTTTTACCATCCATTAGGGACCCTATAACAAGCATTTCTGCCTGCCTGAGGACTAGCTTTGATTCAGCATCTCCCCAACTTCAGCCACCCAACAGACCAGAGAGATGCTCTGATTCCATGTGGTTGCAAAGCTGAGCCATATTTTCTACTTAATGCTCAACGGTGTAACATTACAGAACATGTTTTCTTAATATTGAAAGCTTGCACCAAACACATACCAGTCGCATAGCTAGAGGGGATGCAAAGTACTATATTTTGCTGGGAGCTTCACTGCAGTATGCGAGCAGCCCCACCCCAGGGTGACCATATAGAATGGAGGAAAGAGTCCCTGTACTTTTAAACATTGCATAGAAGAGGGAATTGAGGCAGGTTTCGCTTATCATAGAAGGGTTTAAAAAGCAGCCCCACCTTCTATGCAATGATTAAAGGTAGAGACACTCTGTCCTCCATTCTATATGGTCCTCCATTCTATATGGTCATCCTCACCCCTCCATTTTGCTCTTGCAGCCCAGAACGGCTTCAAAAGGGAGAACATGGGACTGCGTGCACACCAAAGTGAGACTTCCTGCAAAACTTAATGCTTTGCACCCCTCTAGCTATGCCACAATGCAAACCATTCCTGAAAACAATCGGAATAAAAATAATAATTGTAACAATTTATACACTGAGGTTTGCTTTACAACAGGCTACTGTTCATGCTGTTTTCCACATTCCAACATATATTTGTGAGTCACACATTTAGGATTCAACCCTCTATAAACAATTCTGGTTGACCATTTGGATTTTCATCTCACAAACAACGCAGCTGACTTGGAAATCAGATCATATCCTCAAGAGAACAACTTCCTTCTACACTGTCCATGAAATTGCAACACTTGGATATTTTAATTTGGGGGTTTTGTCCCAAAAAAAGGAAGAAAAGCATCTCAGATATAACAACATTCTGTGTAATGAAATCTCCCATAGCAGGAAAGCAAATAAATAGACACAACTCTTCTACTGTTGATGCAGGGGGTAAGAGCACATTTAATTTTAAGTCAATCGCTTTGGAGAACGCCAGCACTTAAGGGAAAGACGGCAAATCGAGATTTGTTCCCATCCTTGTATTGTTATTATTGCCACTGGATGCAGCTTCTCAACACATTTTCAATATATCTAAGATTAACTATTATTTTCTCCCCTATAAATAAAATATAATCATCCTGCAAATCGGCAAAGGGAAAACCATCAGATCCATTAACCTGACGAAGAATTCCTTCAGGCCAATAATACAGGATGGTGAATCTTTCATTTTATTGAGCTATCTCTTTCTACATCTCAGCACAGACAGAGAGAAAAGCAAAGTTTATAAAGAAAGTGAGGCAGTCGCTAAATTGTATTCAATGTCTAACTTTTTAAGACATTTCAGTTTGCAATCTTTAGAACACACACAAATGCAAACACATGTGCATGCCAAGTGCACATGCACACACACTCAAAGCCTTTTAGTACTTTGCTAAAGTCCTTCTTATTGTATCATTTTCAAAATGTTCATTGTTAAGATTGCATTTATCTAACTCCACAGGCATCTTCTCATCTGATTTGACAATCTTCCAGGACTACATGCCATTTGAATACTTGAAATCATAAATAACTATGGGTCAGAGCTGCATTGCCTTGATAAAACCAAGTTTGTGTGCGTTTGTGTGTGTGTCCATCCCTACTCCCTCCAGTTTAACATCGCTCAGGAGTGGGCATTTCCCTTGTCTCTTTATGGTGAAGCCTCCCTCATAAAACACAAAATTAACAATAAGGTAATCTGGCAAAAGGATAATGTTTTATAGGCAACCTATTATCTCCTAACAGAAGGGGTGATTAGTCAGCTGCTCTACTTGAACTTGGTCCAAAGACATTCTTTTTTTGTCCTTGCCTACAAAGAGAGCAGGAAATTAGGATAATCGCGTTGGCTTTACTAATTTTTAAGTGTTATTATTATTGTTAGTGATGGAGATGGTGGTCTTTGTTCCTGCTTCCAGTAACCAAAGCTCAGCCTGAACATGTTACTGCTGCATAATGTTCCTCTGAACCATTGGTGTCGGCTGCCAAGCCATGCAGTAGCTGTCTAATAAAACAGCATACAGTACATTATATTTATCTGAAAACCTTCTTCTTTTGCAATGGTTTGGGGCAAGTGACAGAACAACTTCTAAGGTAGTAGTTCCCAAACATTTTGGCACAGCGACCCTTTCTCCAACTTGTCATGGTACCAGAATTCTTCAGGAGGAGGCCATAGAGGCCTCTCTTGGCATGCAATATCCCACCGTACTGGCTTTAGAGTGGCCCACAGAAACATCTGGAAGTCACATCTGGTTAAAAAAAATTAAAAAGAGGTTGCTAACAAAAATTCCAAGTGGTTTCCTGATGCTCTGCAAGATGTTCTGAGGCCCCATAGATGCCAACAGAATGGGTTGCCAACCCAGAAAGACTCAAAAACATAATTAAATACTTGAAAAGTATTTAAATTACTGGGTCAGAGTTGCATTGCCTTGAAAAAACCAAGTTTGTTTGAGTGTCTTTGTGTGCGCGTGTATGTTTGTGTGTGTGTGTGTGTGTGTGTGCCGGTCCAAACTTCCTCCAGGGCCTGCCATTGAGGAGATCCAGCCAGCATGTCATCCGCTTCCTTCTGGAATGGCTCTGATTTCAGCTAAACAGGTATAAAGGGATCAGTTGGGCTCATGACTCACCACTGGGTTGTGACCCACACTTTGGGAAACACTGTTCTAAAGAAGTGGTGTCTGTGCAGCAGTGGCGTACCTCGGTCATTTGGCATCTGGGGCCCACAGATTTTTTTAAACCCTGATACGTCAAAATTATTTAATCATGAGCATTAAAAATTATTTAATCATGATATTTAATAATATCTAATTAATTAGATATTAATTAATAATTTTATATTAAAATCATCTTTCCAATTAAGCCTCTGTTTGTGAGGGGGTGAGGCTGCTTCTGGAGCACTTGTTGAGTTCCACTTTCACTGGATTGGGACCATTCTGGTGGCCTTTCATTCTTCTGGGCCTGACTTGAACACGAGCCAAGGAAGGTCTGCTTACTCACAAGTAAAGACAGCTGTATAGCTCAGTTCCACTTTCCATAGGGCTCAATGCAATTATCAGGAACTTCCTTCTGGGTTGATTTATGGGGACTGTGTTAGTTTGATCAGGGGCATTTGTTTGATCAGGGGCATTTGACTAGGGGCATTGGATTCCTTTCAGTCTGTCTTTTCAGTGGACTAAGGCATGTTTGTCTACACAGGTTTTCTACACGTGAGTAAAGGTGTGATATGGCTCAGTTTCACTTTCCATAGGGCTCATGCAATTTATTTTATTTTATTTTTTGTCATTACTTTTGATAGGAAGGAGATATTTTAAAGCTATTTTTTGCATTGGATTCTGCTGGAAAATAAGCATTAAATGGTTTATTCCAAAGGAGTTTAGTGATTTTTGTGAATTTGGTCACTCCAATGGGTCAGACCCCACCCTGAGGGTGGTACCCATGGACCCCCAGCCCTCTAGGGACTCCACTATTCCCCTTTCTCCAGATAGCTTCAGTCAGTGAAATGAGCCCGCTTCCAATATTTACATAAAATATTTGTGATCCAATATATTGAAAACATATCTATCCATCCAACCTTGTTATATACAGATATATTTTCATACATGGATTTGACGCAACACAAATTGTTCAGTCATGCTGGCCATATTACATGGCGATGTCTTCAGCCATATGACCTGGCTGAAAATGCTCTTCAGCCTTGTAACAGGGAGAAGCACTGCCCTTAAAGTCAATCACAACTAGCACGGCAATCTGTGGGGGGAGACCCCTTTACTTCCCTATCTGTTCTCCTTGTTTGGATTAGAAATAACACAATATGAAATCTAGATTTACTTCTGTTAGAGACAACTGTAAAACATCTCATCACCATTTGCCATGCTGGCCCCCTGTGGGAGGTCCATGTCTACCTCTCATATATTTTGATTTAGATTTAGATTCAGATTTATTTATTTATTGGCCAAGTATGAACTCCATACCCTGAATTTGGCTTCGGCAACGGCTGCAGACATACAAACACCAACACACAAATAGCAAACAATACATACAGAGCATACATCAGATAGAACACAACTTCAGTATTTCCAAAAGTCCCTCAGCATAGTTGATGGTTCAGCAATTTAATGGCACAAGGAAAAAAACTGTCCTTGTGCCTAGTTGACTTAGTGTACAGAGTCCTATATCGGCGTCCAGAGGGAAGAAGCTCAAACAAAATGTGTCCAGGGTGAAGAGGGTCTGCAGCAACACTCATGGCTCTCTTCTTGACCCGAGCGATATATAGATCCTCCATAGAGGGCAACTGTAGCACTGGGAAACTGTATCACTTTTTATGTATTCTAAAAAAGAATGTATTTGTTTTCTTCTTTCTTTTAAGATTTACCATGGTTTACAATCACAATAGCATCTCTTCCAGCAGAAAACCAACCACATTCTTTTAGCTTGCTGTATTGTGCAACTGAATAACTCTACCATTCAAATTTGATCTGAGCTAAACAATTATTCCTACTGAAGAAAGTGAATGTTCTTGGCAAGTTTCGAAATATGATGTATTTTCATTGTGATGCCATTGGATTGTTAAAAGGCAAAAAGCAAATCTTCTAATCTCATATGTCTTCACTGAGATCCTACAGCAGTTTTTCCTCAAACTGTGGGTCTGGACCCACGAGGCAGGTCACCAGCCAATTTCAGGTGAGTCCACATTCATGTCAATATTTTATTTTTAGTATAGTAGATTTGATACTTCCATATTATGTGACTGTATTTGGGGAAACCCTACAGGTCTGTAGTCCTAGCAGGGTACTACATATTTGTTTTTAACAATGAGAGTCAGTGGGATATGTATTCTTGGGTACACGTGGACAGGATTGCAGCCTAGGATTGTTAAAAATTAAAGGTTTTCAACCTGTATCTCTGAAAAATGTTCAAAGTTGATTTACTTATTGAGAATCCACTAAAGTCTATTCCCATGTATGTAAGCAAATGTAAAAAAAAATCCTTTATACCTAATTTGAGATACAGTATTTGTGTTTTGAAAGCCCTTTGCTTATTATGTTATAATTGTAAATGATTTTGACAGTTTAATTTCCCGAGTTACCTTTGTCTTGCTATAAATTAATTTTATATTAGATTGCAGAACGGTAATTTGAAAGAGAATCATTAACTGGTTAAAGACTTTGGGTACAATTCGCCCAACACTGCTGATAGTCAACAGCTATTTAATGCAGGGAGTTTTATGGGAATTTTGCACAAGTCCCTACAATGGAAAATGGCTATAAGTAACACATAGTGAATTGTATTTATTATTTATTTGATTTATATCCCACCTTTCTCCCTAAAGGAAGCATACACAAAGCAGCTCCTTTGTATCCTTTCATTTGCAATGAAAGGATTCCTTCCATTGTATATTTTCATTTGCAATGGAATGTATTAAAATTCAAATGTGTCTATACCTTTAAAAATAAGGATATTTCCATACCATTTTTGACAACAAATTTCACAAAATAAGTAATTGGTTTTGGTTTTTTCAGCCTGGCTTCTTCTACTACACAACTCTTTTTATTATGGATTTAATCAGTGGTTTTAATGTAGATGTTTCATATTTATTGTTTTTCAGTTGCCTGTTTTAAATGTTTTAATGAATTTTTATTGTATGTTTTTGTGGACTGTTTTTCTTTGTAAGCTGTGTAAGCTTTCTCCCTCTGGGAGAAAGGCAGGGAATTGATGATGATGATGATTAGCTATTCATTATTAGCTATGATTAGCTATTCATTTTTTATAAACCACTTTGTGAACTTTTTAGTTGAAACATGGTAGGTAGGTAGGTAGGTAGGTAGATCCATCCATGCATGCATCCATGCATCCATCTATGCATCCATCCATCCATCGATTGGAGGGCTTCAGGGGTTCCCCACAGGTTCTATAGAACCCTTTGCTAATGAGCACCTGGTTCTGAGAACCAGTTACTAATCTATATATATAAAAGAGAAAAGTCACTGACTGACTGACTGACTCACTCACTCACTCACTGACTCATCACCGCCCTGCCAAAACCGGTGGGCCTAGAAGCATGAAATTTGGGGTGGGTGTTCCTTCCACGATTGAGGGGTGCACTAAGAACCGGTTTTCGGAAATTCCAACCGGAAGGGGGTGAAAAGGGGCGCAATGCGTTTTCCTCCCTATACTTTGCATTGAGAATTGCTGACTCAGCAACATTCCGCCCCAACTGCTGGGCCTGAAGCATGGAATTCTGGGAGTTCCTTCTGTCACCTGAACACCCACCAGGAACCATCTGGAGAAATTAACCCTCCAGGGCCTGAAAAGGGGGCAACGTGTTTCTGTCCTATTCTTAACATGGGAGACTGAACAACATCCAGCCAGTTTGGTGCTCAGTGCCTGGTGAACTGGGGGATGTTTTCCGGAGGAAGAGGTTGCGCTGGCGAGGATGCTGTGCATGGGGGGAAGTTGCGCATGGGTGGAAGTTGCGCATGGGGGAAAGTTGCACATGGGGGAAAGTTGCACATGGGGAAAGTTGCGCATGGGAAAAGTTGCGCATCAGCGGATGATGCGCATGTGGAAAGTTGCGCATGGGAGGATGATGCGCATGGGAGGAAAGTTGCACATGGGGGAAAGTTGCACATGGGTGGAAGTTGCACATGGTGGGATGATGCACATGGGGGATGATGCACATGGGGGGATGATGCGCATGGGGGGATGATGCGCATGGGGTGAAGTTGCGCATGAGGGGAAGTTGCGCATGGGGGGAAGTTGCACATGATGCTCATGGGGGAAGTTGCACATGGGGGGAAGTTGTGCATGGGGGGAAGTTGCGCATGGGGTGAAGTAGCGCATGAGGGGAAGTTGCGCATGAGGGGAAGTTGCGCATTGGCGGATGATGCGCATGGGGAAAGTTGCGTATGAGGGGATGATGTGCATGGTGGAAGTTGTGTATGGGTGGAAGTTGCGCATGGGTGGAAGTTGCGCATGGGGGGATGATGCATATGGGGGGATGATGCGCACGGGGGTAATGCACATGGGGGAAGTTGCGCACGGGGGAAATTTGCGCATGGGGGATGATGCGTATGGGGGATGATGCGCACAGGGGGTAATGCGCACAGGGAGAAGTTGCACATGGGGGAAATTTGCACATTGGGGTTGATGCGCATGGGGGGAAAGTTGCGCATTGGGGTTGATGCGTACGGGGGAAAGTTGCGCATGGGGGAAAGTTGAGCATTGGGGAAGTTGCGCATGGAGGGACGATGCGCATGGAGGGATGATGTGCATGGAGGGACGATGCGCATAGGTTGTTTCTGCGCCATGGGGGGATGGCATAGGGAGAAATGTTACACACGCAACGCAGGTACGCTTTTCGCTAGTGGGACATAAAACCTGTTGTTAATTTATTTGAATCCCACCACTGGATGGGTCTTATTCAATCTTTGCTCCTGTTCAAAAAAGTAACACATAGTGACTGATGGCACCAACCAGATCCAGCCCCAGATAATGTGCCTTGACTAGATAGTTCACAAAGTGGCAACTTTTACCAACAAGTGGCAAATAAAGAGTAAAAGAAGACTATATTACCTGAAAATATCATTCAGACCATCCTGTTAGTAGATTATGAGGATGATGGTATGTATTATAAATTGCTAGTGTTGAGTGTCGTAAATATGCATACCCAGGACCACCAGGAAATGGGGTTAGGATCTAGCCAACTGCTGGATCCTGGACCCACTTCCTGATGCTTGCACAACCTCAGTTCCACCTATCCACCTGCCTTCCCTCCACCCCAAAAATGCCTCCTGCCCACTCTCTCCATACCCCCAGATTCCTGTGCCAGCCTGCAAAAGCTGATACAGACTTATTCCACCGAGGTCGCATCTCACACATGAATCCCTTGCACCAATCTCCTTGCATATGTATTGGCACAAAAGAGCTTTAAGGCACTTTCACAACACCATTGGCCCAGCACAAGGGTTTGTGGTGGCTCAACACCACATTAGAATTATGCCCTCAGACACTCAACAACTTACAGAGTCTCCTACATCTCTTAGTCCAATAAAAAGCTGGTGAGACCTTAAAACATTTTTATTTACACAGGCATTTGATGCTTTTTAAAGGTGTGACAGTATTGCTGCCTGCCTATTTTTTAAACTGAGTTTTATTGTGTTTTACTGGTTTTTATATAATTCAATTGTATTTTAACTGTATTTTAATTGTGTTTAAACTGTATATTGTTATCTAGTTTTAGTGGTATATTATTGTTGTTCTTAAATGTTGTTAATGGCAGGTTTCCTTTCGTTAAGGAAGAAAGGTGGGATATAAATCCAATAAAATAAGCAAATATACAGTGGTATGCAACTTAGGGTGCAATCCAGAGTAACTATGGGGAGTCCTTGCTCCGATGTAAGAACAATTTACTCTGGATTCCAATATGAATTTCCCATAGGTTTTCACTAGGTGATGCCGTAACTATGTCGACCTAAATGTCTCTTACGTGCTCCTTTAGTTACTCTGGATTGTAGGGTTATTTTTAATGCTCCATACAGACAGGCTTGGATTCAAGCAGCAACTCTGTTAAAGATTTCAAAAAGTATGACATGCTGCAAGCTCTTTTATCAACGTACCCCATTCACCTCTTCATCCCATCTTTTGTTTTTTATAGGCTTCCTACCCATTTCTCTGTCCTTTCACTCTAACAGATTCATTACATTTCAAGTAAATTGACATTGCATGACCTACCTAGACTCATCCAATTTACATGCTTTTAACGTGAACGCCGTGGTGCCTTGCACAGAGTACCTCCACAGTAACGCTCTGGTCCTTCGCCAGATGTTTTTCATTGAATTCCCATTTAAGAATATCATCAGTGTTTTAGGAACAGTGACTTTGTTCAGCCAAACCGTTCATGACAGCCCATGCATAGATTTTTATCTCTTTACATAAAACCCCATCAGTGCTTCTTGCTCTCAGCCACACCTGGAATAGCATGTGGTTTTGATCCTCAAGTTTGTGGATCTGTGTTTTGCAAGGAAGGCAAATATCTGCTTCTTAAAAGCAAAAAAAAAAAAAGGAGGGCGAGGGACTCCCTTTCCATCCATTCCCCAATATTTGCAAATGCAATTACGACAGTGTGAAATGCGATTGTATGGGAATGAAAAGCTCAGCCAAGTTTCCAAAAAGCTTTCAATATGCTCATAAACATTTGTATTAATGATAAAGACCCTGTTAGAAAAGCTGTCCGCTGATGTTTTCCAAAAGACTAAAAATACTATCTGCACCAAAAACTAGCAACACATTGAATTGTAAACTTCAAAGCGGCGGTTAACCTTTGTTTTCCTGCAATATAATTTTACAGTCGAACCGGCTAATTTGACTGTGATGCTCATATGAATAACTCGTTCTATGCAATGGGAGCTACGAAGAGTTCTCAGTACAGAGGGGAAAAAAGGTTGGGATAAATCACATCAAAGTTGGTTTAATAGCATTATGAATAATAGCAAATTCTCTTCCATGGAGTTGCCTTTTTAAGTGTCTTTCATCCAGTCTTTCACCAGAGGCAATACTTATGATTCTGGAGTTAAAAAGCAAGTTGGTGCTTAGTTAACACAAAGAATGAATGGATAAATGCCTGGTGAAATTGGAAGCCACATCAGAATGACATTTCCAAGAGATGTAAAAGAAAAAGGATCCAAAAACAGAATTTTGATTTCACAGTTTCAAGGTGCTGGAGGGTGGCCTCATCAAGAAGCTTGCACTGGATCTATATTAGAATTACTATTGTTATGATGAGCAATCCTCAAGTAAGACCAGTGAAAATGGCCCAGCTGGGCTGGCCCAAGAAGGCTATATCCATAACAGAAAGTTGGGCCAAATCCACAGCTTGCTGAGGCTGCTGAGCACTAAGTGGCATCTGGGAAGGGCTTGCTCCTGAGAAGACCTGCCTCAGATCACACTAAACAAGGAACAGCTGTTGTGCCTGTCTTATAAGAGTGCCTGACAACCAGTCAGAGCTGCAGCTTGAGACTGCAGTACAGCAGTACCAGGATGGATGCAAGGGCTGGAGGATGGAGGAGTGGCTGTGTTTGTGGCTCTTGAGGTTGGTGGGCTGTTGTAGTTGTACTGTATCCTGAGGTTGAGAGGCAGGGGTTGCAGTTAGGCTACACTGAGAATCGCCGAGGGCCGCATCTCGGTTTGTGCCTCAGTTTGGAGACCCCGATATAGACCACTCTATACTTGAATGGGTGGGTGGGTGGGTGGGTTAACCTTAACATCTGATTTACCATGTCCATGTATTTGCCATACACTTAATGAATGGATATGGGCTGTGGGTGGCGCAAGTGGCTAAGACACTGTGCCTGTTAACCAGCAGGCCAGGGTTCGAGACCCGGGTCGGCCCCACAAGACAGGGTGAGCTCCTGTCCTTAGCCCAGCTCTGTGACGCCAGCTGGATCCATTCGTATTGGCTCTGCCTTTCCATTGGACTAATTCAGTGGCGTAGAGAGGGGGGATTTGCTGCTTGGGGAACAGCCTATCCTCCATAACAATCCAACCCAGGCTTTCGTGCTTCGCATGCAGCGTATGCAGCGCTGAGCATGATACCATAGTCTTCCAAGACTGACGGAGGCCTGCTTTATTAATGAATGGATGCATGAATGGATGGAGGAATAAACAAACAAACAAACAAACAAAGACTGAGAAACAAACAATAAAACAAACAAACAAACAATAAACAAACAAACAAAACAATATTTGGCTGAGATGATTCTATGCACTTTCTGGTCCAATTTAGATAATTATCACCTTTCCATACTGGCACATACTATTCTTGGTACAGTTACTTTAAAAGGTGTTCAGTTCTTGCAGGCTCAAGAGCGTGTAGTTACATCATTAAAGCAATCAGCACCACAGGGAATTCTTATAATTTGTATATTATAAGGATAATTTTTATTACCTTGCGGTTCTGATAGAGGGTGAGGCTGCTATATTATAAACAAGCAATGACGGTCCTAAGGGGGAATTTATAAAAGTAACTCCTTCCAATGTGCTTTCCTTTCAACTTTGGTTGAAACTGACAAGGTAATTGACAAGAATGTTTTTAATAGGCAGAATTAATATCAGTCACTCTGGGGCTCCACAAATTAGATCACTGGAAGCATGTTAATGAGTGGGCACATGTTCTAAATAACATGTTTTCAACATAGGCAACTCATGACCATCCACCGAACATATTACCTGGTTCAATGGGCATTGCATTCTACTGTGGCTTACAACATTCAGGGCAAAATTTCCTGATAATTCTGTAGTTCTTTACTGTTGGCACATAATTGTTTTCAAAGTCCTCTAATTTCACAGCTACCAGAGTCTTTAAAGAGTGCAGTATTAAGTATTACAACATCAGAACCACACTGAGTTCAGAGGTGCATCTCTTGTTAGCAGTCCTTGTTGGGGGAAAAATAGGAAGCATCTGTTGAGATTTGAATTATATTTCACATTATGAATAAAGATTCAGAAGGTCTCAAACAAAATAACCAAATTATCAAAACTGATCAGTAGTAGTTTTGTATCCAAGTGTGTATCACTCTCCCTGCGCACATCACCCAGTGCAGGACGCAGCCCCTGAACCACTTAGTGACACCAATGGCAATCTGGATATGAGAGTTGTCTGTGGCAAGCAAACAAACCACAGCAAAAGAGTTTATATCCATTTTCAATTATAAAGGTCTATTAAACAATTGCTGAGGAGTTTCAAATGAGTTTAAAGCAAATTAACCTAACAGTTGCTTAAACTGAAAATTAAACTTCTATACAACATCAAAAGTTTTTAATTTAAAGGCTCTCTGTGATCAAGATATATTAATTTACAGTCTTTATGTATACCAAGCAATAGGTCAAAAATCTCCCTTGATAATTAGAGTACTGAAATATACTGACACTATTGACACTATTATCATATATCTTCGCCGATGACGCTGCTGTTACTGCTCACTCTGCCGAAGACCTTCAACGACTTATGGACCGTTTTAGCAAAGCCTGCCAAGACTTTGGACTAACAATCAGCGTGAAGAAAACACAAGTCATGGGTCAGGGTGTGGATCCACCTCCCTGTATCACAATCTCTGAACACGAATCTGGAGGTTGTCCATGACTTTGTGTACCTTGGCTCAACTATCTCTGACACTCTCTCCTTAGACTCTGAGCTGAATAAACGCATTGGTAAAGCGGCAACTACATTCTCCAGGCTTACAAAGAGAGTATGGCTTAATAAGAAGCTGACGGAACATACAAAGATCCAGGTCTATAGAGCTTGCGTCCTGAGCACACTCTTGTACTGCAGTGAGTCTTGGACCCTTTATGCATGGCAGGAGAGGAAGCTGAACACCTTCCATATGCGCTGTCTCCGACGTATTCTTGGAATCACCTGGCATGACAAAGTCTCAAATGACACAGTATTGGAACGTGCTGGAATCTCTAGCATGTTCACACTTCTGAAACAGTGGCGTCTACGCTGGCTTGGGCATGTCGTGAGAATGGCTGATGGTCGGATTCCAAAAGATCTCTTATATGGAGAATTAGTGCAGGGAAAGCGCCCAAGAAGGAGACCACAGCTGCGATACAAGGACATCTGCAAGAGGGATCTAAAGGCCTTGGGAATGGACATCAACAGCTGGGAAACCTTGACCTCTGACCGTTCAGCGTGGAGGCAAAAGACCCAGCATGGCCTTCTCCAACTGGAAGAGACACTTGTTCGGCAGGCTGAAGCAAAGAGACAGACCCGAAAGCAGCGAAACCTGGGCCTGGGCAGGGGACGGAATTTATTTGTCCTCAGTGTGGAAGGGATGG
Organism: Cryptoblepharus egeriae; assembly: GCA_030015325.1. Classification (NCBI taxonomy): domain Eukaryota; kingdom Metazoa; phylum Chordata; class Lepidosauria; order Squamata; family Scincidae; genus Cryptoblepharus; species Cryptoblepharus egeriae. The sequence continues at coordinate 7,091,745 of JAREYC010000001.1, forward strand.
ACACTCTCACATTGGCCTCTTTAGTCACACTAGATGTTGTTTCAGGACCTCCAGTCAGAGCACGATACCATAGTCTTTCGAGACTGAAGGATGCCAATAATAATAATGTCATATATACATTATTGATACACTTCTCCATGTTAACTTTCTTTAAAATAACTGAATATAAATTTTGCATACACCACACTGCAAGTACACCGTCCATTTATAGGGTTTCTAATTTCATCATCAGAAACAAGATAGTACAGAATAAAATGAATGGGAAAAATTATATACAAATTCCAAATAACTCCTATGGATTAGAACCATCCACCTATGGATGAGTGGGCAAACTGGACCACTTTAGGGATACTGAACCTATAATAATTGTGTAGGAGAGAGAATTTCAGTAGGTTCAGCTTGACATCTATTAGATGACATATTATATCTGCTGAGATTCTCTGTTGTATACAATTCTTACGGTCCAGCCAGAGCACTTAAATGACCCAGTTTGCCAATTTTTGGATTAGCATAACACAGGGTGACCATATAGAATGGAGGGCAGAGTGCCTTTACCTTTAAGCATTGCAAAAAAGAGCTTTAAAAAGCATTACCTGCCTAAATTCCCTCTTCTATGCAATGCTTAAATATCTCCATTCTATCAAAATTTACAGCTAAAAAAGCAGAAATAAAATATAAAACCATCTTGTATATCAAAAAGTACATTTCCTTTACTCGAAGTGGAACACAGATTGAGTATTCAAAGAGCCAATTCAATGTTATTATGACAGACTATATTATTATGACAATAAGGTGTTAGTAAGGTGACAACCTAGGGGGTGACATCATTAGGGACCAAAATCATTAAAATAACTGAATAAGGAATAATACCATCATGTTATTGATGTGTTATTGGCGTGTAACAGAATGCAATTAAATAAACCACTTTGAAATATATCTATTCCATCAAAATGTATAGCTAGATAACCAGCAGGGGCAGGGGGATGGTGCATTGCTGAGCCCCCCACACCAGGGTGAGCAGGGTGACCATATAGAACGGAGAAGAAAGTGCCTCTACCTTTAAGCATTGCATAGAAGAGGGAATTGAGGCAGGTGCTGCTTTTTAAACCCTTTTATATTGAACGAAACCTGCCTCAATTCCTCAAGTAGAAACACTCTGTCCTCCATTCTATATGGTCATTCTGCCACTAGGGTAACTATATGTCTTCTTTTTCAGGACATTTTTTTTATTAGTCTTGTGTCCAGGGAAAAATCTTCATTGTCCTCCCTTTTCTTGTGATCTGGCAGCATGTAGCCTTCTTGTCATTAATAAATTTTATCTAGTAAATTATATGTAATAGTTTTAAATTTAGCAATAAATAGTATAGTATTTATATAGGACTGCAGTGGCTCCATGGTTAGATTTCCAATCAGCAGGTGAGCAGTTTGAGACTCAAGTACCACAACTCAGGATGAGTTCCTGTCCTTAGCCAAGCTCTTGCCAATCTAACAGTTCAAAAGCATGTAAATGCAAGTAGATACCACCTTTGTGGGAAAGTAACAGTGTTCCATGTGCATCAATGTAGTCATGCTGGCCACATTCCATGCAAGCCTCTTTGGACAACACTGGCTTTTAAGCCTAGAACAGGGATGGGCACCACTATCTAGAGTTGGACAAGACTGGCAGTATATACTATGTGCGGGTAGAGTAGCCATAATTCTCTTCCACAAAACTGGGACATGACTGACCCCTTGTCAAACTTGCCAGTATGTGAACACAAAACCGGGACTGTCATGGTTTTTACGGACATATGGCAACCGTACCTGCGGGAGTCATCTTTACCTTAATATAGCATTTATCTTAACCACATGAAAGCAATATATAAGAGTGTTTTTAGCTTTTAATTTGTCATGTCCTTCATTTTTCTTGGATGTAATATAGGTGCCATCTCTGCTTTTGCGGATATATCTGGTACACAATAAAGATGCGTCATCCTGACATGGGCTCCATATCCACAACTGCTAAGATTCCATAGTCCATCACCCTCCTGCCTTAGGGTGCAATCCAGAGTAACTACGTGGAGTCCTTGCTCTGGTGTAAGAACAATTTGCTCTGGATTGCAATATGAATTTCCCACAGGTTTTCATTAGGTGGTGCAGTAACTACGGGTGCACGTAATGTCTCTTACGTGCTCCTGTAGTTACTCTGGATTGTAGGGTTACTCTTCATGGGATCACTTTGGGCTAGTAGTAATGGTCTTGGGGTAATGGTCGCATGGCATGCTTTACAGTACAATTCTGGTAGTGAGATGACACACAAGTCTGGATTGAACTGTTAGGCACAAATACTTAATATCTTCACCAATCTTTTTTGTGATATCAGTCTTATGTTTTCTTTTTAATCCTCCCATGTATTCTCTGCCAAGCATGTAATAAACAATTGTGACAATAAGTCTCTCATTTCAAAGGTAAGCAAGGATTCCCTTCAAAAGTTGTTTAAGGTGGTGTATTTGATAGCCAGGCTCCCTCTCCAAAAAAAGAGCATTTCTTAGTGGCATTTCACTTAGCATGGTTTACGTGTATCTCAGCTGTCAAGGGAGATGATGGGGCCTGACAGATGAGAAGTCTCAAAAGTTCAGCTCCTTTTCAAATGTGCTAACTGCTCCGAGAGCTGCTTAATTTGGGCTCTACTGGAACTAACAAAAAGTCCTTGTAAATATGCAGGGGTTTGCATGTTTCAGAGGCACAGGGAATCTCAAGAAGAGATCCTGCTCATTCTGTGTGCAAGAAAAATTTCATGAGTCAGACTTCAGGCCACAGAGAATTACAAATGTAATTCTTTTAATTAAAAAAATAAATAAACTCAGAAGCTCAAAGGATATGAACAAATGCATGATAAATTTCTTGCCACCTTTAATTCCTCTAAATTACACAGAGTGGCATAGCTAGAGGGAGGCAGTGCATAAAGTTTTGCAGGGACCCTCACACGGTTTGTAAGCCATTCTTCATCCTCCTTTTTAATAATTTTATACACACACACACACACACCATATTTATTTGAATACAGTGTGTAATCAAATATAATGCGCAACCTATACTCATACTAAAAATACTGTATTTACTAAATTCTAACATCGAAACCAATGCACACCCTGATTTTGGAGACTTCATTTGGCTGAAAAAGGTGAGCATTATATTTGAGTAAATACAGTATATATATTTTGCTGGTCTTTGACTGTTAATAAAGATCTACCTACAGCATATATATATATATATATATGCACAGTATATACAGTATATACAGTGTATATACATATATATATGCACAGTATATACAGTATATACAGTGTGTGTGTGTGTGTATATATATATATGTATACTGTATACTGTATACTAACCAGATGAAATTAATATACAAGTTTTTTTGACTTTTATTTTGTCATGGCCTACATTTTTCTAGGATGTCCTACATGTTGCGTTTTAAGGTGGTGCATTTTGGGGTGGACGGAGCAACAGAGGAAAATGAAAATGGAGAGATGTGAAAGGAAAGGGTGGACCACATGCCTAAAAGTGTGTGTGTACCACATACCCAGGGTGTGATTGTTGGCAATGGTACACACAATGGTACATCCTGGAAATCCAAAACAGGACAGCTAGGACATGTACCATCTATATCAGGAGCAGATCCAAGTTGCCCCATTGAGCAGGCTGAGGCATTACCCATTGTAAGGAGACATATGTCTTCTTACTTTAAAAACTCCAGCCTACTCCTGGTGTGCAGCATAAGTTCAGGCTAGGTTTGGATGGTGAGTTGGTACTGGCTCATCTTTTTCCAGTCCAACATGCCATATTAAATATCTTTAACATAGTCAAGTCGTCACACTCAAATACAAACACGCACACACAAGTCTAAAATATTCTTAAAATTCATTTCAATTACAGATGGAGATGTTTTGGATTAATGCTGTTTTAGTGATAATTCTATCTATAAGTTACTAATGAGGATCATAACTCCTGTAAGTCAAGGACAAGTTACTCAATATAATATCTGCATGGGTCAATAGAGAGGTCAGTTGTCCCTGCAAGGGAGGATGCATGTTTCCAATTGGCCTTGAATAACAGACATACAGCCTAGGCCTGGGAATGATGTGTGGTTGAATTACACAGCGGGGCGCCTTAAAAACTGATTATTCCTGCTTTTGATGATGTACTGGAATAATTGGTGAGAAATATAAGTTTTGCGGATCATCTTGAAGGAACCAAGCAATGAAGTGTGCATTTTTCCGGCAGTGCTGTTTGTTTTATCCAGCTGTGCTGTAGAATAAAAGCTACACAAACCCACACAGATATTCAAATTAGTTAAATCTCCCTTTGTGATATCAGTAAATAACCATCGGGCATTTCCCCCCCCTCCTTCTCAATGCTGCTTGCCTTGGTTTCAAACCTTGTGAATTTCAAATCTTTTTTAAATTAGAAGAAAACTTGCAGAATTCAGGCATCCCAGGAAGATGTCAAAAAGGTGGCCTCTGGACTTTTTTATTTTCAAAGATTTTAGGAAAGCTGGAAGGACAAAGAAATGGACGCCTCTGATCCAACTTTGGGATCATTTAATTGGAAACAGGTTAAATTGGATTCACATCTAATAATAATTCTAGCAGGTTTTTTCTCCAGATCTTTTGAAATTCCCCTAATGTCTTTCAAGGACTCTTATTGCATAGCTCCAATAAGAGTGTTCATCACCCCAATTTTCTGCGTCTGTTTCTTTTATTAATAGCGAGCGAGAGCAAAATAAAACTCCAATCTCTTTTAAGCAAAACAACCTTCAAAGGATTGGTATGAACAGAAGTGTTTTGGATACTTGTTAACAATATATTCTAATGATTGACTCAAGTATGCTTATGTAATTTATGTCAATGGGGGGGAAAAAAAAACTATGATCCCAGCCCTTGAATCAAGGCTTTTCTCTTTTCTGTGTATTTAAATGGCTCAAACCACTTGGACTCTCCTCAGTTAACTAATGCCTGTGCATGTTTGGAGTAGCTACTTAGCCATTGCAATCTCTTTAGCACATTAACCCATTATTGATCTTAACCCTGACCTGACCTATACCTAGGAAATCAGCTTTTTCACAAATGAGAAGGACTATAATTGATTCTGTTACCAAGCTCTATCTAGGCAAAGGATCAACGTCTTAATGCAAATTTTAAAAATAACCACACATCAGATTTTATGGTTTATATGGATTCTTTTATCTCCTCTTTCTGTTATTTTAAAAGTAGAATTCCATTGTCTTGTGGATTGTCTTGAACCTACACTGGAAAGGCCTTCTAGTCAGAGTGAGATGCCCTAAGGAGGTACACTATCTTAGGGTAAAATCCAGAGTAACTACGGGGAGTCCTTGCTCCGGAGTAAGAACAAGTTATTCTGGATTGTAATATGAATTTCCCATAGGTTTTCAGTAGGTGGTGCAGTAACTACGGGTGCACATAATGTCTCTTATGTGCTCCCGTAGTTACTCTGGATTGTGTCCTTAAGCAACTTCCATATCCATTCAATGAAATCTACCAACTTGTGAAAGCTCTTCATTATACCTGTTCGTTTAAATGACTTTTAATCTTAAACCCAGTACCACAAAGGAACAACTCATGCTGAAGAAACAGAAATATTTAAAAACTTAATAAATACTTAATTTAATTAATTGATTTTGTCTGTATACTGCTTTGTGAACATTTCTCTATAAACCAAACAGCACCTTCTATGCATTACTGTTGCTGCCCAGAATAGGTATGTTGGCCAGTGGAAAGGGTTGCTTACACGGCACATTGCGGCACATGCAGTACTTACTGTTTCTTTACCCTTTACGTACGGATTCTGTACTGTCATACCAGAAGGATGCATATGTAAATGAACTAGCACTCTTATAAGTTGCAAAGCAATTGCTGGATAATTTTTTCCATACAAGACTACAATCTATTTTGTGCGCTAGATAATGGTACTTTACTAGGGAGCTACACAGCTTTTAATGTTTCTGCTGCTGTTGTTGATGTTGTTAATTATTCAAATGGAGATCTGCCCTGTATTTGTCACCAGTTTCAAAATTCAGATAGGTTTTCTCCAGTTGAATGAAAATAAAGGCGAGGAGTTATTTGAACTCAATACGGATATAATTTTAACAAATTAGAAGCCTATAAGCTTCCTTGTTGCTTCAGTGCCTTTATGTACTTTTTGATTAAAGAAGTTTCAGAATAGTGCATTTGTTATCTGTGGTTCCATTAAATACTTCAATTAATATTAGTTGTTCCGATTTCCAGTCTCTGCAGCAAGCTTCATGCTCAGAAACTGCTTCCTAATTATTGGCAAGTTAGCTGCTACAAGGGTGTCAAGTGCAGTTTGCCAATTTGCCCAAATGGCACTTAAATTGCTCGAGGGCGACTCTTTCCTTAGGATGGTTTGAAAATTCAGTGCAAATAATTTTATAGGATGGGGAAAAATTAAATGTAAGTACATAAACACCAGTGACCCACACTGGGTACCTAACCTGTACATACATCTCTAAATATCAAATAAAATCTTTACAGAAAAGATGTAAAAACTGAATGAAAAGCTGAACCAAACAGGCTGTGCTCCATCATTTCATAATTTTCTTTCTTTCTTTCAAACCTGCAATTAATTACCAACCAGTAATTCTATGTAGCTTTTTCTCTTTTCCTTCTTTAAATGTGAAGGGAATTCTCCCTGTAAGCTAATGAACTAAAGTGAATCCAAATAGAGACCAGCTGGCTGAATTACTAAGTAATTTTATACACATGATTGACTTTATGATCGTTTCAGTGCAGTAACTAGTCTTTATTCTCACAATCAGTCCCAACGATAATTTGGGAGGGGAAAGAGGGTGCAGAGAATGATTGAAATCAGAAGAATGAGGAGTGGAGAGGTTTGTTTGATGTCATATGGGCCAGTCTTGGACACACTTTTTTGGTATAATCAATGCTGAATTATGGCTCCTTATAGGATCAAGAACAACGTATAGTGAATAGCTGTATGTGAGACTAACAGGCTGCAATCCTAAAGACGCTTTCCAGGGAGTAAGAGGATGCCTAAGGGTGGGCTGCACAGGGGATTCAGGAGGACAGGATGGGGAGAGTGGACAAGTGGGTGGGTCTGGCCTGAGAGGGAGATGGCTTCCATACTTAGGCCAGTTCCTAACCTACCTCCTAACCTCCCAGTTAAACCACACTGCTCAGATTTCTGCCAGCATTGCACAGAATCATAGAATCCTAGAGTTGTCGGCCCCACAAGACAGGGTGAGCTCCTGTCCTTAGCCCATCTCTGCAACGCAGCTGGATCCAATCGTATTGGCTCTGCCTTTCCATTGGACTAATTCAGTGGTGTGGAGAGGGGGGATTTGCTGCTTGGGTAACAGCCTATCCTCCATAACAATCCAACCCAGGCTTTCGTGCTTCACATGCAGCATATGCAGCACTGAGCACGATACCATAGTCTTTCAAGACAGATGGAGGCCTGCTTTTTTAGTATTTAAAAAAAAAACATTTTTCATAAAAAAATAAAAAGGCTCCACAGGTTCAGGCCAAAAGCCCATCAGGTCCATCTCTCGGTATCTCACAGCAACCCACCAGAATTCTGAAATTTTCCAGATTTCAGGTTTTTTTAAAACAAAAATAAGTACTGAAAGTGGTGTTATATGTTTTATTTCATTATAGCTAAAAAGTATGATGTATGCATCATACATTTGAGAGGAGAGGATATGAAACCTTTGGGTTTAATAAGAGAAACCTCTGTTTGGTCGAAGAGGACAAAAATCTGATGAACAAAAGAGAACCAATGGGGGGGGGGCGCAGAAAGAAAAGATGAAAAGTTTAAATTATTTTGAATTCCTCTGCAAGAAGTATTTCCTAATTTTATTAAGAACACAATCCTAAACATGTCTACTGAAAAGTAAGCCCCATTGTGTTCAGTGGGTGCCAGGAAAGTGTCTTTAGGATTGCAGCCTAAGTAAGGAAAAAGCAACGACTCTTTCAACAAAAGACTGAAATAATAGATATCCTCTGAGGCCATCGCTAGGAGTCATCACATTTGCATAACATAATAAATAACGTGTTGTAAAAGAGGTTAATGATGTATTGCAATAAGATCGGGAGCTAAAGAAGATGCAGCTTTACATCAAGTTGTTGCATAATTACACTTTCACAAAGCCAATGGTTGGTTTTACATATTTTTCAGCTGAGTCTGCTCTCTCTCTCTCTCTCTCTCTCTCTCTCTCTCTCTCTGCTATGAATGCCCTGGTGGCTCTCTAGAACAGGGAACAAATGTTTGAAACAAATGTTCTCAGTTGGCCTTTTTCTTTGGTCAATTTGATCAACTCTTTGACATGAGAGATGTAGCAGAAATGATGTAAAGTCTTAATCCAAACAGCCAACTGCTAGAACAGGGGTGTGAAACATAATAAATTTACATAATAAATTTAATCACGTAATAAATTTAATTTGTTCCAGAGGCATGTTTGTTACATGAAACATTCTTTATGTGAAGCGGATTTTCCCATAGTAAATAATGGAAACTCAGACGATTGGTTCCAGAACCCAAAAAATATTCATATAAAAATATTAACTGGATGTAAAAATGATGAGAAAACACTGGAATTGAATTCAAAACATGCATTCAATGTGCATGATCCTATGAAGTCTACTTAGGCTACAATCCTAAAGACTCTTTCCTGGGAGTAAGCCCCATTTAACACAATGGGGCTTACTTCTGGGTAGACATAGTTAGGAGGCTGCAATCCAAGACACTTTCCTGGGAGTAAACCCATTTAACACGGTGGGGCTCACTTCTGGGTAGACATGGTTAGGAGGCTGCAATTTTTGCAGTTTCAATGTGTCATCATTGTGGTTGAGGAAAAGCAGGTCTGGATAATTGACATTGCAATACCCAGAGATAGTTGGCTTCAAGAGAAAAAAACATGAGAAAATCATGCAGTATAAGGACTTAAAAATTCAAAGAATCTGGGGGGGGGGGAAAAGGCCACTGTGATTCCAATAATAATAGGTGCTCTTGGAGCCATTCCATGAAGCCTCCAGGAACATCTCAACTTAATGGGCCTCCAGAATATCACAAATGCCCAGTTACAAAAAGCAGCACTCCTGGGAACTTCATACATATTGAGATGTTACCTTTGTGATTCCTTATGCCTTGGAGAGGAATCAAATTCTGGAGCCAATCCCAGTCAAACACTTGCCGATAATGATGTACAAATCATTATCATCATCATCAGCAGCAGCAGCAGCAGGGGTCTTTTTGAGGGGTACATACTGGTATGGTGTACCAGCACCTCTGTGTGAGTGGGGGCACCTGTGTGAGTGGGAGTACCAGCATTTCTGTGGCCTCCACGTCGACATGCCTATGATTACAAATAATATCTTCATGGTGCAAAAAAACACTGATAATAATAACCAAGACAATGCTGGAGAAGGTCCAGGTCATGAGTCGGTGAACTAGGGGCAATCTTGAGTCATTCAATGATCTGGTATGGATTATGACCTCAGCAGAATACGGGGAGGAGCAAATATGATATCAATTGATAATGGAGGTAATTGCAGGGATGAGGAGAAAAAGCCCCAACCTGTTAAAAGTCCTTTTGAAAAATACAGTAACTTCAGGAAATGCCTGTAGCTGCCCCCACAACTTCCGGATGCCACACAAGTCCCACTGGTGCAGCTATACCAAAGCTGGAAAGTTGGTTAGGATTGTTTCCTGAAACGAGTTGTCCTTCCCCTCTGACCCAACATATCTCTGAGATCGAAAGATCACAGCTCTTGTTTTTAAAAATAATTCAGATTATCCATGGAAGACAAATTACTTAAGTGTTTGAAGTGATTTTCTGGCAAGGAATTTATATAATTAACTTTCAAGTCCATTCTTTATGAAGAACATCTGTCTCTCATTTGAACAAATATTTTATTGCTTGCTGCTGATTGAACTTTTTTCAAAATATGATTTATTTTAGTCCAATACTGTTGTGATCCCAGCAGTTCTCAGGACCTTCCAGCACCATGTGTTTCTGCAGTGAGCTTGGCTGTGATTTTTTTACATAGCACCAGCATATAAGACTATAGTCCTAAAAACTGTCTTGTTGTGTACTCCTACTATCTGCAGAGAAACTGAAATAGAGGTAATAAGAGCTTTGTGAAGTCAAAAAGGGATGTATGACATATATGATAGTGTACATTTGTTGTTGCAAATGGTAATACTGCATTTTTAGTGTATTTATGGAAGCCATGACTTCCTGAGTTGCACCAACCTTGAAGGCCATGGCTTAGGACCAAATCAGGTCCAACTTACCGGTGCGGCCACAATGCAGTCCCACAATAATGAAACTAATGTTCCCTTACCTTGAGGAGCTGGATTCCCATCCACTGCATGGAAAGTTGGATATTATTTGGCTCTTAGGTGTTGATGCCACCTAAGACCATCAGTTTAGGAGAATCGAACATCCATGCCAAGCTTTACTATCTCAAGCAATGAGATACTTGAGAAGCAGAATACATAGATATATACTTTTCAGTGAAATCCTAGCCCCTGGTTAGGCTTGAACAAGTCCTGTGCTAGCCTTAGGGTGTTGCAAAACCTTCTGCACCACTCCTGCACCACTCCAAGTTCCCCTTGGAGTGGGAACTGATGGGTGAATTGTGCTGGCCTAAATTGGTTAGGATTGTGCCCTATGACATATATTTTAAAAATGGTGAAGGAAATATTTTATACACAAAACATTTTGTCCATTCTGATTAGGTTAATTTGATTCTGCTTAAATATCAATGTGAAAATCTCTGCCAAAAATATCAAACCAACCTCCAGCTACTTTTTAATATATTAAAAACCCAGAATATTCTTACATTATCTCCCAAACCCCACCAAGCTTTGGCTTGCAAATAGCATTCCTTTCTTTTTGCAAGCTTTTACAACCCTTGAACAGACACTGAATTAGTTCTTGGCTGCAGTCCTATACTATAGCCATTGGATTCCTATGCCTCTGTCTAATAGGTTCTTTGAATCTTAGCCAAAAGTATTTTTTTAATGTAGTTACATAGGTTCTCACATCTGTGAAGGAGCCCTGGGCAGAGTACTCAGTAGTATCATTGAAGCCTGTGGTTCCCAAACATTTTAGCACTCATATCCAGTTTTTTAAATGATACTGGGACACACCTCAGCTTATCAGACATAGAACACAATCCTAATACAATTGTGGGAAGGGTGACCATATGATCAGAACCAAAAAAGAGGACAAGGTCCCCTTCCAAAAATGTAGGACACACAAGAAAAATATAGGACATAAAATAAAAACTAAAACCACTGATCTATATTGCTTTTGTGTGCTTAATTTAGGGTGCAACCTTAACTTAGGCTGGCACAACTCACTTATCTTCCCATTCCCCTGGTGATGTAGGGAGGCAAGCACTTGTGTGTGCACTAGCTGAACCCCCAGGAATGGTGCGGAAGTGCCGTATAGCACTTTTGAGTCACCACCAGGACAGTATGGAACTTGTGCTGGGAGCTTAGGCTAGCCTAATTGGGAGTTAGGATTGCAGCCTGAATCATATGACTAAATTAATTCCTCCCCCCCCCCCGCCCCGAAATGGCTCTGAAGGGGTGAGGCACCCTCCAATCCTGACTGCTCTGCCCCCTCTAGCTACACCACTGCCTTCAGAGAAATAGACGGGGGCTCACAAACTGGCAACTTCCCACAAGTTAATTGTAATCTGCATAAACGTTACATGTGAACGCAAAGCTGTCTACGTCTGGTTCAGGTATAACCGCTGGCGTAGCTGACAAGCAGACCTTTTTCTCTGAGCGCTGCTGGCAGCGTGTGCTAATTGGCAGTGTGGCTCTGGCCCTCTGATTGTGTGAAATACTACCTTAAAAATTACACCAAACTAGCCCACAATTATAAAACGAAAGCTACTGGAGCGCCGTCAGGAATGTATTTTCATAATGATTGATGACAGATGTCCAATCAGGCTCCGGTTACCAGGATCTGAGCTGGGGTGGGACCCACCGAGTGGCGTGCCAAAGGCTGTATGCAAAACTGGGAAGCCAAACAATGTGAATTCACAACTTGTGAGAAGAGTCGGGCGGGCTGGGGAAGGTAATCTTTTGTAATTGCAACCCGAGAATGATTGTGGCCTCGATAGATTGCTGTAAAACTGGTTTTATTTAGATCAGAACAAAGTTTCCTGTACTCTCTCGCACTTGTACATTTTTTTGGTCCTGTAAATATCCTTTACAGCCCTGAGGCCACAGCCATATGTCTCTCACATTGGCCAGCACAAACCTTTTCCATCAGCTGCAGAAAACTTTTCAACACATCTGGTCCAGGCCTTTTGCATCTGCTGCCGCCAGCCTCTGTGCGTTGCGTTGACGAAACCGTTGCGAGCGGAGGCCGCGAGCTCTGCGGAGCGATTGCCTGTTAAGAGTCCTGGAGCTGTTACCACAGACCTTTCACATTAGCTAACCAGAGGTTTTACATTTCCACCTCATTAAGGGCCAAGGTCTTCTTTCAATTAAAATCAACGGTCGATAGTTCATGTCGGTTTCAAGAGGGCTGGATGAGGTTTCCTTGCAGGTGTAATTGGTCAATTCTGGTTTCTCACATCATAAAAAGAAGTGTTGATAATCAGAGAGCTGAACCAGGAAAACATTTGGTGCAGATTTGGCAGGGTTTACTTATGAGTCTAGTGCAGAGAGATACAAATTTGGAGTTGTTACTCAGTCATTAATTGTGTCCGACTCTATGACCCAGTGGACCGCAGCACGCCAGGCTCCTTATCTTTCACTACCTCCTGAAGTTTCTCCAAATTCACTTTCATTGCTTTTGAGCACTATCTTAACCATGTGTACTCAAAAGTAAGCCCCCTTGTGCTCTGTGGGTCTTACTTCCAGGAAAGCGTCTTTAGGATTGCAGCCTAAGGGTGAAATCCAGAGTAACTACGGGGAGTCCTTACTCCTGTGTAAGAACAATTTACTTTGGATTGCAATATGAATTTCCCATAGGATTTCACTAGGTGGTGCAGTAACTAGGGGTGCACATAATGTCTCTTATGTTCTCATGTAGTTACTCTGGATTGTTGGGTAGGTGACACTATCTAACCATCTCATCCTCTGCAGTAGCTCCTCCTTTTTTCTTCCATTTTTATCCTTCTTTCTTCAATTTTTCATCAGGAAAAAGGACTCCTGCCTTGTCAGGAGGTGGCCAAAATATTTGATCTTCATCTTTTGTATCTGTCCTTCCAATGAACAGCAAAGGTTGCTTTGGAGTAAGAGGCAAAATTTGCCAAAGCTAGAAGTAGTGTCAAGGGGACAGACAATATATCCCGAAAAAAAATATTCATACACTTATCTCTGGCTGGTGGCAGTTCAATGATTTCTCTTTTTGAAAAATATTTCCTACCACCTTTATAGAGGCAGAAGTGTGAAGTTCTTTTAAGAAATTAACACCCACTGGCTGCCATGAATTTTTCACCCAGCATACTCTGTATAATAAGTATAATACTCTGTATACAGTACTCTGGATACAGTATACTCTGTATAATACTCTGTATACAGTATAATGTCATAGCTTTGGGGGAAAATCAAGGGCTAAAATATACTTTCTACATAAAATGTAAGTTAAAATATACTTTCTTACATAGGGTTGCCATAATTCTCTTCCACAAAATTGGGACAGGAACCTCAGTCCCATTTGCCAGTACATGAAATAATTCCCCCAAAATTGGGATTATCCCTGTTTTTCGGGGCATATGGCAACTCTATTTCTACATTGCACTGATTTTTAAAACACTTAACTTCCAATCACTTAACTTTGTTGACTGCAACTATACAACGAAAGTTTGCATTATAATTGTGCTGTCTAATCACAGAGGCTTGATGAGCACCTGTCGGGGATGCTCTAGAGGGATTTCCTGCTGCAGGCAGGGGGTTGGACTAGATGACCTACTAGGTCCCTTCCAACTCTATGATTCTATGATTCTATGATTCTAGGTCCAAATATGTTTGCAAGTGTATGTGCAAGCGTGTACACACGCCTGTCTGTGTGAAGTTCTGATTCTTGCCCCGATCTGTATCATTTTGAACATACTAATAATGAATCTCAATGCATGTTTATTGTCCATTCATTTAGACTGAAGAGATCTTCATGATCAGGTTTTCTTTCCATACAATCTTAAGAGTTGGAAGGAAAGGACCATCAAGAATTGCTGCTGCTGACTCTAGATCACCTATATGGCCCATCTGGTACACTTTTAAAGTGTTTAAAATAAATTAAATGGAATGAAAACATTTAATACCACTTTCTGCCTTTTTCAGTTTTTCTAGTGATTACCGGTACAACTGTAAAAAAAATAAAACTATTTCCCAACACCTGCACTGATAGGCAATGGGATCTTGAATTTGTATGTATGTCAGTGGTGGCCACAGGATGTGATCAAGAATGTCACTAATACAAGTAAAATGAAATATTTTCTTGGTACGATGACATAGGCTGCAATCCTAATCTCCATTTAGGGAGGTTAAATCCCAGCGTAAATCCTGTGCTTACCTGGGGAAGTCACAAAAGTGCAGTAAGACACTTCTGCACCACTCCTGGGGGAGTTAGGCCAGCGAACAGGCCTAAGCCAACCTCCCCACACACAGAAAGTTAGACCCACCTAAATATTTTAGGATTGCACACAATGTAATATAAAAAAGGGAAATGCCATATATATTTATACATTCTATAAACTTATTTGCCATTCCAATCCTATGCATGTCCACTCAGGAGTAAGTTCCACTGAGACCATTAGGGCTTTCTCCTAGTATGTATAAAACATCACCTTATAAGCTTTATATCTAATATGCAGCACAGTCCTAACCATGTCTACACAATAGTAAGCCAGATAACACAATCCTAACCATGTCTACTCAAAAATAAGCCCCATTGTGTTCAATGAGTCTTTCTCCCAGGAAAGTGTCTTTAGGATTGCAGCCTTATTGTGTTTTAATTGGTCTTACTATCAGGAAAGTGTCTTTAGGATTGCAGCCATATACTTTTTTGCATGTGCCATAATTTATTTAGGGCAAAATCCAGAGTAACTACGGGGAGTCCTTGCTCCAGTGTAAGAACAACTTACTTTGGATTCCAATATGAATTTCCTATAGGTTTTCACTTAAGTGGTACAGTAAATACGGGTGCATATAAAGTCTCTTACGTGCTTCTGTAGTTACTCTGGATTTGTGTAGTGTAAGGCAAAAGGTTGGCCATATCTATATTCCTTTCAAGTAAAAGTTAGGAAATATATTAGCTCTTAGATTTATTGAGCCCTTTGACATTAATTTGACATATTCTGTCAATGCCTCCAATCGGTCTTGTCCTGAAGAGGGACACTGTGCTTTTCCATTGCTATGTATTTTGAGAGCCAGGAATTATTATGGGTGCAATCCAGAGTAACTATGGGGAGTCCTTGCTCTGGTGTAAGAAGACTTTATTCTGGATTGCAATATGAATTTCCCATAGGTTTTCACTAGGTGGTGCAGTAACTATGGGTGCACGTAATGTTTCTTATGTGGACAGGGGCAAAGTGCCTTGGGCTTTGGGCGCCTCTCCATGGTTGGAGCCCATGCAAAACCATCCCCTGCTACATCCTAGTTATGCCTTTGCACCCATGGTTTTCATTACTGCCATTTTTGTTAGAGGACAAAACTATGGGAGCACGTATGTTTCTTACATGCTCCCATAGTTACTCTGGATTGCAGCCTTTCCCCCAAATCCAGAGTAATTACGGGAGCAGAGGCTCGACGAGCACCTGTCGGGGATGCTCTAGGGGGATTTCCTGCTGCAGGCAGGGGGTTGGACTAGATGACCTACTAGGTCCCTCCCAACTCTATGATTCTATGATTCTATAAGAGACTTTATGTGCACCCGTAGTTACTGCAGCACCTAGTGAAAACCTATGGGAAATTCATATTGCAATCCAGACTAAGTTCTTCTTACACCGGAGCAAGGACTCCCCGTAGTTACTCTGGATTTTGCCCTAAGTGTCATAATACGTGTGTGTGTGTTTGTGTATGTGTGTTGAGTACATAATTAACAAATTGACGTTGTGTTTCCATACAGTGCCGTTCTACTGAATTCTGCATATCTTGGTCATAGGTGGTAGTATTGCCAATTTGATCACCGAGTATAAACGTATTAAAAGCAAATGCCACTCATTAAAAGGTATCGTACACACAGAGAGACTTTTCATCCATAAAAATCTGACTTAGCTGGTGGCACTGTTGATGATGAATGGTGTGAACTGAATATCAGATTAAGATGTGAGACCAGCAGAGTTGTGAAAAAATTCCCCTGGCACTCTGACTACATGGACTTTTTTCACCCACTGGGGAACAACTAACTTAAAGTCTGCCATGACATCAATTAAAATTACTGCCACATTAGGAAAACAAAATTAGTTGCACTTCTGATAGAAGAATTCATTTTCCTTATGAATGGATGAGGGTTTTGGAGACTGGAGAACGCAACACTAACTGTAAAATAGCTGTGCATGGAAGAGGGACATTTCTGTAAATCATGTCTATATTAATACGCAATTGCTGCGCATTACTTGTGCACTGAAGGCAAAATTCCTATTGATTCTAATCAGAATTTCACCCATGTCGAGGCAAAAATGGTGCCCATAGCAAGGACTGAAATTTTGCCCCTATCAAAACACCTGAAATCCACCTTTTAACTGTTACAAGTCAATAATATCAAACTATTATAATTTTTTTTAATTAATTATATAATGGGCAAACTACAAGATATTTTATAATATCAAACTACAAGCCTTTCAACTTTTCATTAAACTTTGGTGAGTTTGCACAAACTATTTGCAGTTCCTTTTCCATCCCTTGGAGATATCAACCCTTCCAGGGCCACAACCCAGTAAGTCCCATGCTGGTCATTGGGCCTTACCTTCAAGCTAACCTGGAGTTATACATCAGGATTTGACCATTTCAAGCCTGGAAAGGGGGCAGGGGAGACTTCAGACACAGATGTCTGAAGTTACACAGACATCTGCCCCCCCAACCCTAGCTGCCCCTAATCAGGGTGACCATATGTTCCCTTTTTCCAGGACATGTCCTCTTTTTTAGCCATGTGTCCTGGAATAAATTTCCATTGTCCTCCTTTTCCTTGTGACTGTGCAACATGTAGCCTGCTTGTAATTAATAAAGTACATGTAATAAATAATATGTAATAGTTTCATATTTAATAATGAGTAATACAGTGTTTAAATTAACTACATGAAAGCAGTGTATATGACTTTATAGCTTTTATTTTGTCATATCCTATATTTTATTGGGTGTTCTACATTAGGGGGTGTGATATTCTTTTTGCATTACAACATTGGGTCACCCTGCTATAATGGGTCTACTTGTGAGTAGAACTGTAGAAGGCTGGGTAGTGTGATGCTCCAATCCTATTCACTTTTACCTGGAAGTAACGCTATTGACTATAATGGAAGGCTAGCCTCCTTTGAAGTGCACTGCAGGGGTGGACAGGGGCAAAGTGCCTTGGGCTTTGGGTGCCTCTCCATGGTTGGAGCCCATGCAAAACCATCCCCTGCTACATCCTAGTTATGCCTTTGCACCCATGGTTTTCATTACTGCCATTTTTGTTAGAGGACAAAATATAGCAGAAGAGCTATTTGATCTTGTGCTATTGTGATGCACATACAGTTAACCCTTGTTATCTGGGGAATCCATTCCCAGAACACCTGTGCATTTCCACATGTCCGGAGGGCTCTCAAAGGATCTGATGCAACAGGAAATGCCTTCCTCTTGTGGATAGGAGGTACAGTGATGTCCTGCTGATGCAGGTTGAAATTGCAGAATGTGGAACAAGATTCCTAGCCTACAGTGCAGTAGTGTCACCCTGAGCTCACCCTGTAGTAGTGTCACCCTGTAGTAGTGTCACCAAGAGCTCACCCTGTCTTGTGGGAGTTGAGGTGGGTGCAGACATAGTGAGTGATACACACATGGATGGTGACACCACTGCTTGACAAAATTTTCAATTTCTAAGTATTGTTACATCATGTTACATAACATACAATAAATAATTTTATGCAAAATGCAATGAAACAAACTAGATTGAAAAATCTAAATATCATAGCCAAAAAACCAGTGTTGGTGGAGCAATGGTACCTCACCATACCCAGAGCATGAGACATTCCTCAACCTCTGCATGGGAGAAGGTCCAACATAAAGGTGAAGAACTGGTATACCGTACCTGATGACAAAAGTTCTAGCGACTCCACTTCCCAAGAGGTTTCCAATTTAAGTCTGAAATTGCAATCCAACCAAGAGAAAAACTCTCTCTCACTTATCTTACCATTTCACATTCCCTGTTCCTCTCCCAGCTGATCTTCTGATGATTATACTGTAGCTGTAGCAGCAGGCAAAGAATAAGGTTTATTGGTCTTGGTAATAAAAAAAAGTAGGCCTCCGTCAGTCTTGAAAGACTATGGTATCGTGCTCAGCGCTGCATATGCTGCATGCGAAGCACAAAAGCCTGGGTTGGATTGTTATGGAGGATAGGCTGTTACCCAAGCAGCAAATCCCCCCTCTCCACGCCACTGAATTAGTCCAATGGAAAGGCAGAGCCAATACGATTGGATCCAGCTGGCATCGCAGAGCAGGGCTAAGGACAGGAGCTCACCCTGCCTTGTGGGGCCAACCAGGGTCTCAAACCCTGGGCTGCTGGTTCACAGGCACAGTGTCTTAGCCACTTGCGCCACCCACAGCTTGGTAATATTACCACTTGGTAATACCCATAAACAAAGGCACAAATAAATTTGCTATGGCATGATCAGCACATACCACATTGGATAGGATTGAGCTATTGGAGATTTGGAGCCCACTCCATACAACCGTCAGCCTGGAATGTATGTTTTCTTTTAATTAATAAGTACAATTCCATTACTTTCCATTTTTTAA
Source organism: Cryptoblepharus egeriae (assembly GCA_030015325.1). Taxonomy (NCBI): domain Eukaryota; kingdom Metazoa; phylum Chordata; class Lepidosauria; order Squamata; family Scincidae; genus Cryptoblepharus; species Cryptoblepharus egeriae. Next base: position 7,110,747 of record JAREYC010000001.1, read on the forward strand.
AACAACACATAGAGCACAATCCTAACCATGTCTTCTCAAAAGTAAGTCCCCTATGTTCATTGGGTCTTACTCCCAGGAAAGTGTCTTTAGTATTGCAGCCATAGTTTGCCATGTTCAGATTTCCAACAAAATGGGGATAGAAGTGTGATCCTGCATGAAAGGGAGTTTATTCCTTCTGGGATTCTTCCAAGGAGGCCTTATGGAGACCTATATTTTCCTCCCCACCCCCCGGAATGGCTCTAAAAAGAGACCCTTTGCATGATACCCATTAGCTATTAATTAGCTATCAATTTTTTCATTTTCTTGTAAACCGCTTTGTGAACTTTTCAGTTGAAAAGCGGTACATAAATACTGTAGATAGATAGATGATACAGTGAGGTGCACTGCAAGAGTAAGCACTTTGCACCCCTTCAGCTATGACTCTGGGGCAAAACATTCGAGAAAACAACTATGTCAGTATGGATAACAGTTTATAACTGTTATCCAGCCTGTATAACACTGGCAGTTGAAGGGAATATGCATCGATATCAAAATAATAGCCAATTTGAAATTCAAGAAAAATTAAAAGAACATTGATGTGTATGAGATCAGATACAAACAACTCATTAAAGTGGTTTTGGGGAAAACGGGCTGATCACATTGCTTCTGGCATAGTCTTGAAATCATAATTTTTCAGCAATTCTCAGCTGCTGAGTTGAATTTCTTGTTGGTGAACAAGGCAGGTGGAATTTCAGCTCAAGAGCCTGAAAGATCATGTTAGGCTGCCCACTGTCCCAGCTGCCTGGATATTATATGTAACATTGCATCGGAGCAATGACATGTGCTAATGATGGCCTTGACACCTGATAATGTGGCACCTTTAATGAAGCTTTGTGTGCTCATTAACTTTGCCGATGAAAACTTTGCAGTGGGAACAACGGCCTGAGTAACTTGGCAACACACTGCACAAATTCTACCATTCCTAATTAATACCTAACGCAGCTTCTTCATGATTAACAGTTTAGATAGCAACATGCATTTTTTTTAAGAAGCTCATCAGCAGTGATGATTTATAATTATATATAATTATAAATATATTATAATTACTACTGTCAAGAAAGTTAATGAAAAGCCGAATTTTGATTTGGACAAACCTAGTTCACAGGCTTAACAAAGACTTTCCAGCTTGCACACTATCAACGTTAGCCTGGTATGCTTACCAGAGAGTGTTTTCCTAATGTCCTGGGGAGCCTGATCATTGTAAATTACCTGTGACAACTCATTAATCCTCTTTTTCCTCACAAATGCATAATTAATGGTAACATTGACAATAATACACAAATTAGCTAAGTGACGCTTTATGGTGTTGGTTTTGATTAACATCAGGAACCCAAAAATGACATTAATGCCATGCATATCCCAAAAGGCAACTCGCACTCTGACCCTGGACATACATGCCGTTTGCACCATCACAAAGATTAATCCATCCCTGGATGAAGACTGGACAAAACTCTGGCCACTGGCGTTGCGTCCTGGGCTGTCGCTGGAAAGCAAACCTCCTCCATGGCGTTTGTTTAAGAAGGAAATCTTAATGCATAGAAAACAACAGCTTAGTGTCATTTGCTATTGTCTCGTTAAGACGAAGATGAATGGGCAACTGGCGTGACTTAGATCAACTGCTTCTCCGTTAACTTCTGTTCTTTCCTTGTTTACAAATTATTATTTCATTGAAAAATATACTGAGTCTCACAAAACAAATATCATTAACAGGGTTCCCTCCCCCATCTATTTTATATACCATTGACACTGCATTGTGCATTTTTAAATCTTGGATTAATAGTGCTTGCATACATTATGCGCTGACCAGATCAATCCTTAACAGAACAAAGTAGGAAGCCTTTGAAATATTTGTGTGTGTGTGTGCATGTTTGTGTGTTTGTGTATAGCTACATAATATCCTTAGGTTAAAAATGACTTAACTAGGGGGAACTTATAATGTTCGTGATTCGCTTTTGTAAATAATACATTAGTGAAAATTTATACTGCTGCAAATCATGAAAAAATGGGTAAAAGACCAAGTGTTATCATAAATACTCTTTAGAATACCCCCCTCTCTCTCTCTCTCTCTCTCTCTCTCTCTCTCTCTCTCTCTCTTGTATAATTTTTCCTTGATGAGTCTGTAAAGGAAAACATATTCCCTTTAGATATAAATAGAATATTATTGAATACATGGGCTTATGTTGCCAAATAGGATCCAGGAAAAATCCTGTATTACAAATTGGTAATAGCCTTGAGATGATGGGTCAATCCTAACCATATCTATTCAGACTTAAGCCCCATTGTGTTCAATGGGTCTTACTCCCAGGAAAGTGCGTTTAGGATTGCAACCAACCTCTATGTAATGGGCACAATCCTAAATTGAAGGTCTCCTTGGGGTAAGAGATATATGTCGCCTTACACAAAAACCCATAAAAACTCCAGCCACTATGTACAACACTTGGTTCTGCAGGAGCTAAATTCAGTTCAAAAATGGGGTGCAAATTTGGAAAGCGTCACGTAGGACTGCCTGGCTCAAGACGGGGGTTTGAATGTAGCAGGCACAACCACCACCAAACCTGCCTCCCCCCATCAAAATCCTCCTCATGTTACCCCCTCCCAACCTGAAACATCCCTTCCTACCTCGAGCACATGCCCCACCATCCTCTCATAAGCAATCCAATGCAATGTTTCCTATGCTTCAAAAGTACTCTGGCTCCCTGCAGGAATTACACCAGCTTGAGGGCACTTCTGTCCAGTGATTAAATGACTTAGCTATCCAGCCATAGGTTCAGACATATGTTCATATACTGCACTTTATAGACAGTGGTACCTTGGTTTATGAGCATAATTTGTTCTGGAAGCATGCTTGTCATCCAAAATGCTTGTATATAAAGGGAATTCTCCCATACAAAATAATGGAAACCTGTACCATTTTGTACCACCACCCAAAAATATTCATATAAAATGATTACAGTACTGTAATATAATACAATATAATAAAGAAAATACAAAATATAAAGAAAAAGGCATCATAATGCCTTATTATTTTATGATGTTTTATCATGTCTACTATTTATTATATATGTATGTTTTGATTGATGCCATTAAAGGTTTTTGGTTGATTGATAAAGAAAAATAAAATAAATTAAGCTGCACTTAGGCCTATATCCTAAAGTGAAATTAAGCCCCTTGCTCTGGAGAAGTTAAGATGACTTTCCATAAGATAACACTAGAGGGTGACATGACTGCGTGGACCCGTAACTGCTATGGATTTTGCCCTTAGTGTCTCAGGTCTCTCAAGCTGCAGTCTGCCCTTCTTACACAGGATTAAGCCCCACTGATTATAGTAGGGCTTACTTTATAGTATGCATGCAAGGCTTGGTCTCTCAGGCTTCTTTTTGCCCCCTTTACACATGGCCCCGCCCTTACACAGGAGTGAGCCCATTGACTTTAATAGGCTTACTTCAGAGTAGATATATGTAGACTGGGCTTCCAGGAGATGCTGAGCAGGTGCTAATGGAGCACTAAAACAGGCGGTCTCCTGGCCAAGACTAATTTTTCACTTGTTTATCAAGACATCGCTTGTATACCAAGTCTAAATTTATTATAAACTAGTAAAATGTACCCGCGTTGCGGAAGTAAAATTTCAAGAATATTTGTAACCTAACCCCTGTGCAACACCCTCCTGTGCAACAACCCCCATTCAACATACAAAGCCCATGTACCAACCTCTATGCACTCCACTCCTGTGCACCATCTCCTTGTGCACCATCTCCCATGCGCACCATTCCCCCCATATGCACTATTTCCCCATGTGCACCGTTCCCCCATGCACACCACCACATGCACATCCCCTTCAATAAACATTCACAAGTTCTAGTCTCCTCCTATGGTGATTCTTTGATCAATGGACCACTTTTTAGGGACTGAAAACATTATGGCTGAAATCCTAAGAGCACTTTCTTGGGAGTAAGCACCATTAAACTCAATGAAACTTATAGCAGACACAAATAGGATTGCACTGCAAGAAAGTGAAAGTTTTTTAAATGGGAATAAAGAAATAAGTAAGAGCACAATCCTAACCATGTCTACTCAAAAGTAAGCCCCATTGTGTTCAATGGGTCTTACTCCCAGGAAAGTGTTTTTGGATTGCAGCTTGAGGCTGCCACTTAGGCTGGCATAAGTCCTGTGCTGACCTGGGGGTGTTACAAAAGTCCTATAAGTCCAGAGCATAGGCATATGCTGAGCTTCCCACACCACCATGAGAAGCTATGCTAGGTGACTTATGCCGGTCTAACCCTACAATCCAGAGCAACTACGGGAGCACGTAAGAGACATTATGTGTACCCCTAGTTACTGTACCACCTAATGAAAACCTATGGGAAATTCATATTGCAGTCCAGAGCAAATTGTTCTTACACCGGAGCAAGGACTCCCAGTAGTTGCTCTGGATTGTGCCCTAAGGCTGCAGTCCTAACCTACAATTAAGAAAGCCTAAACCTTGGCATAAATCCTGCGGGCTGACCTGGGGTGTCACAAAAGTGCCATAAGAGACTTCTGCACCATTCCTAGAGGAGGGTTAGGCCAGCGCACAAACATGCACTGGCCTCCCTACACCACCACAGGAAAGGGAAGATCAATGAATTGTGCTGGCCTGGGGTAGGATTGCACCTTTAATTTGTTAGGATTGCACCTTCTTCCAGATTAAATGAAACAAATGGTATTGAGGATACAATAATATATGTACATCGAATAACATAAATAATTAACATGCCAATTGAAATGGGTAATGTCTGTATTTTAAACAGTAGAATAAATCACACGGCATAGCTTTGTTTATCACCAGTCCTTTTTAAAAAATGAAGAATAGTAGAAACCATATATTTTTGTCTTTAGGTTAATCATTTAGAATACGTTTTCTAATGCAAGTAATTAAAAACAACTATTTTAATCATTGAGGGTACTGCACTGTCTCTGGTTTTAAAGCAGCCTGGAATTTAAAGGGCTAGGAAGAGTCCCACAGTGGCCATATTTTTCACTCAAACTAATCCAGTTTAAATCTATATGGCCGCAATAAATGATTTTTATTATTTGAGCAGAGTAGTGTCACGTTTGAAAGGCACTTCAATCTCATTCATACCTCCAATCTTGAGATATGCAAACACTAAAACTGAATGGGTACTTTGTATATGGGTCACCCCAAACCGAGAAGGATATCTTTATATAACCAGAACGGTGCACTATGATTTTTTTAATTAAAAAAACCTCATAAATCGAGCATGGTTGGAACCAAACATTTCGAGCAACTATGTTCAGAGTAGCCTTTAGCAATGAGTAGGAATTTGATGTCGGATGTCATTGATTGGTAAGCTAAGTTTGCCATCAGAGGCTTTGAATGAATAATTTGGTTGCTACCACCCAAACCTCCTCAATATACCCCTCAAATTAAATATCTCACTTTGAACTCTTCCAAACTGTCTTAATTTCCACATCCACTCTAAAGATGATTAATATTACCCTCTTAGCTTGCCCATGTCATTGAAGTTCTTTCATTCCATGCCAGGTTCCAAGAAAGCAATTTATGAAATGATACTTTTATAGACATGATTTGTTTCAATATTTTAAGTGGTGTATACGGGCTGTAGTGTCGACGGTGATAGAAAAGCTGAGTGGTTTCACAAAAGCCAGGCCATTTTTTAAATAAAAAAGTATATAAGAAAGATCATGGAGGGGAGGATAATAATCCTGACAGCCTTTCTTCATAATGGTTAGCATATAAACTGTGTTCCAAGAAATCAGTGCATTCCACAAGGAGAATTCTGTTCAAGGTCATCACTACTGTATCTTTAATAGTAATATCTAATAATATGGCAGGGCTGAGCATATTTGTGGTAAGACATTTCCATTTGTAGAGTTTTACATTAGCCCGATGGATATAATAGGCTCAGATCCACAATCCAATGGCACTGTATATTTCTCTTCTTGAGCGTCATGGAGTTTCCTTATTACAAGATTGCACACGTTGGTTAAAAAATGGATATGGTTTTGTTCATCGGTTCCAAATCAGCAATCAACGCTGCTTGCTCTAAATATTGATTGGCTGGTCCTAGGAGTAGAAAAGCAGTAGGACACAAATGCATCACTCCTTGCACATCACTGGGCATGCATTAAATCACAACCCAACCAGAAAGGTTCAGCCCAACGCTCTTTACCAAGTGGATAAACTTCAGTTTTGAATTGTTTGAAAAGGCAATGGAAAATGAACTGCCATAAAACATATTTACCTGTTGTTGTGTATGAAGCTGGGAAAAAAGTGCTGGTTGAACATTATTCAGAAGACATCTTTGGAATTACTTTAAAGGTAATTATTTCTAACAAAGTAATCAAGGATTGCTTTAGTCATTATTCAACTAGACAATCCAGAGTAACTACGGGAGCACGTAATAGATATTACGTGCACCCGTAGTTACTGCAACACCTAGTGAAAACCTTTGGGAAATTCATATTACAATCCAGAATAAATTGTTCTTACACCGGAGCAAGGACTCCCCGTAGTTACTATGGATTGCACCCTAATACAATACAGTTCAAATCAATACAGTTTTGATGTGTCCTTTGGATGACGAAAATAAAATAAAATGCAATGTACATTAATTGTGCTACTTTTTCATCTTTAAATATAATTGAAAACTGGGAACAAAAGCTATTGTTTACTAGTGAGTAGGATCAATGGAACACAATGGGGCTTACTTCTTAGTAGACATCATTAGGATTGTGCTGTAGGACTTCTAATGAAAGTACAATTTTTAAAAAAAAATATTTTTTGTCTACAAATGTCAAATAAGTCTGAAAAGCAACACACTATGATTCTTTAATACATATTAAAAATAATTCATATATATGCAAAGATGCATATTTCATAAAATATGCAAATATTTCATAAATATGCAAATATTTATAAAGGTGATGTCCTGTAAAAATGTGACTGGTTAGTTTTTCTAGGAGGTGTTTGTGTGGGATGCGTGTGCATGTGCGTGTGTATGCACACATATGAGAGAGACCATTTTTGTCAGTGAAAAATGGCTTGTTTATATGGCTTAATAGTTTTCTCACATGTGAGCAACAGTTAGAAAACAAGATATAGATTCTCCTGAAAAAGTTATTTTACAAGGCCTTAAATGTTAAACATACTCTACAATCCAGAGTAACTACGGAAGCACGTAAGAGACACCTAATGTACCACCTAATGAAAACCTATGGGAAATTCATATTGCAATCCAGACCATATTGTTCTTAAACCGGAGCAAGGACTCCCCGTGGTTACTCTGGATTGTGCCCTAAGCAAATAAACAGGAAGTTGTTAATTTTATTTTTTACATCACAACTTTAAACTGGTTGATTTCAGATAAGGGGAAAGGGGGACCTTAGTTAATAATTTAGGGCGCAATCCAGAGTAACTACGGGGAGTCCTTGCTCCGGTGTAAGAACAATTTACTCTGGATTGCAATATGAATTTCCCATTGATTTTCACTAGGTGGTGCAATAACTATGGCTGCACGTAATGTCTCTTACGTGCTCCCGTAGTTACTCTGGATTGTAGGGTAAGTGAAGAATTTCCTATTCCACCTTCCCACTGTTTACAAGAACACAGTCCAGTATTTTAAACATTATTCATTTACCTTTTTTCCAAATGTGGAATAGACCTCTGATGGGTTAGAGGAAATAAGATCTATTTGAAAAATCATAATTTTCAAGACGCACAGTTTTGACGTTTAACTATTTCTGTTGATTTTAAAGATGTGGGAAACTGTTTTGCTTGGAAATAGAGCTGTAAGCTTTTCTCTTTCCGTTTTCACCCGACATTGAGTCCGACTGCTGGGAACGGGATTGGTTGCAAATTTGTGTACATGTGCCAAAAGTGATTGCAATCGCAAGCTTTGTTTTAAGAGATCTTAACCAAACACAGGCTCCAATGTAAACAGACCTCACTGGGTTGCCACATGACCTTTGCAGACTGACAATTCTCAAGATCCCAGCAATAGCACAACCGCCCAGCAAAAGGATACTGTCACGGAAAACATGCTGTGCAACTGTTTATTTTCAAACTCAGGCATCACCTCTGTAATAAGGTGTTAAGAAATGTAATTACCCAAAGAAGTTTTACCCAACCCATGGCCAAGTTCAGGATGAAACATACACTTTAATGTACATATTAGTTTGACAATTGTTTCGAACTAGAACAGTACACTTGGGAGTCTCACAATACCATGATAAACATGGCTAATAACAAATAAAAATTGTATTTTTTTAATACTGAATTAACAGCAAAAAATGTAGGAATTTGGCCCTATCCCTGTTGTTTCATCCTCATATTTTTTTTCATCCTATACAATTTTCTTATCTCTTCTCTCGTCCGTAACCATTTTGGTAAAGTTGGTTAATGGAACTTCTGATGAACTCAGTTTAAGGAAACTATAACTTGCTTTTTAACAAAAGAAACCCCCATAGTCACAGCAAGCAGTTCATTCTCTACATCATGTTTTAGCTGCTGACATTAAATGCTACATACAGAACTGTCCACAAGAATTATACATGAACCAGCTATTTAAATTTAGTGTGATCTACTGTACCTTTTCATGTTCAAACAATAAAACCTCCTCCAATTGCAAAAATGCACAATCTGGGGAGATTTTTTTTTTCATGGGAAATTTAAGGGCTGGTTGTTTATGAGAGAGAAAACAAAGCAAATAACCTGAAAATCTATTAAAATGTATATATAAAATATAGGGATATATACGTTCTGTATTAAAGAATACATTTGCAAACGTTTTGGGGAAAAGCATAGGATTCCATGAAAAAAAAAATGAAAAGAATGGATGCTTAAAAATTCAATGATGAAAAGCCACCATCCTGTCAAAAATTACATCTTAGCTACCGTAGGGTGTGTATAAACTCTGTCACAACTCATATGATCCTACTTTTATCAGTTTGGCAATAACATCTAAAACTATGCAATGTTTACTGTAATGAAGATAACGTAATATATAGAGAGCATATGGCTTCATGCTTTGTTTATATTGTTTTGGAAGAAATGAAGGAACGGCTTGGGTTAAAGAGCATTGTTAGTGCTTCTGCACACAATTGCTGGGTTATATAATCGCATTTTAGATGTTTGTTAATGATAGTCTCGAGAAAACGCACACACCGAGAGAACGGCGACAAAATAGAACGACAATAACACAGTAGGTAGCTAAGATTAACATGCCACTAGGGGACAGTAGAAAGTCACAGAATGTGATTCTGTTGTAGAAACCAGAACAAAGGCCTTTCTTTGTCAAGAAAAATAATGCCATACAAAATTGCAAGTATGCATAGCTAAATCAAATTTTCTTACAAGTGAAGAGTTTTCAATTTTGCATAAGCAATTCTGTAATAATGTTTGTGGGGGTCTCCTTAAAGACCTCAGCAGGGGATATTTGACCAAATCTGTCGGAGTTCCATTGTCTTTACAAACAATAAATTCAATTTTACATTATTTTATCATCATGTTGTTTCAGAAAACAGTTGCATATTTACTATCCGGGACATTTTTCACAAAAGTACGTTACTTTCTTTTAATCAAAAACGGAAGATCTTCCGATAGAGTTTGGGATCTACTTTGAACAAAACGTGAAAATTCCTTTATTTGCTTTTCCGACACTGGCCAAATGCTGTTTCAGAGAGATTTGCAAACATGGATATAAATCAGGAACCTATCAATGTCTTTCAGTAAGTTCCAATCCTAATAATACAGGACTAGGACACTTTGATTTCAAGGGGTCTTATTTATCACAAAAGAAGTCTGCACTCTGATGCTCCAAGTTGATAGTGATAGTGACTTACCACTTTTAAGACACTTTCAGTTTTATTTATTTTACAACCTGGGTGGTTGTTTTATCAATGGAAAACTAATATTTAATGATGACATGTAGCAAACTACTTAGATTATACTTCATCTGAAAGCTAGTTCTCCCATTATCCACAAAACCCATTGGGTAGCTTGAATAAAAGAACCCTGAGTATATATGGGGCTCCTATTGTTTGCTGTAGCAAATTTCTACAAGTGTACAATGGGTAAAATCCTAAGCACTTCTACGCAGAGGTAAGTCCCATTATATTCAATGGGGCTTACTCCCAGGAAAGTGTGATTAGGATTGCAGCTCTACTCTCAGGAAAGTGAATTCAGGATTGTAGCCTAGGTACCGGTATATTCCCTGCTCATAGCTGACAATAGCAGACTCCAGTTTCCACAGTCATTGTTGGATTGTAGACAATGAATTGAATCATGTACCAAAGAAATAACCATTACCACTGATCTCAGTAGGGTAGGGGTTGCGTCCTCAGATTGAGAATCAATGGCTGCAATCCTAAAGACACTTTCCTGGGAGTAAGAGCCAGTGAACCCAATGGGACTTACTTTTGAGTAGCTATGGTTAGGATTGTGCTGCAAGGCTGCAATCCTAAAGACAGTTTCCTGGAAATAAGACCCATCAAACACAATGGGGCTTTCTTTTGAGTAGACATGGTTAGGATTGTGCTCTGTGTGCATGCCAGAGGAGGTAAATTCCACTGAAATCAACAAAACTGACTTCCAGGTGATGGAGTTAGAATCTCCAGATATATACAATCTTTAGATCTATAGAATCTGACTGGATTACTGTGGACTAGGAGACCATAGAAGGTCTACAGGGAGAGGAGAGACATTGGAAAGATATTGGAGTGAAAATTCTCAACACTTTCTGGCAAACTTTCTAAGTATCATGATCTAGAATCTATACAATCATATGCTAGTATCCTATGGCATAGTTAGACTGGCCTTAAATCTTTTATAGAGAAAGGCAAGTTTTAATACATAAATAAGTAAGTGAGTAAGTGAGCAAGTAAGTGAGCAAGTGAGCAAGTAAGTAGGTAGGTAGGTAGGTAGGTAAATAAATAAATAAATGAATGAATGAATGAATGAATGAATGAATGAATGAATAAATAAATAAATAAATAAATAAATAAATAAATAAATAAATAAATAAATAAATAGAGTGGTGCAAAGCACTAAGTTTTGCAGGCAACCTCCCTCCAGCATGCATGGCTCTCCATCTCTTGTTTGGAACCACTCTAGGTGGTGGGAACAAATCGCTCCTGGAGTGGCTTCAAAAGGGAGTAACAAGGGCCACTTATTCGAGTAAGGCTCCCTGCAAGACTTAGAGCCCAATTCTATGTGTGTCTACTCAGAAGAAGGCCTCATTATAATCAGTGGGGCTTATTTACATAACTGCAACCTTACTGCTTTGCACCCCTCTAGCTATGCCACCGAATGACACAGTGCTAAATATAAAAGCATGTACAGGGCATAGAATAGGAGGAAGACACAAAATAAATTTGTGGTAGTTAAATGTGAACCCAACTGGCCTTGGTTCACAACAAAAACTATTAAAACAACTCATATAGAGCTGGTACAAAGACTAATAAGTCAAAATGGGGAAAAATTATCTCTATACCGTGTATAAAATCAAAGAGTCACTGACTGATTGACTGACTGACTCACTCACTCACTCACTCATCAAGTGTATTCCTTCCATGATGTGATGTGGGAAACTGCTAAGAACCTATTTTTAAAAATTTAACTCCTAAGGGGGTGAAATGGGGTGCAATGAGTTTTTGTCCCTGTTCCCATTGATGCATGAAATTTGGAGAGTGTATTCTTTCTGTGAAGTAAGGATCCACTAAGAAGCAATTTGGTGCCAAGAGGTGCCCAGTGCCTGGCAATGCCCAGTGCTGCTTGATGTTGCTCCGTAGGGATGCCTGATGGTGCCCGATGGTACCCACTGTGCTCTGCCACCCAGTGCCCACTGGTGCCTGGTGCATGGCACCCAGTGCCATAGGGATTAATGGTTCCTGGCTCCTGGCATCTGGAACTCAGTGTCTGATGTATGTCTGGTGCCCAGTGCTGTCTAGTGCCCTGTGCTGCCCAGTTGGGCTTTGTGTCCATTAGAGATGCTCCCTGTGCCCACTGCACAATGGTGCTCATATGTGTCTGGTGGTGCCCAGTCTCTTTTTGGTGACTGCTTGTGCTGGCAGGGATGCCTACACAATGGGGCTTTTTTAGTAGACATGGTTAGGATTGGCTCTATGTACATGTTAGAGGAGGTAAATTCCACTGAAATCAACAAAACTGACTTCCACTGCCCACTGCCTGATGCCAGCTGGTGCCTACCGCCCACTGATGCCCAGTGGTGCCAGCTCCTTGGTGGTGGCAGTGGTGCACTGTCTGATGGTGCCTGGAAGGGATGCCTGTTGCCCACTGGTGCATGCTGCCCACTGCATGGTGGTGCTCTCTGATGCCCACTGGTAACTGCTTTATGATGGTGCCCAGTGCCCCATAGAGATGCCCATTACCCAGAAGGGATGTCCAGTGTCAATGTCCCCTGTCAATGTCCTGTCAATGTCCCCTGGTACTGTCCACTGGCCAGTGTCTCTTGGTTACCAGTAGTGCCCAGTGCCCACCAGTGCCTGCCACCTGTGCCCAGTGCCCAGCAGTGCCCACCAGTCCCCAGCCATGCCTGGGACCCACAAATATTCTTGAAATTTTACTCCTGCAACAACAGGCAAATAATGCTAGTTATAGATACTGAAAATTTCACATAACACTGCTTTCTGCACTTCTAATTTTTGAAGAACATAAAAATCCATCAAAAAAATTTTAAAAACCACAGGTCACAATCCTATTCACACTTTCTTGGGAGTTAAGTCCACTGAATTCAGTGGTGATTCCTACTGAGTAGACATGCATAGGATTGGACTCACATTTTCTTACATACTAGTTATGAGAACATCTCCAGGGTCTCAACTTTGAAAAGTGATGGCAGATCAGGAAACAATATCTGATCTTCCCTCCACTTCCTAACACCATTAACAAAGCCAATCACACTTGCTCTGGATTGCCCTTTTAGAATTGTAGAATTACAGAATTGTAGAGTTGGAAGAGGCCTTAGAGATCATCTAGTCCAACCCCCTGCCTATAGCAGGAAACCCTCCTAGAGCATATCCAGCAGGTGGTTGTTGAGCCTCTGTTAAAGATCCCCAATGAGGGCAGGTCCATCACCTCCCTTGGCAATCTATTCCACTACCAAACTGCCTTCACTGTCATGAATTATTTTTCCTAATATCCAGTCGGAATCCCAATTTTTGCAGTTTGTACCCATTGATTCTAGTTTTACTTTCAGAGGCTGTTGAGAACAAAGGTGTCCTTCTTCCATATGACAGCCCTACAGGTATCTGAAGCATGCAATCAGATCTCCTAGCCTTCTCTTCTCCAGGCTGAACAGACCACGTTCTCTCAACTTGGCTGGTAGGTGAGACACTGAGAACCTCTCTTCCTGTCCACAATTAAATGAGCACAATCCTAAACATGTCTTCACAGAAGTAAATCCCACGGAGATTATCAACCGTGGTGCTATTCCCCCAACGTTGGAAGGGGGTGTCTCCCTCGTTCCTTCCTTCTTCCATACCGTAGCAGAGACCCATGAGAGAAAGACAATACTCCAGGTAAGCAGAAAACACAAACTTTTTACTTTGATTTCTTTGACATTGATTGGCACATTAACAACCCTGTCCCTTTTCCTTTCCAGGTTTCACTCAGTCCAGATCCTCAGGGACTTCCCTTTCCCCAGTCATCCATTGCAAACAGGTAAGTGTTCAAGACATAATCCAGAATTAACACTGTCCTTATCTAGCCTCTTTCAGGTCCATGTGGGTGAAGGCAAGGTGTACCAGCACGCTCTCCAGTGTCACCGGTTTCTCTCCTGCACACCCAGTGCCGCCTTCCCTCCTTGTCTCCCTTTTTATATCCCCCTCCCATCTTCTCTCCCTCCCCTTTTCCCAGGGAGGTATAGGGGAATGACCACAAGATAGATACATGCTGGGGTCTGGCCAGGGTGACCATATAGTATGGAGGATGCTTAAAGGACCTTTAACTTTTGCATAGAAGAGGGATTTGAAGCAGGTTTAGCTCATCAAGCAGTATCTGGCTCAATTCCCTCGTCTATGCAATGGTTTAAGGTTGAGACTCTCTGTCCTCCATTCTATATGGTCACCCTGGGTCTGGCCCATCCGTCAGTGCCCAGGTGAGCCTGGTTCTCAGCCACACTGTCCCACGAGCTTGGCCCCAGTTGTCCCTCCACATCGGGATATCCCAGATCGAGTATTCTCTTCTGGCTGGTTCCTCCAAAGAAAATCTGGTTCCGCACAGAAATCTCCAAGAGGGCTTGGGCTCTCCTCACAGAGATTTAAAGTGGGGAAAATACCATTTCCTCCTTTGGAGTGGCCTAAGTATACTTCCATTAAAGCATTTGTGTGGTCAATGTAGTGCTGAAACTGAAAAACCACCTGGATTTTCAAGGGAAGATCCATTACCAGAAGCCAGCAAGAATTAAGTACTCTGCTATGGATCATTCCTGGCAAATCCATATAGATTTTAATTTCAGTGTAATGTTGCATATACAGAGAAACACTGGAGGAATAATTTCAATAGCACTCTAGGGAGGAAAATACTATATCGGACAATTATTCTAGTACAGAGAATTCCTCTAAATTCAATTCCAAAGTGCCTTAACATACAAATCAATTACTTGCATTTTTGCATGTCTAATAAATACAATAATCTAGATGAAATTACAGATTTTTTGCACAAAGCTTGCCAATGAAATGCAAATACTCTGAGTGCTGTGCATATAAACTTCTACATATTTTTTTGGAAGCAGCTTTTGGAGTCCACCGATAAGAAGCAATTTTCTTTTAATGGATTGATTTCACACTTAATCTTATTCATATTCAGCTTTAAGGATAGATTTGAAAAAATGAAACAATGCACTTCTAATATAAAACCTAATTTCTAACAAATGTGGTCACTAAGAATTGAATCCCTTGGAAAGAAATGCATGTACAGTGTATATTCTTGCTATATCACAGCAGTTAAGATGCTGTGCCTGTTAACCAGCAGGCCAGGGTTCAAGACCCGGGTCGGCCCCACAAGACAGGGTGAGCTCCTGTCCTTAGCCCAGCTCTGCGACGCCAGCTGGATCCAATCGTATTGGCTCTGCCTTTCCATTGGACTAATTCAGTGGTGTGGAGAGGGGGGATTTGCTGTTTGGGTAACAGCCTATCCTCCATAACAATCCAACCCAGGCTTTCATGCTTCGCATGCAGTGTATGCAGTGCCAAGCATGATACCATAGTCTTTCAAGACTGATGGAGGCCTGCTTGATGTATATGCAGTGAAGCTGTGAAAGATGATTCTATGCACATTTACCCATGCAAATGTTCCAGTTCAATTCAATAAATAGAGCTTGTCTTAATGGAAGTAGATATTAGACAAATCCCAGGGATGTACTTTGAAGTATGTATGTCAAGAGTTAGATAAAGAAAAGTTTTGTGCATTTTTACCTTCCTCATAGAGACACTTGTGCAGCACTCCTATATATAGGAGTAATCAATTTGGGTGCAGTCCTAACCTAGGCTGCCACAACTCACTGGTCCTCCCATTCCTGTGGTGATGTTGAGAGGCAGGTGCATGTCTTTGAACTGGTCTAACCCTCCCCCAGGAGTGAGGCAGAAGTGCCTTAAGGCGCTTTTGTGATACATAACCTTCATTCATCAGAAGGGGTCTTTTTGTGGGGGTATGCACCCATAAGGGGTACCAGCATCTATGTGTGAGTACCGGCACCTCTGTGGGTAAGTACCGGCACACGCAAACACAGACACAGACACACACACACACACAGGTGAGTACCTGAGAATACAGGCAGGTGAGTACAAGAATTTATTTTTCCAGAAAAATAGCACTGGTTATGACAATTGCAATCCTATCACCCAGTTAGGCCAGCCTAACCCCCAGCTTAAGTCCTGTACGGACTGGGAGTGTTACAAAAGTGCCATAAGGCACTTCTGACCCACTTCTGGGGAGTTAGGCCAGGGGAGTTAGGCACAGGCCTATGCCTGTCCTGGGGGGGAGGGGTTTAGGCACAGGCATACACCAGGTGACCTAGAATCTGAGATTATGGCCAGCTATAATCTGATTCAGTGGCGTGGAGAGGGGGGATTTGCTGCTTGGGTAACAGCCTATCCTCCATAACAATCTAACCCGGGCTTTCGTGCTTCACATGCAGCGTATGCAGCGCCGAGCACGATACCATAGTCTTTCAAGACTGACGGAGGCCTCCTTTTAAAATAATCTGTTGCTGTATATTACTTCTTCTGGCCTTTTGGAAAGTTGTAACTGAAGGCCTAACATTTCACCATATATAGTTGACGGCATCATCAGAGGCAAAAAAGCTGAAGGACTATCAATAGCCAGACAGGGACTTGTAGAAAGCCATCATATTCCAGGACCTACTACCTGAGTTGTCATTTAGATAGAAGAAATTTTCTAAGACAGTTGCTCAAAGAAGGAAGTAATCATTAAGTCACATCCATTACAAAAAGAAAAGGGCCAAGGCCACATCTGGGAGGGGAAAAAACAGCTCAGTTTTGTCCATGACTATTTGCAACAACATGCTCCAGTCATCTGTTGAATACAAATAGACCTTGGCACGGTCTTCAAATTAATTTGGGCAGTTAAGTGCTTTACTGATGTGATATATACTGAAACTCTCATTGACAATGAAATCACAAGGGGCACATCTACTCTGCAATCCTCAATTGGTTTTAAACTGGGTAAACTGTTATGGTTGTCCTTAAGGAAACCTCTCAGATATTATTTTATCAGTGCGCTCAGGACTCTGTTAAAATGCTCTGGCTTACAACACACAGATCTACCTCTGTTCCCAAAATTGTTTAGGAGAGATCCTGAGTGCTGATCCTAAGACAGTTGAAATGCATGTACACGGTAACGGTTGATTCTTTAGACAGATGCTTGTGAAAACGTAACTGAACGTAGGAATGTCACTGGATGACTTCTTTACCCATTCCAAGTACCATAATACTTTTATAATATCATGTAAAATTTTTATACTTTTAGTAATACTTTTATAATATCAAGTAAAATGTTTATGCTTTGTTATAATACCAAGAAATGCTGTACATTTATAAGTTACAGTAAAACCTTGGATTGAGAGCATTTTGCAAGACAGACGTTTCTAATAAATGTTCACTCGCAATACAAGCAATGTCTTGTAAAAAAAATTGTCCCAGCCAGGATATGGCCAGTTTCGCACTCCATCAGGAACTGCTCATCCTCTCCTAGAGACCAGCCTGTGCATGTCTACTCTGAAGTAAGCCTATTACATTCAATGGGGTTCACACATAAGTAAGGGAGGCAATGACTTAAGGAATTCCCTGACTTAAGGGGATGGGGTAGAACTCATTGTAGAGCATAATTTTTGCATGCAGAAGGTCACATGCATGTCATTTCCATTGAGGAAGCCCATAGACCTCGTTACACTCCCTATAACATCAACAGGAGCAGAGAGGCCTTACAAATTACATCAAAACAGAGCATAGATGACTTACAAATTCAGAATGGATGTGGTTATAGATTGGGTGGGAATGTATTAACCATTTGGGAATTGCTGCTCTTGGCTGATATGAGCACAATCCCAACCATCATGTCTACTCAATGTTCAATGGGACTTAGGACACAATCCAGAGCAAATTCAGCCTGCTCTGACCTAACTGCACTCTCCTAACTATTCTGTATCCAGAGCAGAAAGTTATGCTGAATCCAGAGAGTCAGGAAGCCTAGGCTGCCCTAACTGCTCCAGAGCATGCTAAGTAATTGACACAAGGGGAAGACTTGCTCCTGAGGAGACACCCCTCAGATCACACTGAACAAGGAACAGCTGTGGTGCCTACAGTGGTGACATGACTCTGCACATCACCTGGTGCGGAAGTCTGTGCGTCATCCCTGGGATGCGCCCCCCCCACCTGAACTGCACAGTCACCAAAGTTGGCGCCTGTGCAGTTGTTTCTGAAGCCAACTGGCTTCAGAAAGAGTACTGCGCAGGCACCATCTCTGACACCTGCGCAGTACTTTTCTGAAGCCATTCGGCTGCCGCTCTGTCTCCTGAGTGAGGCCGAATGGCTGTGCAGAGGCGCGGACTTTCTCTGCTCTAAGGAAGTCTCCTCTGAAGCTGTTCGGCATGCTCAGTGTGTTTCTGCGCAGTGCATCTCAGATGGCCGTTCAGGCCAGCTCCTCAGACAAGTGGCAGCTTCTGGCTGCTGCTCCGCCTTGGAGCAGGCCTGAATGGGGGTGCTGACGCCTGGGGTCTGCCAAAGGACAGTCAAACTCCTCCGGCACATCACCCCATATGGAGCGCATCCCCAATGCAGCCCACACCAGCCGCACCAGTCTGGTGACTCCACTGGGTGCCTGCCTTAGAAGGAGTCCCTGATGAGATGCCAGTACATTCTACAGTGAATACAAGGGGCTTCTTGGAGTGGCCTGCTGTATCCTGAGGTTTGTGGGCAGCTGTAGTTTGTTCCATATCCTGAGGTTGAGAGGCAGGGGTTGCAGCTAGGATGGCCAAGAACTCAGATTTTTGGTCAGCACTGCCATTCTTACTCGGGCCTTATCATGGACCCCTATGGGTCTACTCATTACTATACCTGCTCCTGAGGTGGTATAACTCAGGATCTGGAAGAGGGCATTTCTGCCTTGGAAACAGGCTCTGGATTCAGAGTAACTGCTCTGCCCTAGGCAATGCTCAACATGCCCTCAACTTGCCTCTCCTGAGCTGCTTAGGCTGCCCCAGTTAGGGCAGAGCAGGTCCACCTCTCTTAGGGCACCCTATCTTGCCTTGCTCTGCCCTAAGCCTCTTCCAGAGTAACTGGGCTGGAGCATTTTGCAGTTGCTCCAACCTAGTGTTAGATAGGGCAACCTAAGGGCTCTTATGTGGACAGATTAGTTGCTCTGGATTGGGCTGTTACTCCCAGGAAAGTGTCTTTAGGATTGCAGCATTAGTCACCTAATCATCTTTTGATGTGTAAGGAAAAAAAGGAGACGCCATGGAGCAAAGTAAAACTTAAAACTTACCCTACAATCCAGAATAACTACAGGAGCACGTAAGAGACATTACGTGCACCCATAGTTACTACCCCAGCTAGTGAAAACCTATGGGAAATTCATATTGCAATCTAGAGCAAATTGTTCTTACACTGGAGCAAGGACTCCCTGTAGTTACTCTGGATTACACCTTATCAGGGTTGGTACAGAGGAACGCAGGTTATGTGCCCTGTTGTTTGAATGAGCAGTGTATAGAATATTGTGACAGCTCAGAGACCTGGCAGAGCAGTGGGAAGGCTGGTGTGTTCTGGCACACACCAAAGGCTGTCATGAGTCCTGCCAGAGCAGATAAGTCTGGCACAGGGGCAAGGAGAGGATATAGAGCATTGAACAGATATGGGGTAGTGCAATGGGGATGGTCAGTTGATCTGGCCTTGGAGGGATGAAGCTGGGATACCCATATCCGAACAACCTTCCCTAAGACTGCAATCCTAAAGACACTTTCCTGGGAGTAAAACCCATTGAACACAATGGGGCTTACTTTTGAGTAGACATGGTTAGGATTGTGCTCTAAATCACCACCCTGGAACTAGGCAGATTTGTGACAGCGTTTTTGCTATCTGTCTGTCTGTCTGTCTGTCTACAGCATTTATATACCACTTTTCAGCTAAAAAGTTCTCTAAAGCAGTTTACACAGAAAATGAGAAAATCAATGGCTAATTCTGTCTATTCCTTTTGCTCACATACGGTAAATAATGCAGGAAGCATATGGGCACAAATATCATTTTGTCTACTATCATTATTATAAAATATTCTCAGTATCACTATCTTATTGGATCACAATCTTCTTGGATAATTGTTTGGACTCCTGACTTACTTCATTGCAAAATGGACCAGTACGTGTCCTTAAAATGCAGGCATTTTCTGGTATTATTTAATGCTGTCCCATTCAGTCTATGTGCAACGGATAGATTAGATCTGATAAAAGCATCTGATTGATATTTCCAGGGTGTGAAAACCTCCACCATGAGATTAGGCTGATATTGCATATTCAAATACATACAATGATATATTTGTCATTGCCATTGACCTTTATCTCTCCAGCTTCCTGACAACCTCTACAGTTATTGACATTACAAATACCAGCGACATCGTGCAGGGCAAAGTATAACCTTTCATTTACCTTCATGTCCCTCAAATGACTTGCAAAGGTAGTTTCAACAAAAGCTGCAAACAATGATACTGTTGATTTCCTTCCCCCTTAACTTGCTAAAATGTTTTCCATTTTCCTCTTGTTCTCTGAAAATCATGCCAATAACTCCGTACAAAGAAAACGATTTCAAATGAATACAGGTAATTAGAAGTGTCAAGAAATCAGCAGAGAGTAGGGTGTCTGCCATAATTTATCGGAAAAGAGTGCCAGATTCCCTTTCAAAAAGATCTTTGTCATTTTTTAATAGAAGGTAATTAATGTAGGCTACAGTAAAGTGTACAGGATCCCAGTCACTTGTCTTTCTTTCCTTAGAAAGGGGGCCATAAAGATGTTTTGATTTCTAGAAACAATCTTCAGAGGTTATTCACAAATGACTTTTAATTACAGTAATACTCTTCTTTTTGTCTTTTCATTCTTCTAAAAGCAAGAAGAAAAAGATTAGAAAGGGCACATTTATAAAAGTGACAAAAGTAAGGATTCCCCCCCCCCTTTTTTTTTCTTTTTGTTAAGTAGTTAGGTTCAGAATTGAGATGGGGATGATGTGGCACAACTGAGCAATCCGATCAAGAGAAGAGAAGCCTTCATCGTGGATCCCATCAACCGGTAGCTCAGGTAATAAATGGCAGTCTCAAAAAAAATGAATTTAAAAGCCACAATACTTCTGTTACAGTAATTACACACTTTCATCGTTATTTGCAAACCCGATTGCATCTCTTTTACCCGTGATGGTAACGGAACTGATCATTTCCAAAAAGCCACGCCTCTGGGAAATAAACAAACATACCTACAATCTTGCCGGAGATAGGCCATATTTTGAACACTCTCTGTATCCTGGGAAATGTGTGCTGCTTTTCAGATCTGCACGAGGAACATGAAGAAGGATTTCCCTTCCCAGTAATGAGTAGAATTCAAAACCCAGCTCAGCTGTGGTCTCACCGGAGCACCTGGAGGCAAGGCACACATCACCTGCCTTGACAGGGCGGACACATCAACTAAGGACTGGCCTCAAGCTACACATCAGCCCAAGGCTTGCCCATGCCCAGTGGGACTTTTGATATTTTCCTTTGACTGGCTGTGACCATCTTCAGCCCAATGATATGCTGCAAGGGCTTTCAAAACTATCTTCCATACCCAAGTTCAAAAGACCCTTGTCTATTGGGAAGGGAAAGGAAGTTCAATCCATGCCAGGTCCACTACATCATTACAAGATGGAACTCAAGGCAACATACATGAATCCTTGAGTGCTATCATGGGGAAGAGGAAGACTATAATGTAATGATATTATGGGCCTGGCAAAGATTTTAATTTCTCCCATCCAGATCTGCTTAGCTTTCAGAACCTGCCCTGTGACATGAAGTCTTCATGAAATTCCAAGATGTGTGTATTTTTAAAAAGTATACCTCTTTGACAGAGCTAAAAATATTTTATTACTCAAAGTATTTTTTAACTAAGGATCTGTTCTGTCCAAGTTAGAAATGGCTTTTCTGGACGAAATGAAACGTATTTTCCCAATAAAGTTGCACCTGTATTTTCCAAATAAAAATATAGACAGTCTCCAAATGTATAGCATAGCATTAGTTTTCAATTTAAACCCCTGCAAAGTGGGCGAGAGGCACTCATTGAGTGCCTACCTGGGTACCTACCACTGGTACCCAGGGAGTACCCTCCTTTATTTAGCGGGGGGAGAACAACTGGCCCTCCACACCCCAGCAATGTTTGTTCTTGTGGCTTCTGCTGGTGTTCATTTTGCATTTTAGATTGTGAACCCTTTTGGGACAGGGACCAATTAGCTATTAATTAGCTATTAATTTTTTCATTTTCTTTGTAAACCGCTTTGTGAACTTTTTAGTTGAAAAGTGGTATATAAGTACTGTAGATAGATAGATAGATAGATAGATAGATAGATAGATAGATAGATAGATAGATAGAGTTTAGAAAGCATTAACTGTACAGAAGAGGTTATCAGTGTCTGTCCTCTTCTGCTGGACCTCTTCACAGGGTCCAACTATTCAAAGTAGCTGGCTATGTCTGCATTTGGAGGCCACTTGCAATTTGACAAATACCAATAAGATGCTTAGGGGGCTTTCTGAGGATGGAAAAACAGGCTCTCCCCACTGATCTAGCCTCCTATCACTGTTTGCTATGTTATGTTCCTGGTCTCACTGGTAAGTAGCAAGGATCCAGGGAGTACCACCAGAAACCACTTCCAGAAACTAGTACCACCAGAAACCTGTACTACTGGTGGTACACTTTGAGAAACACTCTGTTAGAGTATTAACTTTCAAATCTATAAAAGTTATTGATTAAATGAATATATGACTCATCAATGCACAGCCATAACTGCTGGATGTAGAAGCGTAAAATTTTGAGAGGGTCTGCCCTGATGTAGGCACCCAGTAAGATCCAATTTTTAGAAATTCAAACCAGAAGGGAGTAAAAAGGGTTGCAGCATTTTTACGTCACTGCCCACTGCTCAGTAGGGATGCGCAGTGGTGCCTGATAGTGATGCCCATTAGGGATGCCTTGTGGTGTCCGCTTCAAGTTGTTGCCTGCTACCTGCTGGTGACCACGGACTGGTGCCCACCACTCGCTGGTGCCCCGTGGTGCCTGATGCCCACTACCTGCTGGTGCTCAATGCTTGGCAGGGATGCATGGTGCCCACTGGTGCCCAATAGTGCCTGCTGGTGCTTCATGCCCACCACACAGTAGTCCCTGCTGCCCAGTGGTGTCACAAATAAGACAAAGTTTTTTGGGCATCAACCAGGCAGGCACTTCGTGTAGATTGTTGGTACTTGTGTTCTCCTGGTGAGGGCTGCCTTTTGACAGCAAAACCAGCCACACTTGTGGAGCAGCAGGAGGCTGGATAGTAAGCCCAATTAACAGCATTTAAGAGACCTATAAAGATGCCAGCTTGGGAAGCTAGAAGGGGGGCTTTTTTGTCCTTCTGCATTCCTCCTTTCTATTTATCATGACAATTGCTTACCTTGGAAAGATCTGTATTGTACAGGTTTTATTTGTCTTAGGCTGCAATCCTAAAAACACTTTCCTGGGAGTAAGACCCACTGATCACAATGGGGCTTACCTTTCAGTAGCCATGGTTAGAATTGTGCTCTTAATAAGCTAATCGCAGACCAGTTACTAGTGAAGCCTTATTGTGATGAGATTTAAGTGTATTTTTAAAATTTATTATTTTACTCTAATTGTTATGGTTTGGAATTTCACAAATAGATCTTGTGTCTGCCACTTTTTGATATAAATATAATACCGTTTTCTTACATCAGGAACCCTGTCGTAGTTAGTTTTCAAACTCTTATGAAAGTGGTTTGTCAGTGTCTGAGAACTATGATTTTATTACTCTTTCATTCACTGACTGAATTAGGGCACAATCCAGAGTAACTACGGGGAGTCCTTGCTCCAGTGTAAGAACAATTTGCTCTGGATTGCAATGTGAATTTCCCATAGGTTTTCACTAGGTGGTGCAGTAACTATGGGTACACAGTCTGATTTTTGTATCACCAAGCAGGGATGCCTGGTGCCTGCTCTGCCTGACACTGCCCCTGATACCCTCTGGTCCACAGTGCCTGTCAGTTCCCAGGAGTGCCCACTTCTCATCAGTGCCCATTGCCTACCACCTGGTACCCAACAGTGTCCCTGGCTCACAAATATTCTTGAAATTTTGCTCCTACAATGGGTAAATTCCACTAGTTTATATACAAATTAAAACCCAACAAAATTTTCAGTTGTTAGTGGGTTTGTTTGTAATTTATATTGTCTTTCAATGCACAGCCTTATAACGTGTGGTTGCTTGCGTGAGTTCCTCTTCGCCGATGACGCTGCTGTTACTGCTCACTCTGCCAAAGACCTTCAACGACTTATGGACCATTTTAGCAAAGCCTGCCAAGACTTTGGACTAACAATCAGCCTGAAGAAAACACAAGTCATGGGTCAGGGTGTGGATCCACCTCCCTGTATCACAATCTCTGAACATGAACTGAAGGTTGTCCATGACTTTGTGTACCTCGGCTCAACTATCTCTGACACTCTCTCCTTAGACTCTGAGCTGAATAAACGCATTGGTAAAGCGGCTACTACATTCTCCAGGCTTACAAAGAGAGTATGGCTTAATAAGAAGCTGATGGAAAATACAAATATCCAGGTCTATAGAGCTTGCGTCCTGAGCACACTCTTGTACTGCAGCGAGTCTTGGACCCTTTATGCATGGCAGGAGAGGAAGCTGAACACCTTCCATATGCGCTGTTTCCGACGTATTCTTGGAATCACCTGGCATGACAAAGTCTCAAATGACACAGTATTGGAACGTGCTGGAATCTCTAGCATGTTCACACTTCTGAAACAGCGGCGTCTATGCTGGCTTGGGCATGTCGTGAGAATGGCTGATGGTCGGATTCCAAAAGATCTCTTATATGGAGAATTAGTGCAGGGAAAGCGCCCAAGAAGGAGACCACAGCTGCAATACAAGGACATCTGCAAGAGGGATCTAAAGGCCTTGGGAATGGACATCAACAGCTGGGAAACCTTGACCGCTGACCGTTCAGCGTGGAGGCAAAAGACCCAGCATGGCCTTCTCCAACTGGAAGAGACACTTGTTCGGCAGGCTGAAGCAAAGAGACAGACCCAAAAGCAGCGAAACCTGGGCCTGGGAAGGGGACGGAATTTATTTGTCCTCAGTGTGGAAGGGATGGACACTCTTACATTGGCCTCTTTAGCCACACTAGATGTTGTTTCAGGACCTCCAATCAGAGCACAATACCAGAGTCTTTCGAGACTGAAGGATGCCAATAACTAATACTTGTTAGCCACAGGAGATCTATTCTGGAAATTTTTGTTTATTTTAAAAAATCAGTGCATACCAAGTCATTTGAAAAATAACTTTAAAGACCCATTACCAAGTTTTTTGCTCCCATGTTGTTGCCCCAAAATCAGTGGTGGGCTTCAGGGGGTCTCACGGGTTCTCAAGGGGGTCTCACCCTTTGCTAATGAGCACCTGGTTCTGAGAGCTGGTTACTAATGGGACATAGAACCTGTTGTTAATTTATTTGAATCCCACCACTGCCCAAAATGCATTGGTATAGACACTCTACAGCATTCATATAATAGATGGGGGAAATAGCGGAATGAAATCATACCACATTTACTTGAATCTAATGCGCCATCAAATCTAATGCACATCCCTATTTAAAAAAGCTTGAGATTTAATAAATGTTTACTAGCGATTGTAATGTGCAGCTGAAAGCAGGTACAAAATTTGATTTTACTGCATATGAGTTATATGATAATAAAATGGCAATGGGTTTGTTATGATTTTTACCTAATTGCACTACTTTATAAAACAATGGGTTTATGTTATATTTTAATTATAATATAGTAAACTGTTTAACTACTGATCTATACTTATAATAAAAATACCTGTATTTGCTTGAATCTAATGCGCCACTGGATCTAATGCACACCTCAATTTTGGAGACTAAAGAGCACAATCCTAATCATGTCTACTCAGATGTAAATCCTATTGTGTCCAATGGGTCTTACTCCCAGGAAAGTGTCTTTAGGATTGTAGCCCAAGGCTGGAATCCTAAAGACACTTTCCTGGGAGTAATACCCATTGAACACAGTGGGGTTTAGTTTTGAGTAGACATGATTAGTGTGCCAAATTGTGCTCTAAATTCAGCTGAAATCGGTGAGCATTCTATTCGAATAAATAAGATTCATATTTAACATTGCAAAGGTAGGAAATTGGATTTTAGTGTTTTTTCCCCATGTTTCAAGACACTTAAAGGTGGACCTTGGGATCAGTGGTGAGTCAAATCACTGGATACTATATCAGTGGATGCTGGGGCTCCACATGTACAATGTTTCATTATGTTAGCAGGAAATGTAAATGTAAGCCAATATTCATAGCATGGATTTAAATTCCAACTACAAACTTTATTCCATGTAGAAATCCAGGCATGCAATAAATCCATCAATTTTCTGTATTATTTATTTTTATTGGAGAAAAAAAATTATATTCCAATATTCCACATACCTTCAAGGCACTCATGGTGGCCAACACCACAAAATTTTAACACAATAAAATATAATAAAATGTGGCATTAAACTCCAATTAAAAACAGCAACACAGCAAGAAATCCAGACAAGTTCAGTGATCCTAACTACACTTTACTGGGAGTAAGTACTATTGAACACACTGGGACTTCTGAGTGGACATGTGTAGGATTGCACTGTAAGGCATATTATTTCTTTCCTTCTCTGACACGTTAAGAAGCTTTGGCTGGCCAGTTCTTTCAAGGACTCCCACGGAAACTTTCCTTTGCTGTCAGTTCATGGTCGTGATACACTCCTCTCTAGATTAACATCATAATTGCTAAGAAGTGTATTGGATATGTCTCATTTAATATTATATCAATATGCCTGACCTCACAATAAATATTGCTATCCCTGGTCTTTAAATGGTGAACATGGGTATTCAGGTCAATTGTCTATTAATAGAAGCCAACTCTATTCATAAATCCTTAATAACTTTTGTTGTTTCACACATTTTTCTGGCACGCGTACAGAGAGAGAATCTAAAATCAAAGTTTATTTCTGTTTTGCTCCGGCAGTCTCTAAATATTTTGGCCAAAGGGCCACATCAACTACCTGGCACAATGCTGAGAGCGGAAAAATATTTTAAATATAAAATTTAAAGTTTCTGGCATCCTCCATTTATTGGACAGGTTAGGGAATGTGGGTGGCGCAAGCGGTAAAGACGCTGTGCCTGTTAACCAGCAGGCCAGGGTTTGAGACCCGGGTCGACCCCACAAGACAGGGTGAGCTCCTGTCCTTAGCCCAGCTCTGCGACGCCAGCTGGATCCAATCGTATTGGCTCAGCCTTTCCATTGGACTAATTCAGTGGCATGGAGAGGGGGGATTTGCTGCTTGGGTAACAGCCTATCCTCCATAACAATACAACCCAGGCTTTCGTGCTTCGCTTGCAGCGTATACAGCGCCAAGCACGATAACATAGTCTTTCAAGACTGACGGAGGCCTGCTTTAGGGACTGGTGCACTTTCCAAAAGTAAAAACCATTGAAAAGTGGATCCAAACCTTATTCAGTTTTTCTTTTATTTTTCTGAGTGATGTTAGCCGCCGTGAGCTCCCTCTTGCAGGTGAGGAAAGGGGGGATATAAATTAAACAAACAAATAAATTAATAAATTAATGTTGCTTCCAATGCTTTTTGATCTACCTAGCAAATCTTAAATGGCCTCTTTTTCTTGCAAATTCCTGCTGCCACACAAAGATTTCTGCATATGGATTCTCACAATGGGGTTTACTCCTTCCAGAATAAACAGGAGTTCCAACACGTGAGAGGGCAATTTTGGCTTTTAGAACAGCAGAGAGAGGTTGAAAGAGCAGATCATGTGTTGAATTATTGAGTTCTATGTATAATTGAAAGGTGTTGAAAGAGTGGAAACAAACCATCAGAAAGCAGGGGATACATGTAGATAGGAATTTAGATTAAGGAAGGGTTCAGATTTCTAGGATTTCTGCGAGCACCAACACACAGCACGGAAATAAATCATGCACTTAAATGGACCCACATTTTCCCCACCCCACCATAATAGTCCAGTCATGTTTGGTCAAGTGAGTCTTTGAGGGGACCAGAGGCTGGCTGTCAGCCAGGTCGACACTCACACCTGCCCTCTAGGCTGGGGTCTGGGGACCCCTGCTCCAGCAGCCTGGAATGGCTACCAAAGTACAAGAGGGGCATCTTGTATGGTGCCATGAAGCTTTCTGATTATCTTGGTGCTTTGCACCCCCTTCTAACTACACCACTGTCCCAATGAATGGAGCCTAACTTAGAGTGAATGCCTATGCATGTCTACTCAGAAGTAAAATCCACTCAGTTTACCAGAACTTACTCACAGGTAAGAAAGTATAGGACTGTAGGTTAGGTCTACATCCAATTGTACATATTACAGAAAAGGGCAACTTTTATCAAAGATAAAAGATGAAACACTCTTGCTTATGGAAATGCACAAAATCCTTTGCAGGTATGGTGTCAACCGCAACACCTTGCTCAGTCAAGCAAGCATGGGGTTAACGCCAGGGCCTTGGATTGCAATGAATGTGGTGCACAATTGAGAGCACCAAGGTCCGGGGGGATTAAAGCACCTGGAGGAAGGAAAAGGATGTGGGTACAGAAGGAAGGAGCTTGGAGGACAGAAGACTGATTGACGGACTACCTAACAGTTGGGCTGATTAATGGACTGGTTAAAGGACTATGGGATCTGCTAACTGATCAATGGATGGACTATCTGACTGATGGATGGACAAACGGACAGTCAGGTGAATGGATTTCTGTGGGTTGATAGAATGGAGGCTGCTAATATAGAGACTACTGGAGACTGGTGTGTTGTTTCCATGCAAAAGCCCTATGGAGTACCAAGGTGTTGCAGGGGTGGTTGGAGAAGCTGCTGATAAGAGAGGACAGGAAGGATTGTTTTTGCAGGATGAGCACCAACATGTAGAACCCAGACAATTAATGGGGAAATAAGGGGAACCAACTAACTTTCAAGGTGGGCTTCTTGTACCAGCTTTGTACAATAGTAGAAGGAACCTGTGCTGTATTCTTCTCTCCCAGCAACTGCACAGTGACTGGTGATAGTGGCGGCTACAACTAGTCTCGGCACCGTCACATGCCTCCAAGTGATGCAGCCTGTTTTTTTTAAAGTAGGTTTCATCCCTCTGAAGGCAGGGTGACCATATAGCATAACTGCAAGCAGACAAGGCCCCAAAATGTCGGACACCCAAGAAAAAATGTTGGACAATACAAAATAAAAGCTAAAAACACTCATGAATACCATATTTACTCAAATCTAACATTCACACTCCCCAAATTTCAGGCTTCTACATTTATGGGTTTGGGCTGGGTGTTGATGAGTCAGGGATTTGTCAGTGTTAAGTATAGGACAAAAACACAATGCACCCCTTTTCACCTGCTTTTTGCATCATTAGGGGTTAAATTTCTAAAAATTGGTTCTTCATGGGTTCTCACAAAACAGAAGGAACACCCTGCCCAAATTTAATGCTTCTAGGTCCAAGGGTTGAGGCTGGGAGTTGATGAGTCAGTGAGTCAGTCACTGAGTGAGTCAGTCAGCGACCTTTCAATTTTATATACTTACATATATAAATTTGACATCTGAATAAATTTCCCCAGAGCTACTGATTTCTTCCAAGCACATTCGATCTCCAAAATTTCAAAACGTGTAAGCATTAATTTGTTTCCACAACATATGTAATACAACCACATCTTGTGCTCAGATTTGCTTTACATCAGGAAATGAACACCTTCACAAATCCTCACACGCATGTTGATGGTGGGAGTGTTTCTGTACAACAGTTTTGAAGCAGTTTGAAAATATTGATAGTAGCAAGTTGTATGGTGGAGTGGAAAAATATGCTTTAAAAGGTATTTTTTCCTGTTTAACCAGTGCCTATATTTTAAATCAAGATATTGAAGGAGAAAAATGAAATGAATGATATAGTATTTAAATGATGATGTGAGAAAATAAGTTTACGTGAGAAGATGTGGTTTGAGGGAGACCTGATTTTGCCCTTTCTTAGTGCACACAAAGCTGAGTCCTAGGCATGTCTACTAAGAATAATGTCCAATTATTATCAATGGAGCTTCCAGGTAAACATGGATAGGATTGTTGCCATATGGTGAAATCCAGAGTAACTACAGGGAGTCCTTGCTCTGGAGTAAGAACAAGTTACTCTGGACTGCAATATGAATTTCCCATAGGTTTTCACTAGGTGGTAGTGGTGCACGTAAAGTGGTGCACGCACATGGGTGCACGTAATACCTTGTTAGTTGAAAAGCGGTATATAAATACTGTAGATAGATACTTACATTTGTGTAAATGAGTTACATTCGTGTAATTGTGTACATTTGTGTAAATGATTCACATTACACCACATTTGTGGGCTGTTACAAAGAACTTGTGCCAGCTCAGGGCTCACCTGGTGATTGTGCTCTATGTGTGATAGGGAAGGACGGGATGGAGATATGGGAGGCATTTACTGACCTCCCTTTTCCTACTGTGGTATTTTGTGTTTTCTGCATATGGCACTGCATAGTGTTGAAGAGATAAGAGGGAAAACGGCTTTGTTAAGTCATACTGGAATCAGTGGTGTAGTTAGAGGGGGTGACTAAGGAGTACCTCTGTTTTGCTTTCCCCACCCGGAATGGCTCCAAAGGTATGAAGCTCCCTCCAAGACGACTGCGCCACCCCCTTGAGCTATGCCACTGACTGGATTCTCCTCATTTGCTGACACTGTATCTGCATTGTGAAGGACTATACCCTATGTAATCACATCAAGAATTTACATCCTACAGGATGGGCATCTCTAATCCAAAAATTCAATTTGAGTGAGATAGCGGCACCTTTGCTTTTTGATGGTTCCGTTGGCATAAACTTTTTCATGCACAAAGTTATTAAAAATGTATTAAATTACCTTCACTTTATATGTATATTTATGAAACACTGATTAATTTTATGTTTAGACTCAGTTCCTATCCCCTTGTGGCTGCAATCTTAAACCCCAGTTAGGGTGGCACAAATCCCGGCAAAGTCCTTTGCTGGCCTGGGGAAGTCTCAAAAGTGTTGTTAGGCACTTCTGCACAATATGTGGGGGGTGAAGCCAGGGCAAAGACATGTGCCAGCCTCCCTACACCACTATGAGAATGGAGAAGTGGGTGAGTTGCATTAGGATTGTGCTCTATGTATATGCAAATATTTTAAAAAATCTAAAACACTTATAATATTTATCCCAAGTATTTGAGATAGGTCAGCGATGCCACAAATTCAGGGCAACCTTGGTGGGCTACCTTGGGCATGCAATTTGGTGGGGTGGCGGGCCTTTGGTGGGCCTGGACCCTGGGCATGCAATTTGGTGGGGGCAACACCCTGACCCTGCCTTTGGCAATCTTTGAGGCCGCTTTGGTCCCCATTGCTCTGTGCACCTGCCTTTGATTGTGTAAACCAATGTGAGAGCACATAAGTTTGGGGATAACTTAATTATATCA
Organism: Cryptoblepharus egeriae; assembly: GCA_030015325.1. Taxonomy (NCBI): domain Eukaryota; kingdom Metazoa; phylum Chordata; class Lepidosauria; order Squamata; family Scincidae; genus Cryptoblepharus; species Cryptoblepharus egeriae. Next base: position 7,142,101 of record JAREYC010000001.1, read on the forward strand.
TATTACCCGCAAACTTCTGGAAAGTCCCAGTAGGTAAGTGTTGCCATTCCCACCTCTGTCCTGCGTGTGCTCCAAAATAGAGATACCTATGGAATATGTACAAGTGGGATATGTGCAAGTCTCTATGATATGTACAGGTCTTAGGGTGCAATCCTAACCTAGGCCAGCACAACTCATTGGTTTTCCCATTCCTGTGGTGATGTAGCGAGGCAAGTGCATATCTGTGCATTGGTCTAATCCTCCTCCAGGAGTGGTGCAGAAGTACCTTACAGCACTGTAAGACTTGTGCTGGGGGTTAGGATTAAGCCTAACTGGGTACTAATGACTCTTTCCTGCGAGTAAGTCCCATTAAACAAAATGGGGCTTACTTTTGAGTAGACATGGTTAGGACTGTGGTCTCAATCTCTAAAAGAAGACAGAATATTTTTAAAAATAACTAAATGTGTAATGGCTTGGTATAGACTTACTAGTACATATAAATTATCATATCTTTAGGACTCGCAGCCATACATTATAAGACTTTTGCATTCATATGGTATCTTTATGATACAGCTTCAGAATTCTGTTTCATTGTAAATTCATTGCAGAAACTGAATGTTTTTGCAATGTTAATTATATACTCACAATTTTCACTGCTTGTTTGGCTACCCTTGTTAGGCAAGATGGGTAAAATAATAACTAAATAAAAACATTTGTGGGCTGGTTGGCCAGTGGCAATGATGACCAGGGAAGGTGTTTTTGGTAGGAAAGGCTATTTTGTAGAGGTGAGAATTCCCTGTTGAAATTCCTTACTTTCCTTCAGCTATTACAGACGTAGCCGCTGTATCCTCCTTTGCAAAGTAGTACTCATTACCATGCCCATTATATCGTAGCCACAATCTTGCAAGCACTTATATTTGCAGACATAGGGGATAAGGGTGAAATCCAGAGTAACTATGGGGAGTCCTTGCTCCAGAGTAAGAATAAGTTACTCTGGATTGCAATATGAATTTCCCATAGATTTTCACTAGGTGGTGCAGTAACTGTGGGTGCACATAATGTCTCTTACATGCTCCCGTAGTTACTCTGGATTGTGCCCTATGTTATTTTTCAAATTAAATTCAAGAAACTCATAAATCAAATACTGTATATAAAACTCAGTTTAAGGGTTTCTGTAAATATTATATTATATAAGGGTTTATAATATTATATAAGGGTTTCTGTATATAATATATATTATAAGTATATATAAACTCCAATGCATTCTGGTTTTTTTCTGTGCGATATTTGTACTGAAATGAAAAAAAGAATCCAGTATAGACAATAAAGAGAGCTGTAAAGAAGACTCCATCCCATAAGGATTAAAATTTCATCGTGATAATTTTTTATAGTGGAATGATGCCTTTTTTGACGAATGAAGAAATAAAACACTTCCCTATTTTTAGTGACACTTGAAGTTAATCAACAGGAAATAAATTCAGATGGAGAAAACAGATTCGGCTGATAATGTTTTATCTAATCACAGCACATCTGGGTGTGTGTGTGTGTTTGTGTAGACACGTCTGCACAGATGCTTTAAACCAACAGACTCATAAACCAATATACCAAATTTGAATACAAAAAGGATACATACAGAATACTGCTGGTATTTCTATTAATCTAAGATACGTTCCATTCGCATCTTAGTCTATATCACTTTTTTGCACGCAAACCTCTGTGTGCTTATAAATAAGCCTCTATAGGGAAAGAAATACATACAGATCCTGATGATCTAACACCCATCTGAGCTATCCCCATCTTGTGTCACTGCCTAAGTCATGCAAATTACACCAGAGCTGCCAGTTGACTAAGATTAATGACACTGCACCAGCTCTTTTGTTTCTCTCTGCGGCCGTTTAGTGTGAAATACTATCCAAAAACATTATCTATCCTCTATTAATCCCACAAATTTGTTCACACCATGCACATTGTTTAGGGCAATTTACAACAGGAACATACTGAGCACAATTGCATTTAATTACTTGGGTTCTAATTACATTCATTAAAGGCTAATAAAATAAATGAAACAGCTTTAAAAGCTTCTGCAAAACACATGGGTCTTGTCTCCCTCATGAAACATACAAGAGATGTTTGATGTGAAACACATACATGTATATCCTCCCTTTGCATGTATATTACCTACACATAGTATTCACAGATCACATATGAGACGTAGATATGGATCTATATGTATAAAGCTATTGAATATCTATATGATAGATATTTCATCTATCCTAGTAGTCTGCCGATGTATTTAATCATACTACCAGTTCAAAAGAATGCAGGAATCTGGATTTTTTTTAAATCTGGTGTGTGCAAGGAGAAAAAAATACCTATTTTAAAACAGGAGACAGATTCTTCTAATTATTTCCACCTGTACCTGAGTGGCTTTTCCGCTTAATTGTTTCCTTTATCTACATAACAGAAGATGTCAATCAATCCTTTACCATAAAGCTCTCTACAACCAATGTGTTTCTTTTGTTTAGTGTCCTTAAAGAAACTTGTTCAATGACTAGTTTATTCTAAAGCTAGGACTGGCTTTTTTTCTTGACTCATCCCAGATGAACCTAAAATTATTTCTGATAAAACCAATTTAAGGATTGATTCCCACTTTACACCCTTCTCTCTCTCACTTACAAACACACATTTTTTTTCCTATAAATTTCAGATGCATACTTTTAAGAGTAGCACTTTATTTGTATTGTAAAATGCATATATTCAGGGCTGAATAATGTTCATTATTCACCTGTTAACCAAACCATAAGAGAAATATATGAATTGCTTTGTCTGAGAACATGCATCAAGATCTTTGTTTCACCATGCCAGGAGTGTTTTATTTATTTTATTTGCTTTTATATGGTATAAGTAGCATAGTTAGAGGGGCAGAGCAGCCAGTCTTGGAGGGGATCCTCCTTTCAGAGCCATTTGGGGGGAAAGCAAAACTGAGCCAGATACCAAATACATACTAAGAATATAGGATGCAGACTATCCCTACAATCCAGAGTAAATACGGAAGCACGTAAGAGACATTTTGTGCACCCGTAGTTACTGCACTATCTAGTGAAAACCTATGGGAAATTCACTTTGCAATCCAGAGCAAATTGTTCTTACACCGGAGCAAAGACTCCCCGTAGTTACTCTGGATTGCGCCCTATGGCTGCAATCCTAACCACACTTTCAGGGGAGTAAGTACTATTGATCACAATGGGACTTACATGCTTAGGATGGCTGCAATACTAAATGGTTCTTACACCCAGGAAAGTGTCTTTAGGATTGCAGCCATAATTGGTTAAAGGTTGGTGATATCTACTTGGTTTTTAAAGATTTTAGCCATGGTCAAACCCCAAAACTTTACAACCGATGTAATAACAGTTTATATCACAACTTTGGATTTTGCTGAAATTGGCAGAATTACTACTTTTCTTAAGGAGAAGTCAGTAAAACTTTCATAGACAATTGGAAACCATTCATGAAATTTCTGCATCAGAAAAGGATGATGAGTAAAGTCGATTATGGATTTGATGAGTAGGCAATTATTATATAACTCTGATCTCCCTTTTATATGTCTATTGGAAATGTTAAATAAGATTATATTTTAGGTAGTAGAAATTAATACTGTATTAAAGAAAGGTAAATCTGTGTTTGCCATATATTTTTAAGAATATTTCTGTTTTTTTCTTCTTTCCTTTTGTTTTTCTCATTTTTCTTCTTTAAAAAATTCAATAAAAATGATATTTAAAAAAATTCATGTATTACACAGGCATTTAAACACTTTAAAAGCTAAACCTCTACTTGGGTATAGTTGGGATGCTGAAACAAAAAATGGCATCAGTTTTCCCCAGTTGGCTTTCATTTTGGTGGGTCCAGCACAGTAACTTTATATTCTGATTCAAGTATTTTCCTTGTGAGGAAGCCGCCATCATCATCATTATCATTATCATCATCATCATCATCATCACACAAACACACATGCGCGCACGCGCACAATTCAAGAGCTTTGTTCTAATACAAAGGAACAGGATACAAATACTGTGAATCATAAGTCCTCTGACATATGGAGAAAGCAGGCCTCCGTCAGTCTTGAAAGACTATGGTATCGTGCTCGGCACTGCATACGCTGCATGCGAAGCACGAAAGCCTGGGTTGGATTGTTATGGAGGATAGGCTGTTTCCCAAGCAGCAAATCCCCCCTCTCCACACCACTGAATTAGTCCAATGGAAAGGCAGAGCCAATACGATTGGATCCAGCTGGCGTCACAGAGCTGGGCTAAGGACAGGAGCTCACCCTGTCTTGTGGGGCTGACCTGGGTCTCGAACCCTGGCCTGCTGGTTAACAGGCACAGCGTCTTAACCGCTTGCACCACCCAACAAATATCAAAAGTACAATTCTCACATTTGGGAAATTAAAGTTTGCATCATGTTGGGATTCATAGCAGGGTTATCTGGCAAGAATGAAGTTGCATAGCAAAGCTTTATATGCTTAATAAAAAATAATATCATTCACTTTTCAGAATTAATAGGAATATATATTCTAATTAATTGACAGGTAGAATTGTTGACAGACCTACTATGTACATCTCCAGTTCCCAAGGCAAGCACTCGGAGAGGAAAACGGAAGAAAACTGCTGATGCTTACAGTTTGTTAAGAGCATATCACAATGTTGTGAGATAATCATTTGTGCATTATGTAACCTACATTCATAAACTTACTGTATTATGCCTAGATAACAAAATAAAATTAATCAAAGCTTAGATTTAAATTCCAAAAACACAACTTTCAGAATGAAGGCAGTTGGCAGTTTACATGGGAAGGCTACTCCAACCCTGGAGAACGTTTTACAAGAAACAAATAGTTCTGATTTTCAAGAACACAAGACTTTCTAAGTGGATCATTTTTCTCTATTGGTCCAGGGTGCCCATATAGAATGGAGGACAGAGTGCCTGTACCTTTAAGCAGGGCTTAAAAGAGGTGCTGGTATTTAGGCAGGTGCTGTGTTGAGCTAGTGGCACAATTTAACCCCTAGGCTGGAGTTTAAGACTAGCGTCCAACAAGACAGGGTAAGCTTTTATGTGGAGAGAAACTTGCCTAAATTCCCTCTTCTGTACAATGCTTAAAGGTACAGACATTCTGTCCTCCATTCTATATGGTCACCCTGAACCAATAGAGAAAAATGATCCACTTGGAAAGTATTGTGTTGCATGGGGCTGTGTGTTGCAAGAGGTGTGTTGCACAGAAGGGAGGTTAGATTACAAATATTGTTGAAATTTTACTCCTGCAATGTAGGTATTATAGAATCACAGAATCCTAGAGTTGGAAGGGACCCAGTAGGTCATCTAGTCCAATCCCCCTGCCAGTAACAGGAAATCCTCTCTGGCAGGTACATTTCGCTAGTCCTGTATAAAGGGGATCTGATAAGTAGATCAGTTATCCTATATACTGTAAAGTTGAATGTGCCCCTGTGGCCATTAATTACCGTATGTTTTCATTAGCAGTGGAAAAATGCATTTTCTTGCATAACTGAGGAGCGCAACCTGCAGACTTTAGAGTGCATGGAATCCTAAATGGAAGAGATTAATGTTTCCTATTAATATTCTGGCTTGTGCCGGTGTAGCATCTAGGCTGCCTGCCTGTCGTGTTTCTCAGTGAAGCAAGAAAATACAAACTTGCATCATTTTCTAAGGCTTTGCGATCTGAACAAGTCAGAATGAGAAGCAGGGCCTTCTCTGTAGTGACACCCAGATTATTGAACTTTCTCCTAGGAGCCCTAAATAGCCATAACACTATTGTTTTAAATGTGTCATGAAAAGCCGGCAACTCCTCCTGGTTTTTGACCGATCATTTTATTGAATTGTCATTTTAGTTATTATTTTATTGATTTAATGCTTTCTGATTTTTCTTTAATCTGTATTTCCTACTGTTTTAAAGATGGCATTTTAAATGCTGTAAGTCACTTTGGTGGGCCATCTAGGATCAGAAAGGTGAGGTGTAATTTAAAAATTAAAAATATACTAAAACTGCTGGACAAAAGTTACCTGAGGGTGAGAAATATGTTCCTCCTGTTGATGATTGCTTCCTCACATAGAAGGATTGTGCATTGATTTTCAACCTTTTTCATCCCACAGCACACTTAAAAAGGCACTGAAATTGTCAAGGCACAACACCATCAATAGTTTTTACCATTGACAAGCTACACCAGGCTGTTCAAATCCCCCAATTTTCCTGTTAATGAATGTCAATCCCCAGGACTATCTGCGGACTACCTGAGGACTATCTGCGGCACACCAGGAAGGGGATTCCAAGTCTGATAAAGGCACCCAGGGGTGTCAAACTTGTTTTATGAATGCCAAATAGTATTCATGATGCCAGATGTGATGACATTAAGCAAGAAGTGCTGTCACTGAGCAGGTAGTAACCAGATATAAGCACTTTTTTCTCACATAAGCTGCAAATAGAGGAGAATACATGAATTGATCATATTTTCATGATGGGGGAGCCTTACCATGCAGGCTACCTTTTCAGCAGAGAGCCTGAAAGCAGCTGATGGTGGTGCCGAGAGAGCCAAAGGGCCGGATAAAGATGTATATCTTTATATCTTTATATCTTTATATCTTTATATCTATCTATCTATCTATCTATCTATCTATCTATCTATCTATCTATCTATCTATCTATATATATATAAGCAGAGGCTCGACGAGCACCTGTCAGGGGTGCTTTAGGAGGATTTCCTGCTGCAGGCAGGGGGTTGGACTAGATGACCTGCAAGGTCCCTTCCCTGCTAGGATTCTATGATTCCATATCTTTATATATGCCCCAGGAACCTTATATATGGCCCATGAAGATGGTTGGCATCTTTGTCCTAGGCATAACCTTATGGTTGGCATCTTTGTCCTAGGCAGACAACCTTGGATTCCTTTTACTATGAATTAAACACTTTCTGAAGTGCAACTCCAGAGATTCTACCCTTATAAGAACGTTCTCATCTTCCCTTCTCCAGTTGGGATAACAACAACAACAACAACAAGCTGTCATATAGTTGGATAAAAAGAGTTACTGTCAGTAATTTTGTTAATTTTGTTGCTCTTGACACTGCCACACTGATATCTTAAAAGCATCGGCTGTGTTGCTGCTCGTATTTGAGCAGCAACTCAAATATACTCAGAAACTTTGCTTGCCCACAAAAGTTAAATTGATGCCAGCCACAGGTGACATTTTCCCTCCATGCCACTAAAATGAAAATGGACTTGATGCGTAACGTAAGTTTTTTCAAGTCTAGTGTCATAGAAAATCACACACCTTTGCTTGTATTCGGTACTTCAATAATCCTCGCATATAATTTTGGTTTATTTTGGCTATTTGTCTGGGAAAAGGGTGGTTAAACAATTTATTGCGAACATTACAGCAACCATTATTATTTATCTTCTGTTTTAAAATATAGGGTTTAAATGCCGCATTCATCTATCTCAGATTTTCCAGGCTACTGGATTCGGTCCGTTTTTTCCCCTCCCCAGTCAGTATGGCTTCGGTTAGATTTAAAAAACAGGTCCCAGAGGTTGACAAATGGATTAAAGTAGAACATAAATTCCTTATGTCACCCAGCCCCTTAAACCTTGATGTCAGTAACATTCCTAATCATTCCATTATTATAAATGTCAAATATACTTTACATGTGTTAAAGGAACTGTAAGAGGCGTGAGCCCAGCAAAGAGAAAAAGCAGTCAGATGCAGGTGATTCTGTACTGTGTATTCAAATAAAAACACGGTTTTGCTCTGATGAAGAGTTGAAGTAAGTAATTCCAGAGTGTTTTTCACAGAAAGATACTCTGGATTCATATAGCATCAGTGAGGGGATGCAGAACTTTAAAGAAATGTTTAAAAAGCACCGAGAAGCTGCAATTGGTCCAGACAGCTTTCCCTATAGAACAGGGGTCTCCATGCGTGGCCAAAGGGTGGCAGCTTTCCCTATAGAACAGGGGTCTCCATGTGTGGCCAAAGGGTGGCAGCTTTCCCTATAGAACAGGGGTCTCCATGCATGGCCAAAGGGTGGCAGCTTTCCCTATAGAACAGGGGTCTCCATGCGTGGCCAAAGGGTGGCAGCTTTCCCTATAGAACAGGGGTCTCCATGCGTGGCCAATGGGTGGCAGCTTTCCCTATAGAACAGGGGTCTCCAAGTGTGGCCAAAGGGTGGCATCAAATATCTAACTCAGTATTTGTATATTTTAATTTCTCACTATTGCAGATCCAAAATGAGAATGCATAAACGAATAAACATAAATAGATGATGGTCACAATCTCTGTTTAAGGGGAATGTTGGAAATGTGTAAATTGTTTTTAAGGTATATTGTATTCACATAATTTGTGCAGATGCCAATACTGGGGAAATACAAGTTAGGAGAGAAGAGATGGTCTTCCTGTGCATTAAAATACTGAAAAGAAATGCTTCCCACGTTATCCCAAATTTCAGAACAAGATCATGGAGTTTGAGTGGCTTCCTGGTGTAGCCATCAGGCCTGGCCAAAGACTGACTGGTCCCTAAGGAAGTCCAATTCTATGGCTTCTTGAGTTTCAAGATGTGGATCCCACTTATCTATCTATCTATAGTATTTATATACCGCTTTTCAACTGAAAAGTTCACAAAGCGGTTTACAAGAAAATGAAAAAATTAATAGCTAATTAATAGCTAATGGGTCCCTGTCCCAAAAGGGCTCACAATCTAAAGTGCAAAAAGACCACCAGCAGAAGCCACTAGAACAGACACTGCTGGGGTGTGTAGGACCAGTTACTCTCCCCCTGCTAAAGAGGAACACCCACTTGAAAGAGTGTCTCTTGCCCAGTAAGTATCACCGCTACTATCCCAGTATCACTTATCTTATTGGCATTCTTCAATACTGGTCAGCACAGAGGAGAATCATCTTTGCCTATGTTTTGAAGATCTGATGAAAGAGAAGATAGGAAGATTAAATTTCTCCCCAAATGGCTCTCCTTCTAGGGCAGCCATTGAGAATAAGATGACACCACTTCAGCAATTTTCAACCAGTGTGCTGCAGCACTGGAAACTGTTTAATGTAGTCCCAGAGAGAAGGAAGAGTCACAAACCCTACAAGCCAGTGTAACTACTGGAAGATGAAAGTAGTTACTTACTTTGGATTGCTCTATGCATTTCCCATAGGTTTCCCATAGTGGCACCACAACTACGTTGGTGTAAAAGTTCCCGCAGTTACTCTGAATTGTAGCCTGAGAATTGAATCCTATTCATGTCTACTCAGAAGTAAATCCCATTATAGTCAATGCAACTTAGTCTAAGTGTGCTTTAACATACTTTCTTGGAAATAAGTACTCTTGAACACAATGGGACTTACTTCTTAGTAGACATGCTTAGGATTACACTGTTATTTATAGGGCCATTAGGGATGTGAGCCCCCTGCCCTAAACAGAATGATGTATCTTGTCAATTATAAAAAGAAATGATGGTGTGGTGTGATCATTTGGCACCTTGCTAGTGTACCATGAGATGAAAAATTGAAAATAGCTTTTCAAGCTCTGCAGCGGTGGTACTGGAGCAGAAGATAAGCCCTCTATCTCAGCGTGCAAAAAGGACAGCGTGCAAAAATAGGATTGGAAAGAACCTTCACTTTGTGGAAGCTTTTCATTCCCACATTAATACATTGTCCAAAGAAGGTAGCAATGAATGGGATGCACTATAGGGCTATTAACTTTACTCAGCGTAGGAAATCTAATGGGTGATCAGTCACACCTCACCAGCTTTCCTGATGTATGTGGACCTTGGAAAAAACCCCTTTATCCTTTTTTGGATGAACAGCTATATATTACTTTGGCTTTGATGCACTTTGCTTTATGGGTATCTGTCTTTCCACAAACAAATGTATTCAGGGCATGGAGCTATTCAGCAGCACTTTACTTTTAATTTGCTTGTAATAAACTATACGACAGAATATATGCATATTTAACAGAGAGCACAATCTAACCAAGTCTGCACAGAAGTAAGCCCCATTGTGTTCAATGGGTCTTACTCCCAGGAACGGGTGTTTAGAATTGCAGTCAGAATCTGTTACATACTTTACTAAGGCTAACGCTGTGCCCGTTAACCAGCAGGCCAGGGTTCGAGACCCGGGTCGGCCCCACAAGACAGGGTGAGCTCCTGTCCTTAGCCCAGCCCTGTGATGCTAGCTGGATCCAATCGTATTGGCTCTGCCTTTCCATTGGACTAATTCAGTGGTGTGGAGAGGGGGGATTTGCTGCTTGGGGAGCAGCATATCCTCCATAACAATCCAACCCAGGCTTTCGTGCTTCGCATGCAGCGTATGCAGCGCCGAGCACAATACCATAGTCTTTCAAGACTGACGCAGGCCTGCTTTTAATCCTAAAGACACTTTCCTGTAAGACCCCACAAAAGGACTTACTTTTGAGTAGACATGGTTAGGATTGTGCTCTAAAAGGGAAACAGTGGCCTTTATATGACATACAGTGCACTAACATCAATTTATGTTAGGCTGAAATCTCCATTTTTGAAGACAGGAAAAAAATACTGGATAGGATAATATAGTTCAAGATTAGATTTGTCTTCCTTAAAATTTCTGTTTAATGTTCACTATTAGCTTTGAAAACAAAAAAGTGACCCTTTGTGTTGACATTGTACACTTGCTACCATCCTATACTTGGCACAGACTTCTTTTTATTGGGACATAGAGTAATTAGATAATTTTCACAGAGAAATAGAAAAGTACTCTAGCTGTGACATGGAAAATCAGATCACTTTTAATAATAACATATGATCTTTTTGACAGGACTTATTAACACTTTCTGATTTTGATCCAAACACACTTGTATGTCAAATAATACAATTACCTTCTCACTACAGATGGATGCCAATTAAATGATCAATTGCCTGGCTTGTTGTTTATGAGGTAATAACTATATCCTGCAGAGGTGTTTATTAGCCCAGTTACAGTTAGTTATTACTACATTAACTGGAAGCATGCCTCCATTTTTGCTAAGATATTAAAATGGTGAGTATAAAAGCATATAATAATCTAAGGATGATTTGAAGATGCACATGATACAGCATAAACCATCAAACCATACATATTAAGCAAAATTGTTATCTATTCTTCCAGGACTCATGATTGAAAATAAGTTATGATGGTGAACCTTATAGACAATCCTTCCATATTTTAAACACAAATGTCCAAATTAAGACTAACATTCTAAAAATGCAACCCTATCCACATCTACTCAAAAGTAAACTCCCCTGAATTTAATGTAACAAAGGCTGCAATTCTAACCACACTTTCCTAGGAGTAAGTCCTATCAAACACAATGGGACTTATTTCTGAGTAGACATGCTTAGGATTGCGCTGTTTGGCTGCGATCCAAAAGGTACTTTCCTGGGAGTAAGAAGATCCATTGAGTAAGACTCCTAACCATGGGTGTAATTCAAGGTGTAATTGGTTAACCAAATTAATTGGTAAATTTTTAACCTGCTCTGTGGTCAATGTGTATCTTTTATCTGACCTACAACCCAATCCTACTGGTCTGGCAGAACTAGGGCTGGTAGAACCTATGCCGAGATATGCTTATTCTTGGTACAAAACCGTTTGTGTCTTTCATGTGTACCTCATTGTTAAATCCAACAATGCCAAGGTGGTGTACAATGATGCAATACATTCATATACAAAAGTAGCAGTCTCTGTTCATTGGCAGAAGATGCCTTTCTTTTGTTCTGCAGGCAGTTTGAATTCTGATGCACCTTCTTTTTGGTCTATGGCTGCAGACAGGGTGGTCATCCTCTTGCCAAGATGCTATTCATGAGAGGCCACCTTCCAGGATCTTCTGACCAGACAGTCTTTCCTTTCTGTACTTCAGACCCAGAGCAACCTCAGACCATTCTTTTCACAGGAAATCTGTGTTTGGAAGGATTACAGAAGATTTGAGAATTTTTAAGTTTTGTAGTGATTACTCATTAGAACCAAGACCAAATCACAAGGGCAACACACCCGTTTAAAAAAATTACAGTATACAATAATAATAATAATAATAATAATAAGAAGAAGAAGAAGAAGAAGAAGAAGAAGAAGAAGAAGAAGACGAAGACGAAGACGAAGACGAAGAAGAAGTCTTTAGTGCCGACATCAACATGGAGTTTGGCCTGGACAAATGTGCCACAGTGGCACTAAAGAAAGGGAAGATCACGGAAAGTGATGCATTGAAATGCCGAATGGTTAAACCATTAAGTGCCACCAGCCTGAAGCCTACAAATACCTGGGCATACTGCAGCTGGACAATATCAAGCATGGGCATGTAAAAACGGTGGTCAGCAAAGAATACATACAAAGGGTTAGAAAAATTTTGAAAAGCAAATTGAATGGCGGCAACATCATTAAGGCTATAAATACCTGGGCCAAACCTGTAGTTAGGTATACTGCTGGCATTGTGAACTGGACACAAAAGGAACTGGAGGACTTGGACAGGAAAACAAGGAAATTAATGACCATTCACTATGCTTTACATCCATGTAGTGATGTTGACAGGCTGTACCTGCCATCAGGACAAATGCCATCAAGGTCAGAATTGAAAAATCGGCCCATGACCCAAAATACTGACTCTGCAAAGAAGTGGATGAAACCATCGACCACATTCTAAGTGGCTGCAAGAAGATCGCGCAGACTGACGACAAACTGAGGCACAATCTGTTGCCCAGAAGATCCACTGGAATCGATGCCAAAAGTATCATCTGCCAGTGGCAAAAAACTGGTGGGACCACAAGCCTGAAAAAGTGTTTGCAAATGAGCAGGTGAAGCTTCTGTGGGACTTCAGGATACAGACGGACAAGGTCTTGGAACACAAGACTCCAGATATCACCATCATAGAAAGCAGTCAGGTGTGGCTTGTTGACATCGCCATACCAGGTGACAGCAGAATTGAGGAGAAACAACTGGAAAAAATCTCCTGCTACCAAGACCTAAGAATTGAATGACAGCGTATCTGGTGTAAGCCAGTGCAGGTGGTTCTAGTGGTAATTGGCACACTGGGTGCAGTGCCCAAAGACCTTGGCAGGCACCTGAAAACTATTGGCACTGACAAAATATCACTCTGCCAACTGCAGAAAGCCGCTCTTCTGGAATCAGCACGAATTATACGCCGCTACATCACACAGTCCTGGACTCTTGGGAACGGCCCAACTGGTGATGCAAATGAAACCAGCACGAAATTGTTTGCTGTGTATTTATGTTTAATCATCATCATCATCATCATCATCATCATCATCATCATCATCTTCTGGGATCAGCACGAATCATACGCCGCTACATCACACAGTCCTAGACTCTTGGGAAGGGTCCGACTGGTGATGTGAATGATGATGATGATGATGATAATAATAATAAATACATTAAAACAGTTAAAAGAGACATCATAAAAGCAATAAATATAAAAACATCTACAATAAATCACATTATATTGGGTATAAAAAAATGAGAGCTAAATCATTTTAACTCTAAAAGAATTTAAACAAAACCATGGGGTTATTCAGAACTTCGTTTTCTTTCAAAGGCATAATACTGCACATTATACTGTATGGGACATTTATGGTTTATAGTTGGAAATTCACTATGGAATATACATATGAGCAGCTTTTGCAACATAAACCAAGCTGATGTTGAAAGAGAAGTAAAAGTGAACAGAATTTCCTCTTTTTTAAGGGAAAAAAATCACTTTCAGTTGAAATTATCCCACAACAAAGACTACAAAAACAAGTCCTACTTTTTTTCCTTTTTCAAAGAACATGATTTATTTGTTTCTAAAGGAGTAGTGGCAAGGAAGAAGCAGGTAATTATTAAGAAACCTCCATTTCAGGAAAAAGTGGTAATTCAAATCTTTGGCAAGAAAGGGGAAAATGATCCTCTCTGTAACCCAAGAAAATTATACCCTTGTGGGGTTTTAAAATGGATAGCATACCAAAAAGGGCTTTTTCCCTCCCATCTACTAATACTAAAGAACACTAACCCTAAAGAATAAAGATATTATTTTTCAGATCGAAAGAAAATAAAATCTTTTTTTATATAATCCAGTTTTTTTCTGCTTCAAAAAAGCTCTTTTGTCATTATGTGTGTGTGTTGTCTCTAAGGATGAGGATATATATATACTTAAGGCACAAGAGACAAAAAAGAAATATATATGTGATACCCATTCTTTTCAGTATTAGAAACTCTATTACTAGTAAAACTGCAAAGTAGAGACTAAAAAGGAGCATTTAGTTCAGTAAAATAAAACTTCAGAGTGAATCTGTACATCGAAAGTGTCATACTCATTTGTCGAATAGCATTCAGATTGCCTGATGAGGACCAGGAGTGATGTCATTAAGCAGGAAGTGATGTCATTAAGCACTTAATGACCAGTCATTCAGCTCAATTAGTGGACCAGTTAGATCAATCAATTAAACCCTAGTTAATTGGCAGAGTGGGGTATCATGATCTTAAAAGACACATTCTCCTCTTCTTTCTCATAAGAGGGACTGCCTCTTCTAAGTGGTCGTGCGTGCTGCGCCATGTGCGCATCATTTAAAAAGAGAGTGAAAAACAAAAAATAGTAGGCTTCAAAACTAGTTTTCATTACTCCAGACAGACACAAATAAAGAGCCGGACAAAAGTGCTGGATTGAGGGCCACTTTTATTAACTACTAGCGAAAGGCGTACCCGGGTTGCGGGAGTAAAATTCCCCCATTCCCCCATAATCATCAACCCCCCATGGATAACTTTCCCCCAGGCGTAACAACCCCCCATGCACAAATTCCCCCATACACATCAACCCCCACAAGCGAAACTTCACCCATGCACATCAACCCAGCATGCACAAGTTACCCCATGCGCAACTTCCCCCATGCACATCAAACCCCCATGCACAACTTCCCCCATGAGCATCAACCCCCCATGCACAACTTCCCCCATATGCATCAAACCCCATGCACAACTTTCCCCATGTGCAACTTCTCCCCATGTGCAACTTCTCCCCATGCGCAACTTTCCTCCCATGCGCAACTTCCCCCCGTGCGCAACTTCCCCCCGTGCGCAACTTCCCCCGTGTGCATCATCCCCATGCACAACTTCCCATATGCGCAACTTTCCTCCCTGCGCAACTTCCTCCCTGCGCAACTTCCTCCGTGCGCAACTTCCTCCATGTGCATCATCCCCCCATGCGCAACTTCCCCCATGCGCAACTTCCCCCATGCGCAACTTTCCTCTCATGTGCAATTTTCCCCATGCGCAACTTCCCATATGCACAACTTCCCATATGCGCAACTTTCCTCCCGTACGCAACTTTCCCCCCATGCACAACTTCCCCCGTGCGCAACTTTCCCCCGTGCGCAACTTTCCCCCGTCCTCAACTTCCCCCGTGCGCAACTTTCCCCCGTGTGCAACTTCCCCCCGTGCGCATCATCCCCCCGTGCGCAACTTTCCTCCGTGTGCATCATCCCCCATGCGCATCATCCCCCATGCGCAATTTTCCCCCATGCGCAACTTCCTCCATGCGCAACTTCCTCCCATGTGCAATTTTCCTCTCATGTGCAACTTCCCCCCTGCGCAACTTTCCTACATGCGCAACTTCCCCCATGCACAATTTCCCCTCATGCGCAGCATCCTCGCCAGCGCAACCTCTTCCTCCGAACAATGTCCCCAGTGCACCAGGGTCTGAGCACCATATTGGCTGGATGTGGTTCAGTCTCCCACGTTAAGTATAGGAGAGAAACACATTGATCCCTTTTCAGCCCCTGAAGGTTTAAATTTCTCCAGATGGTTCTTGGTGGGTGTTCAGGTGGCAGAAGGATCCCTCCCAGAATTCCATGCTTCAGGCCCAGCAGTTGGGGCGGAATGTTGATGAGTCAGCAATTCTCAATGCAAAGTATAGGGAGGAAAACGCGTTGCGCCCCTTTTCACCCCCTTCCTGTTGGAATTTCCGAAAACCGGTTCTTAGTGCACCCCTCCCTCACAGAAGGAACACCCACCCCAAATTTCACGCTTCTAGGCCCACCGGTTTTGGCAGGGCGGTGATGAGTGAGTGAGTGAGTCAGTCAGTCAGTGAGTCAGTCAGTCAGTGACTTTTCTCTTTTATATATATAGATTTAACATTAAAATAAACAGGGACTGCTCAAACAATAGCCATGCGGTCTAAGGGGATGCGGCTCTCTCCATAGTTCCCCATGCAGTTGTTAAAGGTGGTAAAGGGCGTTCCCAGCCTGGCTCAGGGCATTCCTTGAACAGAGTTCAAGGATGCCCGTCTTTGCCAACTCTTTGTCAAGGTAGCCGGACGCGAAGCCGCCGGCTATTCCGGCCAATCTGCGCCTAGGTTTCCCATCCAGGTAAGGGGGCTCATCAGACCATAACTCCGTAGCCGGTAAAGGATCACAGGGAGGCTTCCTACCCCCAGACCCTTGCTACCTAAGGCTGCACACCTATCCTGCCTATTCCTCATGAGTCCTGCCAAAGTGACCGGGTTTAAAAGCCAATTAGTGTTAACTCTTTCCCCTTGCGCAGCTCAGGGTAGGCGAAAAAGAATGCCACCAACGGTCAATCAGGTGGTATCCAAAAAATTCCTACCCGGCCCTGAAGCGACCAGCTAATCCTAAGCTGCATTACAGGGAGGGAAGGTGGGGGACGCTTGCTGGAGCCCGACTGAGCTTCCCTGGGCAGAAAAAGCCTGGTAACAGCCAGGCTCCACCCCCCGGCTCTTCTGCAGCCAATGACTGCAAAGCATTTTGCCCCAGCTCTGCAGCGTTCTGCAGAGGGTAAAGTGAGCCGGTGCTGCAAGGTGCACAAGCTTCAATACAGAGTATGTATATTTAATCACTTATGCAGCCAGCCTAAGCCCTAGTATAAGTCCTGTGCTGACCAGAAGTGTAGTCACAAAAGTGCCATAAAACACTTCTGTGCCACTTTTGGGAGGGAGGATTAGTGCAGTGCACAGACATGCGCTTGCCTCCCTACATCACTATGGGAAGCCGATGAGTTGTTCTGGCCTAAGTTACGATTGCACTCTAGGTTGATTTAGCTCAGTAAAATTCATATACAGTGTTACCTCGCTTAACAAGCACCTCGCTTAACAAGCGTTTCACATAATAAGTATAAATTTCCAAGAAATCTTGCTTCACATAACAAGTTCCGCTTCACTTGACAAGCGCGCGATGGGCACGGGTGCTATGCAGCTCTGACGCTCCGCATGGAAGTTCTTTAAAAGGGCTGCCGGCCAGCGCTGCTGCCTCTAACTGCCCCCAAGTGCCTCCACTGACCACCCTGAACCTCCAGCAGCAGCCCAGGTAAGCCTCCCAGGAAAGTGTCTTTGATTGCAGTTGCCTAACTATGTCTACTCAGAAGTAAGCCCCATTGTGTTAAATGGGGCTTACTCCCTGGGAAATGTCTTTAGGATTGCAGCCTAAGGGCGCAATCCTGAGTAACTACGGGGAGTCCTTGATCCGGTGAAAGAACAATTTGCTCTGGATTGCAATATGAATTTCCCATAGGTTTTCACTAGGTGGTGCAGTAACTACGGGTGCACGTAAAGTCTCTTACGTGCTCCCGTAGTTACTCTGGATTGTAGGGTAAGTCGACTTCATAGGATCATGCACACTGAATGCATGTTTTGAATTCAATTCCAGTGTTTTGTCATCATTTTTACATCCAGGTAATATTTTTATATGAATATTTTGGGAATTGTGGAACAAATTGTCTGAGTTTCCATTATTTCCTAGGAAAAATCTGCTTCACTTAAAGAATATTTCACTTAAAGAGCATGCCCCCGGAACGAATTAAACTCTTTATGTGAGGCACCACCGAATGTATCATCTCTAATACATTCATTTATATTCATTTCCATCTCTAATACATTCATCTAATACATTTATTTATGTAAGTTTATGTAGTTATTCAAATTTGAAATGTAAATTATTAATTTTGTCAGAAAGGTGATGTGGCCAAAATGATTGCCCATCCTACTCTGGCCCAATCTGGGCAACTCATGAAGTCCCTGCAGATCTGGGATGAGGTATACATCCTTCCATAACTGGGGTCTCCAAGCTAATATCTGGGACAGTGTAAAGGGCCAGAAAAATTTAAAATATAAATTTTAAATACAGTGGTGCCTCACATAAAGAGCTCAATTCGTTCAAGAGCTTATTTCACTCTTTAAGTGAAATGCTCTTTAAGTGAAGCAGATTTTCCTACAGGAAATAATGGAAACTCAAATTGGTTCCACAACCCTCAAAATATTCATATTAAAATATTAACTGTATGTGAAAATGATGCCAAAACAAAGGAATTGAATTCAAAACACTATAATTCAGACCACAATTACTGTAATAAAACACTGTAATATTCTGTACAGTAAAAAAGAAAAGAGAAACCTTTATGGCCGAGGATGACTGATTTGCACTAAAAAAGTCACTGGTGTCTTTTGGAGCATCTTTAACAAGGAACCTCTCTCTGTGTGAGGTCTATCTATGCACACTAGATATGCAACAGCAGAGGGGCAAGATCCTATGCTTTCTACTTGGAATCAAGCCCCACTGAATCCACTGGGGCTTACTCAGAGGAAAGATGTAGGATGCAACCTGACTTCAAGTTTGCATGAAGAGCAACAGCAGAAGGGCAAGATCCTAAGCTGTCTCCTCAGAATCAAGCCTCATTGAATCCACTGGGGCTTACTCACAGGAAAGCGTGTAGGATGCAGCCTGACTTCAAGTTTGCATGAAGTGCAACAGCAGAGGGGTCAGATCCTACGCTGTCTCCTCAGTATCAAGCCCCATTGAATCCACTGGGGTTTACTCACAGTAAAGGAAAACTGCAGGCAGGGAAGGGAAAGAGGGTGGTTGCAGTGGGGTCCAGGCAGGGGGGCTTCCTTGGGCCCAAAGGGGTCTGTATGGGGGGCTCCAGAGGAGGTGCAGGAGGAGTTTTCCCTCCTACCTGTTGGAGGCTGCAGAGGCTGGGCTGGCCACATGTCTCCTGGCTGCAAGAGCAGCCAGCTTTGTTGCTGGACTGAAGAGGCTCCTCTGCTCCCTCTGCTGGCCGCTTTGTGTCCTGCAGGCATGAGGTCTTGCCTCAGTCCCACAGCTCAGCCAATGCAGGCAGCAGGAGAGGGAGTACTGCCAGTGGCCACTTGTTATTCAAATCATGCTCGTTATGAGGGGCAGAAGCCCACACACATTTTTACTTGTTATGTGGAACATTTGTTATACACGGCACTCATTAAGGAAGTTACTCAGGTATCAGCACTCAGGTAAGGAAGGTATATAATTAATTTATTTTCTAATGATAAAACCTCATGTGTAACTAGGAACACAATCCTAACCATGTCTACCCAAAAGTAAGGCCCACAGTTTTCAATGGCTTTTACTCCCAGGGAAGTGTCTTTAGGATTGCAGCCTAGGTGAAAGAATGAAAAGGGACTCTGTCCAGTGAGATACTGGATCCCCTCACAATCCACCAGCCAACCACTCTATTCGTAGACCCAAAAACAAGCTGATCTTATCAGTTTAATCAAGGCAGTCTCAGCATCAGTAAAGTAAACCATTCTTCAAGAATTATAATAGTCAAACTAAAACTACCCCAAAACATCTCTTGCAAAAGATTAGAAGAAGTGATAGAGGGTTTTCTGAAACCAGCTTCCTATACCTTCCGTCATAGCTTCCAAAACAAGGGTGAGCCAGGCTGGGCTGCAAGACATTGAATCCCATGTGAAAATCTGCATGTACCACCACTGGGCAGAGTGGATCCCCCAATGCTCCTGAGTCTGCCCCCTGGGGATGCCCCCTCCCCAATGATCAGTTTCCCCCATCTGGTTGAATTTTGTCCTTCTGGTCAGTTTCATCACTTTCCCTTTAAGGAGAAGCTTGTGAATGGTCAGTGATTTGCATAATCCCGCCCATCTCCCACAGTGAATTCCAGCCCTGCTTAACCATTTCACTGCCAGGAGACTCTAAAGGGTTAGTTCTGCCTCTCACTGGCTGCTCCTGAGTCAGATACACAGAGTGAAATAACTGCAGGTGGGCAGAAGTCTCAGCTGCAAAAGAGGACACCCCCCCCCCCCAAATGGAGGACACCCAAGAAAAATGGAGGACACGACAAAATTAAACCCACACCCTAGAGTCGGTCACAACTGCAGGGGATGCCTTTATCTTTCAATGCACCATCAAATCTCATGCACTCCCTGGTTTTGGAGACAACGCTTGGCGGAAAAGGGTGAGCAGAAGATTCGAGGAAACACCGTCATCCACTCTATACACAGAACACTGAAAAGTCACTCACTTATTTACTGACTCACTCACACAGCAACGTCCAGCCAAAATTTGTTCCGGAAGCATGTTTCTCTTACAAAGTGTTCTTCTTACAAAGTGGATTTTCCCATAGGAAACAATGGAAACTCAGACGACTGGTTCCACAACCCAAAAATATTCATATGAAAATATTAACTGTATGTAAAAATGATGACAAAATACTGTAATCAAATTCAAAACACTGCAATATAATACAGACCACAATTATTGTAATAAAACACTGTTAATATTCTGTACAGTAAAAAAGGAAAGAAAAACCTTTAGGGCCGAGGATGACTGATTTTCACTAAAAGAGTCACTGGTGTCTTTTGGAGTATCTTTAACAAGGAACCTCTCTCTGTGTGAGATCTATCTATGCCAGTGGTCTGGGAACAGGGGTAAATTACCCCAAATGGGGTAAAATGAAATTCTTGGGGGTAATGGACGGTTGCGCTGGTGTGCACACTCTTCCCCTTCTGAAAGCTCCAACGGAGAGCGCTACCACTTCCGCCATGGGGAAGCACTAGTGCTCTCCGTCGGAGCTTTTGTAAGGGGAAGAGTGCATGCGTATGTGATCAGTAATGCTTTTTAAAATGGTTGCTGTGGCTGGCTGGACTTAGCCACACCGAGCCGCAGCAGCTTGAAACTGCCCCCCCCCAGAGTCCCCAAACACCCTCCCCAGCCAAGGTAGGTTAGCCACTTACTTTACATTTACTTAGAAGTAAACCACGTACTTTATGTTTTATCCTGATTTTTAAAAAAGTAGGACAAAATGTGGGACGTTGAAAATCTGTTCCCTGAGCCCTGATCTATGCAAACTAGATAGGCAGTCTGCAGTGGCAGAGGGGCCAGATCCTATGCTCTCTACTCAGAATCAAGCCCCATTGAATCTACTGGGACTTACTCACAGGAAAGAGTATAGGATGCACCCTGACTCCAAGTTTGCATGAAGTGGAATAGTAGGACATAGAAGGGTCTACTTAGAATCAAGCCCCACTGTATCCACTGGGGCTTACTCACAGGAAAGCGTGTAGGATGCAGCCTGACTTCAAGTTTGCATAAAGAGCTACAGCAGAAGGGCAAGATCCTATGCTGTCTCCTCAGAATCAAGCTCCATTTAATCCACTTGGGCTTACTCACAGGAAAGGAAAAGTGCAGGCAGGGAAGTTGGTGGGGGGACGAGGGTGGTTGAAGTGGGGTCCAGGCAGCGGAGGCTTCCTTGGGAGTAAGGGGTCTGTTTGAGGGGGGCTCCAGATGGGGTGCAGGAGGATTTTTCCCTCCTACCTGATGGAGGCTGCAGAGGCTGGGCTGGCCACATGTTTACTGGCTGCAGGAGCAGAGCAGCCATCTTTGTTGCTGGACTGAAGATGCTCCTCCACATGTACTGCAGGCAGGAAGATAATGCTCTGCCTCAATCCCACAGCCCAGCCAATGCAGAGAGGACGACACGGAGTCCAGCCAATGGGCACTCATTATGCAAATCATGTTTGTTATGAGAGGCAGAAGCCCACAAAAAATTTTACTCATTATGTGGAATATTCATTATTCGAGGCACTCGTTATGCGAGGTACCATTCATTAGCGCCTCAGTTAAAGAGCTTAATTCATTCCGGAGGAATGCTCTTTAAGTGAAACGCTCTTTAAGTGAAGTGGATTTTCCCATAGGAAGCAATGGAAACTCAAATGATTGGTTCCACAACCCAAAAAATATTCATATAAAAATATTAACTATGTAAAAATGATGACAAAACACTGGAATTGAATTCAAAACACTGTCATATAACACAATTCACTATAATAAAACACTGTTATTGTGGGCTGTGGGTGGTGCAAGTGGTTAAGTCACTGTGCTTGTTAACCAGCAGGCCAGGGTTTGAGACCCGGGTCGGCCCCACAAGACAGGGTGAGCTCCTGTCCTTAGCCCAGCTCTGCAACGCCAGCTGGATCCAATTGTATTGGCTCTGCCTTTCCATTGGACTAATTCAGTGGCATGGAGAGGGGGGATTTGCTGCTTGGGTAACAGCCTATCCTCCATAACAATCTAACCCAGGCTTTTGTGCTTCGCATGCAGCGCCGAGCATGATACCATAGTCTTTCAAGACTGACGGAGGCCTGCTTTTTTTTATTGACTGTATGTACAACAAAACAGAAAATAAAAGGATAACTAATTTTCAACTAAAGAGTCACTGTTGTCTTTTTTAGCAGCTGGAACAAGGAATCTGTCTAATGACACTTGCTTTTTCCTAGTTTTGAGGCTGCAATGAAAGACAATTTCCTGGGAGTAAGACCCATTGAACACAATGGAGCTTACTTCTGAGTAGACATCATCAGGCGGATGCAATCACAGACACTTTCTTGGGAGTAAGCCCTATGTAACACAATGGGGCTTACTTCTGAGTAGACACACTCAGGAGTGCAATCAAAGACACTTTCCTGGGAGTCACCTCCACCCGCTCCTGAGCTTCCCCGACACCTGTGGGCTGCAGAGAAGCCCAAGAGGGGGTGGAGGGAAGTCCCCCCAGCTCCCTCCTGGGCTTCCCTGACCCCCGCGGGCTTCAGAGATGCTCAGGAGGGGGCAGAGGTAAACCCCCTCCGCTACCTGCTGAGCTTCCCCAACCTGCCTGTGCTGCTGTTAGTGGGGCTAATGAGCACTTGCTAACGAGCATTTAGGGCAGCCAGCAAGTGCTTATTAAGCGAATCTGCCTCGCTAAGCAAGGCAGGCGCCCTGCATAACAGAGTGCTCGTTAAATGCTCGTGTTTGTGTGTGTGTGTGTTTATATATGTGTGTGTGTATACACACACACACAGTGGTACCTTGAATAAAGAGTGTTTTGTATAAAGAGCAAAATTTTCTCAGAAATTTTGACTTGCTTAAAGAGCACTGTCTTGAATAAAGAGCACTTCTGAGGAAGTTTGGAACAGGCTTCCACGGCAAGGGAACTCACAGGTGGGACGAAGAGACTAGCTTGAATTACAGTGGGGCCCTGGGCAAAGTTTGGAATAGGCTTCCATGGCCAGGGAACTCATGGGACGTCCGGGGGGAGCAGCCTGTGTCAAGTCTGTATGTGGGATCTGTGTGTGGCAGTGTGGAAGGTGTGCCTTATCAATGTTCTAGTGCTGCTCCCCATCAGCAGCTTGGGAATGTTAAAGTTGCACAAAAAGACAATAGATTCCATTGAGCCAATGGACAGCAACGACTCCATTAGTGATTGTAAAAGAGCACAATCCTAACCATTTCTACTCAGATGTAAGCCCCATTGTGTCCAATGGGTCTTACTCCCAAGAAAGTGTCTTTAGGATTGCAGCCAAAGTCATCCCTTCTCTGTAACCCTCACGCCAGCCGTGAAGGTTTTCAAAGGTACAGTACAGTTCAGTACTGTACAGTATTTTCTTTATTGCAGTGTTGTGTGTTACTGTATATTACAGTGCTTTGTACAGTGTTATATTGCAGTGTTTTGTAATCATTTTTATAAACAGTTAATATTTTTATATGAATAGTTTTTGGGTTGTGGAACCAATCATCTGAGTTTCCATTATTTCCTATGGGAAAATCTGCTTCACTTAAAGAGCGTTTCACTTAAAGAGCATGCCTCCGGAATTAATTAAGCTCTTTAAGTGAGGCGCCACTTTATATATAAATTTAAAGTCACTCGCTGACTGTCGTCAACGCCCTGCCAAAAACCGCCACTGGCCCTAGAAGCATGAAATTTGGGGTGGGTGTTCCCTCCATGATGGAGGGGTGCACTAAGAAGTGGTTTTCGGAAATTCCAACCGGAAGGGGGTGAAAAGGGGTGCAACACATTTGCACTGGAGAATACTTTGCATTGGAGAATTGCACTGGAGAATTGATACTTTGCATTGGAGAATTGATGACTCATCAACATTCTGCCTCAACCCCCGGACCTAGAAGCATGAAATTTGGGGAGGGAGTTCATTCTGTCACATGAACACACACCAAGAACCCATGTGGAGAAATTTAACCCTTAAGTGACTGAAAAGGGGTGCAACATGTTTTTGTCCTCTACTTAACATGGAAGACTGACCAACATCCAGCCAATTTGGTGCTCCATGTCTGGTGCACTGGGGGGATGTTGTTCAGAGTGAGGGGTTGCAGTGGGAAGGATGCTGTGCATGGGAGGCGTTGTGCACGGGAAGATGCACATGGTGGGTTGATGTGCATGGTGGGTTGATGTGCTGATGTGCATGGTGGGTTGATGTGCATGGTGGGTTGATGTGCATGGGGTTGATGCTCATGGGGGGTTGACACGCATGGGGCTTAACACGCATGCAGGGTTGACACGCATGGGGGTTGATGCGCATGGGGGGTTGACGCACATGGGGGATTTTGTACATAGGGGGCTAATGCGCATGAGGGACAGATGTGCATGGGGACTGATACACTTGGGGGGATGGCGTACGCGGGAATTTTACTCCTCACAACACGGGTACGCTTTTTGCTAGCATACAGACACACACACACACACACACACAAACTGAATGATGCACATGATGCGGTGGGATGCACATGGGGTGTTGCACATGGCTGGTGTTGATGCACATGGCGGGGTTGATGCACATGTGGCGTGTTGTGTAATGGGGATAGCATATGGGGTACTTTACTAGCGGGTACATTTTGCTAGTGAATAATATATTTTGCATTTATTACATGCTAAGAATTTTTTAGTCTCATTTTTTTCTGTAAACCATTTCAATGATAAAACAGCCTACAATTTAAATATAAAATTAGGGTCCATCCATTCCAACTTTCAAGCCCTGCACCGTTGATGTGGGACACATACCTCTGGCACAACTGCAATAGCCCTGGAAAATTGGATAGGATTGGACTCCTCATTAGCATTCAGACATAATTAGTCTCTGAAAAAGAAACATGAAAGTGGCTTTTGGGTCTGTGATATTCTCAAACTGAAGGCCAGGTAGTGCACGAATACTCCCACCGGAATCACATGCGCAAGTGTAGGGACCCAAGGTGTTCTTTAAGATGCTACCACTAGTGCCTGACCTGGAAGGAATGGGAGTGACATGGCAATGCCACAACTACTTCTCATATGTTCGCAGTGGTTGCACACTGCTTTCAGCGGCTGCCAGCTTTTTTTCTTTAAAAAAAGTCCCAGTTCCAGGTCCAGGTCCATGTGCATGTCCAGATCCAGATCCCAGGTCCCAGAGCAGTGTGCAACTGGTCAGACTGGATGCAAAGAGACAGAGGCTGCAAAGCAAATGGCAGATCTGACTGGACATGAGAGATGTGTGTGTAGTTATGGCAGTACTTTTGTGTGGTGGGAGACAGTTGATGTTCCACAAGACTACTGCCCAGAGCTCTGTACCACCCATGCTACCCCATAGTACCCTACTAATCACAAAGCACCTTAGACAGGTACCTGGCATTGGAGAGTACCAGGGGACTGTGGTGGGCAGCATCAGGTATCCATACTGGGCACCAGGCACCGTTGGGCAGTGGACACTGCTATGCAATGGGGAGCGTGCAGCAGCAGGTACAAGTTGCCAGCAAGTAGCAGGCATCCCCACAAGGTACTGGGCACCACCATGCATCCTTACTAGACATCACCAGGCACAAGGCATCACTAGTGGGAACCTTACTGGGAACCATCAGGTACCTGGCATCACCGGGCACTACTGCACAGTGGGCAGCAGGCATCACTGGGTACCACTGGATCCTGGGCTTTCCTTACAGGCACCAGCAGGCAGCACTGGACACCACTGGACACCATGTACCACCAGTCACAAGGCTTCCCTACTGGACACCAGGGTTGGGACACCAGATGGAAAGGGACATAGATGCTGGGCACCACTGGGAAAAGCACATCCCTACCAGGCCCTGGGAACCGGGCCTACTAAGCACAGGACATCCCTGCCGGGTGCCAGGTACTGGAGGGTAATGGTGGAGGTGTTGATGGTGCCCACTGCCATGTGATGCACAGTAGAGATGTCGAGTGGTGCCAACTGGCCACTACACGTGGGTGCCAGGTGCCTGATGCCCAGTGTGGCTGCATAGTGGAACCCGGCAGTGCCCGCTGCCAGTGGGGCCTGGTGCTGCCCACCACTGCCCTGCTACCCTCCAGTGCCTGGTCCCCAGCAGTGTCCGCCAGTGCTCAGCCCGCCTGGGGCCAACAAATATTCTTTAAATTTTATTTGTAATATCATAATTATTATTAGGTGGAAATGAGCATGTAAGCTAAGATGCAGTCCAGTATTTTTCCCCCTCACCTTCCAGCGCAGTTGTCACTGGAATTACTTACCTATCAGAAGTAAATTTCTTTGTGTTCTTTGTGGCTTAGGCTGCAATCCTAAAGACACTTTCCTGGGAGTAAGACCCATTGAACACATTGAGAATACTCTTACTCTCAAAAAAGGACAGTGTGGCTAAGACTACATCCCGACAGCGCAATCTTAGGCATGTCTACTCAGAAGTAAGTCCCACTGGTTCAGTGAAACTTACTCCGAGGTGTAACAGTCTAAGGCTGCAATCCCAACCCTGTCTACTCAGAAGTAAGTCCCATTATATTCAATGGGGCTTACTCCCAGGAATGTGTGTTTAGGATTGCAGCCTAAGTGTAAGTAAAGCTAAGAGTCCAATCCTAGTACTGCTCATGTCTACTCAGAAGTCCCATTAGAGTCAATGGGGCTTACTCCCGGGAAAGAGTAGTTTAGACTTTAGGTTAGGACAGGTGTTGCAACCCTTCAGAATTGCACAGGGGCAACTAAGGCTGCTGCAGCCCTAGGCACACCTACCTAGGAGTAAGCCCCATTGAATACAGTGGAGCTTACTTCTGAGTAGGCATATGCCTGGGCTGTAAAGCTGGAGTCCTAGCCGCACTTACTTGAGAGGAAAACCCATTGACTGTAACGGGGCTTACTTCTGAGTAGGCATGTCTTGAAGTGAGCTGTAACCATACTTACTTAGGAGTAAACCCCATTGACTGTAACGGGGCTTACTTCTGAGTAGGCATGTCTCGAAGTGGGCTGTAACCATACTTACTTACCCCATTGACTGTAATGGGGCTTACTTCTGAGTAGGCGTGTCTCGAAGTGGGCTGTAACCATACTTACTTAGGAGTAAACCCATTGACTGTAACGGGACTGACTTCTGAGAAGACATACCAAGGACTGGGCTCTTAGTGTGGCCAGGACTGCAACCTGAGCTGAGTGCCTGGGAGGCTGAGGATGCTTACCCGGGAGTAAGCCCCACTGTCTGTAATGGGGCTTACTTCTGAGTAGCTGTTCCCCGGACCCCAGTGCCTGCGCGCCCCTTCCTGCCCAGGCTGAGGGGTCCCCGGGCTCTCCAAGCTGCGAGCGGCGGGGAGGCAGAAGGAGGAGCCGCGCATGAGCTCTGCTTTCCGGGCAGAGGCCGGGCTTCCTGGCGGGCTGGCAGCTCCGGAGCCCGGGCAGGGCGTAGAGGGAGCGCCCCGGTGCCCCCCAGCGGCGGAAGGCGCCCCCTTGCCCCGCCAGCCCCCCGGCCAGACCAGCCCCCCAGCCAGCCGTGCGCCCTGGCCGTGCGTAATTACGCGCGGGGTGCCTGCCTCCTGCCTGCCTTGGAGAGATGAGGCTGAGCCAGGCGCAGTACCGGGAGATCGCCGCCTTCCTGGCCCGCCACCCGCCCACCAGGCAGAGCCTCCGCCGGCTAAGCCAGCGCTTCCCCAGGTAGGGCGCCCGCAGGAGGGAAGGAAGGAAGGAAGGGGACGCAGAGGCTCCAGCACAGACCCTCCCACCACCTGCACCCCTCCGTTCACTCCAGTGGACTTACTTCTGAGTAGACTTGCAACCCCGGGATTATGCACAGGCTGCAACACCTGCACACTCTCCCAGCAGTAAAACTCATCCACTACGCTTGCTTCTGAGTAGAGGTCGGGCTCTGAGGATGCCACCCTATCCATACTTACCCAGGAGTAAGACCCATTCACTATACTGGCACTTGCTTCTAAGTAGACACATATTGGACTCACATTCTGCTTACACTTTCCCAGGAAGACCCATTCACTATAGTGACACTTAGTTCTTCTCACTTCATAGGATTGGGCTCTGAGGCTGCCATCCTATCCACACTTACCTGGGAGTAAGACCCATTGACTATACTGGCACTTGTTTCTGAGTAGACGTGCATAGGAATGGACTCACATGCTGCAACCTCTGCACACTTTTCCAGGAGGAAGACCCATTGACTGTAGTAGGTCTTTCTTTTAAGTAGATGTGCAGAGGATTGGGCTCTGAGCTCTGAGGCTGCCATCATATCTACACTTACTTGGGAGTAAGAAGCAGTCATTATACTGGCACTTGCTTCTGAGCAGACACACAGCATTGGACTCAGGCTGCTTACACTTTCCTAGGAGTATGACCCATTGACTTTAGTGGCACTTATTTCTAAGTATACATGCGTAGAATTGGGATCTGAGGCTGCCATCCTATCAACACTTAAGAGCCTTCACTGGATCAGGCCAAAGGCCCATCTAGTCCAGCTTCCTGGATCTCACAATGGCCCACCATATCCCTCAGGGAGCATTCAGGTGCATCTGGCATTTCGAGGTTGTCACTTACCCAGGAGTAAATCTTATAGACTACAGTGGCACTTGCTTCTGAATAATTGTGCACAGGATTGGACTCACAGGCTGCAATCTGTGCACATTTTCCCTAGAGTATGACCTGTTGACTGTAGTGGCATTGACTGTAGACATTCATAGGATTGGACTCAGTCTACAATCCTCTGCACACTTCTCTGGGAGCAGCACCCATTGACTGTCGTGGGACCTCCTTCTGGGTAGACATGCACAAGTTGCAATCCTGCACACATTCCTGGGAGTGAGGCCCAATGACTATAGTGGGACTGATTACTAAGTAGACATGATAGGCGCCAATTCTGTGCAGTTTCCAGAAAGTTAGACCCACTGACTATAATTGAACTTTGATCTGGGTAGACATGTGCAAGCTGCAATCTTATGTACACTTTTCTGGGAGTAACATCCGTTGACTGTTGTGGGTCTTACTTCAGGGTAGACCTGCAGAGGATTGGACTGACAGGCTGCAATTCTGAGCATGCTTTCTGGGAAGTAAACCCCATTTAGTTTAAATGCAGCCCCGCATAAGCAGTTTATCCAACCACCATTATAATTGGGTTCTCCCAGCTTGATCATTGAAATATCTCAGAAAATATAAACAAGATTTCCACATTTTCTTTCTGTCACTACATGTAACACTGGGCACAATCCTAACCAATTTAGGCTGCCACAACTCACCCACCTCCCCACTCATGTGGTGGTGTGGGGAGGCTGGCGCATGTCTGTGCGCTGGCCCAACCATACCAGCAGCAGCAGAGAAGTGCCTTAGGGCACTTTTGCATATACTACAGGCCGGCACAGGACTTAGGCTGGGACTTATGCTGTCTTAATTGGGGATTAGGATTGCAACTTGTGTGTTAAATCACTTTTGAGTATGCAAACCCCAATTTTGTTTCTTTTTCTGGGATCACATTTCCACCTTGACTACTTTGGAAAGCAGAATTTGTTTCTTTTCATTGTGTTCACTTATCTGTTCACAGAATGGAAAGTTTGTGGAAATGCAAAGTTTTGCACTTGAGTTCTGTCAATATGCCCTGAAATAAAATTAAAATATTGTCCCTGTATTTGAATGAGAAATTGCCAATAAATGGTACAAATCTTGATGGTCTTTTGATAGATGCAGCTGTCCTTTAGGAAATGGCCTGTAACCACCAACTCTCCTTGGAAAGCTTCTGATGCCTGTTAAATCAAATTAATCTTGAGCCTTCTTTGGACACTTCGGCATAGGTAGAACATTTCTCTGTACTGCTTTTGATAGCATCAAACTGATGCTGCTGTTGAAACTTGGGTAAAGTACAACTTTGGGACACGCCAAGAAAGATCTCTCTTTCCCAGCTCTCTTGGCTGGTTTCTGTGGCTCCCAGGATGGCCGGATGTATGTATGTATGTATGGACAGACAGACAGACAGACAGACAGACAGACAGACAGACAGACACAACATGGCAAGAATACTTCAACACTCAATGGCCAAATCGGTGGATATTCTTACATTTCTGGTCCTTTATTAAACTTCAGGATTTCCCTACTTGTAACATAAGGGCAGGAAGATCTTGAGAGTATTCATTTTCTCCTATGAATAGTTCACTGGATTATTTATCCTAGAGAATAATATCGTAATACAAAGGTTACAGTTCTTCCCATTATATTTCCCAACAGGGGTATGAATAGTAATGATATAATGTAGCAGTAAGTTTCTTCCTCGTTGAATCTGCTACTATCCAAAAATGTTGGCCATATCTGCAGACTTGTGAGTAATAGACTCTGATGTTCTACAGCAGGGGTCTCCAGCAGGAGGTCTACATCATCTCTCTGACATGGTGTTGGGCTGGAGGGGGGAAGAAAACTAATTTACAGTTCAAATTTGAATAAATTTACAAACATTTACATATAAGAATGTATTGGAGTGGATCACAAGGCTTGCCCAAGATTCCCGATTGCCACATTGTCCAAGAGCCAGGGGGCCACATGGAGACATGCCAAGGGCCGGGGTTTGGAGACCCCTGTTCTGCTGGTACCATAGATAAGAAGTGTCAAACATAAAGCGTGTAGGATGAATGTGGTCCCCACAACCAATTTTTCTACCCCTGCGATAATTGGACTGTCTCATATTTTGAAAATATGAATAAGATTTTCACATTTCTCATGTTCATTTGCAACTGATGAGTTCTTCTTAAGAACAACAAGCTTGCTTTTAGCCACTATCTGATTAATGCTGTCACTCCTGTCTAATGATGTCACTTCCTGTATGGTGATGTCATTTTATATATATATATATATATATATATATAGTATTTCTCAACACTTGCAGATGTAGCACTGTTTTTTGTTCACCCTCCAATACCTTTGGCAGAGAAAGGCTGCAATCCTATGAACACCTTGGGAGTAAGGCTGCAATCATAAAGACAGTTTCCTGGAAGTAAGAACTACTGAACACAGTGGGGCTTACTTTTGAGTAGACATGGATAGGATTGTGCCATGAGTGGCTTCATAGAGTTGCTACAGTGGCCATACCTTAATGTTCACCATAGTCTGCATTATGTATTTTCAAAGCCTTGCTTAATTTAGGCCTTGATTTGTATGAATTTGCTTGCAAATCTCATCAAGTTACCAAATACAACTTAGTAGCAGATGACCAGTTGAAATCATTCGGATTATGTGTGCCTGCTTTAGCAAGCTAATGAAAGATTTCGAGATGGGATGAGACGGGAGATGCACTGCTTACTAGTCATTTGTCCTGAATACCATCATTTATGAAAGTGATATTATGTAGTTTGTTTTGCCAGTAACATTTATAGGAAAAGCTAATAGCTGAAATATTACTTGCTTTTAAAGCTACATTGAACTAAGTGGGCAAATGGACTGTAACTGGGAAAAGATCTTAATCACTAGAAGCATGGAAAAGTTCCTTATGCTAAAATGTGTATTGTGCTTCTGCTTATTATTAACTAGCAAAAAGTGTACCTGCGTTGTGGGAGTAACATTTCCCCATACGACATCCCCCCACGGCATCAACACCCCATGTGCAACTTTCCCACATGTGCAACTTTCCCACATGTGCCACTTTCCCACATGTGCAACTTTCCCCATGCACAACTTTCCCCCATGCGCAAATTTCCCCCACATCATCCCCCATGCGCATCATCCCCCCATGCGCATCATTCCCCCATGCACAACTTTTCCTATGTGCAACTTCCCCCCATGGGCAACTCCCCCCATGAGCATCATCCCCCATGCGCATCTTCCCCCTATGCGCAACTTTCCCCCATGTGCAACTTTCCCCCATGCACATCATCCCCCCATGCACATCATCCCCCATGAGCATCATCCCCCATTCGCAACTTCCCCCCATGCGCAACTTCCCCCATGTGCAACTTTCCCCCATGCGCAACTTCCCCCCATGTGCATCAGTCCCCCATGCACAACTTCCCCCCATGCGCAGCATCCTTGCCAGTGGAACCTCTTCCTCCGAACAACATTTCCACTGCACCAGGGTCCGAGCACCAAATTGGCTGGATGTTGTTCAGTCTCCCATGTTAAGTATAGGACAGAAACATGTTGCCCCCTTTTCAGCCCCTGAAGGGTTAATTTCTCCAGATGGTTCTTGGTGGGTGTTCAGGTGACAGAAGGAACTCCCAGAATTCCATGCTTCAGGCCCAGCAGTTGGGGCGGAATGTTGATGAGTCAGCAATTTTCCAATGCAAAGTATAGGGAGGAAAACGCGTTGCGCCCCTTTTCACCCCCTTCTGGTTGGAATTTCCAAAAACCGGTTCTTAGTGCACCCCTCGGTCACGGAAGGAACACCCACCCCTAATTTCACGCTTCTAGGCCCAGCAGTTTTGGCTGGGCGGTGATGAGTCAGTGAGTGAGTGAGTGAGTCAGTGAGTGACTTTTCTCTTTTATATATATAGATACCAGGGGTGCCTTGATTACCATGAGAGATGCTTTCTTAGGATCCCTGCAGATACCAAAAACCAGAGATAACCAAATCTGCAGTTTCACCTTTCAACCCTCTGATGGGCTTCGATTGGCTTTTTGAAAGCCACACGTCTGCTTATGGCCTCTGCAAGCTTCAGAATAGTCCTTACAGGCAATAAAAGTAATTTTTTTTCCCCTTGAAAAATAACACAATGCCTTTTAAGGCATTCTAAAGCAAAGAAAGGCCCTTTCCAGGCCTCACTGTGCCTTAAAAGGCATACAAGTATCATTTCTGGTTTTCCCCCAATTTTTCGCCCCTAGCCATTCTGAAGATATCAGAGGCCAAAAGCAGATTTGGAAAAACTTCTGGAGTTCTGGACCCACCTTGAGCCAACTCCGTGGATAAGAAAACCGTGGATAAATAGGCTCAACCTGTAGTTTCTGCAGAAATATTTCTAGTTCTATCTAGTTGTTCTCAGACAAGGAACAAGTGGGAAAGTACTGTATTTACTCAAATCTAACACTAACCTTTTCCAGCTGAATTCAGTCTCCAAAATCAGGGTGTGCATTAGATTTGATGGTTAATTAGATTCTAATTATAAGTATAGGGAGCACATTAGATTCAATGGTGCATTAGATTCAGTGGTGCATTCGATTCGAATAAATATAGTAGACAGTGTCATGCAGTACAGGTGTCCCCCACTTTCTGACAATTTGTTTTCTGATGGTACTTTCAACACCTTTCAAGCATACCAGAACTCATTCATTCAACACATGCTTCATTCTTTCAACCTCTCTCTGCTGGTCTAAAGGCTAAAATTGTCTTCCGTGATGTTGATTTGCTTGCGACATGGTGATCAAACGGTTTTTGGCATTTCCTTATGACTTTATAGTCAACTTCATTGTTGATACATGTAGATGTAGGGCACAATCCAGAGTAACTGCGGGAGCACGGAAGAGACATTATGTGCACCTGTAGTTACTGCACCACCTAGTGAAAATTTATGGGAAATTCATATTGCAATCCAGAGTAACTTGTTCTTACTCCAGAGCAAGGACTCCCCGTAGTTACTCTGGATTTCACCCATATTAGATACTGCGCTGTTCAAATATTATATTTTTTCCTTTCTTTGGGGTATAGGTTTTTTTCTGCTTCACTGTATAATGTTTCTGAGACTCATAACTAGCTCTACAAATAATCTGAAATAATTTATCTTGAAACAACCTTGATGTCATACCCTAGACAGATGTCTTCAGGTTTAAAAGGCCAAGAGCACTGGGCACTAGAGATTTAATTCTGTCCTTACGTAATTATTGGTTACTGTTTTTTTTAATATTGTTTTGCTCTCACAGTCTTATCCGTAGACCACTTTAAAAGTTGTGATTTTGTGATACAGTTCAGGAACAACTATTTATGGTGTCTGAATGCAACATAGATGCGTTAGCTTTGCAGGGTTATGGGATTCAGCATGTCGCGGCAAAAAAAATTATTCATGTGACAGCTTTTTGAACAATCATATTCTGTGCTAAATTACAGTGGCACAATATATTGCTGAATATACTGTCTGCTGCATATGACCTCACCATGAAAAATTTGATGCATTAGAGTAGGAAAGGTTGGAATATATCAACCTTAGTTGACAAGGGACTTTGAATGTTGACCTAATACAGATGACCTTTGTGTGCAATAAAAGTGAGTTTAATCTCCAGGTCAAGGTTGAGGTGAATGGCAGGGCAAAATAGGGACAGTTTTAGTAGGTTGGACTGGGTCCGACCTAGTATGTAAGGAAAGAAATAGAAATGTTGGGTGCCATCTGTTTGTTCCTATAATGGGATTGGGCTTATCTTTACAAAAAAGTATCGAAACCCTTATGCCTGATCATGCTCTCTTCAGTACGTTAAAGGATATACGTATTTGGTACATATAAAAGTATGTATTCAGATATGTTCAAGGATGACAAATGTTGCCAGGTATCTTTTACCTGTAAATCTGCCTTAAATGAGTACGAAATATTACCTAATAAGTACCGGTAGTTAAGGAACACTGTCTTCCCTCTAAATAATCCATTTATTTGAGAAATAAACTTGTTTTTATCAGATGTGTCGACATCATAATCTTAAGTAAGTTTCCCTTGAAAAAATTTCTGCAGGAATGAAATTAGAAGAAACTATTGTTTTCTTCCATTGGAATAAAATATTAGAAAAAATATTTACTTCTATTGGAGTAAAATTGGAATATAGTTGATCAGCTGTATTTCTGCCAATATTCTTAATCATAAAAAGTATTTGAAGTACAGTATTTGCTGAGAAAGTGATATACATTTTATGCCTACAGATAATGTATGGTTGCTTAATAAATGCTTGATATTTTGATACAGATTTAGCATAACATAAGAATTTTGATTTTTTTTCCCCCAACAAAATCTACCGTCAGTGTGGCTCGAACTCCTGTATTCCGGTTTAACAACCATTGGTTTTAAATGGAACACTGGCTTATTTCCCATCAAAGGGCAACTTTCTTTCTTTCTTTCTTTCTTTCTTTCTTTCTTTCTTTCTTTCTTTCTTTCTTTCTTTCTTTCTTTCTTTCTTTCTTTCTTTCTTTCTTTCTTTCTTTCTTTCCAGCCAACGGGGAAAAAAGTTAGAGAATTTAATGGAAAGAACCTCTACTCCTTTAATAGAGCCTGCAAAATATATTCTCCAGGACGGATCAGCTCTGAAAGCTCTAGAGGTTTGATGATTGGAATGGCAGGAAATCACGCTTTCAGGACATAACGAATTGCCTGGCCCATCCATCATGTGTTAGCATGCGCTGAAATGCCGGGTTTGTGTGCAGAGGGCTGTGATTTAGTAAATACTTGGGAGATGAATAGAGCTTGCACACAAGGGAAGAGATTGCTGTCCTTCAGCCAGCCTTAGACACCGATTCCTGCTGAGAAGGCCGTCTGACGGCAACTCATCAGTAACTGGCCTGTCACACTCTCTGATGCCCACCAACCATCCCCAGTATATTAAATGCATTTTTAATATCTGCTTCAGTAGATTTAATGAAGAAAATTTTGTTTCTGTACTCTGATCACTGCTTCCTCGAGTGTTTTAAACCACTGACTGGAGCACTCCCAGGGAAGGGAATGGGGCATCCAAGACTTGATGGAAAGATAAACCTCAACACCATCACGGACAACCAAAAAATGCTGCTCAGGGATCGCCCACAAATAAAAATAAAAATGTTGTGTGCTTCTTAACGCGAAATATCTACCTGTTTGGTTCCTACTCTATAGCTTCGTTGCAAGGGATGCAAACATTTCAGCCTCTTTAGCAGACCAATTACGGTAATCAGTAAAATATTCAAATACGTTCGAACAAAGTGTCTTTCCCACAGTTTTGAGTGGTGCATGGCTAACTCCAAACAGATCACACTCTGAGATGTTTCGCAGGGATTTCAACAAGAGGGTTTTGGCTGTGGTTTCAAACATACCTATAGCTAAATTTTAAACACATCAGTAAGTCAGCATCATTAAATGCAATAGGACATATAAATAAACACGCAGAGGGTTACACTGTAAATTAGTTTCATTGACATCCATGAGATTTTTATCCCAGTGGTTGATTGCTGCTGTCTCTTTATATACTGTATTTACTCGAATCTAACACTCGCCTTTTTCAGCTGAATTCAGTCTCAAGAGATGTGCATTATATTTGCATTATATTTGATGGTTAATTAGATTTGGGTAAATGTATTTTGATTATAAGTATAGGCTACGCATTAGATTCGATGGCACATTAGATTTGAGTAAATATGGTATATAGGCTTTAGGCTATAATCCTCTTTACTCCAATAATACAATATCATCATCATAATAAAACCAAAATAAATAAATACATAAATAAATAAACAAACAAATAAATAATAACAACAACAACTTGGGAAGGGTATGACTGGTGATGTGAATAAAACCATGAAATTGTTTGCTGTGTATTACTGTTGATTTCAATATTATAATATTAATATTAATATTAATAATAATAATAATAATAATAATAATAATAATAATAATAATAATAATAATAATAATAATACATGTAAGCCATCCCTTATCTAGTGGATATCGTTTGGAATTAGAGTATTCCAAAAATATTCCAAAATAGAGTATTCCACCTTTTTTTACTATGAACATTTACTTTTTTGCCTAAAGAAATAAAATCACAAACCTTGTTTCATGCACAAAATTATTAAAAATATTATTTGAAATTACCTTCATTCTGTGTATATAAGGGGTATATGAAACAAATGTACAGTGGTACCTTGAATAAAGAGCATCTTGAATAAAGTATTTTGTATAAGGAGCAAAATTTTCTCAGAAATTTTGACTTGCTTAAAGAGCACTGTCTTGAGTAAAGAGCACTTCTGAGGAAGTTTGGAACAGGCTTCCATGGCAAGGGAACTCATGGGACATCCGGGGGGAGCAACCTGAGTCAGGTCTGTATGTGGGATCTGTGTGTGGCAGCGTGGAAGGTGTGCCTTATCAATGTTCTAGTGCTGCTCCCCATCAGCAGCGTGGGAATGTTTAAGTTGCACAGAAAGACAATAGATTCCATTGAGCCAATGGATAGCAGTGACTCCATTAGTGATTGCGAAAGAGCACAATCTTAACCATGTCTACTCAGTTGTAAGCCCCATTGTGTCCAGTGGGTCTTACTCCCAGGAAAGTGTCTAGGATTGCAGCCATAGTCATCCCCTCTCTGTAACCCTCACGCCAGCCATGAAGGTTTTCAAAGGTACAGTACAGTTCAGTACTGTACAGTATTTATTGCAGTGTTGTGTGTTACTGTATATTACAGTGCTTTGTACAGTGTTATATTGCAGTGTTTTGTAATCATTTTTATAAACAGTTAATATTTTTATATGAATGTTTTTTTGGGTTGTGGTACCAATCTTCTGAGTTTCCATTATTTCCTATGGGAAAATTGCTTCACTTAAAGAGTGTTTCACTTAAAGAGCATGCCTCCGGAACGAATTAAGCTCTTTAAGTGAGGCGCCACTGTATTTAATGTTTAGGTTTGGGTCCCTTCCCCAAAATCTCTCATTATCTGTATACACATCTTTGGAAATATTAAAACTAGATTTGGATCTGACATCCAAAATGCTTCTTTTCCCATGCACTTCAGATAAGGGGTGCTCAACCTGTAATGTCCAATACATGCATTTTAAGACCATCAGGGAAAAAAATAAAAACAACAACAAACCTGTTCTTGTGATGGAACTTAAACGAATGAATTTGGCAGAAAGATGGTAAGTTTATTAAGGCTGCAATCCTAATCTGCAGTTAGGCTGGCCTAAGACCCAGCTTAGTCCTGTTCTGACCTGGAGGTTATCACCAAAGTGCCATAAGACACTTTTGTACCACTCCTGGGGGAAGGTTGTGCAAGTGCACTTGTCTCCCTCCATAAGAACAGGCAGACTGATAAGTTGTGCTGGCCTAATCCTAAAGACACTTTCCTGGGAGTAAGACCACTTGAACACAATGGGGCTTACTTCTGAGTAGACTTAGGGTGCAATGCAGAGTAACTATGGGGAGTCCTTGCTCCGGTGTAAGAACAATTTGCTCTGGATTGCAATATGAATTTCCCATAGGTTTTCACTAGGTGATGCAGTAACTACGGGTGCACGTAAAGTCTCTTACGTGCACCCGTAGTTATTCTGGATTGTAGGGATAGTTAGGATTATGCTCTTTGTTAGGATTGCAATCTAAAGGCGCAATCCAGAGTAACTATGGGGAGTCCTTGCTCTGGTGTAAGAACAATTTGCTCTGGATTGCAATGTGAATTTCCCATAGGTTTTCATTAGCTGGTGCAATAATTACGGGTACACGTAATGTCTCTTACGTACTCCCGTAGTTACTCTGGATTGTAGGGTAAGGCTGCGATCTTAGCTTCCACTTAGGCCAGCCTAAGCCACAGCATAAGTCCTGTGATAACCAGCGGGTGTTACAAAAGTGCAGTAAGACACTACTCCACTCCTGGGGGGTTAGGCCAGTGCGCACTCCTTGTCAACTATTCACATTCATGCCTAGAAAATATTTCTTATATACATTTCAATCAATAAGTCATCATGCTGATAACCTTTATTATAAATTATATATTTACAGTCGCTGACTCACTCACTGACTCATCAGTGGGGTTGCACGGGGAGTGTGTTGCATGGTGGATTAGATTACAAATATTCTTGAAATTTTATTCCTGCAACGCGGGTACATTTAGCTAGTTTATCTATATATATATAATTGAAAAGTCACTGACTCACTCATCAACGCCCAGCCAAAACCTCTGAGCCCTATACACATGAAATTTGGGGAGGGTATTCCTTCCATGACAGAGGGATCCACTAAGAACCAGTTTTTGGAAATTCCAACTGGAAGGTGGTGAAATGGAGCGCAACGTGTTTTCCTCCCTATACTTTGCATTGAAGAATCGGTGACTGAGGGATGCTCTGCCCCAACCCCCGAACCTAGAAATACGAAATTCTGGGAGGGAGTTCCTTCTGTCACCTGAACTCCCACCAAGAACCCATGTGGAGAAATTTAACCCTGAAGGGGCTGAAAAGGGGTGCAACATGTTTCTGTCCTATACTTAACATTGAAGACTAATCAACATCCAGGCAATTTGGTGCCCAGTACCTGATGCGTTGGGAGGGAGGGTTCGCTTGGGGGGACATTGCACATCAGTGGTGGTTGATGAGCAGGGGAGGGGCTGATGTGCATAGGGGACGAAGCGCATGGGGGATGTTGTACATAGGATGTTGATGTGCATGGGGATTGATGTGCATGGGGGGACGCTGCACATCAATGGGGACGATGCACATGGGGGGTTGATGCACATGAGGGGTTTGATGCACATGCGGGGATAGTGTGCATGGGGGGATGGCATGGCATTCACTATTTTACTCCTGCAATGTGGGTACGTTTCACTAGTTATAGTATATTAGCTGACTTTAGACATATGTAGTTTTAAAAGTTTTTCATCTTGTGGCTTCTTTTTAAACTTGTTGTTGCTGCTTCTTTTTAAACAACACTAACTTTTCTGGAATACTCTTCTTATTCACAAAACAGCTTGCATTCGCCAAATGGGCCTATAAATTTGATTCTTACATGTGTCAAAACAGTAATGTACTAAATGCATATTATTATAAAAATTTAAGACATGCTTTAAACACACTTTCATTTTTATAAAACATTGCTACGCTAAATAATATATTTCCTTGTTAGCATCTGTTTGCTGTCATTGTTGGCAAGACCTCTGATTTATCACCTAAATTAATGACCATGACTCTCTTGGTCCTGATATACGTCCCCAAGCTTATTATATCACTAAATAAAATGAAAGTTAAACGTGCACTTGTATTTTGACACTTATTTTCTTTTTTGGTAATTATTTCTTCAAGGATGCATGTCTTAATATGGTTTTTTAAAAACTGAATATTAATATTAAATTGGGAGATATTAAAAGTTTTGGTGTTAGCATTTATTTATTTATTTATTTATTCCCATTTCTGCCTTCTCTTCCCATGGAAGCTAGCTGATTCCCTATATTGGGATTAAAAAACAACTACTGGAAAATAACTTATTTGTCCCAAAATGAGTAACTGCAATTAGTGTTGGAGCTCCATGTTGACTGCCTATTGTTCATCTTTATTTACCTAATATATATATTAAACTTAAAATGGAAAGCATCATAAATGGCTGATAGTATCAATATCTAGGCAACCTTCCAGATTTACTAGAGGACACAGTGGACCAGTTCAGCCGTCATGGGGTTGTATTGTCAAATCATGGTTCAGTGATTAGGATGATCTTGTGCACCCCCTACTCTTCTAGTTAGCAGTAAGTATGAATTCCTGTTAGCAGTATTTCCCCAGTCTTTGCAAAAGTGGCACTGCTGGAAGGGTGTCACTGGGAGAGCCCAATTATTATTTATTTACCATTTTTTCCCCACCTTTCTGCCGCCTGTTATTTCAGCAGCATTGCTTCTGCCAACGTGCTTGAAGGAGAGATAGAAGGAGATTGCAGAAATCATGGAAAGCTAAGGCGGTGAGAAAGGGAGAAGCTACTGAGTCACTTGGAGAGCCCAGTTATCATAGGGGTGCCCCTTTCAGCAGTGTCCCTGCCAAGGCATCACCTTGCAAAGCTCCTCTCGGCTGCTAAAAGGTGGTCTGTGTGATAGTTGGGCTCTCCCATATCTTGAAACTATGATCAAGTTTTGTATATTTTCTGATGAGTTCTTATTTCTGGACATCACTATTTCCTATTTTGCTATGAGTTGCTGTGATCAAAATGTGCATATTTTCTCTTTATTTTCTTTTTTTTAATAGTTAATGAGTTCTTATTTCTGGTCATTACTTGCTTTTACATCAGATCCTACCTAGTGACATGACTTTTGGCATTAAGCTGTTTGGCCTGCTATACAAAACAAGGTTGAGACCCTTTCTCTATGCAGTATTTCAGGGTCATGGACAGGCCATTCCTATGCCAGTGGCTGTGCACTACCCCAGCAACAGCTATTCCAAAAGTGCCATCACCCTTCACTGCTGGCAGAATAGACAGCACCAGTTGACACCAGAAGGACCTAGTGATGAACATCTATGTCAAGCAGCAGGGGAGGCTTTTTAGGGCGAGAGGAAGTAGGGGCAGATCAGGTTCAGGAGGTGGACGAGAATGGCAACAGAGGCCACATCCTATCCCCCCTCCAGAACTAAGCTGTCCAGGATGGATCTCTTTGCTAGCTCTAGTGTAGGCATGGATCCAAGTAGACCCATTGGGGCCAGCTGCTCTCATCATGGCATAAGGGAACATATGCTCCCTTACCCTGAGGCATGTAATCTTTGGCATGTACCCCTAGCCCCACAGAATACAGTGGTAGCCATTGAAAGTAAGTGCTGCTGTATTGCTGGGCACCAGAAAGAGATAATATTGAGTCCAAAGTTGCTTAAAAGTGAATTTAGTGTCACTACCAAGTGACTATTAAATGCTCTTGTGCAAATTGCACAAAACTTTACATTGTTCTTTATTGTGACTTATTAGAGGAAACCTCAAAATCATCACCTAAACTTCACCTGAGCAATTTATTTCTGCAAAATCCCATTCTTTCACTTGCCTCATGCTACATGGAGGAACATGGCTCTCCTAAAAAGAGGTGACTCTTCGTAGCACTATTCATCTTGGTGGTTCTCCTTGTTTCTACCAAAGTGGTTCATTGGGTGGTTCAGTGTGGTTGGAGTTCTGTATTGAGGCGCACTTGAAGGTAGGACAAGAGAGTAGATAGTGCTAGTCAGTGTGTGACACTACATGCCTACATCCTGCGGTTCCTTTGTTCGGTTCAGTCAGACCTTAGCATAGTATAAAAAGGTAAGGTAACCCCTCTTAGGTTGCCTTGCTAGCCACGATCTAGTGTGGCGCTCATCTCTGTTTTTGTGGTCATGTCTGAAGAAGTCTCCCTGGTCATGTGGCTGGCATGGCACGCTGCTTACCTTCCTACCCAAGTGGTAAGTGTAAGTAAGTGGTAAGTGGTAGCATAGCATAGGAAGGAAAGGAACGAAGGAAGAAATGAAGAAAGAGGAGAAGATGGGGAGAACCTAAAGATAGATGCAAGAATAATGGGTGAGTTAAGCATGGCCTCCTGTTGTCTTACCTATGAAGTCTTGTTGGCTTTGATTCCCAACATAATAAATGATGTTGGAGTTCCTGTCTTGTTGCCATGCTGAATTAACTTTTCATACAATATCTTAGGCTGAACCTGATAGAGGATGACTTGTTCCAGGGCTCTGAAGTTTTCATGGCTCAAGTCTGATTGTAGTCTTGGAAGTACCAGTTCAGTCTCGGAATTACCAGTTCACTTTTCTCATGTCAAGCTGGTTTTGATGCAGAAAAGCTGTGAACAGATTCGTATTCATGTAGCTGGTTGGAAGATCAAGGGAGAAGTGCTGGAGAAAAGGGTTTGTTCCTCTTTAGCGCTTTTCCATGCTTTAAATTCATAGAATCATAGAATCCTAGAGTTGGAAGGGACCTAGGAGGTCATCTAGTCCAACCCCCTGCCTGCAGCAGGAAATCCCCCTAGAGCATCCTCGACAGGTGCTCGTTGAGCCTCTGCTTATTCCTCCCTGATGATGCTGCCCTCTTCACAGCTGACAACTCACAGGTGTCTGTCATTCACTTGTATGTTTTCCCCTGCAGTATGATCCCCAGGCACCACTTCCCTGATCCGCAAAGCCCCAACTGCATTGGGCTTAAAATAATTAGTTTAAAACATATGGGATATCTGTAGGAAGATATATAGATATTGAATTACATCTAATTTGTTTCTTATATTTGGTTCTTGTAACAAATAATAATTGTAGTCAAAAGTGGTTATTATAACAAATGTATTTAGTAAAACCAAGTTGTACAAATACTTGTGCATAAAGATACTACCGCAGTTAATCAAATCTAATGCACCATCAAATCTAATGTACCTCATTATTAAAGGCTTGAGATTAAAAAAAATTTTTACTAGTGATTGTACTAGCTGTAGAGCAGCTACAAAATTTAATTTTACTGTATATAATAGTGAGTTATACGATAATAACAAAATGATAATTGATTTATGTTTTGATTTTTACCTAATTGCACCACTTTGTACAACAATGTATAAAATTACATTTTAATCACAATATAGTAAACTTAAACTAAATACTGACCTGTACTTATAATAAAAATACCTGTATTTACTTGAATATAAAGTACCATCAAATCTAAAGTGCACCTAGAATTTGGCTGGAAAAGGTGAGATTATATCAGAGTAAACAGGGTATCTTATAAGCTGTTGTTCCCAAACTGAGTTCAGGACCCATTGGTGTGTCATGACTCAGTTTTGGTGGTTCGTGAAATGGACAGGCTAGATTTGGTTATTGGCGTAAAAGATTAAACAAGCTGCTCCAATACAGAGATACCAAATTACCATTATAGCCACTACTCTTGGCATTTATAAATCGGAGACAAACTCTTGGGTGTCCAAAATGTTTGAGAACCACTGTTTTCAATAGTGGTTGAAAATACTGTAATTTTGAATATTCAACACCATGCTCAATCACAACCTGGAGTCAAGTCCATTGATTTTAATAGGATTGATTAAATTTAATAATATTTCAGATTAAGATCTGGGCTATATCAGTAATATAAAGCGTATGTAGGGCCTCATTATCTGCAGGGGATCTGTTCTTGGACCTCCATGGATATAGAATAACATGGATAAGGAAATCTGCAGCTTTCACCTCTTTAACCTCTCCAGAGCTATTCTCTGGTCACTTCTGGAGTTTCTGAAAACTGCAGAGACTGCACATGTCTGCTTCAGAGTGGACTTTCCATTGATGTAAGGTCCATTGATCCAGTGATGTAAGGTCCATAGATTGCCTGAGCTTCTGTTCAACCTAATGTAAGGAATGCTCCATATCCTTCTAAGCTATCTTAATTTTTTATATGTTACATCACAACAAACTGGTAAGACATCATTGATGTTTAGGTTTTCCTCTCTGCTGTTTGATGAAAGCCGCAGTGCTTTACAGTTTCTAGAGAGTAGCCCTACAATCCAGAGTAACTACGGGAGCACGTAAGAGACATTACGTGCCTGTAGTTACAGCACCACCTAGTGAAAACCTATGGGAAATTCATATTGCAATCCAGAGTAAATTGTTCTTACACCAGAGCAAAGACTCCCCGTAGTTACTCTGGATTGCACACTTTGGCTGCAATCCTAAAGACACTTTCCTGGGAGTAAGACCCATTGGACACAATGGGGCTTACATCTGAGTAGACATGGTTAGGATTTTGCTCTTTGTCTTATTGAATTCAGTGGGTTTTATTTCCATGTAAACATTGATAAGGTTAGATGGTAAGTCTTTCTCTCCCGCT
This sequence comes from Cryptoblepharus egeriae, assembly GCA_030015325.1. Classification (NCBI taxonomy): domain Eukaryota; kingdom Metazoa; phylum Chordata; class Lepidosauria; order Squamata; family Scincidae; genus Cryptoblepharus; species Cryptoblepharus egeriae. The sequence continues at coordinate 7,186,873 of JAREYC010000001.1, forward strand.
CTTTCGAATGGGTCAGAAATGTTTACTGTTAAGCGCTATTCAAGTGTTTAGTGCTAAAGTAAGAGCTTGGTGTTGTGTGGTGCTGAATACGAAGTGCAGGTAAAATACTGCTGCACATCGAGTCATTTGTTATGTTTAGTATATGAAGCGATTGCTGTATAAATAGTAATCTGCTAGTTTTGCAAGTTCTGGTTTTTCACGTAGCTGCAAAAGGTAATCAAAATAAATCATGGATGATCAAGAAATATTTTTCTACGCCTTTTGTATTCTTTCGAGAGAAGCCCCTGATCCATGAAATTTGAGTCAGTGTATTAAATACACAATATGATAACAGTGTGCAACATATGTCCAATGAGTTATTTTGTGGAAAACGTTTATACGACTTAGGTGTAACTCCTGTGTATGTTACTGCAGTAAGCTTTTTCTTTAGATATGCTACTTAGTGACTATAAATTGTTCATCTCCCTTTTTTTTCAAGATAGTGATTTCAACTGTTGTTGGGTTTATTCTCCCCCCAGATCCAGGGGCAGATGTAAGAAAGGTGTAGGTCACCCCTGAGATGCTGTGACATTGATTCAAGGTTCCTCAGCTGTGCAGTGTACATAACACATATGTTGGAGAGTCATCTGTCAGCCATGCCCCTCCTATGGAGCTAAAGTTCTAAAGGGAAAAGAATTCGACACAGTTCTGTCACCGTTCAGTGTTCACAATGGAAGAGCATGCAAATATAGAGCGTCTTGCTTAGCGGTAGTGCCCTGTCTAATGTCTGTGCTAGTTAAAAAATAGTGGGTGCATCTAGGGCTCTTAGATCTGACAAAGGTCAGGCTATGCTGGGCATTTGAATTGGAAATTGTCTGGACTTAAGATTTTATAAAGCTCCCACTGTTGTCGGGAAAAATTTCAGCAGGGTCTTGTCCCCGGAGAGGCCTCTTAGACCCTTTTCTAGCCCATCAATGAATTTAGATGTGAGGACTTCTGCGGCCTTAAAACTGTTAAATTCAGTTTGCATATGTCCCCAGAGTGGGGGGGAAAACAGGCAGATGCTTTTGTCTTGGAAGTGTTTAAAAGAAAACTGCAGCAGAGGAACAAGAGAGGGATGGGGCCCCGTGCGGAGTCCCCAAACACTTTGGAAATGGCCAATGTGCCGTTTCCATCAGTGCTAAGGCGGGGCACAATATGGTGCCTGTAGCTCACCAGGGAATATGAATGTTGATGAAACATCCTCCCCGGCTTTGAAATTCTGAAAGCGGTGTCAGAATAATGGATGTTGAGCAAATGTCAAGCATTGGTTAATTTCTTTGTTATTTGGAGTTTATCTACCATGATCAATCAAATAAACTAGTGATTCTCTGTTGTGGCATGTGTCATTGATATGGTGATTAGGTGGCTGGAGAGACCTTCTGCTGGCCCCCCTTCCAGGTAACCCATGACAAATAAGTAGTTAAAACAGAGATTTATTCATAGTTATTTATTGGAATAGGGTGTATTAACAAAATTAAAATGTTTTCGGGTACTCAAAATAGTGATTCATATGTAAACAGTTACTGAAACCTACAGTGCCAGTTATTTTCATAAAAAGAAAATAATTTTTCCTAATTTCCTAATTTTTCCACTACAAAATTTGAGAAGCTGAAAAATATTTTCACAAAACATGAAAATCCCAAAAGTATGTATTTCTGTGTTAATAATTTCTGTACCAAAGTAATAATTTCTGTGCCATTGTCTTCATTCTTCCACAATGACCTTGGTTCTATAAAAATGATAGTGTATTGCAATGGTCTAATAAAAACCTTGCCCATTGTGGAATAAGTTCTTAGGTTTTTGTTTTAACTATATGTCGTAGACAGATATACCATGTTTCTGCTGCTGACTTTTGATCTGTTAAAAATAAGGTGCAATATGAACTTATCTGATAGACATCTGATTAATTTTGGAATTGAAATCGATTTCTGATGTTATGCTCTTCACTTACAAGAGGGAAAAGCACAATCCTAACTTGCACTGGAACAGGCAAGCGGACATGCCTGCATTGCATCCACCTCACGGTTGGGGCTACAGCTGCACTACAGCAGGACAAGGGAAAACCTTGCCCCTTACTCAAGTAAGACTGTAGCAGCCCCAATGGGTCAGCTTGGATGTGTGCCATCTCTGAAGTTGGTGCAAATCTGAGCAGCCCCAGGCAGGCACAAGTATCCTGAAATGGGACTTGGATCTGGCAGTACTGCTGGATCTGGCAATACTGCCAGGTCCTAGGAAAATGTGGATAGGATTGCAGCCTTAATTTAAGTTCTCTAAGGGCACAATCCAGAGTAAAGGCAGTGAGGGCCCTAGCTGGGATGTCCCAACTATTCTGTATCCAGAGCAGAGAGTTATGCTGCATCCAGAGAGTCAGGAAGTCTGGGCTGCCCATGCTGCTCCAGAGCATGCTGAGTAGGCACCAAGTCAGTGACACATGGGGATGACTTGCTCCCGAGGATACCCCCTCAGATCAGACTGAACAAGGAACAGCTGTGGTGCCTGCCGTAGAAGGAGTCCCAGATGAGGCTGCCAGTACAGTCTCCAGTGAATACAAGGGGCTTCTTGGAGTGGCCTGCTGGATCCCCAGGTTAGTGGCTGCCGTAGTTGTTCAATATCCTGAGGTTGAGAAGCTGGGGTTGCAGCCAGGCTCACCAACAACTCAGATTTTTGGTCAACACTACCATTCTTACTCGGCCTTATCATGGACCGCTATGGGTCTACTCATTACTGTACCTACTCCTGAGGTGGTATAACTGAGGAGCTGGAATGGGGCATTTCTGCCCTGGAAACAGGCTCTGGATACAGAGTCACTGCTCTGCTCTAGGGAATGCTAAACATGCCCTCAACATGCCTCTCCTGAGCTGCCTAGGCTGGCCCAGTTAGGGCAGTCCAGGTCCACCTGTCTTGGGACAGCCGGTGCTGCCTTGCTCTGCCCCAAGCCTCTTCCAGAGTAACTAGGGTGGAGCATCTTGCAGTTGGGTCAGCCCAATGAGAGACAGGGGAACCCAAGTACACTGCTGGATTGTGCCCTAAATTTGATTGGTTTACCTATAACCAAGCATTTTTGGCATGAGAGTGTGGATGTGGAGTTGGGTAGTGTGTGGGAGTCAATCCCGGGCCATCCCAATTCCAGAAAGGTACAATATGTCTATATAGGGCAAGTGTGGGTGGAGCTAGAGGGGTTTAGGACATGTGTGGAGTTGTTTGTGTGGAGTGTGGGTTTGTGTTGTATGTGGGGGTCAATCCCGGGATCATCCCGATTCCATGAAGGTATAATACTGTATGTCTATGTAGGGCAAGTGTGGGTTGAGTTAGAGGTGTGTAGGACATGTGTGGAGTTTTGTTGTATGGGTGTGGAGTGTGGGGTCTTATTGTGAATGGGGGTTAATCCCAGGATCATCCCAATTCCAAAAAAAGGTATGATATGTCTGTGTAGAGCAGGCGTGGTTGGAGCATCCGTGATAGACGGATGGGCAGAATGAATTTGTCTTTTATTAATATAGATTATTTTCTTGAGTGACCTGTATTTTCCCAGACTATCCCATATTTACCTTTTGAAATATTGGCTTTATATTGCATTTTATTTTTCATTTAACTTTGCGCTAGTTCTAAGGATTTGATGCTGGAAATTAAGCTTGTTTGCCAATTTTGCTGTAAATACAGCAAATGGCGCAGTTGCACACATACTCTTTCTGTGCTCACGTGGAGCTCAGCGGTACTGAGTTAAGACCTTCTGCATGATGGAGCAAGCCAAAAAGAGTAATTGTAAGGGGCAGAGAGGGTGGCAGCAATCTTAATAGTCCCTGGCACAACATCTAAAGGGCTGGCAGGTAGACCCTGATAGTTTGGAGCAATACTGACTTAGGAGATCAATAAGGGATGCCAGTGGAAATAGCATGTGGGGGAAAGAGCAGCTTGGGTCTACCTGCAGCTATTGAAGAGCACAATCCTGCACAATCCTGTCTACTCAAAAGTAAGAACCATTTTGTTCAATGGGTTTTACTAACAGGAACGTGTCTTTAGGACTGCAGTCGAAATCAGCTGGTTATAGGGATCTGATCCTGAAGCAAATGATGCAGTGGTCCTTCCAAAGCTAAGTAATCCTGTACATCAGGGGTGTCAAATTCATTTCATACATAGGATCAAAGTTAGCATTAATGGGTGTGCCGAGGGCTGGAATCCAATCTTATGCATATCTACTCAGAAGTTTTTCATTTTAGTCAGTGGGTCTTACTCTCAGGAAAGTACTGGGTAACCATATGTCCTCTTTTTCCAGGACATGCTCTTTTTTAGCCTTGTGTCCTGGGGGAACTTCATTTCCTTCATTTTCCTTATGAGCATGCAGCATGTAGCCTTCTTGGAATTATTTAATTACATATAATAAAATACATGTTGCTGTTTAGGAAGGTGCCCCATATTTACATGAGGTACTGACCCCCGCAACTGTGACAGTGGCTGCAGAAAAAGGACAAGAACAATTGCAGAGAACAGGGACTGCTAGGAACAGAAGCAGGTCCCATTATGGTCAATGGACTTACTCTCAGAAAAGTGTGGCTCCTGGAAATTTAATGGTCCGAACCTCTGGAGTAATCTTTTAACACCTTCTTCAAGATAAAGCACTCATTCAGGACGTACATTCGTCTCATGCTTCCTCATGTGGCTGAGCAATTAGATTAATATAATTGTTTCATATAATTTGAATATTATATGCATTATCCCTTAATTTTATAATTATACAATGCAAAATTATTCACTAAGCTTTTTTAAGAAGGAAAGAGCTTCAGAAAAGACAGTTGGTTGAATGGCAAAGGATTATTTGTGAAGAACTGAAAAAGACATTCGTATAAAGAGGGAATGTTTGCCGACTATATTACCTTTACATACTAGTGGTGGAAAAAATATATATGAGGTTTTCTGTCAGTTGAACATATGAAACTGCCAGGCCCTACAATCCAGAGTAACTATGGGAGCACGTAAGAGACATTACGTGCATCCGTAGTTACTGCACCACCCAATGAAAACCTATGGGAAATTCATATTGTGATCCAGAGCAAATGGTTCTTACACCGGAACAAGGACTCCCCATAGTTACTCTGGATTGTGCCCTTATACTCTTATAGTCATACAGTCTTAGTCCATCCAACTGATAGCAGACTTTGGGGGTCTCAAGCAATGGATTCTCCCATACTGATAGATGACGGTTTTCTTTGGAGTTGTCAGGAATGAGCCCTGGATCTAAAACATGTGCAGTTGGACCTTGGTATCCATTGGAGATCCATTCCTAGACCCCTGCAGATACTGAATCAGTGGATACAGAGACCCCTTCTAAATGCAACCAGAAGTACCTTCTGATCATGTCTAGAGGCCTTCTGAGATGTTCCAAGTCCCTGAGAGGCACTTCTGGCTTCTTGGCAAACAGTATGTCTCTCTTGGAGCCCTCCAGGAGGTCTTTTGAGATGCAGTGTGCTCTCTTCCAGTCCACACCTGCTGATAAGGAGGACCCACAATACTTTACCACTGAGCTATGGTCTCTCTTCAACAATTGTGACCAAGTTAGAACCGAGTCAGAAGTAAAAGTAGAACTTATTTTTCCTACTTTATATTTCTTTTTCATGTCTTCCAAAACTTTGTCTTCAGAAAACTGTAGTCTGTAGAAAACTGCAGTGCTATATTGTTGTTAAAGCAGCACTAAATTAATTACTGAGATGTGTTACAAAATGCTGTAGGATGTTTCCTCCATCCCACAGTGGCCCACTAGATGCTTCTGGGAATGACCCAGACAAGAAGATACCTACATTCTGGTGTCACTATCTGGCATTCTGAAGTAGCCTACTTCTGAACCAAGAGGTTGCACATACTTATCATGGCTTACAACCTGTGATGGATTTGTCCAATCTCAGTTTTCAAGACATCTAAGCCAGATGCCATCAGCATATCCTATAGCAAGGAGTTCCACAGACTAATTACATGCTGTGCAAAGAAATAGTTTCTTTCGTTTATTCTTCCTACACTCAACTGGAGCAAATAAAGACACAGAATGTATGAACTTCGGGATGATTGACTGTTCTCAGAAAAGGTAGTAATAGAGATTATCCAACTATTGACACTAGACTTCCGATATCACCTAGACAGTACATTTTAAAGCTTATAATTTAAAACATTTTATAATTTTAAAGATTATAATTTATAATTACAGTGAAATTTTGAATTAAAAACCCATGACACCTTTCTGCTCCTCTGACTTTTGCAAAACACGGAAATCTGCAAAGAAATTAAACTGTTGTGATCAGTGTTGGTGTATCTCCAACATTGGGCAATCTTGACACAAACAAAATAACAATACTGTTCTTCTGAACCTCATATTGATGTTGAATAAGAGGTTCATCATGCACTATACTACCAAGTCAATTTATTGAAACGGCAATTTGTTTGAGTTGCATCTAAAAGTGAAATATATCAGGAGTAATTAATTGAGCTCAAGATGCAATGAGGTAGATATATCCACAGAGGACAACTGAAAACAGTAGCAGTATGGTATTGATTGCCTTTTTTCCCTTTTGTGGGGGGAATCTTGTCCCATTTCTAAATGTTAACTGTTCAGAGAGGGAAAAAATTCTCTCCTGGGGAAGAATGTTTTCCAGGTTGCTTCATTGCCAGGTGTTTGACATTGAGTGGAGCTTTAAATGAATGAAGCTTATGGCAGCCTTTGGAAATGACCGACTCCGGGGAATCTCAGCTTCCTGCTGTGAAAGTTTCTATTTTCAAAGCACATCAGTTTTAGTGGGAATGTTCCCGTCGCCCCATATGTTGCCTCTGACAGAGAGTGCGGTTTCGTCCCCGAACGCGAGACAGCTCCCAAAGAGGTTCCCTCGCCGCTAACAAAATGAATTTCAATATGTTGCCGACAAACAATCGGCGCGTTTCCCGACGGTGGGGGGAATTTGGCAGACGGGAATCCGCTTTGTTTCCTTCCGCTTGCGCCGCCGTCCCATCTTCGGTACGTGCGGCTGATGCCAAAGCTGGGTGGTGGTTTGGCTTTGAAACTCCTGCGCCCTGTCCCCCCATCGGTCTCTCCTTGACCCAGCAGTGGGAAGCCTTTGTGCGAGGTGTGCGCCTGGAACAACTTTTCCACACTTGTTTTCGTGTTCCGTTAGATTACAGGGCAGCAGGCCTACCTTTGAAGCGCCTTCCCTTTTGTTTCTTTGCAGTGCACTCCAGTAATTAACTTTGTCCTTCTTTTATTTGTTCCAGTCAATCGCAGTCCACTCTGCTGAGCATCTTCTCCCAGGAGTACCAGGTTAGAAGTTTTCTCCTTTGTGAGGCTTGACAGGTGCCTAATTGAATGATGAATGTCCCTTTATTTCTTTGTAATTGAACTGCCAGCTTTCTGATTGGTTTGGAGGATGTTCCCCTTTCCACATCAAGCACCGCCTGAGTCTCAGTGGATGGCTGCCAAGCCTACCCATCCATCTGTCTAATAACATCTAGCCTTTGCTTATTTGGTGGACCTGTAATAAATTATGCTAAACCATTATTATTCTGACAATAATAATTTCCCTGTGTTGCGTGGTTCCATGTGCTAAATGTTTGCTGACTTGCACTGTCAGGGCCGCTTTCCATGGCTGACAGAGATGATGATAAATGACCATTGCCGGAGTGGCAGAAGGCAAGAGAGGCAGAAAATGGAGTCATTTATCATGAGATGACAGGTGTCAGTCAAGTGGCAAGTCTCAATGGAATTACTTTTTGTAGTTTTCAAATAAGTTGTTTTTAAGCAATGTTCTTCCTGGTTAAAAATGCCAATTGAATTGTAAAACCAGAGTGCAGGGGACTTGGATGGAATTGATTTGGGGGGAAATTAATATAAAGGTTGAAAGAGGGAACAAGTTTTGCTCTGCCCTCTGCAACCCTCAGCAAACTTATTTAGATTCAATTACTATGACCTTACATATATGGTGGATTGCACTGCAGTCAGAAGATGTTTCATTCAAGGCTTTAATGAAAAATAATTTCTGGGTATGCGTCTAGGATGCCAGGGTTTTCTTGGGCATTCATGGTTTTGTGTTTTGATTTCTTTTTGACGTCTTAGAAAGCTCTGTTGTTGTCTTGCAGAAACAAATCAAAAGAACACATTCCAGGCACCACACTCCAGAGGCAATTGAAGTTTACTATCAAAGGTATGACTTACCTACTCCACTGTTGGATTATCTGCTGATTTTCAATCCAAGTTATGTTGGTGGAATATAAAGTCACTCTCTGGATTTTTAACGAATACTCTGAGATAATGCTTTTCTGCACAAATGTTAACTCTATTGGAATTTTTCATAGCAACTGTCATTTCGCCAAATTAATCCTACAGTCTAATCTGCAATCTAGTGAATTGGTGTACATGGTGTACAGAATCCTGAAGTTCTATGAATCAGTAGCATTTAAATGCACTTAATTCAACTCAGTCTGGTGGGGTTTTCTGGTTATTTCCACATGTGATCCTCCGCGGCTTATGGATGTTATGGAGTATGGTTTCTCATACTGTGGGTTGGGACCCACTAGGTGGGTTGTGAGACAATTTCAGATGGGTTGCGTAGCATTTTGATCAGCCACCATTGAAAATATAGGGATTGAAAATACTGAATATAGCGTTGCAGGGCAGAGAGGACTCATAGTGGAAGAGAGGGATAGTACTTTGTCCTGAATAGTTAGGAAGGTGGGACACAGGAAAGGGAAGAGGGCTGTGGGGTTGGAGAAGGAGCCAAGTTCTTCTTTGACTTCTGAACTGCAATGTTTGAATTCCGAGCTATGCAAAATAACAGCACAAGCACACTGTATAATGGGACTTTCGGCTGATTGCAGCTTAGATTGAAGCCTAAATTGATGATGTCACTTCCAGCCGTGACATCACTTCAGATTAATGACATCACTTTTGGTATGTCCAAACAGATTGCTATTCTAAAAAGAGGATCCTGGTGCTGAAACATTTGTGTACCATTGATCTATGAGATGTTCCTGCTGCCAGAAATGTACCTTTTGAGGCTCTGTTTGAATTCTGGAATCGAAAAAGCTCTTGAGCTTTTAGTGTGGTTTTTCATGGGTGTCTGTTGTTTGGCCAGATCCTTGGTTTTTCCAGAAGCTGTTGGTGATGAAATCTTAGGGAAGTTCACTAGTGATGTTGATGAAGACTAGTGGCAAATCTGACCTAATGTGGGCTAGGACTTATTTTGGATCTGCAGTACTCAATGGGGGTGATAGTCACACAGAAGAATCATTTTTCCCCCACAATCGCACCCACCGAAAATTAGGCAGAGGGACTTTTTCATGTTGTTCAGGACCTTAATCCCCAGAAATCCCCATTTTGCAAGAGACTTAGGGTGCAATTCTAAGAAATTTAGGCCAGCCTAAGTCACCTGGCCTACCTTCTGTGATGGTGTGGGGAGGTCTACGTATGCCTGTGCACTGCACTAACCCTCCCACAGGAGTAGGGCAGAAGTGCCTTACGACACTTTTGTGGCACCCCCAGGTCAGCACAGGACTTACGCCAGGGCTTAGGCTGGCCTAAATGGAGATTAAGATTGCAGCCTTAGAATATAAAATTGTTTGCATCTTTCATGATTTGGATTTGTCGCGTGGATATTTTCTCTGGCTTTACCAATATTTTGGATTCTTTCCTGTATGTTCATACTAAGAATGTTGAATGTTACAGGTTTTTGTAAGTGTATGTTTATCCATGTGCACCCTTGATCTGGCTGTTCCTGGCTTGTAAAAGCTGCCTGTATATGGGTACTGTCTCAAATGAAGCAGCTATAGATGCCAATTTGCAAACCCCAATTAGGACAACCATCCAAAAGGGGGGCCTTAAAGACACCTTCCTATGAGCGGTAATGGTTCTTAACCCTCTGTTAGAAGAAAATCAGGTCTAGCCAGCAATAAAACTGGAAGATTCTTTATTGATATACAAGATATGCTATAGTTACTCATGGAAATAAGGAGGTCCTCCTTTTGAGTTATTGGGCAAATGTGGCACATTCCCACACACACATGAATGCATGAGCCTGTTATCAACAGGCTGGCCAATAATACCCATGTGATGAAGTTACTGCCCCAGGGCAAGATTGAACCAGCTGTTTTGGGATCTCGCCTAGATTTTTCAAACTTTAAAATCTTTACATTTTACAACTTAATTTGTACATTTCAGTTTCTGTCTGTTTTAGAAACAGTGATGTCAAAACCCTCCAAAGGATGCATAAACCTTTAGTATGTCATTTCATAAAACTGTTGTATGATTATGTACACCTGGAGTTAATAAATTGTAACTGAAACTTGTTATAGGTTATCCGTAGCTGTATTGACATAGACATCTCAGCAACATAATTGGGGCGTATCAATATCTAGTATTGATGTGCAATTAAAATTTTACTATATGTACTGACTCCAGAGGAATATGCATGGCAAGGGAGATTGCACCTATGATGACAGATATCAGATATTTATAATCTAAAACTATCCTAGAAAAATAAAAGCATTTTAGAACTAGGAACACACTGGTAGTATGATATGTGTACGTAGTACGTCTTTACTATGCATATAATATGCACCACAGTATACTACAAGCTGCAGTGTATTCTTTTCAATCCAGTCTTTGGCAACTCTTTGAAGTACCTACAGCAATTTCAGTCTTTACTGTTCTTAAAGTTGCAGAACTAGGCATGTGTATTCGGAGTGTCTTCAATAGGAAAGAACGTATAGGGATTATAGCTTTACAGTAATTTGTTATTTAGGAAAAAAATGTTTCATAGATGAGTTAATCAAAAGGACTGTGATCCTTTTAAAAAGTTTCATATTATGTGAACAGTGCTAAGATGTTCCTGCACCATAATTTGTGTAATAAAGGAATCTTATGAAATATTTTGCATTAATATTTTTTTAAAACATTATACAAGTGAAATCTATTTGTAAATATGCTGATTTTACCTAATGACACTATTGTGGTTACATTACATTGACGCTATTTATTTTTAAATATGTTAGGAGAATTATTATTGAGAATAGCCAAGGCACTTTTTATTGCAGACATCCTACTAAATTGTATTGGTGAACAAACATAAAAAGTTCACTGAAATCTGTGGATTATTTGATGCCTCTCCCACTACTCAAATTCCTAGTTTTTCTCTCTTTGACTCAGGCTGCAAACCTAAGCACACTTTCCTGGGAGTAGGCTCCATTGAATACAATAGGACTTACTTCTGAGTAGTCATGCTTAGGATTGCACTGTCAGTATGATACCATGTTATTTTGTATTTTGTGATTTCCAGTATACACATGCCATTTGTAACTGTGTCTGTAGGACTATAATGAAGATGACATAGTATGTCCTGCTTGTGCTATGGTATTGGATGCAGTGGTCCAAAGATGTGGGTCACAACCCTAACAGCACTGCAGCATTTGCGGCACAGTGGAGACATATCTGGTGGTGTCTTGAAGCCCTCTGAAGACTCCCAGAGACTTGCAACCACCTCCACGACCTTCTGGTCAGCTGCAGTGTGCTCTGATCTACTATCTGAGCTCACTTCTTCCAAATAGGAAGTGAGCACTTATAGCAGATCAGAGCTAATTGCAGCCTTGTGGAGGTAGCTATAAGCTAAAAGCACCTTCTGAGAGGTTGCAGGATGCCCCAAGGTATGTGGGGGGTGTTCTTGGGTCTCTGCAGTACCACAGTTGCTGCAGCACTGTCAGGCAACCCCCTGCTACCTTTGTGCCCCCATGAAGGTGTCCAAGGACTCCGGGAACCATTGACTAAGGGTGAAATCCAGAGTAACTATGGGGAGTCCTTGCTCTGGAATAAGAACAAGTTACTCTGGATTGCAATATGAATTTACCATAGGTTTTCATTAGGTGGTGCAGTAACTACGGGTACACGTAATGTCTCTTATGTGCTCCCACAGTTACTCTGGATTGTGCCCTTAGACACACATGATCAAAGGCATCCCAGAGAATTCATGAACTGATGCTCATCCTTTTGATAAGTGCCCTGTCTGATCCCCCCAAATTGAAAACTCAGGGGCTTAGTAGTTAAATGAAATCAGGCCCCTGTGTATCATTTTCAAGGTAGTCTTTGCTAATGTGAATTAACATTTCCTTATTCATCTGTAGGTTTCAGTCAATTTTTCCCCTCCCTTGTATATTGCTGAGCTAGGTCAGGCATAGTATGACAGTATATATAGATGATACATGCATAGTGGGATACTTGCTTTGCACCTTATAAGCAGAGACTCAAATGATGCTCTCTTTTTTGTGCAGATAGAAGCTTAATGCAAACTGTAATTTGGAAAGCCACTTCAAACGATATTTACATTATAGTTTATAGTTGTTCCTTAGCATTTAAACTTTCAGATATTCAGCTACAACACCCAACTATGGATAAGGGAAACAAACAACAATTAATTGTTGTGTCTGCATAGTGACTATGCCTACAATCCAGAGTAACTACAGGAGCACGTAAGAGACATTACGTGTATCTGTAGTTGCCGCACCACGTAGTGAAAACCTATGGGAAATTCATATTGCAATCCAGAGCAAATTGTTCTTACACCGGAGCAAGGACTCCCCGTAGTTACTCTGGATTGCACCCTATGTTTGTAGAGAATTTTTATCTATAATTATTTATTTTGTGATCTAGTGGTTAAGTATGAATTCTAGAGGTTGTGTTATAAAGTGCTCCTGCAGAACTAAGGCAGCATTTCAAAGGTTGTTCCCCATAACACACATGTGCAGAAGATATAACACAACAAGGTATTAAAATTTTTACACCTCTAGTGATGCATTGCATAAAGCATTTCAGAAGATGTGCACATGCAAAGTATAATTGAGATTCTCTGTACAACAACCTTGTAATGTTGCTTCCAGATGTCTAGATCTCAATCTGCTTCACTGCAGGCAGGCCACGTCATTCAGTATTTGCAGTGGGGAATCAGTAATCTTCAAAACTTTGTTATCTGGTTTAATTAGGGCGCAATCCAGAGTAACTACGGGGAGTCCTTACTCCGGTGTAAGAACAATATACTCTGGATTGCAATATGAATTTCCCATAGGTTTTCACTAGGTGGTGCCATAACTACGGGTGCACATAATGTCTCTTATGTGCTCCCGTAGTTACTCTGGATTGTAGGGTTACACAGCATCTTGTAATATTTAATTTCTGATTTTCTAAAAATTAAGACTATAGTAGGGTAAGTTAGAAAAGACACAGTATTCTTGTGGCTGTTACTTATCAAATGAAAATTAGTAGAAATAATTAATGATTTGTTTAAAATAATATATGTCCTTTTCGCCTATGATGCTTGAATCTTAATTTGGAGGGTTAATATAAAAATAAGAGCAATTTTCATCAAAGAGAGATTAATGTTGGGTCTTCCTTCTGTTTTTTCTTAAAAAAAACCTCTGCTCCAACTATGATTTTAGAGTTTGCAAAGGAGAAAAAACTTAGATTATCTTTTTCCTTTATGTAAATTATAGAAGCAAGCAGCTTAGGTCACATACTGACCTGTGCTGCAAGTAGTCAGGTTTGGAAGGAATGCGGTATATGGATTGAGAATAACAGGTCAGTCAGTTCAGAGTAAAATGCATAACACAGTGGAAATATTTTCAGTCCTCAGGGAGTTTAATAGTAACCATTTCCAAAAGAGAAATTTTATGTATTTAGCCACCACCCTTGATAGATCCTAATTTATCTCTCCGAGTATATAAAATATTTTATTTTGGTCATTCCATCTAAAAAAAGTCATAATTGGCGGTAAGTATCTTCACCTTAAATTTTGATTTAACAGAAAATAAAATAGTATATGATGGAGTGTTTCTATGCTCCCAAGACTACACTGCCGTACTGTGTCAGCAGATGAGATCCCTCTATGGGCACAATCCAGAGTAAATATGGGAGCACGTAAGAGACATTACGTGCACCTGTAGTTACTGCACCACCTAGTGAAAACCCATGGGAAATTCATATTGCAATCCAGAGTAACTTGTTCTTACTCCGGAGCAAGGACTCCCCGTAGTTACTCTGGATTTTACCCTATATCTGCCAAACAGTTGCTCATATGGAATGGCATTGCAACTAGCAAGGGTAAATGCCCTCTGTTATTGGGGGCATTCCAAAAAATAGAAATAGTTAGGCCGCTGCTGGGTTGGGCATTTGGATCTTATGGAGGGCTGAAACCAATCTTAGTTTTATATCTGCCAAGTTTGCTTGGAATGTGTAATTGATAAAAAAGAGAACAAAAACTAAAACATACAACCTGCAAAAATTGGGCTAAAAATACATTTGAAATTCATTTGTTTTTTGTTATTTGCAGTAGAGAGCAGAGAGGCTTTATTGACACTGATAGCATTATGCGTGCCATATTATGAAGAAAGTGGGTGACTTCAGTTAGGGATTCTCCAACGAAACTGACCGGGCAGGAAATTCAAAACAGTCAGAAGGAAGGACTTTTTCACACAGCCTGTAATAAATCTATGGAATTGGTTACCATTGGTTAACCACTAGTGTTGCTAGCTCAAAACGGAGATTAGACAAATGCATGCAAAATATATCTAGCAATAACTACTGGGCTGTTTATTATTATGTTTATTATTATTATTTTATTATTTATTATGTTTATTATTATTATTATGTTTATTATTATTATTATGTTTATTATTATTTATTTAACTATTATGGGCTGTGGGTGGCACAAGCGGTTAAGACGCTGTGCCTGTTAACCAGCAGGCCAGGGTTCGAGACCCGGGTTGGCCCCACAAGACAGGTTGAGCTCCTGTCCTTAGCCCAGCTCTGCGACACCAGCTGGATCCAATCGTATTGGCTCTCCCTTTTCATTGGACTAATTCAGTGGTATGGAGAGGGGGGATTTTCTGCTTGGGTAACAGCCTATCCTCCATAACAATCCAACCTAGGCTTTTGTGCTTCGCATGCAGCGTATGCAGCACCGAGCACGATACCATAGCCTTCAAGACTGACGGAGGCCTGCTTAACCACTGGTCATGGCTGGTGGCTAAATAGATAGTCTTCAAAGTTATCAGTAAGTTCTTAGAAACTGCAACTTCAAGCAAAACAGCGTAAAACAAAACTAATTTTACCGTAAGCTAATTCAGCGGTTTTCAACCTTTTTCATCTCATGGCACATATTGACAAGGCACTAAAAATGTCAACGCACACTGTCAGTTTTTTTGGCAATTGACAAGGCACATTATGCTGCTGGTGGGGAGCTCACATCCCCAACGGTAAATGACTCACAAATGTCCCTCCTTAAAAAGTCGATGGCACACCTGCAGACCATCTGGCGCACAATGTGCCACACGGCACTGGTGGAAAATAGTTCAACTAATTCATATATGTAAGCAAGGGTTACGTTCCTAGAGTGAAATTCTGATCCCAAAAAAAGTGTTCTGGTCAAAAAAAGTCCCTAAGGGCAAAATTCAGAGTAACTACAGGGAGTCCTTGCTCCGGTGTAAGAACAACTTACTCTAGATTCCAATATGAATTTCCCATAGGTTTTCACTAGGTGGTATGGTAACTTTTCACTAGGTGGTGCAGTAACTACGGATGCATGTAAAGTCTCTTACGTGCTCCCGTAGTTACTCTGGATTTGGGGGTAAATGTCTAAATAAAGACCCAAAACAATTCTAATATAAACAGAAATAAATGACTGTTTCTGGCCAGAGATAACCCATGCTGACATAGAGAGTATGTGGAAATTCCTCAGAGACAGTGGCCTTGTCCAGGATGGGACAGCGTGGTTATTATAGGAAACAATCAAGAATGCAGTACATTTCACATGAATAGCAGAGATAAATGTACAGTGGTACCTTGTAAGACAAATAACTTGTAAGAAGAATGCTTTGTAAGACAAACTAAAATTTCTAAGGAATTCTGCTTTGTAAGACAAACAGTTTCGGCAGAGTTTGATAAATAGTCTTTCAAGGAAAACTTGTAAAACAAACGAAATCATGTATCTGCATTGTTATGGAGGTTATGGAGGAGATCTCTCTCATCTGCAGAGAGGAGGAGGATAAAGGGGAGGAATCCCTCACATGAGATTAAGGACCTTTGTGAACATTGGGAAAAGCACCACCCAAATAAGGCTGTAGCAGTGTGAGCGATTAACCTGTTGAACGCCAATACAATGTCACATCTCCGTGAAATCCTCAAAAGGAGACAAAAGCAAGTGTCATTAGAAGGTTCCTTAAGAAAGTTGATCAAAAAGACACCAGTGACTCTTACAGCACAATCCTAACCATGTCTACTCAAAAGTAAGTCCCATTGTGTTCACTGGGTCTTTCTCCAAGGAAAGTGTCTTTTAGGATTGCAGCCTTAGTGAAAATTAGTCATCCTTGGCCATAAAGGTTTTTCTTTTCTGTTTTACTTTACAGTATATTAGTGTTTTTTATTAGTATTACAGTAATTGTGTTCTGTATTGCATTATAGTGTTTTGAATTCAATTATTGTGTTTTGTCATCATTTTTACATCCAGTTAATATTTCAAATGAATATTTTTGGGTTGTGGAACCAATTGTCTGAGTTCCCATTATTTTCTATGGGAAAATCTGCTTCACATAAAGAGTGTTTCACATAACAAGCATGCTTCCAGAACAAATTATGTTTTTCTAACAAGTCACCACTGTATCACTTTCTGATTGTGTTACAGTCAAAAATTGACTGTAAATTGACCCCAAGCCAAGTGAAGACATCAAACAGTGCAATCCTATTTGTGTCTACTCAGAAGAAAGTTCCTCTGAGTTCAATGTGGCATATTCCCAGAAAAGTGCCCTTAGGATTGCAGCCAAAATGAGTTAAGGCTGCCTTAGGTGCCCTTTGGGGAGATTGGTTGGAGTACAAATGTAATAATGAAAATACTTTAATAGCACAATCCTAAACATGTCTACTCAGAGGTAAGCCCCATTACGTTCAGTGGCTCTTCCTCCCAGGAAAATGTCTTTAGGATTGCAGTCTGTCTCCAAAATTAAAGCTAATAATTAAAATCCAATAATCTCCTAAAGACACTTTCCTGGGAGTAAGATCCTCTGGACACAGTGGGGCTTACTTTTGAGTAGATATGGTTAGGATTGTGCTCATAGTTTATTATCCTGTCCACCTTATTTATTTATTCAACATATTTATATCCTGCCTTTCTCCGCTTTTTGGATTGGTCTCATGGCCGCTAACAAAGCTGTATTAAAAAATAACATGCATACCCAATTTATTGCAATGGATGTTACAAATCACTGTTTAAAAAGCTTTTAAAAAAGCTTTTTAATGGGGCAGAGGTGGGGTTGTTGTTTTATTGTTTTTAACATATATGTTTTTAGCCTTATGTTTTAATTGTTTTAATTGAATTATACTATTTATGTTTTTAATTATGTTTTATGTCAGCCGCCTTGAGTTGGGCTAATGGCCCGAGAAAGTTTAAAAATAAATGGCCCGATAAATTTTAAAAATAAAAATAAAATAAAAAATAAGTGGAAGTCAGGAACGCATGTTAGAGTTTTCTACTGAGTCCCCAAGCTGTTTGCTTGCTGGAAGGCAGGACATGGATATAAGTTATATATATATATATATCATTTTTGATGTTGTATGTTACAAAATTGAAGCTAAACTACTTATCTCATCTTTTATTTTTGTCTTCTGTAGAATCCATATATCAGCTCCTACTATTGGCAGTCAGCAATGAATTTCTTTTGTAACGTCCATACAGGTGCTAAGAAAATATTCTTGTGGCACAATCCTAACCATGTCTACTCAAAAGTTAGCCCATTTGTGTTCAGTGGGTCTTACTCCTAAGAAAGTGTCTTTAGGATTGCAACCATAGTGTTTTAATGACCTGTTGTTCAGTTGTGTCCAACTCTTTGTGACCCCATGGATGGTGTCCAACTCTTGGTGACCCCAGGCCACCCTATCTTCCACAAACTTCTAAGGTTTGTCCAAATTGCTTTGGTGACACTGTCTCATCACCTTATCCTCTGCCGTTCCCTTCTTCATTTGCCTTCAATTTTTCCATCATCATCAGAAAAACATCAGTGTATTTTCTAAGGAGTCCTCCATTCTCATGATGTGGCCAAAGTATGCCAAAAAAATGTAAGTCTAGTTAAATCTCATTTTCAGTAAACTATAAGCCATATGCATTAATATCCTGAAATCATAGTCATTCAGTGTCAGCCTCACCCCGGCCAATAAAACAAATTGGACCCCTGAATGCCAGGGAGATCATATGACCAGAAATTTCCACATTTGTCCTCTTTTTTAGCCTCCTGTCCAGATGTCCTCCAAAAGGGCTTCATTGTCCTCCATTTTGGAACTCTGCAATGATGCTCAGGTCTCCATCATGTCATATGTTGTTGGATTTGTTGTGAAGAGCAGAATCCAATGCAAAAATTGGTTTTGAAATATCTCCTTCCTATCAAAAATTATGGCCAACAAACTAAAAATAAAAAATATGCATTGAACTCAATGGGAAAATGAAAGTCCCCAAAATAGCAGCTTGACTTGTGTGTAGACAAACTTGCCATTGTCTGCAGGAAAGGCCAGGCTGAGAGGAATCCAAGATCTTGTCCTTCTTTTGAAGTTTGGGCATCTGGTCACTCTGCTGAATGCTGACTTTTCAACAGTGATATAAAGTGGTGAAGAAATAGTGTCATTTTTGCATATGTGTAAACAAATAAAAACAATTCAGATTTCTACAATGGATCGTCAGATATACTATGGGCAAAATCCACAGCAGTTACGGGTCTACGCAGTTACGTCACCCTCTCGTGTTATTTTATGGAAAGTCATCTTAACTGCTCTGGAGCAAAGGGCTTAATTTCACTTTAGGATATATGCCTATGTCATATATCCCTTGACTTTGCCCTATATAATACTAATTTTTTTTCAGCCTGCAAAAATATGTAAAATATGTGTTGTGGCCCTTGTACTGAGATGTTTGGAGACCTCTGGTCTAGACCAGTGATTCTCAAAATGGGTTTCAGAATCCCCATGGGAGGTTGCAATTTCATTTCAAGGGAGTCACGAAAAGCTGGGCACCACCAACTTGGAATCTGGCACTGGTTGCTACCATGTTGGAATGGGGCACTGGATACATCACAGGTTGCATCAACTCCACTTCACTCTGTATGCTGGCTGAGGTTAGGGTTGGGCCATAAGTACCTTTCTTAGATGCAGTCCTAATGTAGGCCAGCACAACTCATTGGTCGTCCCATTCCTGTGGTGATGTAGGGAGGCAAGCGCAAGTCTGTGCACTGGCCTAACCCTTCCCCAGGAGTGGCACAGATGTACCATATAGCACTTTTATGGCACTCATGGACCAGCATGCGACTTGTGCTGGGGCTTTGGCCAACCTAAGTGGATGTTAGCATTGCAACCTTAGGTGTGAGTATGGATAAACCACCAGCATTTTTGTGCCCAGAATATCTGCTGGCAAGGAACCGATGTAAACATGGGAAACATTCCCTCTCTCTTGGCATATAGAATTCCTCCTCCTACTCCTACTACATCTTATAAGAATATTTATGTGCTACATTAATTTCACAAAGTGATTTAAAGAGCCAAGTAAGTCAATGGTTCCCTGTCCTCACAATAAAAAAAGCAGAATATGGAAGTTATGATATGCATGACGTAATAGTGAACCATCAACTATGCTGAGGGACTTTTGAAAATACTGAAGTAGTAACTGATGTATGCTCTGTATGTACTGTATGTATTGTTTGAAATTTGTGTGTTGGTGTTTGTATGTCTGCAGCCGTTGCCGAAGCCAAATTCCGGGTATGGAGTTCATACTTGGCCAATCAATCAATCAATCAATCAATCAATCAATCAATCTATCTATCTATCTATCTGTCTGTCTGTCTGTCTGTCTGTCTGTCTGTCTATCTATCTATCTATCTATCTATCTAGTGTGCTGCACCGCCATAAAGTATTTTCCACCAACTGTTCTATCAAGATTCTTGAGTCTAGTTCAAGAAAGTTAACTGTTCCACATTCATCATTTACAACCTTATGCTGATTATGTTTCTCTGATTCTTTGCTAACAGCCCCGATAAACAGTCTGAATTAAAGTTAGAATTAAAGAATTAAGGTCTTTATGATCTTACAGATTTATGGTTAAGATCTTGGGTTAAGGTCTTTCTGACTTTTAACCGAATATATTAAAGTATTAAATAGAGGACCATCATCTAAATCAGCAATTTTCAATCTTTTTCATCCCACGGCACACTGACAAGGTGTAAAATTCTCAGAGAGCACAATAACTTTATTGATAACTGACAATGGGCACAATCCAGAGTAACTATGGGAGCACGTAAGAGAAATTACGTATACCCTTAGTTACTGCACCACCTAGTGAAAACCTATGGGAAATTCATATTGGAATCCAGAGTGAGTTGTTCTTACCCCGGAGCAAGGACTCCCTGTAGTTACTCTGGATTTCACCCAATGATAAGCACACTGCAGTGCTGATCCCCCCCAAACGCCTGTGGCACACCTGCAGACCATTTGTAGTGCACCAGTGTGTCATGCTACACTGGCTGAAGATAAAAAATTTAAGGGGTACAGCTCATTTTTTGTCCTAGCTGGGATGAGAACCTGACTAGAATAGAAGGTGTGCTACTGTATTTACTTAAATCTAATGCACCATCAAATTTAATGCACATCCCAATTTTAAAAATCACAAGATTAGAAAACTGTTTACTGGCAATTGCAGTGCGCAGCTGCAAAGCAGGCGCAAAATTTAATTTTACTGCATATAACAATGAGTTTTATGACAACAATAATATGACAGTGGGTTTATGTTATGATTTTCTACCTAATTACACTAGGTAATAAACCACCATACAACAATGGGTGAATGTTACATACAGTATTTTAAGTGCAATATAGTACAGTGGTGCCTCACATAAAGAGCTTAATTCATTCCAGAGACATGCTTTAAGTGAAACGCTCTTTAAATGAAGCGGATTTTCCCATAGGAAATAATGGAAACTCAGACGATTGGTTCCATAACCCCCAAAACATTCACATAAAAATATTAGCTGGATGTAAAAATGATGACAAAACACTATAATTGAATTCAAAACACTGTAATACAATACAGAACACAATTACTGTAATATTAATAAAAAACACTGTAATATACTGTACAGTAAAACAGAAAAGAAAAACCTTTATGGCCAAGGATAACTAATTTTCATTAAGAGTCACTGGTATCTTTTTGATCAACTTTCTTAAGGAACCTTCTAATGACACCTGCTTTTGTCTCCTTTTGAGGATTTCACAGAGATGTGACGTTGTATTGGCGTTCAACAGGTTAATCGCTCACACTGCTATAGCCTTATTTGGGTGGTGCTGTTAAACTTAATACTGACCTATATTCAGTGCTTTTTTTCTGGGGGGAAAGGTGCCGGTACTCACCACAGTGGTGTAACTTGTCATTCCCTTATTACTAATAATTAATTATCTGCTGTGGAGAGCATATGGAAAAAGGTGCTGGTACTGAGCATTGGTGAGTATCCCCAGAAAAAAAGCCCATCCTATACTTAAAATCGAAATACTCTATTTACATGAATCTAATGTGCCATTTAATCTAAATGGAGATTTTGGAGTCTAAATTTGGCTGAAAAAGTAAGCAATAGTTTTGGGTAATGAAGGTATATTAGGCATCATTCAGGGATGTCCACAAGTTTTGGCAGAAGGGGCATATTATTTCTTTGATACTGTGTTGTGGGCCAGGAAAAGTAATTTCATGTTATTTAATTCATTTACTTATATTAAATCAAATTTACATAAATAAAGTGGTCAACAGGTGTGCCATAGGAAACTGGGGGAAGGTCAGCCATAAGCAGGGCCAGTGGGGGATGTAAGATCCCATCTTACCTGAGTGCTAGCTGAGATTTAAGGAATTCCTAGGTTGGATTCTTGCATTTGACCCATAAGAATGTCCTCCAAATATGTCATCTACTGAAAGCTTTCAGGAAAATTCTAAGCTGGGTTATTGAAGCTGAACCATGGACTCCACGGCATAGCTGGGCATTATCTACTTCCCGTGGGTGACCAATAAAGTACCGCAGAATTTGGGTGCGCAGAATCCATAGCAGAGATTCTTCATTACTTGAGATCGGTACAGGCTACTTTTTAATATGAGTCACGTCCCGGTATCCATTTAAATCAGATAATATATGTACGGAATCAGTTTGAACTGTGCATGAATATTTGCTAATTTAACAATGCGTACAAACGAAAACACTGTGATATATGGAAAAATGTTTTACAGTCAGCTAGCCAAATGTCGGGCTAATTATCTTTCCCTCCCCACTTTTCCAGTTCTCCTATCGGGGACACACGCACACATATATGTTCTGTCTTTTAGTTTGTAGGTTTGTTTGTTTGCACATGTTCAGGTGGACACTGCCACCTAATGGTGTGGTTAAGAACTGTTAGTGAGAGATGGTCTTCCACTCACTCAATGCAATTAGACAAGCAGTAGAAGGAAACTGTGCCTGTGGTGCCTGGAACTCAGGGCCTAATATCTGGTGCCCATTGCACACATTGCCCCATGTCCAGTGTCCATGGCCAAGGGCCTGGTGCCCAGTACCCACGTCCCAGTACCTGGTGTCCTATGCTTGATGCCAGTGGTGTCCAGCAATCCATGTGCTTTGTTCTTCTTCTTACACTCAGGCCAGAGATCCACATAGACAAAGAGCACAATCCTAACCATGTCTACTCAAAAGTAAATCCCATTGTGTTCAATGAAATTTACTCCCAGGAAAGTGTCTTTAGGATTGCAGCCATAGTCACAGGTAAATTACTCGTTGTTCATAAAAAATTTAATTTGTCCACAGTGTCAATCCAGTGGAGTAGCTATAATGTTCTACAGCCTAATGTTCTGTTTCCCCTTTTAATGTTCTTAATGAAGATGTAATGAAGATAGTTATTATTAAGAATGAGATGCAATAGTAAGATTTAGTCAATGGAAACTTTCAGTACAGTGGTGCTTCACATAAAGAGCTTAATTCATCCCAGAGGACTGCTCTTTAATTGAAGCGTTCTTTAAGTAAAGCATATTTTTCCATAGGAAATAATGGAAACTCAGACGATTGGTTCCACAACCCCCAAAATATTCATATAAAAATACTAACTGGATGTAAAAATGATGACAGAACACTGGAATTGAATTCAAAACATGCATTCAATGTGCATGATCCTATGAAGTCTACTTAGGCTGCAATCCTAAAGACACTTTCCTGGGAGTAAGCCCCATTTAACACAATGGGGCTTACTTCTGGGTAGACATGGTTAAGAGGCTTCTATCAAAGACTTCTATCAAAGACTTTCCTGGGAGGCTTACCTGGGCTACTGCTGGAGGTTCAAGGTGGTCGGTGGGAGCAGTTAGGGGCAGCTGCATCTGGCAACTCCAGGCAACTGCTCCCAAGTTGGGGGCAGTTAGAGGCAGCAGCGCTGGCTGGCAGCCCTTTTAAAGAGCCTTCGTACAGAGCATCAGGGCTGCATAGCATGCGTGTCCATAGCATGCTTGCTTGTTAAGTGAAGTGGAACTTGTTATGTGAAGCAAGATTTCTTGGAAATTTTGCTTATTGTGTGAAACACTTGTTAAGCGAGGTGCTTGTTAAGCAAGGTTCCACTGTATTTGGATTTTAAGCTAGCAAAATTCAACCTTTTAAATACTGATAAGGTGCTAAAATAGTTACACCATGACAAAGGCATACTTTACTGCTGGTGGGACCACCACATCCGCCAATGGCTCTACCTGTAAAAAGACCCTCACTCAAATTCTTGCAACACACCTGCAGACCACCAGTATGCCTTGGCAGAGTGTTTAAAATGGTTATTTTACGTAACTGTGTTCTTCAGGGTTTTTTGTATTTGAAAATTTAGTGGAGACTTTTTAAAAAAAATCATCATTCTTTAATATTTGTCTTGTCTAGGTACCTGGATGGAGTGAGTAAAAATGCATCTTCTCCTATATTACTGGAACTGGCCAATGAGGTAACAATTTAAATTTTTTTCTGATAAACATAAAGAGTTCAACTATAATGACTGTCATTTAGACAAAAAGTATGATTTCAAGAAATATTATACATTGAAAGTTGTTCTGCCGCTTTTTGATACTTAAAGTTAGACCAAGCATGTTTGTTAGTTAATCAGTTAAATCAATTACTATAATATTCTACCTTCAACACAAATGTGTAGAAATCTTTTTGAGTTTCTTTTGAAGCATGTGTGTTGAAGCATAGGAATTTTTTAAATACTGATTTACTTTCATCAATTTGGAAATTTGAATAAATAAATAATTCATGGCGCTATCCTAACCAATTTAGGCTGGCATAATTTAGCTGACATAATTTCTTGTGGTGGAGTGGCGAGTGCATGTGTGTGCAATGTGTGAGCAATGGTGCAGAAGTGTCTTAACCCTTAGATGCCCATCTAAAAATAGCCCAATTTGCATAAATTTGCATTTCCGGACTCTGGATCCGGATGGGCATCTAAGGGTCACATTTGCGACACCCCCAGGCCTGCAAAGGACTTACGTTGGGATTTATGCTGGAGATTTATAGAACTGGAGATTAAGATTGTAGCCTCAGTTTAAGTAAAAATATATATAATGTCTTTTTCTGCAGTAACAATAAAGAACAATTAAGTTTTTAATATTTTAGCATATGCACAATTTCAAAGTAAAACAGCTTACTATTAAACTATTGTGTTTTTTTAATTATACAGGTGTAGCGTTATTATATGTGATTTATTTATATCCAGTTATGGCTGCAATCCTAAAGACACTTTCCTGGGAGCAAGAACCTTTGAATACAATGGGGCTTGCTTTTGAGTAGACATGGTTAGGATTGTGCTGTTTGTCTCAAAGCGAATGTCTTTTAAATTGAAATTGAAATTGTGTCTTTAAATTGAAAGATAAGCATCCCTAAAGTTGCTGTTAATAACTTATGGGGCAGCTGGCTCACCATGACAATCCAGAGTAACTATGGAAGTATGTAAGAGACATTACGTGTACCCGTAGTTACTGCACCAACTAGTGAAAACCTATGGGAAATTCATATTGCAATCCAGAGCAAATTGCTCTTACACCAGAGCAAGGACTTCCCATAGTTACTCTGGATTGTGCCCAGTGTGGCAGTCAATTAAGCTTGTCTTAGAAAAGTTCAGAACTTTTAGTTTTGTTTCTGTTCAGCTGTTCTGTTTCTGATAATCACTTGTGAATTGCTCTGAGCTGAAACTGCTTGCAAATTGCAGGAGCTCAGGTCCTTGCAAGGCAGTTTGCAGCCACTCGAAAGGGAACTTGATTCATTGCCTGCCTTGTTACCTTGTAAATTAATTACCTTCGTATAACATGAAAATAGTTAATCATTTCAATATAGACCACTCTGTTCTTGAGTGGATGGGTGGACTGGACATTAACATTTGATTTATCACAAGTCCATGTATTTGCCATACTCTAAATCAGTGATTTTCAATCTTTTTCATCTCAAGGCACACACTTATCAGGTCACTGAAATTGTCAAGGCACAACATGCTCTAGGGGGAATTCCTACTGCAGGCAGGGGGTTGGACTAGATGACCTACGAGGTCCCTTCTAACTCTAGGATTCTATGATTCTATGATTCTATGACATCAGTTGTTTTTCCCATTGATAAGGCACACCAGATTGTTCAGATCCCCCAATTTTCCTATTAATGATTGTCAGTCCACAAATTTTCGTGGCACACCTGAGGACTGTCCACGGCACATCGGTGTGCCATGGCTCTCTGGTTGAAAATCACTGCTCTAAATAAATAAACAATCACAGAGTTCTTGGAACCAAATGTCGTGAATGGGGAGGTTCAACTTGTAATTAATCTCCAAATCCAGAGTCACTACGGGAGCACATAAGATACTTTAGTGAAAGTTTAGTGCACCACCTAGTGAAAACCTATGGGAAATTCATATTGGAATCCAGAGTCAGTTGTTCTTACACCGGAGCAAGAACTCCCCGTAGTTACTCTAGATTTTGCCCTTAGTTTTGTTTAATCCATAGTATTAAACTTGTGTGTGTGTGTGTATTTGAGAATTCAAAGATCAAAAAACTAACATTATTTTTCCTATTTCTGAGCTGATGCATTATTTTGTCTTATTATAGCTACTTATATTGGGCCTTTTCTATAAGGTTCCCCAAAATGTTCTGTTATGATGGTAAATTTGTAATCAGTGGAGTTGAAGGAATTGAGGAATGAGTCAGAAATTAACTCAGCGGACTTGTTCCTCAACCACATTATCTGTCAAAGAGCACAATCCTAACCATTTCTACTCAAAAGTAAGCCTCATTGTGTTAAATCTGCAATCTTCAGGATTGCAGCCAGAGCCACATTATCTGTCAGAGTGGGGCCCATTAAAAGGGCCGTTTCTCAAGAGTGGAGAGGACGAGCTGGATTTCCTAGACATAATTTTTTATGGGCACAATCCAGAGTAACTACGGGGAGTCCTTGCTCCGGTGTAAGAACAATTTGCTCTGGATTGCAATATGAATTTCCCATAGGTTTACACTTGGTGCTGCAGTAATTACAGGTACACGTAATATCTCTTACGTGCTCCCATAGTTACTCTGGATTGTAGGATATGTCTTTCAAATTTGATATTTGATATGATGTAGGAATACAGTACAATATATGAATGCTGATTGGTGCTTTTAAATGCTAACAATAGAAGTTGGCAAAAATTTATTGTTTATAACAAAAATGATGAGCTTGGAATATGTGATATAGTAGCAGCAATGGTGTAGTCAGAGGTGTCAGAGTGGTCAGTCTTGGAGTGAGCCTCACCGTAGCGTGCAAGTGGCTCCCCCTTGAGCAATTCCAGATGGGGGAGTAAAACAAAGTTGTACAGTCCTTCAGGAATGACCCTGAAGGATTGGGCCCCTTGAAACTGCACTGAAGCTCCCTCCAAGCCTGACTGCTCCACCCCCTTCTAGCTATGCCACCGAGCAGCAGCAAGTCCGACATGTTTACATTAAGAAGGAAATATAGTTTTTTCTATAAGCTTCTGACTGATGCCCATTGCTACAGTCAGCAAACGAGCAATTACCTATTAGTTACTACATGTTTTTAATGGCTATGAAGTATATATACATAGTAATGATAACATTAACATATAGAAGGGATTGCTCTGTATTAGTTGCACAGAATGCTTTTACAGCTTCTTATAGAAGGATTTAAGTGCACAACATTTTTCTTTATTATAAACAAAGACTTGCTTTTGTTGAGTGGATCCTTTGCAAATAGTATGCATTGCATGGGGTTTGTTACAGAAGAGCCCCTCTTGGGTACAAGGAAATGCCATACTCTATATATAGTAGTCTTGTTTTAATATGCATTTTTTTAACCATCATATAATTCTCATTTTCTTATAGATAGTGGACATAATTTCTTATGCACAAGGCATGCTTTTATCCACACGCGGTAGTTCTCTAGATTAACAATTCACGGAATTTAAGTTAAAAATAAGACCCTAAATTTTAGAGCTAAATGAAATAATCGGTTAAAAAGTTATTTTAAAATATCTTATTTATTGCAAGTAGTGGGTATACATGAAAGGTAATGTTTTTGGTGGCCACTTCTGATGCATTAGGGAGATGTGGCAGTAACAAGCATGAGATCACTGTTTCCATACAATGAAGCTGCCATTTTTATATGATAGTTAATATTTAAATGGCATACTCCTGCATCTGCTGACAATTGTTGTAATGGTAATACTTTATGAGTCAATATATATTTAATCAGCGGAAACTGTAAAAATTGATGAGAAATATATAACACAGATGCATTACAGTATGTAGCATCTCTTTTAAATAAGAATATGTAGTGGCTTAATTTTTTATAAAATCAAAGAGGCTGTCTAGTTGCTTTAAATTTTTAGACGTTATATTGGGCATGTTCTTATTCCATATCCAAAATGTGAATTTAAAATAATTCTATAACTCTGATGTTTGTTAAGAATAATAAAATTAGTTCCTCTGCTGTCACTGGGCAAATATTTTCAAGTGGGATTTGAAGCACTATGAATTTTACTTACATGCTAAATTCTGACATGAAGCATGATGGCCCTATTTCAAAGAGAGATGGGTGCATGATTAATATGAAAATTAGGGGGATGCAAGTACCTGAACTAATAAGGTAGTCCTTATTCAGGCTGGACTACCTTCCGTAATTTCACCATTTTTCATGTGTCAGCTCTGATGTGGGTTACTGGAAATAAGCGTTTCTTTTCTACTTGGGGAATTTAAGGGCATCCAAGTACATACATATTTAGAAAAAAATATATCTACAAATGAGGCTAGCTTTTTGTCCTCGTTGCTAAATCAAAATGAAATTTTATATGAATACGTATGAAAACATGTCAAAGAGAAAAATCATTGTCATAATGCAATTGAGGTTTACTCATTTATTGTGAAGTAAATGCACTTTATTCACTAAAGCTGCATTATATTCTGCAGTTTAAAAAAAAACGCTGGTAATTCAGAGAGTAGTAGATCTCACGTTTTAAAAATAAATACAAACCTTGAAAATGGAATGAAATGAGATTTGAGTATCTTAAATATATATTACAAATCATCCTTTATAAGAAATACAAATTCATGTTATTTCTCATACCCTTCATAGTAATTTCTAAATGATCCTGAACTAGTATTGTTAATAATCTCTACTTCTGTTGTTTAATAATGTATTGATATAGGTTTTTTTAACCAGAAAATCTCAAAATATACATATATGTCTATGATACATATGTATCATATATATGTATATGGCTGTGTTTTAAATTTAGATGCTGTACTATTGTTTAAAGATACTGTTGCCCTCTTTGAGCCTTGCAAATAAATGCTAAATAGAAATTTACTATGATGACAATCCTGCAAATAGTTGATAATTTCTGACAATTTCAGTAGAGTTTAAACCGCCTAACTAAATCCGAAATTGAAATCTATACGCTTATCTAGAAAAAATGAAAAATATCAATTTTGGAAAATACAAAGAATTGAGGAGAAATGTTCATTTTCCAATTCTTTTTAAACAGTCTTTATGATATATAGAAATTACCAGTATTACTTTTTTCTGGCATTCAACATTAATATAACTGATCCGGATTGAGCCAGTAAGTGAAAACCGATGAAATCTTTCACATTCTTACTATTTGTATGGTTTGTTCAAATATTGCTTTTGCATAATGTACATTGAGTGATGTGGTTAGATTGTGTACCGTACATTGTGTACAGTACAGTACACTATTGAGCTGCAATATTAGATGCACAAACATGGAAGTCCATTGAATATAATGGGATTTCATTTGACTGGATTTCATAGGATTGTGCTACTGGAGTTTTAGCCATGTATCTTGCAGGTTCCTATTATGGATTCTTAATAGGGATGGGAAAATCCAGCATGGCTTGAATCAAGTTAGTCCCCACACCCCTGCAAATTAACTCCAAAAAATGAATAATGATTTTCTGAGTCATCCCTTTCTGACTCTAAAGGACTCGAGTCAAGTCCCCCCCCCCCCTTTAAAAAGCCAGCTTTGGAAAAAAATGGGGCTGGAGTGGTGGGGCGTGACATGGTGTGTATGTGTGGATTATGCACAGCAACTGTGCTGGGTCATTACCAGTCCTTCTCAGCTCTACTCAGAAATAATCCCACTGCAACCAATAATTCAGTGAGGGTTCTATGCATTATTGTGACTCAAGTCCAAGTCCTTGCCATACTCAGAAATAATCCCACTGCAGCCAAACTTTTAGTGAGGGTTCTATGTATTACCATGACTCGAGTCCAAGTTCTTCTCAGCTCCACTCAGAAATAATTCCACTGCAACCAATCGTTCAGTGAGGGTTCTATGCATTATTGTGATTCGAGTCCAAGTTACTAACTCGAGTTCCCAACTGTGATGCTTAAAATATAAACATAACAGTGCCCGTTAAATATAATAGTGGAGTCCTTTTATTGTAATAAAACACCATGATTATTACGAGCTACAAAAGCTGAAGTTGTTCTTTATTTTTTCCTATAAGGTTGACTTTGCCCCATCACTGATGGCTCGAATAGTGTTGGAAAGATTTCTACAGGAACAAGATGGATCAGTCCGTAAGTAGTATTATAACACATTAGTAATAATATAGCACATTATGTGCTAATAACGCATTATCACAAATGTGATGCTTCCAATGAGAATACAGAGTACACTTAGAGCACAATCCTAACCATGTCCACTCAAAGGTAAGCCCCATTGTGTTCAATGGGTCTTACTCTCAGGAAAGTGTCTTTAGGATTGCAGCCTCTGACTGATATGTGTGTCCAGTTTTTCTTGTGAATTTTTTTCCATGCATTTATGTATAGCACACAAGGTATAAAAGGAATTCAAATACCTGGAAATATTCATGCACAGTTTTGAATACCTGTCAGAGAAATGTGCTTTTCTTCCCTTCAAATGAGCTGACAAACTCTGTCTTAAATTTTTAAGGCAAAACATTATGAGCGCAATAATGGGATAGTCCAAATCCTATCCAACCTTCAGTGCAGATGCAGCCATAAC